>OX375877.1:59499384-60699384 GCA_947359465.1 Metellina segmentata | reverse complement strand
AAGTAATTCCCAGTAAAAACAATCCTTCTATTCCACGTCTCACTCTGGCTTATCGATTTTCCGTTGGTGACATCATAATCCCGAACTCGCATCTATCTTTTCGTATCAGCGAAAGGCGAATTCCTTTTGATTTTTTACTTCCGAGAAAAAACCGACACGAAAATTATCTTATTAAAGCTGGTATATTACACCAAGGTGGGAGATAACTTGGACATTTTGTTAGTCAAATGAAGGTTGAGGAAAGGAAGATCTGAGGAAAAACACGATCCTTCAAGAACTCTCCCCTCACTTACAATATCTGTCAGCATCGGGAAATTAAGAACCAAGAGATAAGCCCGATGTCAACGGAAGAGTTCATGAATACCAGACCGGCTTATCCTCTCTACATTGTTGACCACAAATAGAAGTATTGTTCGTTCGGAAGTCCGGGAATAATGTTGATAGCATGGTATAAAAATTATTCCTCATGGTATATGGTATGAAACAACCAAAATATTGATACCTGTTAAACTGTGTAGACAATAAATAACAGAGAATACTGAAAGAGTTTAAAGTTAAAGAAATGCAATGAGTCTGATGGCAGACGATATTTTATGAATAGTTTGTTTAATGAAAAATTGTATTTTTGATAATGACATCGCACAACTTTGAAAAAGCATTTTTTGAGTGGCCTGTCAAGCTAAATATAGGTGACGTTAGTGTTTCTGCGGCGGAAAGTGTTTCCTCGATGTATTCTGAATGTGACGTCAATTCGATTATTTGTCGAACATCCAATGATCGTAGAACTTTCAAAAAACATCTTACGAGAGTTAATTTATGTCAAGATAACTGAAGGTGGTCTTACTGTTTCTGTGTTTGAACGTGTTTTCTGTACGCATATTCTGAATGTGACATCAATTAGCTTTTTAAATACGACTTCAGAATTTCGTCAAAATATTCTAAAGAAGGAATTCAGAATAAATGTATGATACTTGATTGGCCAACAACACGATTTTTCGTCAAATGTTGCCAGAACGGCAGTAAACTACATTTTGAGGTAACTCCGGTATGTATATTTTGAGAGCATTTGGGTAACAGGATGAAAAATATCCGTTTTCCGTTTGGTTTATTTGTTTACTATGACTATCTTATACCGAATAATAAGATTTAAAGCGAAATTCATGATTTTATTTGGCGTTGATTATTATTTATTTATGATTTCATTCCACTTTTTCTTTTGTTCTTGCTCTGTTTTTTGTACTTCTGTTTTCCAAATATACTTAAAAAAATTTTTCATTCAAATTTAAATTATTTTTACGCAACAATATCTTTAAAAGTTCAAGTGCGTTTTTACAAAAAACAACTAAGGTTCATGCTACAATATACACATGCTTAATTACTAAATTTTAACACAAAATCAATGTATTTTTCATACATGGTACATAAAAAAGAGGCACATTATTTAAATTTTGTGAGTGGCAACATTAAAATAGGCATCGCGTGATCTCGCTTATGAATTAAATTACTGATGAAAGATGTGCATATTCACCGGAAAAAAGGGCATAATTTAAATTTGTTGTATGGCAACAAAAGATCGAGCATCACGTGATTTCGTTTTCGAATCAAATTGCTGATGTAAGATATACATTTTCACCGAATTTAAAACAAAATAAAAATAAATAAATGCAATGAGTAGTTTTTATAATTCATATTTAAAAAGTCGATTATGTTAGGCGTCATTTAAAAATAATGGAAGCATGATAAACTAGAAAGTGGATCCTTAAAGGAAACCCATGAAAATTTAGGGAGAATACAAAGTCGTTAGTTGATTTAAATTTCAAAATAATTCGGTTATCTTGAGGTTTAAACCAATTTGATTTGTCTCATCTGAAAATTTTAAAAACCTTTTGTATCATACTGAGACATTGACTGTCGTATTGGCTTTAACCGTCACATGTTTACTATATCAGACTAATTTCTGGTTATAAGATCAGTATGTTGAAATCCTAAATGTGTAATTGATAAGTTTCTTTACACACTTAACCTCTAAGCGTTACGAGATTTCCAAATAATGTAGAATAGCTTTTGACCCATAACACACATAAGGACCAAACAGTCATATCTATTGGTTGTAAGAATCCTAGGATAGATTATATTGGTCAAGAACGTCAAAACGGGTTAGATGTCATGTCATACAGAGAAAAATATACATTGAAAGTCGGATTTATGCGTGCATGATCTTCATAGGGTAAAAATTCTGTTTCTAAAATTGAAGGGATATTTTAATAAGAAAGTATTTGACAAATGTTTTATTGCAAGGGCACATTTCAAGTGACCATGCTTCAAACCCTGAGCCATGAATAATTCTTAGCAATCTTTAGGTGTTCATAAGAGCTAGTGGTGGAACGTCCTTGTGTCTCCTAAACCTCAAAGTGATTTCGACGAGCTATCTCGTTCCTAAATATCTGACCAATTTTACAAACAACAGTATATCCTGGCGATTTTATAATAAATCGCTTTATAATTTCAGTTGTAAGTTATTTAGATCCAAACTAGCTATTGAAATTCTAAAAAGACATAAATATTTTGGCGACATGACAAAAAGGCACAGCTGTTATTTCAATTTATCATTAGTTCAGATAGGGTTTTTTTAGAGAAGGTGTTGAAAAAAATTGACCATGAACATGAAAGTTTGGGAAGTTATTGGTTAGTCTCCATTTGGCAAGTGGTAAAATGAAGCATTAGATTGTTATTTCGATCTTCCAACGTGTAATGTCGACTCGCTGCTTAGTTTTTGGTTTTCTTTAAGACTCTGAGTTCAGTCCACAATCTTTTAAAATCTTCAAAACATAATCCAGATTACACTAGGGTTAAAAGAATAACTCCGTTCGAACAGCAGCTCTCCGAGCTTAAATAATGTGGTGACACGAATACGATTTGCTCAATATTGAATTCAGGACATATGTTTAAATGAATAAATCTCTCATGTGGGCGAATTCCGAAAAACATGTTTTGGCATTGTCCAACTACGACAGTTATGCGTATTCCTTTATCATTTATACATGCCTAAACCTTTAGATACTAAGCCATGTTCAGCAACCAGATGCAATCCATTCTAATTCGTGTCAGGAACAAAATATTTGAATAGAAAATACTATGGCAAAGCATGTTATTGACCAAGCGCCAGCAATTGTTTTACAAAGAACACTAACATCTTTTTTAAAGCACGTTTTAAGCAGTTGTATTTCATTATTAACCTAAACATTCTACAAAAAAAAAAAAAAACAGGCGTAATTCTACTTTACAACCTACATTATTACCTGCATGAATTGTAAACTATTTTTTTCTTCTTGATCAATGGAATCTTTTCTATAGCAAGGAGCAATAAACTCTATCTAAAAGATACCGTTCTAAGGTAAAGAGCAATAAAATCTTTCCAAATAATTTCATTCTGAGAAAAGAACTAATAGTACTTTCACAAAGTTTCCATTCTAAGAAGGGAAAGAACCAATAGAATCTCTCCACAGAATTCTATCCTAAGAAGAAAGCTGAATTTATGTAGCACTGGAGCAACACAATAGGCTATTGGCAACGGTAAGGTACCAATTCCGAAGGGAAAGAATCAAGAAATACACCTCGTATTTTGAAAAAAGGTCACATGACCTGGCCAATACCTGAGTTAACACCCCACAATCATTAAACTTCCACACTACCCCAACTTGAGGATTTTTGAAGCCACGACAAATTTAACATGCACCAGACCCCATGTACACGATTATTTTCGGCTGGATTGAGTTTCGAACTCGCAAAGTTTACTTTACTATTCTTGAAGGTAAAGATCCGAGCACAACACCAGATAATTTTGAACCACTATTAGATGACAAGGACATTTCTGCTGGCACCAAACTCTACTTTGAGGAAAGGATCAATATAATATTTCCAAGGTTTAAAGAATCCACTGATTCATTCAAACAATAGCCATTTCTGCAAGCTTACGCCATTAAAAGTATTGTGAAACAAAAACAATGTAAATAAACCACATTACTAGGGAATCGTGAAGAGGTCGAATAATGTTAAACATCGTTCTGAACCCCTCTGTAAGTAGTACATCGTCAATCAAAGTGCAAGTGGTCATAAGTCAAAAAGTTGCATTTTTCAAGAGAGCAAAAAACTAATTGTTTTCCTTATGATTTTATTCTATTTTGTTATGCACTACCTTACAATAATGGACCGGACGCCAGCTGATTTACATAAAATCCGACTACTCGTCTGGGGGCTTTTCGTTGTATAGCCTGGGACATTTTCATGTTGTTCCTGGTCAATTGAACGCCGACGCCTACTTGAACATTTTGAACAATCATGTTTTTTCTACGCTCTGGCAATTTTATGGAATGGACTAAAGCTACTTCGAAGACTACAACGCTCCATGTCATGCTGCAGCCTCTGTCAAGAAACGATCGTATAACTTTATCAAGAAACGTATAACTTCATCAAGAAACGTAGAACTTTATCAAAAAGCGTAGAACTTTATCAAGAAACGTAGAACTTTATCAAGAAACGTAGAACTTTATCAAGAAACGTAGAACTTTATCAAGAAACGTAGAACTTTATCAAGAAACGTAGAACTTTATCAAGAAACGTAGAACTTTATCAAGAAACGTAGAACTTTATCAAGAAACGTAGAACTTTATCAAGAAACGTAGAACTTTATCAAGTAGTACCAAGAAACGGATGTAAAACGTCTTCCCTGGCCTGCTCGGAGTCCCGACCTAAACCCCATTGAACATTTGAGGGACGAGTTAGAGCGACGCTTACGGACCAGGGAACCACGTCCGATTTCTACAGCTGAGCTAGCGACATTCTAGCAGGAATGGACACAAATACACATAGCTGTGTATCAAAACCTTGTTGAAAGTATGCCCAGAAGGGTTGCTAGTGTAATTGAAGCAAGTGGGGGACCAACCCCTTATTAAATCATGTATTATTTCCCTTATACAATCACATCTTGCTATCCGGTCTATTATGGTAGGGTAGTGTATATATATTTAGTTGTAACTTTTATTGGATCAGCTGATGACCCAAGAGATTTTGCCGCTAGGTTGAAATCACAAAATGCCACATATAGCAATAGCAAAAGAAAAAATGGAATTTTTGACACACTACCTTTTGCACTTTGAGTGACGTTATTTTTCTTTCCCAAGAATTAATTCATGACCAAAGATGGCGTCATTTTCCCCGCAAGCTCCCCCTGCATTTCGATCCGACAGAATCCGTAAGATAAATGTCAAAATCGCAAGTGGTGGAGTCAACCCTTTCGCAATCCCACTCCCATTCCTTCATCGCTCTCTGAAATGAAAAATCACTGGGATTTGCTTGTGAAAAAGAGACACAGATTGAATAAAAGTTCGTCCCTTTTGCCTGCATATACAAGTGGGCTCGGAGAACCGTATTCTTTTCAAGTGCGTTTCCCGACTAGCCTTTTTCGGTTTGGTGGACTGCGATTTTTGGCCGGTCGGTGGAAGTGATTTATTGGCTCGACATGACGGAAGCTATTAAGACTTTCGGGTTGTAAAACTCATGAGAGCAAGTAAAAATAGCGGGGGAAATATGTTGTGAAACAATCTTCAAAGCGCTGTCGGAATGGAGTCGATATTTTTATTTAGATAATTACAGTTCTTTTCGATGCTTGACAGTAAATACGTCACAAAGAACCACCTGTGTTCCCAGGTTTAAACTGTGGGCAGTTTATCAATTCAAAAGAAAGTTACACATTAAGGGTAGGTAGTTGAATTAAGATCGTACTGAAGACACACAACTCGCAACTGGTGACTCTCCGGGATCATTCCCGAAGGGAAAAATCCCAAGACAACATCTTGTAATTCTGAACCATCGTCAGATGACGAGGTCAGCACCAGAGCAGGCTCTACACTATGAACTTTCACTCCATCCCAACGTGAAGACATTCAATTCCACGACAGATTTAACGTGCAACCCCTAACACGGCGGTATTTGATTGGATGGAGTTTCGAACTCGCAACCCTCCGGTTGCTAATCCGTTGCTCTTCGAACCGTAGTTACCGTGGTTGTATTTTTAAGCTTTAGACTACAGCCGATACAGCAGCTGTACTTTGAAAGTAATAAGAATCTCTAAGAATCTAAGAATTAGAAGAAAATGTTAATGAAAGTGAAAACAGAGTTTCGCTGAACAGAAAATCGAATCGCCTTTGAACTGAAATTCAATAGAAATGTGTTCAGAAGCAGATTGTAGTAGCATGAACTAGGTTTACTTTTTTTTTTCCTAATTGTTACTTTACCTGGTTGTTACAAGGTTTTATTGAGGTGTTTCCATATTTTTGTCCAATCCCTGTACACTTACCTACATTCGTTTTTATAGATATAAATGTATCGCGAGGGAAAAAAGGGTAAACCTAGTTCATGCTACTACAATCTGCTTCTGAACACATTTCTATTGAATTTCATTCACCTGTTCAAAGGCGATTCGATTTTATTTTTATGCATGAAACTGTTTTCACTTTCATTAACATTTTCTTCTATTTATTAGATTCTTAGAGATTCTTATTACTTTCAAAGTACAGCTGCTGTATCGGCTGTAGTCTAAAGCTTAAAAATACAACCACGGTAAAAAAAGGGTAACATACATTTATATCTATAAAAATGAATGTGGGTAAGTGTACAGGGATTGGACAAAAATATGGAAACACCTCAATAAAAACTTTTAGCCCTTCCTAATATGGTGTAGAAAAACCGTTGGCATTCACAACAGCTTAAGTGGGGTGGATAAATACAGTTCCTGTATGCTTGCCAAAGAAATCTTGTGCCATTCTTCTTGCAACATGGTAGCCAAGTTTAGATAACGATGATGGCGGTTGATAGCGATCACCCACTTTCCTCTCCAATATAGCCCACAAAGATCCAATGTAGCCCACAGAGATTGATTGAGGCCTGGTGACTATGGTGGCCAGGGGAGATATGACAAATCATCCTCGTTCTCAAAAACCAGTCCTGGACGATGTGAGCTGTGTTAACAGGGGCTTTGTCGTCTTGGAAGACACCATCACCATTGGGGAACAAAGTTTATACCATGGGATGTACTTGATCGGCCAAAATGTTCACATAATCCTTGGTCTCAAAGTGCCCTTGGAGAGTAATCATAGGGCCCACAGAAAACCACTATATGGCTGTCCAAACCATAACAGAACCCGTCATGTTTCACTCTTGGCAACAAGCAGTCTGTGTAATAGGCTTAGGATAGCGTTCGCCAGAAGTAAACTCGGCCAGAAGTGTAAAATAAGACTCATCCGACAAATTACTGTCCTCCATTGCTCCATAGTCCAGGCTTTATGACTTAAAGACCACTTTTTCCTGTTACAGGCATTAGCATCACTGATGAATGGTTTTTGAATTGTAGCTCGGCCAGAAATACCCTGCTTATGGAGTTCCCTTCTTATTGTTTTGGTACTCACAGGGTTTGTGAGCACGACATTCATTTCAGCAGTAACTTTGACATCTGTGGTCATATTATTAGTCACAATCCTCCTTAATGATCGTCTGTCTCGATCACTCAACACACACTTTCATCCGCGCTGTGATTTAGAGGATGATGGTTTTCCGCTTTTCAAATATGCGGAATAAATATTAGATACAGTATCTCTTGAAGCACAAAACACTTCAGCTACGTTGCTTACGGAAGTACCCACAAGACGAGCTCCAACGATTTGCCCGCGTTGGAAGTCTGTTTGCTCTGACATCGACTGACCTACACAGCGTATTTACAATGTTGTATAGGTGGCGTCAGTAGGCGAAAACACCAACGCCACCTACACATTTCACTTGAATATACATTTCTTTTCAAGCATAAATTTCACGAGGTGTTTCCAATTTTTTTGTCCAATCTCTATACAAATCCACACCGTTTGACCAATCCATATCAAATTTGGTACACTTATACTTTAGAACCCTGCATAAAACACAGGCTATTTCTTTTCTGTCTTCAGACCAATCTGGAGCCATGAAAATTTGTACAGAGGTAGTTCTAAAGTGCCCCTCGAAGTACCAATTTTAAAATCTAAAGTCTGTTTTTCTGCAATAAATGAACATGGACAAGGAAGAACGTTCCACAGGGTTTGCGTTTGAGTTAACACATGGAAATGTGGCGTTAGAAAACACGTTCTACAGGGTTTGTGTATTTGAGTTCACACAGGGAAATGTCGCTGTTATATTTTAGCATTCGCGGTCATAATTTAAAATCGAGCAACGCCGGATTATTAAGATAGTTACACTGCAAAAATTATCCGTTGTTTTTACGGACTTTTCCCGTATATTTGACGGTTTAAAGCTGTTTTGTTGACAAAACGGTTTTTTACCGTTTTTCACTCTAGCCAAATACGGTTTAAAACCGTCAGTTCAAATTCGAGTTCTCGTCATTACGGTATTGCTTTGCGTACGATAACTTTCCCTTTTCTTAAATCATTTTAAGATTATTTTCTACACTTGCTCTTATTTTTCAGCAATTATTTTATGGTTTTGAACATCATGTAAATAAAAGTGCGATTCGACTTTTATTTAAGCTTTTCGTTATTCATCAGTTGGCAACCAGGTCGAATGTTGTTTGGGCGCCATTTTTGATCGACGAGTGCTCAAATAGTTTCAACTCTAATTATCAGGTGAGCTTTTACTTACTTTTCATGCTCCTTTTGTTAATTTTTAGAAATTAGATTCTTACCGTAATGTCTGTGTTTAAATGTGAACTCTGTAATTTCAAAACAAAATTAATAAAACCTTATGTTGTCCTCTGGAGTTTGCATCGAAATGTTCACGGAGTAACATTCCCTTATGGTGCTCAATCTTGCCATCTCTGTTTTAAAAACTACAGGTTGTCCTAAAAGTTCCCGTACTCCAACTTTAAAAATAATTATTGCCCGTGTTTTTTTTTAATTATTGAATTTTATCGGCTCTTTAATTTTTATCGTTTCATTTTCTTTGCACTCAAGTTGTTCGATAATAAAGTTCCACGTCATTTTGTTCTTCATTGCAAGATGAATTTCACGCATTCAGAGAATTGCGCTGTTTTAAACTTATTTTGAATGCAAATAATGGTGGAGTGGTAGCATCCGCAACGTTAGGCCGCCAAAGCGATTGTTTACGCCAAATCAAGATGGCGGCCGATGTAAGCAATTCCAAGATGGCCGCCATATACAACGTGAACCTTTGCATACAGTGCATAAATAATAATAATAATTTGTTTAAAAATTAAGAAAAAAGCAATATAAATTTCACTTGAAAATTTTCTAATATTTCTGTCTGGTTTTCTCCGAACATGTACGCAATTTTGCGTCAATTTCATCCTAGTTTTGTCACTTAAAAAAAAAATATTAAATTAAAAAAAAATTATAATTGTTAAAAAAAACAAATAATAATAATAAA
Source organism: Metellina segmentata (assembly GCA_947359465.1). Classification (NCBI taxonomy): domain Eukaryota; kingdom Metazoa; phylum Arthropoda; class Arachnida; order Araneae; family Tetragnathidae; genus Metellina; species Metellina segmentata. The sequence continues at coordinate 60,689,961 of OX375877.1, read as the reverse complement.
AAAAAAAACGTGATTTTTTTTAAAACGTCCGGATTTTCATCAATTTTGAATTAGAAACTTTGCAATGCATAGAAAATTCAAAACAAGAAATCTTTTTTTAATAAGGTAGTTCTTTTCTGTGATCATAATCCACACAAAGGTTTTTGATGAGAAACCAAAAATCTAAAAATTCTTCTGCTATCTATAAGTGTGAAAAAATATTTTTTCACAATTTTTCTAGCAATAAGCATTATGTGAGCAACTCAATGGGGATATTCCAGGTTATAGAGCCATATATGGAAAAGCAAGACAAATATTTCTATTGTAACGACTTTACAAGAGGAAATTGTTTTTTAGAGAAGTCAAAGCGTATTGCGCTTAAGGTTTCAATGCGTTTAAACCAGTATACCGGGAGAAATTTGTTTGTAGATAAGTCACAGCGTATAACGCGCGATCCCCGCCTGCCGGCTACCTCGCCGCCCCTCCGGGGCCGGCGAGAACCTTTCACCGTTGGCTTCCATGCGTATAAGTCACCGTATTGGGTGCCCACCCAAGCATAGTCCAGTGTTTTTAATGTAACAAAAAGCTAAATAAAAATCTAACTTACCCTCATTCTCTTTCTTCAGTGTGATACAGTTTCACCACCTGTTCAATGAAATGCAAAAATTTCCTTTGGATTTCGGTACCCAAATGTTGCCGCCGCCAGATGTAAGCAGCAAGGTAACCGTCAAACTGTCCCTTAACGGCATTTGTTCCTTTAAGGGACCGCTTGACGGCACCCCACGTCCCCTCAATGGAGTTGGTATGGGCTCCTGTAGCCGGGTCCTTGAAATTCTGACTATGGTTGACAGTCATATGCTCGAATCGATAACCCTTGAACTCTTTGTCCTTTGGGTTAGGGATACCAGCATATGACTTCCAACAGTCAGAAATTATAGTAGTTCCTGGCAAAATCCTGCTCCGAATCACCTCAGCCAAAACTTTTTTGCTCCTATTTTTCACTACAACCATAAAACATTTATCCGTCCCTCGTTCAAGTCCTCCAAACACCCATTTACCCTCCACTTTCTTACCCCTGTTATACTTCCTTTTACCAAACTTGCTCTCATCAATTTCAACAGTCTTTCCTGATCCGCCAATCTTTTCATTCAACTCCAAACAAGCATTCAAACAAACTTCTCTACAAAAATTATACCAGTCAGTCATAGTATGGGACGCCACATCCATTTCATTCATAACACAATTAATTGGCGTATCATTCACAAAATACCACGTAATCATCAGAATCTTGCATATGTGTAATTTACTACTTTCAAACCAAGTTCCCTTTCGCACAGATTTAGTACGCGTGTGTCCATTCTTTCTACATTTCCACTCATATCTATCACCTGCATCCTTTCTTAATGTTAAAATCATATCATTCTCACATGACGGACATTTCATTCTCTTCAAATCAAACCAACTTTCTGACACCATTCAATCACTTTCATATCTTCGGGATTAGCTAATGAATCCCGATACATGTTTGCAAAAAAAAACACATTCAAACGTTCGGTAACACCATCCACTGCCATATCAAATCAATTGAGGAGAAGTGAGCAACAAATGGGGGAAAAAATTCTAAATTCCAATCTGCAATTTCAAAAATTAAATTTAATCCAAAAAAAATAGCGAAATTTAAATCAAAATTTAAATTAAGGAACAAAATAAAAAAAATTGTAACTTACAATCCTGCAATTCCCAAACTCAAAAATGGGGAAAAAAATTCTAAATTCCAATCTGCAAATTCAAAAATTAAATTTAATCCCAAAATTTTTTTTCGAAATTTTAATCGAAATTTAACTTAATAAAAAATAAAAAAGTTGTAACTTACAATCTGCTTTTCAAACTTATCTAGAGAAAATAACGAAATTTAATTTTTCCAATGAAGAGCACAACAAGAGCAATGAACAATTTCAAAGACTGTCTAAATTTAAATTCCGTTCTGCATTTTAAATAAAAGTGGAAGAACGTATTTTCTTCCTCAACCAATCATGAGACGCGTTTCTTATCGTCGGGAGAAAATCTCTAGGGTTGCCTTAAAACTCTAAAAAACGCAAAAACGGGAAGGTTACCACATTTGGTTATACATCGCCCGAAAGTTGTAACGTATCGGATGCTACATACCACCCGAAATTTGACAGTCAAAACATTTTGAAAAATAAAATTAAAGTTTTATAATTTATTTTATGTATTTATGTCATGTTAGGGCAATGAAGTTGTGCAACTGAAACAGGTCAAGACAATATTTTAAGCAAATTAAAGCCAATTTTTTATTTCCTTAAAACGTGGAGGTGACGAGATGTTTCAGATTCATCTAACACAATGTAAATAGTCTTCAGGTATTTAATCAAAAATGTACTATTCATGAGTATTCATTGTCAGTTGTTTTTAAATGGCCATAACCTCATCTTGAACTGTTGCTTCACATTCTTCATAGGAAACAAATTTGTTTTTAGTGTCATGTCATCTCGACATGAAGCGGATCTGGTAAGAAGCTTCAAAACATTCAATGACATTTGCCACATAATAGCAAACACTCTTTCTACCAAATACTTTGACTATTACATATTCATTAAATGCATTTGAGTCGGGTCGCAAAGATTCAGACAATGAGTAGAATGACAGAACATTAAGTTTTTCACTATTTTCAATTTATCTATGTAATGTGATTTGGTCATGTGAATCTCTGAAATGCACATGTTGTATCTCCCAAAATCAACATGTATCAGTATCTCATCTGTTCCAAGGTTATCTTTAGGTTGAAAATTGATCTGTATTGATGGGACTATGTTGCAAACATGCTTCATGAAGTAACGAAGCATATCATTAAATTTATTAACTAGCGCTTTGACTTCTATTTCAACTTTTGATTTAACCACTTTCTTAGCTGACTTTTTATTTATTTATTTCACTGTAAACTTCTTTCCTCTTCCATTGCTCAACACATGTAATCATTTGTCTCAACGTGTTTGTTAATGCACTTCTTTCCAGACATTCTTCTTCACTTTTTACTACATCCTGACAGCAGAGATTTAACCATCTAATCTAAATCATTGTAATTAAGAACTTTGAGGCTTTTTAATTTTTCAAAAGTTAACAAAACATTTTCATGCTTTTCACATGCACATGTTTCTTACATCAGGTTGCAATACCCAACAGCTTCATCTGGGTTAACTACTCCACTCTGTTTGGTGGAATATTCATTTTTTTTTCCTTCAAACAAAATTTTCTTGTCTTTTCAACCTATTTTTTTTGCTGAGCCCTCTTTTATGTCGTAAAGTTCTGGATCATTTTTAATTCTATTTCTTTTTTGCTAAGACTCCTTCCAGACTTTCCTAAATTTGTTTATATCAGATTTCTTAGAGATGGTACCAACTAGGCCAGATTGACATGATACCAACTGGTACTATGTCAAAAACAACAAAGAGAATTTCAGTCATGAGGATACTTAAATTATCTCCCAACTCAATGGCATATTTTTAAGGAAAAATTAAAAGATTTATCAGAGTACATAAGCAGACCCAAAGTTACAAGTGTTCAAACATTGTAAATCAAATAAAGCTGTTAGGCTTTATTCTACAGGTTCAAATCAGAACCAATTGGCAAGTTAAATCGGTACCGGTTAGAGAAAAAACAATTGGACTGCTTATTTGTTTACCCAAGATTGTTCTTACTTTAATAAATAACCATTTATAATCACTATTTTACCATATCATTGTACAAATTCCTGATAAGAAATATTTGCTCACCTCCATGGAGGTGAAATTTCAATGGTTGGACCACATTTATGCCTAACCTAAAACAATCCCAGCCATGTGCTTTGATTTCCAGATTATTTTGTACATTTTCTAACTATATGTTGTTGAAAAAAGTTCAGCAATAAATGAAAATATATTAAGTTAAAAAATGCCATGGCAGTGACATTGTTAAAAGAACTCAAGAATTTTCTGAGTGCAAATATAAGAAACAGACAAAATCATACTTGCTATTGAGTCAAAGATATCTTACAGTAAAGATGGCTCATTAGAGCTTCTTTTAATTACACTTTCAGACATGTACTGCCTTCTAGTAGACTTTTTTAAAGGTTATTTACTTTTTATGCAGAGCTGACAAAAATAGTAGGGACAAAATAATTTACTGATTTTTCAACATTAAATTTAATGAAAAATATAATAATTTCTGGTGCAATGAAATGAAAACTGTTAACAATGAAACTATTAATATTAAATACAGCTATTAAATAAAGGAATTTTTATACTTTTTAAGTTTCAACTATATTTCTTAACCTAGAAACAGGGTTTAAGAACAGCCACGGAGGTGATATTTTCCATGTTTAATTCACTTTTTTAAGTATAAATATGCAAATATTTATTCACTTGAAGATATCTGATGAAAATATACCTCAATTAAGATCTATTACTATTGTATAAAAATCAATTGACACATGAAATTCATAAAAAAAAAAAAAAATACATGGGACTCAAATTTCGACTTAATTTTAGAATGACCCAGATACAGTATATCAACTTAATCAACAATTTTTTGGAATATTAGAAGTGCATGAACAAGACTCTTGGTTCCAACAAGACGTTGTAACCTGCCATACAAGTTATGACACCACGGGCATGCTTCAAGATTTTTTTGGCGATCGACTCATCTCAAGAAACCATTGGCCACCTCGTTCCGTCATCTACACATTCCTGACTTTTTTTCTGTGGGGATATTTAAAGAACAAAGTTTATGAAGATAATCACCAAACAATTGGTGATCTGAAAAGTGCCATTACTCAAAAGATACAAGAAGTCATTCCCAGCATTTTGAAAGGTGTTTCTAAAAATATGTGTAAACTACTTCAGCTTTGCCTCCCAAGAAAATTGCAGAAATTTTAAACATTTACTATAAACGTAAGTCCAAATTTTTTTTCGTTTATAAGTGCTTTTCACCATTAACATAAAAATATTTGTTTTAAAGTTTGTTGATTTTGTATAGTAAATTCACGAATCGTCAGTACAGGAACTTTTAGGACACCCTGTACAATTCATGTTTTTCAAGATCATAAATTTGTCAAAGAAATGTGAAGAATTGAAGGCACAATTGTAAATTGCAGTTTAAGTACATGCGAGAACATTACTTTAACTGATTTGTCGCAGTTAATTTCTCACATGACATTTATTAAAAAAAAGGGTTGGGTGCTATAGTGTTTGATTGTATTTTTTAAATTAGCTTTAACCCTTAACTGCTGTGTTACAAACCGTCTCGTGACTAGTGTGGAGGGGTCTCTCAGACCTCGCTCACTAAAGTGTGTATAAAGTTAATTAATATATATTAATGAAAGATTCTTTAGATAATTATTATTTATACATTTTAAATTTCGATAATTCAATTCTTAACATGAATATATTTTATATTACTATACAAGTAAAGTAGATTCCATGTCTCTTCAGGCTCAGCTTTCGGAACTAATTTTGCAGGACATTTCAACCCTGGAAACTAAAACTATGTTGTGGTTTGGTGTTCTAATGGCACGATTAGGTCCCCCCCCCTCCCAGCATCCCATTTGAAGTTTTTTTTCCGTAGAAATATTCTTGTGAAGACGCACTTGAAATGTCTTCATCTGCATGCATTTCCGAATCCGTTTCATGTTTGCTTTCAATAGTATCCGAAATTTCACTGTCCCAGTACTCTATTTCCGACCAATTATCAACAATATCCTGAACTTCTTTTTGTGCTAGATACAGAGGTAGTTTCTTAGTAAAGTTTGTTACCATTTTAGACTCGGCTGAAATTCCATACTCAAACAGACTATTTCATTCAGCAAGAACACTAACGCAAATGCTGTGAAGGGTCTAAGAGACTGTGGGGGAAATGCAAATAGTGTGAAATACGAAATAGTTGGGACATCCAAACCAGTGTTGGAATGTGGCTTCTCTTGGATGTAGTAGGAAGGTACTGAATAGGACATTGACCAATATTCACTTTGAGAGGTGGAAACGACCTGTCACTCGGGGTCTGTGAGACCCATGACAGCAGTTAAAGGTTAAATAAACTTGTTAAACTTTGAATAAAGCAAAATCACTAAAGAATTTTTCTCTGTCCTATTTGTATTTTACAGGTGTTTTCTAAGGATGAATCCTGATAAAGGATCCAAAAAAAGAAATCCATGAATCAAAAAGTTTTGACCTTATAAAATAAACTTATGGACTTTGAATGGTGTTGAACATTTCATTGAATAGATATGAAAATATTAGGTATCTTGATTCTGTTAATTGCATCAAAGTTATTCTATTGTAATCGTGGTTTGATTTTTAAAAATTACAATCAATGAACCCTGATTATATTTGTATTTCTGTTTATTGTATATTTTTGCCTTCTCATTTTGTATTACTTAAATTATATGCAACAAACAAATGTACCTCACAAAACATTATGTAATTATCGTGTTCAGCACAGCACATAATGTAACCATATTTAAAGGTGTTTTGCTATTTAATAAAAGTTATCAAGGTTTCTTAAATGAAAAGCTCCAGAGTTCTATATTTTGAAAATTTATCACTGTTGACATTATAAGAAGACAACAATATTTATTTTTTCATTTAAATACAGACTTTTTTCTACATGCTTATATAGTTTGTTACTTAATAAGTGTCCTCAACATGCATATTGAAAAATGATTTACTTTAATTTTTATTATTCTGTATAATTGAATAATATTCTAGCATAATTTAGTTAGATTATTTAATTTAAATGTTTGAACATTATTGAAATAACAAAAGTAATAAATATTATACAGTGAAACCTGTCTATAACCATTCTGTAGGGACCTAAATAAAATATTGTTATAGACAGTATCGTTACACACAGATTTCACTGTATATTGACAGTATTATGAATAAAAGGTACTGTGTACGGCACAGTATTTTTCTTTAATTTATTTGCTCTGCAATAGTTCTATACTATTTTAAAAGATGACTTTATCATTTTATCCACACTTCAAAACTAAATTTCAGAGAAAACCCATTATTTTGTGCGCAAAACTGTTTCAACTGTATAGCTGATATTTACATTTTTACACAATTTGTAAACCTTATAGTATTTAGTGTAATTGCATTATTTTGTGGTAAAACCATATTCACTGCATAATTGCAGCATATTTTTTATGGTAACTGGTTGTAACTTCAATTCCATATGGTTTTATAAACAGTTATAAACTAAAAACTACAGTAAACTTGTTCTTGACTAGTTAAAAATAGTTCTGATTGCGAAATTATACTGTATTTTTTATGGTAACTGGTTGTAACTTTCACCGATTAAATACTTTTATGTAAACAAGTGAAAACTGAAACATACAGAGAAAACTAGATCTCATGGTAAAAAAACAGTTGCGACTACAAATTTACTTCATAACTTTTACGGAAAAAATGTGATATATGGCAAAATACCGTTGTGAATACGGTTTTACTTAGTAACTTTTACGGGGGAAACCTGGTCTTATATGGGGAAAACCGTCGAGAATACGGTTTTACTTCGTAACTTTTACGGGAAAAACTGGATCTCTTATGGGAAAAAACCGTTGTGAATACGGTTTTAATTCGTAACTTTTACGGGAAAAACTTGTTCTCGTATGGTAAAAAACCGTTATTTCTACGGATTAACTTCGTAATTTTTACGGTTAAGCACAACCAACCCAGCTGCCAGTTTAAAACCGTAAATTTTACGGGATTTTTTTTACAGTGTAGGAATAAGAAACAAAGGTGTGTTTCCGAAATGGCGCTGTATATTTTCGATTGATTTTATTTCATCTGAAGCCAGGAAACGAGCGTACCGATGCTTGTATTAATCACAAATAGACATAAATAAAGCATAAAATGTACTTAAGCAAACATCATACGACATTACCAGTAATAATTATAAGCAATTAATAAACTTTTGAGCATGCTATTTGTAATATATGGGTGGTTGGTTTAGGTTTTGTGGTACAAGGGCTATACTTGGCCAAGTTGTGTCAAGACAATTCCAAGTAAAAAATGCCGTGATAGGGGAGAAAAAGAGTTATTTTTAGAATAAAGTAATCGGATTAAATTTGGAAAAAAACACTTTGGTATCCCTTGAGCGAGATCCGCGTGTTTACTGAAGACAGTAAACCCCATGGTGAAGAAAAGATCCCTTGAGTACATCGGATCAGTAATGCTTATATACTCCATATGAGTAAGCTATGCATACGGTTATTGTAGTTGTTTAACATTTAAACACAATACTAAGGAGTAGTTTCAGTTTTATACCATTGCAATTAGTACGATTTTGCATGCTGGCAGTGTCTTTAGAGTCCGCTTAATACTATGATATGATGTATTGTAAAATTGAAAGATGATAGTAAATTTTAGTTGAGATGTAATACACGAGTCTAGTTTTGTAAATTTCAAATAGAAAGAAGTAAAATATGCTCAACGCCTCTGAGCTCTTCTACAAAATTCGCTTTGTTGAAAAACGTCACTTTTCTTAAGTACGTGATTTCAAGAGAGACATTCTATTCTGCTTCTCTTGATTGCATTAAAGACGAATGGATGATATGTCGCATACTTAAGAAAAGTGACGTTGCTCAACAAAGCTAATTTTGTAGAAGAGCTCAGTGGCGTTGAGGATATTTTACTTCTTTCTAATTGAAATTTACAAAACTAGACTCGCGAATTACATCTCAACTAAAGTTTAGTAACATTTTACCATTTTACAATACACAATATTGCGTATTGTTTACATTACGTAATTGGTGCGTGTTTATATTACGTACGTGCGTATTACGTAATATTGCGTAATGCAAAATTGAAAGATGATAGTAAACTTTAGTTGAAATGTAATGCACGAGTCTAGTATTGTAAATTTCAAATAGAAAGATGTAAATTAAGTTCAACACCTCTGAGCTCTTCTACAAAATTCACTTTGTTGAAAAACGTCACTTTTCTTAAGTACGCGATTTCAAGGGAGACATTCTATTCTGCTTATCTTGATTGCATTAACGACGAATGAAGGATATGTCGCATACTTAAGAAAAGTGACGTTGCTCAACAAAGCTAATTTTGTAGAAGAATTCAGAGGTGTTGAGCATATTTTACTTCTTTCTATTTGAAATTTACAAAACTAGACTCGCGCATTACATCTCAACTAAAGTTTACTATCATCTTTCAATTTTGCAATACGCTATATTGCGTATTGTTTATACATATTACATAATTGGTGCGTGTTGTTTATATTATGTACGTGCGTATTACAAATACAAATACAAATATTGACGACCAGCTACAGGCTCAAGCCCAACAAGGCTGGTCCTTTGTTTATGAATTCCCCAATTCCCACTGACTATCCAATTGTGTCTTAAATTCGTACACTCCCTTTGTATTAACTATATTTTCTGGCAACGCGTTCCAACTGTCTATTACCCTATTAAAGTAGTAGTTTTTCCTTAAATCCCGATTAAAATGTGTCTTATTCAATTTATACCCATGGCCCCTTGTTCTGTTATCCCTATTGAAATTTAAGCCCTCTGTGTCCCCTTGTTTTACAAACTTGAAAAGCTGAATCAAATCCCCCCCTCCTTCTTCTTCTTTCCAGTGTATACATGTTTAGCTTACTTAAACGTTCATTATAGTCGAAATTTGCTAGCCCCTTTATTATTTTTGTAGCTCTGTGCTGAACCCTTTCAATTGATTCTATGTCCTTTCTCATATATGGAGCCCAGAATTGTACAGCATATTCTAGATGTGGTCTTACTAAACCCTTATATAACGGCAAGATTATATTCTTATCCCTTGAAGTTACAGTCTTTTTAATATACCCCACTAACCTATTAGCCTTTTACCCGCAGCTGAACATTGGTGACCCATTTTAAAATCCCTGTGAATTATCACCCCAAGATCCTTGACTGTTTCTCCCTCCTTTACCTTTACTCCCTGCAGACAGTACTCGGCTCCACTGTTCCTGTAACCCATATGCAGAACTTGACATTTCCCTACATTAAATGACCTACCCCATTTTACAGCCCATTCAGATATCTTATCAAAATCCCCTTGTAAATTTTCTATCTGTAACTTGGTATCCACTGTCCCCCATATTTTTAAGTCATCTGCAAATATACTGATTCTATTCTTTATCCCCTGACCTATATCATCTATGAAAATTATAAATAAAATTGGTCCCAAAACTGATCCTTGAGGCACCCCACTTATAACTTCTGTCCACTGTGAATAATTTCCTTTTACCTGCACTCTCTGCTTTCTACCCAATAACCAATTCTTTATCCGTATTAATGTTTTTCCCTGAATCCCCAACCTTTCCAATTTAAACAGTAATGCCTCATGAGTTACTTAATCAAAAGCCTTTTGAAAATCTATGTACATGATGTCCACACTGCTCTTATTATCCAGCTCCTCAGTAATTTTTTCGTAGAACTTCAAAAGGTTTGTAGAGTAGGATCTGCCATTCCTAAACCCATACCGATTCTCTGATAACAGTCCCCCCCCTCCTCCAAGTATAACATTATATGCTTTTTTAACAGATATTCAAATATTTTGCAAATTACTGATGTTAGACTTACTGGTCTATAGTTGCCCGGATCACTTTGTATTCCCTTTTTGAAAATTGGAGTTATGTTGGCCAACTTCCAATCCATTGGTTCCCAACCTGTGCTATATGTTGAAATAAATATCGTGTGAATTACTTCCCCCAGTTCTTCCGCGCATTCCACTAGTACTCTCGGATAAATATCGTCTGCCCTGGTGCTTTAGATGGCTTAATTCTTTTCAACTGATGTACTATTTCTTCCCTGTTGAATTTGCATTCTTTAATTATACCCCATGCAAAGGCTCCATCCTTGGGATCCTTTTTTAAATTATAGTTACCATTGAAAACCCCCAGAAAAAAGTCATTTAACACGCTTGCCATTCCCACCTCGTCTTGAATTAATTCACATCCCTTCCCCTCTAAAGGGCCCAGTGTAGTACTAAATTTATTTTTACCACTTGCATATGCAAAAAATTCTTTTGGGTTTATATTTATTTCCCTTGCTAATTTTTCCTCCAAGGACACCTTTTGCTTCCGACTAATAGTTTTAAACTCCTTTCTGGCTTTCTGATATGCCTCCTTGTCCCTGTCGTTACCAGTGCTTTTATATACCCTGTATGTTCTTTGTTTTAATTTTAAAGCTTTGTGTGTTTCCCCTGAAAACCACATAGGGAGCAATTTTCTAGATTTTCCTTTTTTCCTGAACGTTACATGTTTTTTTAACACCCTGTCTAACTTATTCTTGAATTCCTCCCATTGTTCAGAATGATGCGGTGCTAATAATCCCCCTTTGAATGTTTCCTTTAACTCTTCCCTTATCTTATGGAAATTTACCTTTCTGAAATTTGGAATTATCCTACTATTGATTGTGTATGCTGACTGAAAATTTATACTTAATCTGATACTTCTATGATCACTTTCTCCCAGTGGCTCACCTATAACCAAATCCTGCACCCTATCCTCATCGTTGCTGAAAATCAAATCCAATATTGCATTGTCCCTAGTATCCTCATACACCATCTGGTACAAAAAACAATCCTGTATCACTTCCAAAAATTCTGCCCCTTTCCCATTTGTAGCTAGATTGTTTGTCCAGTCAATATTTGGATAGTTATAGTCCCCCATTAAAATTAATTCTCCCTTTTGACATGCTTCGTTTATCAGATTGCACATGCCCTTTCCCTGCTCTTCACTACAAACAGGAGGTCTACATATATTGCCCAGAATTAGTCCTTTGCCTTTGTCTGTATTCAGTTTCACCCAGACTGATTCTATACCCTCAATTTTACTATTTAACTTTATTTCCGTACAGTTTAAGAATTCTCTCACATAAATCAAAACCCCACCCCTTTCCTATTCACTCTGTCCTCCCTAAACATTGTGAATCCACTTAATTCTAAAATTTGTGCATCTTCACTGTTTGCCCAACTTTCAGTAATCCCAATGATATCTATATCCTCTGCTTGTGCAATTCCCTTGAGCTCATCCATTTTATTTCTCACACTGCGAGCATTACAATAAAATAATTTTAGCTTATTTTTCACCCTTATATTGCACTTTCCCCTTGTATTATTTGTCTTGGTCTTGTTTTTCTCCCTTACATTGCACTTTCCCTTTGTATTGTTTGTCTCCTGCAATTCAGACCCTGTTAGTTTTCCTAAGCAATTACAGTGTACTGTCAACCCTCTATGACCTTCCCATCCCTGCTTGTATTCTAGTTTTTTGACTCCAGAATATTCAAAACCCGCTTGCCAACCTCCCTATTACCTATCAGGCTTAAATGCAAATTGTCCCTGCTTATCCAATCCCTCCTACACTCCTTCCAAACATCTAAAAATCTAACCTCCTCCCTCTCACACAAATCCCTTAACAACCCGTTCATCTTATTGGCCCTTTGATTTAACCACCCATTACCTAACCCATACCTAGGTAGTAATCCTAATACTGTTACCTCTGCCCCATGAGACTTAATGCCTCTTAAAAGTGTTTCTGCTTCCCTCTTAAACTCAACATTAGTAGTCCTCTCTACATCATTTGTTCCCACCCGCACTACTGCCTTTTCCTCCCCTTTAACAACACCTGCCTTAACTGCCTCAACTACATGTTTTACCCTGGCACCTGGCAAGCAACACCTTGCAAAATTGCGCTTTTTACGCCCTACCATTTCTCCCAAAACCCTAACCATTGAATCACCAACCACTACCCCTCTAGTTACCTTATCCCCCTGATCAACATGCCCCAAGTCTACACATTGGACACCCTTTTCCACTCCCTCTGCAGACCTCACCTTCAAAGCCTCCAGCTCCTTCCTCAAATCACCCATCTCTAAACAACTCTTGCATGTAAATTCAACCTTCTCTGACATTTTAACCCCACTCACACCCTCCTTTCCTGCCTCAACCATATTCCCACACAAGTCACATTCCACAGAGAACTCCCCACTGGCTCCCTCTGTCCTCATCTCCTTGAACATTCTAACTATACCCATGCTTATCCAAAGTAACAATCAATGCACAGAAAAAGCACTAAACAAAATGAAACATACAGAAAAAGTACTAAGTCAAATACGTAATATTGCGTATTGTAAAATTGAAAGATGATAGTAAACTTTAGTTGAGATGTAATGCGCGAGTCTAGTTTGTAAATTTCAAATAGAAAGAAGTAAAATATGCTCAAAGCCTCTGAGCTCTTCTACAAAATTGGCTTTGTTGAGCAACGTCACTTTTCTCAAGAATGCGACACATCCTCCATTCGTCGTTAATGCAATCAAGAGAAGCAGAATAGAATGTCGCCCTTAATATTCCCAGAAAAACAATCGGGATTTCATACAAGCTGAACACAGAAACAGCCATGCGGACCAACAATTGGAACAATTTCCCGAACGCACAAATGCGCACTTTACATTATCCGCATTCAATGCGAAATGCATCAAAGTCAATTAGGCGAGATTACTGAATGTGATAACCTCCGATAATCCGGCGCTGTAATCTTCCGAGGATGTTAATCTTGTTAGAGGACCATTCAAGAAGGCCGGGGCACCGACGCTAAATTATATAAAGTAATTAGTGTAGTTGCCGGTGGTAATTAAAACATCATTCGTCTTCTTTCAGGCGAAATTTCTCCACGAATATTAAGAGAATGATGATGATTCTCCTTCTGTTGGATAAAAGCCGCGGACGTGAGGGGGAGAATAAATTTTATCAGTGCATTTTATTATGCGTGTGTGTGTGTTACATATGAAGTGGAGTTTCATCTGAGGTGAAGCTAGAATTTCTGGCAAATGCGGTTGATGCCCACTGTTTAAAACAAAAAATACTATTTTAACCCTTATGGGAGTTAACTCGACGAGTCGTATTGTCATTAACAAAACTGACCAGATCTTGATAGGTGAGATGTCTCGTCAAAGAAAATTGACCAGATATTGATGAGTATCATGCCTCTTCATTTGAAGAAAACTGTCCTCCCCTAGGTACGCCACTGAGTTCGATGAAAATTAGATTTAAACTTTGAAAAACGTATCCCAGGAAATAAGACTGTTATATTTACGAATGGAAGAGGATTCATAATCTCAATGATTAATTTCGTAAGGCACTTAAAAGTATTTCACTTCAGAATAAATGGTAAAGATGCACCTCAAGGGACGTTTTGTCACCAAGAGAAAATACGTCGCTTATAGCTCATAATGCAATTACACAAAATTACAATTACAATACAAAAACAAACGAATCATTTCCCTAATTTGTCGATAGAAATCTTATATACCATTATAAGGTTTATATCTCTGTAAGTATTTTCGAGAACATATCTCGTCAATCAAGATCCGAACAATTTTGGTGACATAACTAGACACTCATCATCAAAATTTACGATTTTCTATTACGTTTATGATGACAGAGATAAAGATCTGGTCAGGATTTTCTAATGACGAAATAATATTTTTCTAACAAGATCTGGTAAGTTTTATCAATGTAGAGATAGATGCCTTAGGCCCGGTGCACACATCTGGTTTTTCAACGTGCGGCGCTGCTGCGGCAACGCAAGTGCGGTATGAGATACATTAGATCTAATGAAGTAGTGCACACATGCCTCCGGCACCGCTGCGGCGACGCACGTCCAACTTGCGTGCAATTTGTACAGCAGTTCCCCACAACGCCGTACACGCTTCTCTGGTCTGAAGTACCTTGTTTTCGTAAATAAATGGAATAAAATACTAATTAATAAATGGTTGTATCCAGTAACGCGTCTATTTTGTTTCAAAATATACCTTTTTTTACACCAAGTAAGCGAAATAAACACGTTTTCTTCGATATAATATTTATCGCAAATGGCGCGAAATGAGTATTTGCGTCATTTCACGGTTATGTGTGCATAGTTGGGCTTCGATGCCGTACGTTGAAAAATCGGATGTGTGCACCAGGCCTTAAAGAGACAAACATTAGGAGGGTTTACATACACTTTTGTTTGTGAAAATTGCAACACCACGAAGGAATCATACAAATGAAACGAAACTTGAAGGAAATGCAAAACAGGTTAAGATATGCAAATGATTTGAATTACAAAGCGATAACTCATGTGTGGACCGAGAAACACCCTTTAAACTTCCAAGTGTATAAAAAGCTCTGTAAATATGCTTCGCCAAAAACACAGAGTGCCATACGAACAACTAACGGAGTAACAACTCAACTTTTCTACAGTTAAATCGCCACTCGCACGGGGGGCGTAATGCCACGACAGTGATGCATGAGTGGAAAAGATGAAATCACTTAGAACGGGACATGTTGAAACCTCGGCAGAGACCCCCGCAATGTGAAGTCACCACGGGACGATAGACGCCTCATCCCCATGGCGTTGACGGACCGTACTGCGTCCTCTCGTGCAATAGCACAATATTGGATCCCGTCAACAGGTGTGTCATTGTCTGCCCCAACCTTTTGCTGACGTTTGATGCGCAATGGACACGTGTACGGATACCTGAATCCAATGACGCTGAACCACCGATGTTTCCGACTACAATGGGCTCACCAATACAACCAATGGTGCGCCAATTGGCAATAAGTCGTCTTCTTAGATGAGTCCCGCTACAATCTGGACTATAACGATGGACGCAAGTTCGTCAAACGCTACAGAGTTGAAGGTCTTTTCCTGATGTGTCTTATTCAGCGTCATACTGGACGACAACTACCGTTATGGTTTGGTGCGCTATTGGACATCATGGGCGATCCCGCCTTCTCCAAATAGTGAGGACACTGAACAGCGGGAGCTACATCAGAGTCGTCGTGGTACCCGAGGTCCTATCCCACCTGAAACGCATTCCCGGAGATGTATTTCAGCAAGACAATGACCGTCTACATATTGTTAGGAATATACACTGCTTCTTAAGTGCACGATAGTTTCCGCTTCTTCCATGGTCTGCATGTTCCCGGATATGTCGCACATTGAGCTTATCTGGGATTACATCGTCGGGCAGAGAGTACGGCAGAACTTTGGAATCAGATAAATGTTATCTGGAATGGCATTCCTCAACATGACATTCAGACACGACGTGCACATACTCTCATTGCAGCGTGTGGCGTTTGCACATATTGATTTCAGGCATTATTTTTGTTTAGTGCTCTGTATATTTGATCGTTTTTTAAAGCTACTATAAGTAATACGTGGAATAAATTTCATTTATTCTGATGATTATTTTATAGTGTTGCAATTTTTACAAATAGTAGTGTTTAGGACTAATACTAATTGAAAATAGGAAAATAGTGTTACAGTCTTGAATTGACCACAAAATGGCTATTGGCACGAATTTCTGTAACGATGAAGTTTAAACTTACTTAAATACAATAGTTATTTGTTTTCAGTCTTATTTGTTTTTTTTTACACAGAAAATCATTCTCATAAGACAAATAAAAATGACATATTACCAAAATTGGCTCTAAGGTCCGGTGCACACATCCGGTTTTTCAACGTTTGGCGCCACTGCGGCACCGAAGCCCAACTATGCACGCTTAACCGTGAAATGACGCACGAACTCATTTCGCGCCATTTGTGATAAATATTCTATCGAAGAAAACGTGTTTATTTCGCTTACTTGGCGTAAAAAAAGTATATTCTGAAACAAAATAGACGTTAATGGATACAACCATTTATTAATTATTATTTATTTTCCATTTGTTTATGAAAACAAGGTACTTCAGAACAGAGACTCATGTGCGGCGACCGTGCGGCGCCGTGGGGAACTGCGGTACAAATTGCACGCAAGTTGGCCGTGCGTCACGCCAGCGGCGCTGGAGGCATGTGTGCACTGCTTCATTGGATCTAACGTATCTCAGACCGCACTTGCGTTGCGGCAGCGGCGACGCACGTTTAAAATCCGTATGTGTGCACCGTGCCTAAATCGCTCTTAATACATTTACAAATACACATGAATAAAACTACAATAAAAAATAAACACAAAAAGTAAATTTTTAATAAGTTAAGAAGGGTTAAAATTTGAGTTGCTTTTTAAATTACTTAAAAATTTTTATGTGACTAAAGTCAAAGAAAGGTTATTTATATAACATCTGTGTAACATTTTACATCTTCATAAATAAAATTTTCTGAACTTAGCTCCTATAATTTAGTAAGAAAGTTTTGATAGCAGTTCGAAGAAAATATAGCTATGTCGATGTGTTTTTATCTGATTCTTATTCAACTCTATATGGCAGTACGAATAAATTAGTAAGTAAGCAGAAAGCTTTGGAAACAAAACTGACTTGGTTGTAACTCTTATGGAATGACATAGAATCTATTCTCAATTCCTACATGCATCAGGAAAAAAACAACCCCCCCCCAACGTATCCAAAACGCTGTAAGAGAACTTGTTTTGTTGGTATTTGCGTTAACATTCCGGTGCACGTATGTCAGGGTCTCTTATGGTGCAGTTTATGTTACTTTAAAACTTTTACCAATATTGGAGGTCTTGCTTGGGTCGCCTATCGATAGTCGATGCGTTCTTGAAGGAAAAAATAAGACTTTCGACGACAGGAATGGCCACGGAGAACACAAGAAAGAGCCCTGAATTCTAGAATCGATGTCTCAAAACGACGTTCCTTTTTTTTCCCTCACTTCTCTTGCGATGGTATGGATTTCTATAAGATGGCACCGAACTGATATGGAAAAATATATGCATTTGGGTTGTGTATAAGAGAATAGAGAAATGGTATTTTCTTATGTCTATTTTAGGATGATATGAATTTTATACATTTTGATTTTCTGCGCTTACAGATAGTATACTATTCAAGCAATCACAGCCTAACAAATATTAAACCATTTAACCCAAGAACGGGAATCCCCCTTTTCATGTCGAAAGGTTGGGAACAGCTACACTCTACGTTTATGAGCGATAGCAACGGCCTTGGTGATTTTTTTGGCGAACTTCTAAAGTTGCCAAGGAAAGAATTATTTCCTAACTCTTTTTCTGTCACAATTTTTTTTTCTTTTTATAACTCATTTTTTAAATAAATTTCAAAACGTTTTGAAAAGTATATTTTTCAAGAACTTTCACAAAAAGTAGTAAGCTTAAGAACATATCAAAACACGTTTGTGAACCAGCAGAGAAACTAATTTACGAATGTTGGGTAAGAATACCTTGAAACTTATCAATTACACTAAATTCATGCATGTTGAAAAAGAAAAAGATTTACAAAAAAAAAAATCAAGAAATAATACAACCTGATAACGTCAGAATTCTTTCGTAATAAAATAATGAAATCTAAAATGGTCAAAAAAACAAAACTCTTAATCCTTTCGTGAAAACTATTATAATAAAATAAAAATTCCAAAACTGTCAAAATACAAATAAATGGACCAATGATATCACAGAAAACAATTTCAGAGGACCAATACAATCAAAGGATATTTTAAAAACAAAATAACCAATGGGAGGAAAGAAAAAATTTCAAACGAATCTATGAAATCAAACGCCTTTGACGGATTTTGGAAGAACTTTCTAGAATATTCCAATTTTGTAAAAATCTATTTACTTTGTACTTCACTATTTCAGAAATGAAAACTAGTTGTTGATTTTAAAGTTAACTTACTTTCGAGGACTTTGTTTTGTCTCCTTTTTGTTTTAAGGCTTTTGAATATTTGATTGCAGCACGGAAGTTTACAGTTTTAAGTTGATCCTCTAGGTAAGAACCCATCAGTTGTGCCCCTAAGGCAGTTATGATTTGGGTTAGGCAGGAGAATGTAGATTTACAGCAATACGTGATTGAAAAGTCAAAAAGCAATCTTGTGGCCTATTACCGAATACGTGGGTATTCTACTGCATTCCCCAAATTTCCATAAAATATTTTTTAGAATCAAACGATAATTTAATTATCATATCCATAGAGCTGAATCGATTCTATCTGCTGTTCTTTAGGTGTCTCGGTTACATCAACTAGCTGAGGCTGAAATGCTAATTTGAATGTGAAGTCGCGATTCCTTCTCAAAGTTAACGAATCTTTCATTGTATTTATCAATTAACGAATTTATATCAGTTACGCATTCTCCCAACGATTCGCATATAACATTCTGATTATCAGTTGGATTCCATCAAAAAGTCGCACCTAGAAAGTCTCACGTGGTCTTAAGGCCACAGGGTCCCCACCGTTGATTTAACCCCTCGCCTATTATTCGAATTTTATTGGCAACTTTATGCAAGAGAACGCATTTCAACTTGCATCTTACATTTGAAGAGGAAACAATAGATTTTATATATTCTAGGGATAAATAAAGAGATGATGAATCGTTCTGTCCTTTCTACCTAATATGAGAGAAAATACAAGAGTTTAATGGATAACGTAATTCTTAAATCAGTCTAAGCCTACAAGTTCTTAACATATTATCTTAGTTTTATAGCTTAAGAATTGGAAGCCTTAAAGAGAGAAGTAAAGGGATGAATGTTAAGAACTCCCTCTCTGGTACGTATAGAACTTGTAAAACAAGAACGTACGTAAAATACTGGTACGTAAAAAACTTGTACGTAAAGAACTGGTACTTAAAGAACTGGTACGTAAAGAACTGGTACTTAAAGAACTGGTACGTAAAGAACTGATACGTAAAGAACTAGCATGTAAAAAACTGGTACGTAAAAACTGGTACGTAAAAAACTGGTACGTAAAGAACTGGTACGTAAAGAACTGGTACGTAAAGAACTGGTACGTAAAGAACTGGTAGGCAACTGTAGATAAATAAAGGGATGATGAAAAGTTTTGACCTTTCAACAACATCTGAGAGAAAATTGACGAGTTTAATGGATAACGTAATTATGAAACTTACACGAAAAATACCCGTTTCTGGAAACATTCTTTGAGTATACTATATGCAGTTGATAGTTAAGACCCGATCTACAGCTTGAAGCTATTAAGGACAACCGCTCAAAAGCTTCGTACATCAAAGTCACCTTAAACATGAATGTGTTTATGGAAAATTCGAAGAACAAATTTTTAAAAATTGTTAAAAGTATTCTAAAACGTACGCGAAAAACGCTCGTTTTAGAAGGCATTTTTTTCAGCATATCATATGCCATTTGGAATAAACAAGAGATTTTGCAACAACATTGCGCTTTCATACGCTTTTCCGACTTTTTCATCAAAAAGAATAGCCGTTTCCTAAAGAGGTTCGCTTAAATCACTTTGTTTCCAAGCTTCACATTTCACTCTGCAACTAAAGGGAACAATATGGCGAGTCTGGAAGACCCTAAACGCAAGCTGTTATCCAGTGTCGAGTAGAGGAAAGCTGGAGCTGCTAGATATATGATCGCAATTTGTATGCAAATTTTATGCAGCACTTGAATAAGTGTTCATAAAGTAGTCTTCTCTCTCTTAATGCGCGTGTTCAGTTTGCAGTTTTACATGAGACATATACGTGTTCCCATCTAATCTTGAGTGGTATGATTGGTTGCTTTCTTCCTGGGAAAGCTGTTTTTCCCTTTTTCTGCAGGATGACTGGAGGACTTTTTAAAACTGAAGATAGCGGGACTTTAAAATACTGTTTAATTTAGAGCTCGTTTTATTCGTGCCTTCTCATATCTGCTTACCTAAATGAGTTAGGCAGAACTGATTTGGACGAATAAATTTTATTGCATGGCTTTTTGAATACATTTATGATGGATATGGAAGCTTTGCGGTCCGTCTCGGGTTTTGAAATATTTCTTGATGGAACCGAGTTTTCTTAAAACTAATTTTTATGCTATACACTATTATCGACTTCTGTCTTCCACAGAACGTTTCTGCAGCCTTAGAACAAGCCCGAATTTCACAAGGCTGAACTGACATTTTAACAGCAACTGAAACACAAAGTAAGATTGTATCTGCATCTGAACTTACAAAATGATGCTCTATAAACAATTATAAGACAGGAACAATTCATTGCTGCTATCTTTTGCCGAGCACCCCGAACGAAACGGTTTTAACCCCTTGCTACGAATGTATGTAATTTGTTATTTGTAATGTCACCCTTCCCCTTTGTCATGAAAGTATGTCATATGCTGTTTGTAATGTCGCCCATCCCCTTTGTTATGAAAGTATGTCATATGTTGTTTGTAATGTCGCTTACCTCAGTTGTCATGAATGTATGAAAAGTGCTGTTTGTAATGTCTCCAACCCTATTCTGAATAAATATATGTTATTTGTGATACCCTTATTCTCACCGAACCCTCGTTGTTATGAATAAGTACTTAACAGCATGGTTTATATTTACTTTGAAACCACTTATTTTTCCTATGATTTAATATAAATCCCCTGGAAACTTTTAACCTTTATAGGTCCCTTGGGGTTTGTAGACAGGGACGTCGACTATGGAATAAAATTCATCAAATAGATGTATCTAAAATAATTTCGTACCTTCTTTAGAGAAACGGAGATTTTTCCGTGTCAGAGTGTTTTCTGAGTACTTTTTGCTAAACAAAATTCCTCCAGATGTAGGTTCTAATTTAAAATTCAGTCTGTTTTAGAGTCAAACCTGGGCAAGTTCAAAATATTCGTTAAATACTTAATAAATCACGCTCCAAGGGTGAAATCACTCATCAACATGATTTAAGACAGTAACTTTAGTGCTTCCGAAGAAGTTATATTCAATAGAAATTGAAGGTGCATTCAATGGGCAGGTATAGTTCTAGACAATAAAATCCACTTCATTAATAGAATCTACTTTATAGTAAAATTTACTTCATAGTAAAATTTACTTCATAGTAAAATCTACTTCCTAATAAAATCTACACAATAAATCACGCAATGAGGACTGTTTAAGACTGTAACTTCAGTGTTTCTGGAGAGGTTGAATTGAAAAGAAACTGAATGTGCTGTTCATTCAGAATTGTTCCAGACAATAAAATCTCGATTTCACCCACAAGCCGTCCTAGATTTTTTTCTTGACTAGAATCGGACGAAAACCATTTCACATAAAGAAACTTCCCAGAAAACTCCAAGCCTAATGGGCATTAGAAATTTATAACGTCAACGAAGAACACTCCCATTTGGAACCGTTATTTATACCCTCCCAGCCGATGCCAGCAACGGTGATCGATTCTCATGAACGGAGATAATAGAAAAATGAAGAAAACCACTTTTCGGTATCGTCTTCTAAATGCCCCTAAAATGCTGACCTCGACGCGGTAACGCGCCCCAAATCAGTAACGAGCGAAACAACAAAATACAAACAAAAGCCGGCCTTAATCCTATCTGCTTAATGCCTGCTTTCTCAGCGCATGTCACGCAATAATGGAATGTAATGACTGAAGCTTATATATCCCCATTAGCTTACTTTCTCTGATGGACGGGATGACGTAATAGGTGGATATAGATGCTCATTAGATAGAGACTGGGACGAACTCTCTTTTCTGAAATATGATTTGGTATTACATCAGTGATTTATCCCTGTTTGCAATTATTGGATGTGGTACTTGAAGAGTAACGAAAATTTTTGGGTTCAAATTTCTAGTTAAATGGGTATTTTTTTATAAATAATATCTCTGCACAACGTACGAGATATATAAATCGACATTATTTCTATACTAGAGATTCGCAACAATACGCGGATCAAATGCTACTGGATTCATTCGCCATTTTTGCAACAGTTTACATATGCTTCAGTGAGCTATGGATCTGTGTAAAACTGAAAAAACATACTGAAGAGCTTGACTAGTGAAATTTCTAGTGAAATTTCTCAGAAGTATGTAGAACGGAGAGAAATTCAGCAGGTAGAAGTAAGAACATGATGTAAGTTAATACGAAAATTGTCTTAGACGTAGGATACTAAATCGCTTTTGAACCAGTGAATATGATGTAATTAAGCTATACAGAAGTTAAACAGAAATGAACCAGAAGCTTATTGTACAGAGCATCCTAAAAGTTCCCGTATTCCAACTTTAAAAAATTATTTCCCGCGTTTTTTTAATTATTCAATTTTATCGACTGTTTATAGTTTTATGCAGTCTTTAATATTTATCGTTTGGTTTTTTCTTCGCGCTCAAGTTGTGCGATAATAAAGTTCCACGTCATTTTGTTCTTCATTGCAAAATGAGTTTATCACGCATTCAGAAAATCGCACTGCTTCAGCTTATTTTGAATGAAAATCATATGAAGGATGTAAATAATTTTGGCAACATAAATATCCAAATGATGCAATACGCTATATCAACTAGTTCGGCGATTTCGTGAGACAAGTTCGGTGGAAGACAAACACAGGAAAGGAATACCGAAAGTCGTTACACCAGACTTTTAGCAAGAAACTCAACGGAGGATATTGCAATCTCATCAATCCGTGAGGCGTTTGTCGCAACAAATGTGCACATCACATTGATCGACACATACGGCTTTACAATATCAAATTTTTGGACAGAATACTTTTCTCCAAAAAGGCATGGTTTCATTTAAACGGTTACGTAAACATGCAAAACTCCCACATTTGGGCGATAACAAATCTCCATTCATTAAAGCAAAAAACTTTACATTCTCAAAAAATTGGCTTTTGGTGTGCCGTATCACAAAAAAGATCATTGGGCCTATGTTTTTTAAGTTAACTGCTGATGGAACTGTATACAGAGAAAACCAACAATTTGTTGCATTATTAGAAGTGAATGAATGATATTTTTAGTTCCAACAAGACGGTGCAACCTGCCATACAAGTTATGAAACCATGGGCATGCTTCAAAATTTCTTTGGTGATCGACTCATCTGAAGAAATTTTTGACCACATCGTTTTCCTGATCTGAGTATCCCTGACCTTTTTCAGTGTGGATATTTAAAGAACAAAATTTATGAAGATAATCCCCAAACAATAGATGATCTGAAAATTGCCATTACTCAAAGAATAAAAGAAGTCTCTCCCAGCATCTTGAAACGCGTTTCTGAAAAAAAAGGCAAACGACTTCAACTTTGCCTCCATGAAAAGGGCGGACTTTTTGAACACTTATTATAAATGTAAGTTCAAATTTTTCCCCTACGTTATGTTAAAAGTACTTTTCGCCATTAGCATAAAAGTAATTGCTTTAAATTTAGTTGTTTTTGTAAAATAAATTCACAGGTCGTCAGTACGGGAACTTTTAGCTCTGGAACTTTATGTAGTATCTCTGAAACTTTATGTAGTAACATGACTGACGTATGCTCTTTTTATCTCGCACTTTACCAGAAATAAGAACGAACACCGGTAGGAAATGCACGACACGCTCTTTTGCATTTTTATCAACTTTGTTTTCATTCGGAAACATAAAATGCACACATAGTTGCTTATATTAATTATAAATGGATTTGAATTAAGTATCAAATGCGAGAATTCACTGCTATCCACTGATAAAAAAATTAAGTAACTTTAGCTCAGATGTATGCGCGGTTGTTCTAGCATATAAACGGTAATCGTAAGTGGATAGAAAACATTTGTGCACTAACAAATGGCAACAAACAAATAAAAGCAAAATTAAATCAAATGTTACAATGTTCATTTGCGAAATTTACCAGTTTTAAAATGCTTGGTTTGAGCTATGGAAGAGCACAACATTGCTAAAACTATAGTAAAAAGCTCGCTACATGATATTATTTAGAAATCTTATTGAAGGCAGTAAGGAATCTGTAAAATAAGCGTCATCGCTGAAAGAAAATAGGGTAGCACGAGAAAATAGGCTTAAACTTCAAAAAATATTAAATGACCTTTGAACAAGTAAATGGAATGCACTTGAAGTTGACATAGGGAAAGTTGGACAAAACCGGGACCCGGCAGTTTTGGCTATGTTATTACTGCTATCTGTCAGATAAAGCATGAAATTAGTTGTAGACAGCCCCCATGTTATTTGGAGTTGACTTAAAGGCTGTGTAGATTACGTGTTTGTCAATGCCGATGTTTTGACAAATTTGAATTGAAAAGGTTCGATTTTTACACCTCCGATTGTACTTTAAAATTTCTAATTGCTTAAAGGTTTAGTTTAGGTAAATGCAACATCTGATAACACCTTTTTCAGCAATTATTTCAAATTATTAAAAATATTTTTGCATCATGTTTGAAATAAGCTAAGCCTTCTTTTCTTATTAATTAGACGGAGTAGACGGCTTAGACGGATAAAACCGGGACCTTGGCAGTCGGACAGGACCGGGTAGGAATTAGAGATTGAAAAACACAAAAAAAAACAAAAAACCAGAAAAGAAAAACTTAGAGTAGAAACTGTTTAAGGCCCCTAAGGGCAAAAAACTGTCAAAACAAGGAAGAAAATGAAGTTCAGAATTAAAACAGACTCCTCGGCATCAGATGAAGACGACGTGGAATGGGACGAATCTTGTATCTTATGTAAGGAATTGTACGACAGATCAAAATCTCTGAAAGGTTTAATACATTGTCCCAACTGTAAAGGATGGGCGCATGAAGCCTGTAGCAATGCAGAGGAGCATGACCAAAATTTATTTATGATTTCTGTTCTTAAAACTTCTTACAGATCTGATCAATTAAGTAATTTTGAATTTAATGTGTTTGGAATGTAACGTAAATTAAGTTATGTTCCGTGATTCTTAAACCCACGTACATTTCTCAGTGTAGGAAAGTCATTGTACTAATTTGTTGTTATAAGTAAATACTTCAGTTATTAAACAAGAACGTTTTTCAATTATTCTTTTATATACCTTGTTTTATCAGACCAGGTCGGATAATACCGGGAAATTGCATACTTAAAAAAAAATTTATTTACCCACCAAAATATAGTTCTTCTACATTGAAAATTTCCTTCCGCTACCTACCATTTGCCAATATATGGATTGAATTCCAATTATATACTGTCAAATAAAAGAAACATTGAAAAATATTTATTTTTGGAATTAAAGAACTAATTTATCATTGAAATGGAAATTTATAAGAAATTTATTCACGTAAGTGTTTAGGAAAAAAAAACACATTCTGGGCTCAGGTTTTGTCTAACTTTCCCCTACTAAAGCTGATTGGGATAACATGACTGAGGTGCAAACATTTTGCCATTGAATTTATTGAAATAACAACACCAGTAAGGAAATGTTGTTTTATATGTTTGGCTAATTTTATTCCATTTGAAAGTTTGAAATGGGTGCACCAATGCTTGTATTCCTTATAAAGGGACATAAATAAGGTATGCAATGGAGCACGACACTGGTATTAATGCATGTATAATCAATTTCGAACATTTTACACATGCAGTTTGGAATCTTTTAAGGGGGGTGTTTATCCGTTTGATCTGTGATATTGTTTATAAAAACTTTAAGTTACCAGTCGAAAGGCGTTCTAATTACATTTCTTGTAGTAAACGCTGGACGATTCGAAAGAAGCTTACTAATTAATTTTTATTTAATTAATTCCAAACTTACAATTAGTTGAACCTGCAACAGACGAATTTATACTTTAAAGCTCAACTGTCTAAACTACTGTTAACAATAAGTAAAATTACCAAGCCAAATTATTTTTCATGCAGGATTTTAAGTAGATTATTACTTTTAGTATTCCTTTATCGAATGAAGTACATGTTAACATCTATAATAAAGCACGTCGCGATTAAAAAAAGAGTTCATATTATTTGTGCTTGAAATCTCTAAATTTATAAAAAAGAAAATAATTATATGATTCCATCATATCCTACTTAACATTTTCATGTAATATAAATCATTCTGGAAAGAAAATAAGAAAAAAATGTGAAATTAAGTGACTTACACAAATTAAATGCATTTATTTTCTGAATCTTTAACGCTTTTATTTGAAAAATTCTGAATTGAAGAAATACAATATACGCAACATAAGTGTTCCATCGCAAAATAAAAAGTAATAATCTCCACATTTTACAAATAAGCTTTTATCGCCTTTGTTAATAATTTATTGCTCTGATTCTTTTCAAGTAAGCGTGCTTGAATTTCTGATTTTTCTACTTTTAATATTCTGCTTTGTTATCGTGTTGAAACGGTCTTAAAAAGCTTCCTTGTTAATATAATTTGTTACTAAAATAAAAGGACTTTATTTGTTTTCAAAATATGAGTTTTAAATGCAGAGAAATGTAATCTTTTTTTTTTATCTCACACATACAGAATCCCATAAAAATGTTAAATAAACGTACTTTTAGAAGCTGAAAATATTTTTCTGTGCATTGTGGAAACCACTGTTCTTATTGCATTATGTCTAGTCTTTCGAACTCATGAGCGAACTTTTTTCTATAATCCCTCTTCTGAAGTGATATGAAGTAAACAACCAAATTTAATTCTACATTTTTCACACAATCTGATTTTAGTTTTTATATAGTGGAACTTGAATGCAAGTTGGTAAACATTTTACAGGATGAATTGTTTCAAATATTATGTTACATAATTCTATTTTTATCTCGTATAGATTTAATACATATTTTATCGTTATATATTCTTAACCGTATTAATAAATAAATCGTGAGAAGCCGATTACTTGCGACTAAAATGCATATGAATATGTAAACTACTAAAATTCTGGAATGCGAAGTGCAGGCGCACTGGGTATTTATTGGTCCGGTTTAGCAGACTGTCCGACAATTCAAAATATCGGATAGCATTTTTGGCGGATCCGATAATATCGGACGGTCGTATACAAGGTACCAGTACATAACAATGTAATTTGAAAGTGAATAGTTTGTATAGAAGCAAACATAGAGAAGATTTAAAAGAGTAAGAGCGTTTGAACACATACCGATAATTATCGGATGTCGGAGACGGACACTTTCAAATTACATAGTTATATACTGGTACCTTGTTGTAATTTGAAAGTGAATAGTTTGTATAGAAGCAAACATAGAGAAGATTTAAAAGAGTAAGAGCGTTTGAACACATACCGATAATTATCGGATGTCGGAGACGGACACTTTCAAATTACATAGTTATATACTGGTACCTTGTATACGACCGTCCGATATTATCGGATCCGCCAAAAATGCTATCCGACATTTTGAATTGTCGGACAGTCTGCTAAACCGGACCAATAAATACCCAGTGCGCCTGCACTTCGCATTCCAGAATTTTAGTAGTTTACATATTCATATGCATTTTAGTCGCAAGTAATCGGCTTCTCACGATTTATTTATTAATACGGTTAAGAATATATAACGATAAAATATATATTAAATCTATACGATAAAAATAGAATTATGTTACATAATATTTGAAACAATTCATTCTGTAAAATGTTTACCAACTTCTAATGCATTCAAGTTCCACTATATAAAAATTATTAATAGTATTAATTATTAACAAAAATTAATAATTATTATTACGGTTTACGATTTATTTATTAATACGGTTAAGAATATATAACGATACATGTTATGTAATCATGAGATTTATGACGAGCATTTCATTGTTAAGGTTTTGAAGTACTCATTCCTGGCAGGTAGGTATTTTAATTACTGCCGCACTGGAGCAACGCATTGGGCTATTGGTGACAGTCCAGGATCAATCCTCCAAGGGAAATATCCGAGAATAACACCACGTAATTTTGAACCACGTTCAGATGGCGAAGAAACACCTGAGCTGGCACACCACTCTCCAAACTTACACATCACACGAACGTACGTATAAATTTTAAGAGTTTATAAGATACAGAATTCCCTTTTAGATTTATAATAAAATTATAGGAATTACTTCATACTGTGAAAGGAAATCGGGGTACAGATTAATCTTAACTCTAGCTCTATGAACCCTCTAGTAGCAGTTGTAGTAACATATGGACAATTCCATATGTAACGGACGTATCATTGGACGATAAAAGCAATTCTCACAACTACATAAGTAAAATATCTGAATTTATTTTTTGGTATTTATCTAAAGGTAATTTGGTAATTTTTCGTAACGTCGTACTAGAGCAACACAACAGGCTATTGACGACGATCCGTGATCAATTCCTTAAGGAAAAGATCCGTGGACAACACCTAGTAATTTTGAACCACGGTCAGATGACGAAGCAACACATTAGTTGGCATCCCACTCTCTAAACTTTCACACCGACCCAACGTGAGGACTTTCGGCCACGACAGATTTAAGGTGCTCCAGCCGCCGCTACACCATACGCATACAAACATCCATGCCCGGACCCGGATTCTATCCTGGAACCTTCCTATCTAGAGACTAACACCTTAACCACAATACCAGTTAGTCGGAATTTATATAGAGTATAACTATCTCTAAAAGCATCACTAGTAAATATTTTTATTTTAAAAGCAGAAAAATAGTTAATACTTACTTTGGAGGTGTAACGGACGTATCCCTATAGGAAAAAAAAATTATGTCACTCTGAACACAAATGACAAATCATCTGATGTTTACAAAGGAAAAGAAAAAAAATCTTTTTTTTTTGTATGTGTTGTTGTTTGAACTTTTTTTTTGTTTTTCTCTAATGTGAGGTCATTTGAGACCAACACAGACGTGCACCAGCCCCTTTTGTACGTGATGGTCTTTGGTTGGATTCAAACTCGCAACCCTCTGTTTGCAAATCCGTTACTCTCCCACACTACCGTGGTCCACTACTCATGTGTGGTGTTGTTGGTATAGCCTCTTTGTTTGTGTCTACCAACCATAGAGTGGAAATAGAATTGACATTTAATTACCCAGAATTCGCTAATAAAATAATTGTACTTACTAATCCTCATACTGTTCAATTATTTTATTAGCGAATTCTGGGTAATTAAATGCCAATTCTATTTGTACTTAGATGATTTTAATAAACTAGAGGGCCCGCCCCCTTGCTCGCTAACGCTCGCCAACCCCCGGAGGATTGCTTTGCAATCCTCATTGGTTCGCTGCCCGAACCTTACTCGGTTCGCTCGCATTAATGAAGACATGTGTCTTAGCAGAAGGGATTCTTTACAAAATATTATATTCCAAAAAAATATTTTTCAAACATAAATTTGTAGTGCTGCAGAAAAGTTATACAGTACCTCTGGAATCAGAACTCGAACAATTTGGAATTCAAATGAAAACTTTGAGCAAATTGTGACTCGAAATGTGAGCGCCGCTTTGAAAATCGAATACCCAGCATGTTGTTTGTATATAAGCTACAACAGCTCGACTAATATATATAATTCATTTTCAATACAATTTCATCCGATAACGCTATAAATTTAAGTGAGACGCGAGGCTTCGTGGTAAACTAGCAATCGTACAGTGTTGCCAAAACGCGATAACAAATAACATCTTTTTTGCGTGCCACGTAAGGTAATACAGGGTGTTTCAGTGAACCGTTTCAGAACTTCTAAGAGGGGTAGGGTACATCCTGACAACTCGACATCATATAGCAATGTGGGGTCGGAAATGCTTTCCTGAAGCGGTGTTGTACACAGAAGCACCGTAAAGAAAAGAGACCGTAAGTGAGAAATCGTTTTAATAATACATGAAAAGAAGCAAAAGGTACATGGATTAAAGTAAGTGTTCGAAGTTTCTTCCACGGGCTACAATGCACGCCTCATATCTCCGACGCATGGACATCCGAACATTCTGGAATACTCCAGGCATATCTCGAATTTCTCCGGCAGCTACTGCAATTCTTGCAACCAGCTCCTCAACATTGTTAACAGGGGTGTCATAAACTAGCGATTTCAGATGACCCCAGAAATAAAAATCAAGACATGATAGGTCGGGTGACCGAGCAGGCCAACGCACGGGACCACCACGTCCGATCCACTGCTGACCATATGTGACATCCAGGTAGTTACGAACATCTCCGCTATAATGGGCAGGGTCTCCATCGTGTTGGAACCACATTGTCTGTTGCGTCGATGCAGAAATCTGTTCATCTCTCAAAAGTTGTGGCAATACTTGCTGCAGAAAGAGCAAGTAGTTAGGTCCGGTTAGACGAGACGGTGACAGGTAAGGTCCGATGAGGTGATCTCCCATAATACCGGCCCATACATTGACCGAAAATCGAATCTGAGCTGCACGACGTCGTATTGCATACGGGTTCTTGACCGCCCAGATATGGTCGTTATGCGTGTTGAAAATTCATTCCCTTGTGAAGGATGCCTCATCGGAAAACAACACTTCAGCAGGAAAAAGGGGATTTGTAGCACATCTTCCAAGGTACCACTGTGCGAAAGCAATACGAGGTGCATAATCCTCCAGTTGCTGTGTCTGGACACG
Organism: Metellina segmentata; assembly: GCA_947359465.1. NCBI lineage: Eukaryota > Metazoa > Arthropoda > Arachnida > Araneae > Tetragnathidae > Metellina > Metellina segmentata. The sequence continues at coordinate 60,658,786 of OX375877.1, read as the reverse complement.
CTGCACGTGAAACGGATGCATGTCTTCTTCTCGGAGAATCCTCCAGACGCTGCAATGGGAAACCCCGACTGCGTTTGCTACACTTCGTGTACTTGTTCTTGGATTCCCCTGTACATGCTGCAGCACATTCTGTTCGACGTCTGCAGTCCGTGCTGTTCTTACCCTGTCCCTGTCAGCTCTTTCTAATGAACCTGTCTCAGCTAACCTCTGGTGCAGTCTTGCAAAGAAATTATGACTGGGGATACGCCTCGTCGGATATCGTTCCGCGTACAAACGCTGTGCGGCTGGCCCACTACAATTTGCAGTCCCGTACGCCAAATGCATATCGGCTAACTCTGCGATCGTGTAATCATCCATCCTACTAACTTGGCGTTCTTGTGCGAAATGAAGATTCCCTACACGAAAGCTCGGGATTTTCGCACAACGCCATCTACCGCGTCAGGAAAGCATTTCTGACTTCCCATTGGTATATGATTTTGGTTCGTCAGGATGTACCCTACCCCTCTTAGAAGTTCTGAAACGGTTCACTGAAACACCCTGTATATATGTAGATAATTGTCGAAATTCAGACAAGGATTTATTCATAAAGCGATTTCTCAAATGAAAAATACAGAAAAGCTTCATAAGACGATTAATGTGTTGAAATAAACATAGTTAGCATTTCGATGGATAAACAAGTACATCCTTTTATGTTTGGTTCAGATGATTGTGGGCGTGTTTATTCACATATTTTGTTAAGAGAATCCATACATGAAATTATGCATTTGAACAATTTGAAGAATATTTTCTTGGAGCAATTCAGCGAGATCTGTCCTTTGAGCAATAAAAAAAAAGTACCTCTTTTTTATTAAGTTCTCAAATGATATTCTACAGTTTTGGATTTGTGATCCAACAATGCTAGAAAGAAACTTTTCAGAAAATGTATTCGTATATTTGGACAGTATACAAGGTATTTGTTGAGCACAACGACCAGATCTGGGCTTTGATCCAATAAAAAGACCAACCAACCAAATCTCAAACGTGATTTGACAGCTTTTAATTTGACAGCAATCAGTACAGGAATGACATATTTTGTAAAAAGATGCGACAAACTTAGAAAGCACAATACAAACCCATTCAGCAAATTAGGACTAAAAAAAAGTACCCTTCGATTTAAGTGTTAAAGAAATGAAAAAACTTCTACCGATATTCCACGGAACAACACAACGCTGTATCAGCGGTTTCCTTCTTTTTTCCTGTGATTTCCGATTATATAATATCAAATAAATCAACTAGCAGGGGACATGGAGAGTGGAAACGAAATACCTCCGGAAACCGGAAAAGAAAGAAGCTCTGAAGAAAAAAGGGAAAAGGATTTCTGCAGAAAAATCTCGGGAAAAGTCCTTATCAGGAAAATGTAATCCATCAAAGCCATTGTTTCCTTGATCCTTAACAACCAGATTTGCGGACTCCTGAAAAGAAGGGAATTTAAGCTGTTGCAAACGTTGCAAGAAATAATTCTGGTAGCAGAAGTGGTTAGTTCATGACTATTTGAAAAAAAAAAAAAAAAAAAGGTTGAACAGTATTGAGATACTGGTTTTCTGAAGTATCTGCCGCTTTTGATGGATGGCAGAATCAACAATTCTTGAGCTCCCATTTATTTACATTAGATTGTTATTGCTGCCTCTTTAGGCGAAGGTACTTTACCATGTAAAAAAAACGAAACTTATATTCTTTAAGGAGATGTATCTGATGTAAGGAGGTTGTTTGGATGCATGAATATTTACTAGCGATCTGTTTGTGTTTCTGGGTTTTCGCATCAGTCATTCTTGAGCCTCGTGTTTGTAAACTTATAAATATAATCAACAAGGGCTATATTGTTGTGTGCAAGGGCACAATTGTTTTAGTGGAGTATATGAATTTAGACACAAAATACTTATTACGCATAATTTGTTGGGTTTGGTGGTGCAAGTGCCATATTTGACCAAGCTATGTCAAACACAAATTTTACATTGGAGTATATCAAAAGGGACCAAAAATACCCACTATGGTATTTGATGGTTGTGGAAATGAATACAAAATGCAGGTTTATCACGATTAAGCAAGATATTTTCAGTACTTAATGAAAAAAAACTTTGAACCCTTAAACTGAGGTTTTTTAAAACATGTATATTCACTTACCATCAGTTGGGTTTTGCATTGGTCTTGTTTCTGAACTATATATTTGTAATGTAATAAGTGAAATCTTTAGAAGACTATATTGTTTAATGGCAAGAGTAATTTCTCTACAGAAGTTTTTGTTTGCAAGACCGACCCTTACTTTTTGTGATGTTGGGCAATACAGGGTAAAAATTTAATTAATCAGTAGGTAATGGTAATTTTAATTAACGTCGTATTAGAGCAACACAACGGGCTATCGACGACGATTCGGGATCAGTTCATTAAGGGAAAGATACGAGGACAACACCTCGTAATTTTGAACCACGGTCAGATGACGAAGCAACACCTGAGCTGGCACCCCACTCTCCAATTAATCAGTAGGAGTAAAATTCAATTTCACTAACTTTCGTATTCATACTTTCTGACTATGGAATTTTGATTCAAATGATTTACGGGAATAATACTTTTCTGAGACTACTAAGGGTCAAAGGATATTTGTGCAAGGATTTGAAACCTCAACAGATCTTGAGGGCAGCACTATTGTTATAGTTCTCATTAACAATCCTAAATTCTTGAGCTGTTGTGTGTGAGCCCGAAAGCACAGATATATTTCAGTGATAAAGTTTCAGACTTTTACATCTAACGTAGATAACGATTGGCTCATAAAAGTTTTTCCAAGATTCAATGGATCATCATTCAACTCAAGTATTATAATTGTTTTAGAATATCATGAGGTATAAAATACTGTTTTCGTGACTGGCATGTATTAGTGTTATGGTTAATACTGTGGTTGCTTAATCCTCTTGGTGGTTGTTTCGACGAGGTATCTGTTCATTAGATGAAACTGACATGATCTTGTGGAACGATATAGCTCGTCTTTAGATAACTGACAATATTTTGATCTCGTCTTCTTCTTTATGGACGAGATATCTCGTCGAAACCACTTGTTAAACAGCTACTAACTAAGCACTTTCTTATATTTCATACCCGACTGAAGAACTTCTTAAGATTGTATAATACCGGGTGAAATACGAATAAATAATACTAATATGAAATATTATTTATTTATAAATTATTATATGTAACACACAGCTTCAGGTCTAATTGAAATTAAAACTCAACGGAATTCTTCGGTGAATTGATTGCATTATACATTAATTTTTTTTTACATCACATGTATTTCAAGGCTGTATACGTTTGGTATATTTAATATTCTTAATAGTATTTAAAGTAATGCAAATTCTATTGTTATTCAAAAGAAATAAATCTGTATATAGATCGCTTCATTTGACCTTAATAAAATATATTTTCCACGTTTATAATATGCATCATGCCTGTTGAACATAAGAAGCATGCAATAAGTACTAAGGTGTTAACATATTCATACATATTTAGTAAATATCGTATGATTAAAATTTTGAGGTCATCTATCCAAATAATTAGTCTTTTTTTTGTTGCATATTTCTGCAAATTTCTCTGAAATTTACGGTCAGATTAAATTAAACATTAAAAAATGATAATAGCACATCAATTATATGTTTAAGTTTACAATGTGTTTCGTACTTCATAAAAAATGTAACTTAATAATAATAATAAATATAAAATGTAAAAATTTTGGCATACATTCCAGTCTTTCGCTGGATCAATTATTTCACATCAGTGAATTTTAATTTAATTCCGATTCCATGAAACGGTACCTATTTACGTATTTAATTATTATATCATTACACATGTAACTTAAATGCTAGCAAGCGAGAATATTCCTGCGTCTGAAATTTATGCTTTAAACAGCAGAGTAGTAGAGTTGTGTATAATAATTAGAATCAAGATTCACTTATTTTGTTCTTTAGTTGCAGTCAAATATATCTGATAAATCAACGTTCCTTACCTAGTGCAGACAAAACTATTTGATTACAGTCGACAATTACCGTAAACAAAATTCTTTAAACATCTCATGCTGTCAAGCAGGAGAAAGAATTTCCATCCACAACTACAGCATAAATGTTCATTAAACACGGTATGCATGTTCATTAATAATTCATTTAAGATATCTTGTTCTGAACTGTCGAAAAGCAACGCCTTAAGCTGAGAATCTTAACCCAATTTCTAATATATATCTCGTGGAATTTCAAAGAGTAGTAGTTTTCTTTTTTATTCACCGCCATTTTCAATCCAACTCGAAAGGAGAGAATTTTAAAAATTAGTTGGGAAAGGGGTAACTGGCAACATAACTTTCGAAAAGCCGAGCTTTAACTCTAAGATAACCGATTTCATCTTTACTTATGAGAAAACTTTAATTTTAAGCTAAAACGCTTTCCTTGAAATTTTCTCGGTTAAAGTTTAAGCGCGGCACCACGTAATTAAGTTAGAATCCTTCTGGTTTGAAGAACCGTATTTAAAACGCTCTTTGCAAACGCAGCGGTAATTGGAAGCTAAAATATTTTTCGTGTATTTATAATCAACGTTCGTAGTATTTTAAAGCTAATCTCGGTGTTATCGTTTGCAATCATTAGCGATAATTATTGCTCTTGCATTTTCGTGTTCAAATTTAATCAACTTATTGAGAGGGGAGAATTAATTTCTTAATAAATATTGTTGTGTTTTTAGATGCTTTTGTTATAATTTTATTACTTATTTTATCCAGAAACATACTGTGAGAGATGATCACATTAATATTTCACTTTGAATAGCATGATCTGAATTTCAGCATTTTTCAGTTCTGAAAAATTTGATAATTACTGAAAAATAAGCTTTTTTGTTGAGAGCGTATGCTTCAATTATTCATATGTTTTCTAGAATATTTTCATTGCTGGTTGAGATTAATGTAATGTATACGATTTCAGCTTGTTGAATAACTTATTCAGTCTTTACAGCTATGGTTAATTTTTAAATCACTATGTTTCTCTTAAGGCCATTAGTATTTTTAAAAATAACTTGAAATTCTTAAATTAAATCTATGGATCGTTCTCTGGAACTCTAAGGTATTTTTGCAGTTACGATTTATATACCACGTCTTTGCAACTAGATACTTCTCAAATAGCAGAATTGTTTGTACACTTAAATGTAAGGTATGGTTAGTTAATTAAACATAAATTCGAGCATATTACCATTTGGTGAATGTTGCCATACGATGAATAATTGAGAGGAAAACAAATTATTACAAATCAAAAACGCTATTAGACTTTGATGTCAGACGATATTTTTTGGTTACTATATTTTTTATTGACATTATTATTTTATATAAGGACATCGTAGAGCTTTAAAGAAGCTTTTTAGTAACGAATAATAAAACTTCTTACTATGTGTTTATTATTTTACATAACATTGATTATTATATATTTATTATTACACACACACACTCTACGTTTCGTATTATGATTTGCCATATCTTTTTTATTTTTAAATAAACCTTTACAGTTTTATTCCTTTGAACTTTTAAATATTTCTACGTTACAATATTTCCGAGTAGTAGGTATACTCAGTTGAAAGTATAATGACAGAAACTTGATCCTATACGCCATTTATATTATGTCACTTATATTTTATAAGGTTAAGTTTGGATATGTAGTTTAAATTCTTACTTTAATTAATATTTATTTTGTTGCATTGATTGTTTTAACCCCTTTAGTGCTACACTATCCTATCATTTTTTTTAATTCAATGTTAAACATAATGTCCATGATATTACCAGAAGGAGTTATAGAAAATAATTTTTTCTCGCACTGCGATATCTAATTACTTAAACCTCTTTTTAGACATTCTAATGCTTATATCCCTTGAGATAAAGCTTTTTTGATGTTTCAAAATACTTCGTTAATGCATTTCTTCCAATGAAATTACTTTTAGAATCGGATGTGTTTCTTTTGTGTGAAATGAGAATTATTTCTAAGGAAACAAGTAACGAACAACGCAATGTGATAAACACATCTCCCAAAAGGTAATAAGAATAGAAAACGAATGACGAGAAAAATAAGATCAAGATAAATTAACACGTTACTGAATTTTTAATTTGAAACTCGAATTCAATTTTCAGTTTTCTTAGCTTGAAAGAATATGAAACCCGAATCTCTTGAGAGAATATGTTTCAGAGAAATGATATATTAGAGATTGTTTATTTAATTTCTTCTCTCTGTCTTCTATTGTTGTATGACTTGGAAATGAAAAATTTATTTAGTGGATAGAAAGAGAAATTCGGGTTTCTACTTTATTAATCCTTTTGTTTTAATACATGTTAATAGCAAATATATCAAAATGATGTTCTGTTCTCTGGTTGTATAATACTGATTGTAACCTACATAAAAATATCAAAACGTATATCCTAAACACAGCAGCAATACGCACACAATAGAGATCTATAGAAGCAACTCACTACTTATTCTTGTGGCACCACGGTAGGCAACTTGAAAGAGTTTCGTATTTTTAACCCGAAGGTAGCAAGTTCGAAACTAGATCCTACCAAAGATCGCCGTGTACACGGGGTGTAAGTTAAATCTGTCGCCACAAATGTCCTCATGTTAGTGTGGTGTGGAAATTTGGAGAGTGGGGTGCTATCTTAGGTGTTGTGTCTTAACTCCATCAAGGAATACCGACCCTACGATTGAGTTTACGCTAAACAAAATTTCCCATAGCGTGAAGATGACCAAGTGAGGAAAGGAAAAAATATATTTTGTGAGATGCAAAGCAGAAATTTGAGTTTAGGAATGCACACGCAAGTGCTGCACTAAAAAAAGTTATCTATGAGGTTAAAGAGGCAATTAAAGTGTTGTAGTCATAAAGTGTACTTAAACCTCTAGCTTGAGTTCAGACTCCCTGTAAGTCACAAATCGCATGATTTGTATTATAGTCCTTTGTAGCAAGGGATGAATAGCCAGGCGTCGGAGTACTGAGTTGCTGGTTCCTTGATGTGTAGATGAGTTGTGACAGGACCAGGTGGTAACATAGTGGTCCAGGTCTTCTTCCATGCCACAGATGAAGAGGTCACTACAATGGATATTCATCCGAAATAGATACTGTAAGAACGGGCCATGGCCCGTGCAAAAGTGTGTTATCTCTGGGTGGAGATGAGGCACTTTGTGCAGATCTTGGGAAAGAACCCGAAGGTTCTCCGACCTTGTTGTTGTTGCTTATCCTCTTTAAAAGATCTGGCATATCTCAGATCAACTCCAGTAGGTTGTTGACCGCCAGAAAATCAATAACAACAAGGGGGACAGATGTCAAGTTCTCCTTGGAAAGTCCAACGCAACTCAGTATGTGATCCGGAGAGGCTGGATGGTCACAGCCTTTTCTGCAAGTGGGATGGATTTTTTTGTCACGTTCAAAAGAAAGACACTTAAGGTGTCCACTTTTAAGCCTAGCTAGTGCAGTCTGGGAGCCACGATCACAATTAACTTCCAGAAGAGTGCCAGGGGATGTTCCGGTGTACCACGGACCTTTGATAGAGTTTATCCATCTCTCTTGTCAGCTGTTAATTGATGCAAGCTTGAGGGACCTCTTGAGATGAGACGCCGGGTGAGGGAGGGGATGAAGGTTGATGGATGCATTACCGGTGCCACTTCTTGCAAGACTTAGGTGTCGTCATAGTAAACTGACCGTAGTTGAAAATTACGTGGCGTTGTCTTCAAATATTTCCTTTCGAGATTCATCAGGGACCGTCGCCGAGAGCCCGTTGTATTGTCCTAAAGTCACCGTTAATTAACGACCTACCTTATTCGTGTAATTTTAAATTCAACTCTCCCTCTCTCTTTCACGAGCAGGTTATTGGAAAAAATTCGTCTGAATTAATCCGCTTGAAGATGTAGTCTATTGAAGCACAAAGACTACGTCAGATAGTGTTACGAGTTCATAACACTACTTAACCAGAAACTCCTTCAGTTAACATAGCTTTAAGAAATTCATAACACCAAAAAAGTACAAGTGTGCAGTTACTTGTTTTTCTCTGATTCAGTCTATCGATCAAAAGCACTCATTTGTGAAGCAGAAGGAAATACACTACCCTACAATAATGGACAGGACAGCAAGAGGTGATGGTATAAGGGAAATAATACATGCTTTAATAGGAAGATGGTCCCCCACGTGCTGCAAGTACACTAGAAACCCTTCTGGGCATACTTTCAACAAGGTTTTGACACACAGCCATTGGTATTTGTGTTCATTCCTACTGAAAGAATGTCGCCGACTCAGCTGTAGATTTCGGACGTAGATCCCTGGTCCGTAAGAGTCGCTCTAACTCGTTCCACAAATGTTCCATGGGGCTTAGGTCGGAACTCCGACCAGGCCATGAAAGACGTTTTACATCCGTTTCTTGAAACTACTTGATACAGTTCTACGTTTCTTGATAAAGTTCTACGTTTCTTGATAAAGTTCTACGTTTCTTGATAAAGTTCTACGTTTCTTGATAAAGTTCTACGTTTCTTGATAAAGTTCTACGTTTCTTGATAAAGTTCTACGTTTCTTGATAAAGTTCTACGTTTCTTGATAAAGTTCTACGTTTCTTGATAAAGTTCTACGTTTCTTGATAAAATTCTACGATCATTTCTTGACAGAGGCTACTGCATAACATGGAGCGTTGTCGTCTTTGAAGTAGCATTCGTCCACAACATAAAATTGCCAGAGCGTAGAAAGAACATGGTGTCCAAAATGTTCATGTAGGTGTAGGCGTCCAATTGACCAGGAACAACATGCAAAGATCCCAGGCTATACCACGAAAAGCCCCCATACGAGCAGTCGGATTTTATGCAAATCCGCTGGCACACGGTCCATTAGTGTAGGGTTGTGTATATTTATTAGAAAAAGCTTTTTATTAACATAACATTTTAACCAATCAGCATACTTCAACATTAAGAGTCATACGCACCATTCAAAACAACTCACTCCTTAATCGCGTAATTTTAATTAGACCTTACTACCTCAATCATAAGAATGTTATTGGATAAAATTCTTTGAAATGAATCCGTTAAAAAAGAAAGGTGTTATCCATCAAAACACATTAAGCTGTCAATATTCGAAACAAGTGAGATTAAGGCTAAGTTACGCAGTGTTCTTAGAAGATAAAGCTACTATTTAATTAGCAAAGCCTATAATCCCAATTAGCTTTGAGGATTTCTTAACATCATAAAGGTACTTGACTGCAGTAATCATTTTGATCTGCTTTTGTCTGGCAGTCAAATACACTTATTTAGAAAGTGAAAATAAAGAGAAAATACTAATTAATTGGCAAGAACTCGAATCAATTAGCCATCCATAAAGATCAATCAAAGCAACTCATTCCCTATGCATGAAACTTCTTCTTTTTAATCCAACCCTTCAGATTCACTCACGAACATGCTATTGAATTATATTCCTATAGTTAAAATATTCTTGAAGTTATTTATTTTTAATTGCCTCAGTCGGGAGAATGGGGTGCCAGCTCAGGTGTGGCCTCGTCATCTGAAAAAATTACGTGAAAAAATTCAAAATTACGTGGTGTTGTCCTCTGATCTTTCCCTTAGGGGATTGATCCCGGATCCTCTGCAAAAGCCCGTTGAGTTGCTCTAGTAAGACGATAGGTAAAATTACCCTACCACTACATACACCTATATAGAAAACCGTATTTTTTTCTTTAAATGAACATTTAAAATCAGAATATCTGTTCTGTGAAAACAACTAATTATACATTAGCGTGATTCTCAATTCAACTTCTCTCGCTTCATTTAGTATGAGATTATTAGATACAGCATGTGTGAATAAATCTACTTGAGACGAAAGATGATAGCTCTTGAAAAACATTAATTAATCAATGCATGAAGCAAGATCAATGTAAGATGAAGTCAGAAATAGTTCTGAGTACATAAGGCTATTCAACCAACAAATCCAATAATTCAAATAAACTTGAAGAAAAAAACCATCATTCGTTCTCTGCGTCGATATGTCAGTAAAATGCTCTTATTTAGAAAACAGAAAGAACAGAACAGAAAGAACAGAACGTAGTAGAAAAGTAATTCATTAACATAATGCTTCAAATTCAATCGGGGCCACCTAAGATGCATCAAAGCACCTCACAACTTATTCATGTAATTCTCAATTAAACTCTCCTGATTCACTGATGAGCATGTTATTGGATTACATTTATATTATTAAAGTATTATCGAAGCTATTTATTTTAGTTACCTCAGTGTCGTTATTTCTCTGACATACGCTCATTTAGAAAACGGTGGGATCTGTTTCATTAAATGAACATATCAAATCAGAACACCTGTTCTGACAAGAAACACATAGTTCTACATTGGCGTGATTATTCACCTCACTTCATGTGTGTGTATGTGTGGTTTAAAATTACTCGTCGTCGTCCTTGGATCTTTCCCTTAGAGATTAATACAATACTCAATATCCCGTTGTGTGTAGCTCCAGTGCGATGTTAATTAACTACTTACAAACCTATTGAAACACATTAAGTTGTCGATGTACGAAACAAATGGGATTATGTTGAAGTCAGAGAGTGTTCAGAGTGCATAAGGCTATTTAGGCCCGGTGAACAGATACGGTTTTTCAACGTGCGGCGCCGCTGCGGCATCGAAGCCCAACTATGCTCACATAACCGTGAATTGACACAAGTACTCATTTCGCGCCATCTATATAAATAAGAATGGAGTGTTTGTTTGTACATTCAATATTTTCGACGCATTTCAAGTTTCCTATCCGTTTTGGACCCTTCTGATGCCGAATCCGCCTTTTTCTCATTTGGTGTCTGTATGTCTGTCTGTCCGTCTGTCTGTCTGTCTGTCTGTCTGTCTGTATGTTGTGCCCTATACACGTCCACTCGGTTTAAGATATTTTCATGGAAATTTGCATACAGAGAGTACTTATCTTGATTTAGTGAGTGGAATTGGTCTGTCTGTCCGTCTTTCTGTTCTATGCTCGATTTTGTGTTTGTGTGTTTGTGTACACATCACATGAATTGTATTCCAGATATTTGATTGCATTGTATTTTATTTTATACATTATCTATTAATTTAGTGAATGCAATATTAAACATTTCTTTATTGTTATATTTAGACGAGTTTCATGCTAAAACACCTGAGTAAGTATACTTATATCAACCATAATTTGGTAGTTTTGGAAAAATTGGAATGTCTATTGAATATTACGATTAATTCGATTGCTTTACCAGTACTGCTGAAAAAGTAATTATTCTTAAATTTTTTTTTTTTTATGGAATTTCATTTCTGATACGTCATTTATTTCGAGTCTTATTTTTATTCTTTGCGCAATGAAAACGATTTCCGAAAATTTGGGACAGACGATATTTTTCAATGAAACGAGAATGAACACGATATCGCGAGCATTGATATTTTTTCTGGTTCTTTCGCTCTGAATTAATTTCACATTTCTAAATTTTGTACACTTTTAGTTGTAAGTTGTGGCAACTGTGCGAGATCAAGAGATAAAATTGAATCACAAATTAATATCTTTGGAACAATTTTTTACGACATCTTTTATTTTGTTTTACTTCGCTGTTTCCTGTTTTAAATATTTATTATTTTAATAAATGTGTTTTCCTTCTCATCACACCCAACAGCACCACAAAGTATTAGACTTGAAAATGTTAGGTAAGTCAGTATAAATTTTAAGTAAATTTTAAGTGTAGTTATGCCGTTATTTAAAGAATAATACCGTTATTTAAAGAATAATGCCGTTATTTAAAGAATAATGCCGTTATTTAAAGAATAATGCCGTTATTTAAAGAATAATGCCGTTATTTAAAGAATAATGTCGTTATTGAAATAATAATAATGTTTAAAAATCCAAACTAGAACTTTTTCCAACATTAAAAAATTCGCTGTAGTAATGACAGGAGAAGATTGCAAAATTTCACAATGTCGCATACCGGAGGCAAGAGTGCCACAGGTAAAAAAATATCGTTTTGTTGACTATGAGTGCGAGAGCACTCGCCGTAAATCGTAATTTTAATTAATTGAGTTGCACATGAAAACAACTTAAGGAAGGGAATTCCAAATCTTCCTATAAATCGTATTTTATAGTAGTAACCTTAGTATCACCTTTCGTCTTTTTGAGCTTTGTCATACAGCAATTGTGCGATGTGTGTGAAATGTATTACATGAATGGATATGCATGTGTAGGATTTGTGTCCAAAGTAAGTTGTAGAAAATATAAAGATGGCGAAAGGTGTTAAAATAAATTTTTACTCTACAAAAAACGTAAGTCATTATATATTTTGATTATCTCTTCAATCTAGAGTAAACGAATTCAAACCGAGTAAGGTCGGGTATTTTGCTAGTTTGCGATAAGTATTCTATCGAAGAAAACGTGTTTATTTCGCTTACTTGGTGTAAAGAAAAAGCATATTTTGAAACAAAATAGACGTTACTGGATACAACAATTAATTAATTATTATTTATATTCCATTCATTTACGAAAACAAGGTACTTCAGATCGGAGAAGCGTGTGCGGCGAGCTTCGGCGGCGTGGGGAACTGCGGTACAAATTGCACGTAAGTTGTACGTGCGTCGCCGTAGCGGCGCTGAAGGCATGTGTGCACTACTCCATTGGATCTGATGTATCTCAGACCGCCCTTGCGGCAGCGGCGACGCACGTTGAAAAACCGGATGTGTGCACCGGGCCTTAATCAGCAAATCCTGTAATCCAGTTAGAAGAAAAAATGCGACTTAGGTCTCTTTGTAGATATGTCAGTCAAATGCACTTATTTAGAAAGTAGAAATAAACTATATGCACAGAAAAAAGTAATTCATTAACATAACACTTCGAATCAATCGGCACCACTTCAACACCAAGATCCATCAAAGCACCTCACTCCTTATTCGGGTAATTCTTAATTCAACCCTCCTGCCTCACTCCCGAGGAGGTTATTGGATAAAATTCTTTTGAATAAATCCGCTTGAAGAAAGGTGTTTCAGTTTTAAGTCTATTGATTCGCGTGCATGGTAGCATGGAACGAAGGGGAATGGAATAGCGTGGCATAGATGAAACAGAAAAAAGTCCCGCTCTTATCCCTCTGGGGCCAATCGTTTTTAATAGCAAAGAGTCCTCGGGGGGGATTGGATTCATAAAAGGGAAATATGGGACTCTTCATCTTCTTGTCATCCCCTCTCTACAATATACCACATATGCTCCAAATTCTATTGAAATGGGATAAGTCACAATTGTATCTGCGAATTTCATTCACGTAAAGTGCGAGGGTTTTGAAGAAATCCCCCACAACAGTTTTACATATATTTTTGTATGGGTATAATTAAAATGAATACCAATTCACATCCTTCTGAAATCTTATTTGCTTTATGTTTGGCACAGCTTGACCAGGTGTGGCCCTTTCACCACGAAACCCCAAATCAACAATTCTGAAAACTCTTCTTCTTTTCTGTCTGTTACATCAAGTTTGAAGTTTGAAACTCACGAACATACGAGACTGGCCCCTGGGTAAATTGGTGACTGAAATCGACTTGCCAATCCTTTATTTGAATAATATTGAATGGTAAACGCTGATGTCGTTACATATTGGATGTTGGAAGTGTATGTGGCAAATATATGAAGCGTTACCACATTCCAAACTATCGCCAATTTGGCGATAATTTTTTAGTTTAACAGTGTGAAGTTACATTATTCTATTTTACTGAATATGAAACCATCATATCCATGTATAATATCTGCACCAATTTTCCTAATTGTTTATATCTATTAATGGTATCATCATTACATTTCATACTTTGTTTTAGCCCATTTGCAAACCTCAAATAAAATAAAATATTAAGCAAAACTATAAAACAATATTTCTTGTACTTTTTTTTGGCGTTAATTCTTATTTCCAATACAATCTTAGCAAACACTGCATATCTTTGTTATGTTACCATTATATTGTTTTCAATATTCATGCATGTAGCAAACAATGACAGTAGAGATTAAAGAAAAAACAATCTAAACGCCTACCTCAATTGCATCCCATTCACTTGTTTAAAGACTATAACAGATGACTACTGTTAGTAGAGTTTGTACTTTCTATCAATGTATCCGTTGAATGAAACACAAGTAGAAGTTGTGAACAAAGGAACTTATTCTCTATGAAATACTTTTAAAGGAAAAATGTGTTCTATCGAGGCATTATCAATTCAACTCTCCAATTGCGTTTGGCATTTTAGTCTACCAGGATTCAACAGTTTGAAATTTTATGTTGCCATGGACATTTATAGTGGTTCAGAATCAAATTTAAGCCATAGGACTCTATCTATTATCAGCCTTCTTATAGAAAAATTATTGGAGAGCTACAAACTAAAGTCAAAATTAGTTTTAATAAACTTTCTACAGCGTCATAAGATTTACGAGTAGCATTGATTTTCCCCTTCAACATATATGAGTATATAAACTTTGTAAAGTTGATCAAAACTGATTGGAAGTCATACGGTGAAGACTGTAGGTTGCAAAATGGTTGAATGTTATGGAGAAGAAAGGTTTATGTCACTCAGCATTTACATTTGGAGAGATGATTATAAATATTCAGTCATTAGTGAAGTGTCTAAGCGTACAAAAAATAACCGATGAACATCATTAATTCATTCTGATAAAACACAGTTTGCATTCAAAATGCTACAACAGAAAATTATTCAACCCGAAGTATCTTACTGATCTTTCCTTCCTATCATTTTACCATTACTTACACTTCTAATATTTGCTGATTTTTCGCACTCGTTGCTGTATGGGTACGTTCATTTACTTGTTGTTTGTATTTTTCTTGGACATGCTTGGCCAATTGATTATTGTGGTATAATCTCAACTAACCAAAAAAAACTATAATTTCCTTATAGTGTTTAAAGCAGAGTGCACTTATAAACCATACTAATTTTTTTCAGAATCATTTAACGCCTCAATCTATGTAATCTATTGCATACAATTTATATAGATATTTTGATAAGTATGTTGGAGGTACAAAAGTTTCACGAAAGTGGGACGTCTGACGTTTCAGCATCAGTATTTGGACAATGGCATATCAATCACCTAAAAAGAAATCTCTGCGACATTTATGGTTATTAGTGAAGCATCTAAACCTAAAAAAGAATAATCAATGACCATCATTAATTCATTTCGGTCGTATACACTTTGCTTTCAACTCAAGAAAGAAAATAATTTCTTTGTTAAAAATTAACGTTTGTTTCCTTGAAGTTCTTTTGAGAAGATGCCAAGGCCAGAGTGCAAATCTTTCCGGTAATTAGTTTCTGTATTAACTCCAGAATAATTTCTTGTTTCCTTTGCGGCCATTTTTCTAAAACTGGAGGGAAAATTCCTCTCTTATCTCGAGTAGAAGTGAAAGTTGAGCATTTGATGAAATGTTCTTGAGATTTTTGTTCATTTTCATCTTAATGGAGTTCTCAACGATTGGATTTAAGTGGGAAAGAAGATGAAATTTATTCACATATTCTTGTTTTATTCGGGTCTTAATAAATATTTTTCATTATGAAAAGAAAATTAAATAATTAAGCAATCGGTCCAGAGAATAATTTGATTTCCTTCTCCTTCTTTTAAATTAATTTATTCAATGAATCTCGTGACGTATGAACTGCGTTCTGCAGAAATTACTCGAATGCTTGATTTTTTCAAGTTTTAAGTCAGTATTATGAGATTTAACTTTCAAAAATAAATGACGATACTTATGGGCGCTTTTGGTATGGTCTTCGAAAAATTGGGATCGAACAACAAAATGCAAAAACGAAATTAAAGTCATTTTCAAGGATCAATTAGATTGAAACACTCATACATTGCGATTGCATTTAAGACTGTGTAGATGTAATGAGCTCAGAAGCCTCTCTCAGAAGGGATATGAGAAACTAAGAGTTGTTGACAGGCAGCTCCTTTATTCGTCTTATCACCTAGCAAACAAAAACATTCACCAGAAGTGTGTCTTAACTTAATTAAATATGGAAAAAAGTACCTTCTTGAAATTAATATTTATTGCATTCTTATAGTCAAGCAATTCCTGATTACAGTTTTTTAATATATTTTGCCGTATATATATAGAATCAATAAATCATCGACTTATAAGTGGTACACGCTAGGTCATAAAACAGTTCTATAACTTTCATGCAAAGGAAAAATAATGTGGTGACTTCATATCAATATAAAAATCCTCACATTATGATCGAGAATTGCTAAAATATTCATAAAGAAAATTTAAGTGTAGGGGGAGTATTTTTTGTACACAAGATCATTTGACCGAAACAAGTAATAACTTTTCCATTAGACTGCTTTCGTCTCTGGGTGGGACCTAAATTATCATATGATTGGTCCATGGAATGGTGAAAGACGCCCATTCTTTGATTGATCATCAGATTGATCCATTTATTGACCATCTGATAGTAAGAGACTGGAAATTTCATCACTTTCGCCGTCACTATTGAACTGCGTATTCAAACTACCCTGTCGTAAGAGGTTATATCGCCAAACAAGGTGAGAAGATACCAAATTGGGGCAAACCGAGTTCATTTTTCATGAGCAGTCATGTGATTACTAGTTTGACATGTTGGTCCCTCTTTTTGAAGCTCTTCAAATCGCAATGTTAAAAATAGTTATATTTCACATCTATAAAACAACTCATGTCTTGAAAATTCAGACTCAGTGTATTTCACATGTATGGCGACGATATATTTAAAGACGAATAAAGTCTGTTTCACAATATGACAACCATGAAGATAGTGTTTTTTACAAGAGAATATTTTCACATTTGGAATGAACATTAGGCGTAATTTGTGAATTTTTTAATGCTAATTCAAATATGTAATCAGTTTCGTTTTGCAAAACTAGTTAAAAAAATTTAAACTCTTTAAATTTGACGAGTTGGCGAATTCTCTTTTGAAACTCTTCAAATCGCAATGTTAAGTTTAGTTATATTTCACATCTATGAAACAACTCATGTCTTGAAAATTCAGATTCAGTGTGTTTCACATGTATGCCGATGATATATTTAAAGACGGATAAAGTCTGTTACACAATATGACAACCATGAAGATAGTGTTTCTTACAAGAGAACCTTTTCACATTTGGAATGAACATTAGGCGTAATTTGTGAATTTTTTAATGCTAATTCAAATATATAATCTGGTTTTGTTTTTGCAAAACTCGTTTTAAAAAAACTGTAAACTCTTTAAATTTGACGAGTGGGCGAATTCTTGGCGAAACAATTCTACCTTTAAAATTTTTTTTATGTTTTCTTCCCGTTGAAATCCACCTGCAACTTATAGAACGAGTGAGAGTTCTCCAGACTAAAAATGGACCATTTCTAAAAATCAACAACTGAATAATTTTGCCACACTCATTCTCTTTACACTTGAGAGAAATAATAATTTAATAGTGGCAGACAATGTCAAGAGAGGTAATAAAAGTTAGCTAAAAAAGAAAAAAAATTATTGCTAGAAATCAAACAAATATTATCGCTAGATTTTGAAAAAAATATGAATAGATTTTCTCTTACATGAAAATTTTGTTCAAAATCTACATATTACACGAATTGACGCCGACCACAAAGGCATCAGTCTATCACCATGTGTGAAAATTCTAAACCGTGTTTGATTTAGAGTTCAAGTTATTTGTCTGTAATTTATTACTTCTCTCGAATTAGGAAGTTTGGGAATTTTGTGTAGGACAATTATTTTAAATATTTTTTTTTAAATATTTCTCTCACACATTTGAATTTTCTGCAATGATAAATGGAAGCACATAATCGGTATTCAACTATACCACCAATTTCCAGAAAAGTTTTAAATAAATAAAGTCGTGAGAAGTAAAAATGTTTTACCCAACAATATTTTTCATCGAAAACTTTCCGATATCAAAAAAGCGCTTCACTATCATTTTTCGCCAAAGGTCGCCATGTTGTGGAATTTTAAGAAATCACTGTTTCTTGTAAAGTGAGTTTTGCAAAATACGGATCACATATTCTGAATCAGCAGTAAAAACTATATAAACGTGTCTAGTGCCGATTCCAAATACGACGAACATGTGAAAAAATTGTCTTGTTAGTGCAGCTCCTGAATGTCCTCATTTTACTATACCGAATTATTGAAACTTACATCTTTATTTTCACCTTCCCAATGATTTACTTTCATAAGGCCGCTTGTATAACATTTCTTTGACTGATAATCCAAGCGCCCCTGGGAATTGGAAGTCTCGAAGAGACAGAAATTGGTGCTGAAGATAAAACTTAATCTTTTGAGATTTCGGAGTATAATGTACAAATTATTTTCTCAGCGAACTCAAATAATGATTAAATAACCACATCAATCCATTGGATGAGAGAACCCTAAGAAGATTATATTGGTCAGGAGGTAGGTAGGTAGTTAATTAACGTCACACTGGAGTAACACAATGGGCTATTGGGGACGGTCCGTGATCAATCCCTAAGAAAAAGATTTAAGGACAAAGCATCGTATTTCTGAACTTCGGTCAGATGAGGTCAACACTTTAGCTGGCACCCCACTCACCACACTTCCACACCGTGCCAACGTGGTGAAATTTCAGGCAACTTCAGATTTAAAGCACACCAGGCCCCGGCATACATGACGGTCTTTGGCTATACCGAGTTTCGAACTCACAACCCTTGTTAATTCGTAGCTTTTCCAATGGGGCTATCGTTTCCTTCTCTAAGATAAAAGTATATTTTTCGCATATGAATGAAAAATCTGAATAAAGTAGAAGAAACAATTTATTACTTTAAAATATATTTTTTGAAACTTTTGTTCACCCTGCTTTTTTCTAACAATATTTTAAAACAAATATGTACTTTCAGAGTTTGAATTCGAAAGGTATCAGAGCCTATTTGGAGAGAATATATCGCTCACTCCTTTCAACAACGTCAAATCTTAAAAAACATGATTTTTCAGGAGAGGGATTTTAAAGTTTAGAAGTAGAATAAAATGTATTAAAAATAAATATTACTTCTGCTCTCTAGCGGCTAAATATTGAGCGGTGAGATATGACGGTATTGAAGGGATATACTATTGTTTCAGGGCATTTGAAAACAGGCATAACTAATAACGATTTTTGAGGCATGACGTTGTTGAAAGGAGTGACATGTGTGGGAAAGTCCTTAGAGGATTAGACGAACGTGGAATTTGCTACACTTGGAGGCACCAAAAGCAGTGAATTGTCGTGTAACATCAGGAGTATATAGTTATTGAAACACAAATGAGTTATGCTCTTTTTATCATGCAGCTATTGAAACATGTATTCGCACGTGTAAAAAAACACTGCTTCCTATATTTCTAGGCTTCGAGTCAACAAAAGGATAAGTCGTTTTCCAAATTTTTCAGGCTAGCAAGTTTTGAATTTAAAAAAATTATAAATTAATATTCCTTTATCCACATTACTCAATAAGTCATGTTATCTTAAACTTTTAAGTATTACTCACTAATTCAAGCAATCAGAAAATATTTTGTTATTTGTTATCTTTCTTTATATAAAATAATTAATGTATTACAAACAGTAACGCTGGTATAACATATTATGCTTGTAGAACATGTTAAGAAACTATTACTTACCAGGTTAAAGTTCGTTTGGGTTTTTCTTATGGATCAAATGCCATATTCGGCCAACCCATGCCAAACCACGTTGCCGTTATCACCACGCAAAAAGCAAGGATCTGCAATATCGACGTTTCTACAAACACGTGTTCAAAGTTATAATGCTCCGAGAAAAATTGAGCTACGACACAAAAGTTATTGTTTTCTTATGAAAATTGACATTTCCAACTAAGGATCAAGATTCGTGGCTTTGTGATAGCATAAAACATGAAATGGTGACTCAAAGTTAGAGGAAAATCGCCATAAATGCAGATTTGTGTCTTTGAGGTTAAGTTAAGTAAGTAGACATGCACACTAAAGGAAAATTTTAAAGACACAGAAGAGAGAAATACTCACAAGGTAGAGTTGGAATTCAACACGAATCGAAAATGCGTCGACTACAATTTGCTAGCTGCTAACACAGTGGACAAACTCATGAAGCAATGGCGAACCTCCTCCAGGTTGCAGTAACTTCTTGGCAAAATCAAAAAATGAAAATTGGCTAATTTAATTGAGGTTTTGATTATTTCCATTAGTATTCTGAATTGCTAAATATTGTATTGTGAATCATATTGAAATCTGCTTCATTTGTATTTGTATTCTATTTCTAATAGATACTTAAATAATACTGAAGTATCATTCATTTAAAAGAGCAAGCATAAAATAAACGGTGGGCTTTATTTTTTTACTACGTTCAAGGGCACCAGCCATATAAAGCCCTGATTATAAGAGCCAACTGAAACAGTTGCACAATCACTTCTTTTCGTCTTTTTGGGAAAGCGCCTTAACCATCCATTAGTCCTACATTGTTTAACAAATGAGATTGTTGTGTGAACTGTTAGAGGCTCGACGTTTTATTTCCTAGATAAACACGCCTTGATAGCTCCTTTAAAAAATACATAGTACGCTTTAGGATGGACGGTTGATTTTTCTGTGGCGTAAGGGCGCTATTTGGCAAAGCTTCACTAAACGAAAGACAAACAATACCAAGAAATGAACATATACAAGGAAAAATTACTAACACTCTGATTTTTCTATGGCGTAATTGCGCGATTTGGCCAAACGGCACCAAGCAAACAATACCAAGAATTAGACGCATACAAGGAAAGATATACTAACACAGAAGATAGAAATGCACCCAGAGAATAATAGTACGTGCTCCATCTACAACTTGAGCGTTGTGGGCAAACAGACTAAGACACGGCGATCCCGGTATACTTGAACCTTTGAATGTTTTGACGAGACATTTCGTCCAAGATCTGGTAAATTTTGCTGATACTGATTTGAGTTACATCGTCTAGAGAAAACTTTCCTATTACTCCATGGGGGTTTGAAGATTTGATGAGGAAAAACAAATTGTCCTTAGTCTTGAACTGGTGATATTTTATAACACGAATTTGCACCAAAGACTGACCGCTGTAGGAGAGTTAACCCTCCAAGTGGTTTCGATTATCTCGTTCATCGAGATCTAACTAACCTTTCTAATGAGAATATATTTAATCGGTGCATTGCAAGTTTTTTGAAGACAACGAGATGAAGATGTGGTTAATTTTTTTTCTAAGGGACGAGATAAATCGCCTATTAAGATTACAGCAGATGATGCTAGTGACGAAACACCTCGTCGAGACGACCACCAATAGGGCTAAGACAAAAATAACCGTAAAAACGTATAATTTAACCTTTTGACTACGGCTATACATATAACTGTCGCGTTTCGTATAACTTTCAAGGCACAACTGCTGTATTGGCCGTAGTCTAAATTCTTACTTGGCGCGATCAAGGTACAACTGCTGTACCGGCCGTAGTCTAAAGGTTAAAGTAATGCATGCGAGCTATATAGTCGACGTAAGTTCGACTACTCACTGGATATATACAGTCGAGTCCGCATATAGCGAAGTCTCCACGAAACACTGAAAATTATTCGTTATATCCGATATAATAAAAAATGGACTTCCCGCATGTTCTAAAGCAAAAGATTTTCACACGAGGGCTAAAACTTTGTTTCATATAAGTGGGAAAAGTCTAAAACTTTCTTTTGAACAGTTGAATTTACAATGCAGTTGCATAATTCTTTTTCCAGTGCACTAAAATTACCACGGCAGTCAATGCTATGCGATTCGAAGAACGCAATTAAATTTTGAAGACAGTACACGGCAGATTTTGATGTCACTCACTGTCTATTTACTTCAATTTCAATGTCTTCCTCTTCGGAATCATCAGAAGTATTTTGTAACACTGCTGCAATGATGTCATCGTCTGTTTGTTGTGCTTCAATTTCTACGTTGCAATCGCTAGCAACATAATCAACAAAAGTAACATCACCACATCCGAAATTCTTTTTTTCCTGTAAATTTTTAGACAGGGAACTTTTTTCAGGATCAGGCTCAGAAATGATATCTGAGTCCCCAAGTCCCCCTAAAAATTCAATCAGCATATTTCCAGCAGTTTTGGAAGGTTTTCGATTGAACCAGATGCTAAGCATCATCTAAAAATTGTCAAGCAATTTTAATGTTCGCAACAAAATGCAGATCCGTTTCTAGATTCAAAAGAACACTTCAAATAATCTGAGATCTGTAATACACTTTCACGTATTTTATTATGCCCATTTTTATCCATAGCCTCTCCCCTCTCGTTTTTGTCGTCCACAATTGGAAAAAAAAAAAGGGGGGGGGGGATTGGTTTCTTGCCAGAACCCAAAACTTAGCAGTATCCGATATTTCACGTTTCTATACTTGGCTATATGCAATCTTTTTTACACTATTTAAAATTGCAATTCCAAGGGAACAGAAAAAAAGCAATAAGTGGGCTCGGCTGTATCTCTCTCTCTGTGTAGCTAAATCGTTCTATAAGAGCGGAGATTACTCGGGGTTGTTTGTCTTGAGTTTAACGCTGCTTGGCCAAATCTTTCCATTGCGCCATAAAAAAAAATTGAACAAATAATGTGTGTTTAACTAGAAAACAAAATGTCGAGCCCGTCATAGATGCACCACAATAAACGAGGACTAGTGAAAGGCTAAGACGCTCTTCTCGCATATATTTTTTAATATAACACATTTTTACAGTAATTCTTTTCATTGCGTAACGTTCAAAGACATTCGCAGTGCACCTGTCTGTATCAGAGCGACTAACGGAGGGAAGAATGCACAACTTCCTTCATGCCACTGTGCCTCTGATACTCAAGGTCTCTTTATTCCCCGAGACATCCCGAGACGAAATAAAAATTCCTCCGTTCATCTTTTTGATGGTAGCCCATTCATTTCAGCTTCTTGCACGCGGCTCCTCTGAACCAAGCATTTGCTCTCTTTAAACATTCAATTTGTTTCCAGTTTTTGGCAAACTGGAAATCCCCCTTTTCCTCCAGTTCTCCCCCTTCTTTTCCCTATTTCTTTTCTCACTTTTTCCCCCCGAAGAGAAATATCCCGTAATGAATGCAGGGAAGTGTATGAAGTTTTTGAGGTGAGTATTAAAAGAGCAGAAGTAGAAGGGAATTCCCCAATACATAATTCAGATAAATTCAGAGGGAGGTTTGAGTCGAAAGAGTCTGGGGGAAATGATTTTTTCGCCGGGGTCGGAAAGGGATTGATGCTTATTGATTTTTTTATGTCTGAGATGAGACTTGGGAGTTTTCTTGAGGAGAATCGCTGTTCCATTTGCTTCTGTTGTGTAAGTCTCATGACTTGGAATTGGGAGATCCCTAATCGTGATTAAGGTTTTCGTATGCCTTCTATGGTAATCAATGGAATTTAGGTAGAACTCCAATAGAATGGAAGGCTAGAAAAGTTTCTTACATCTGATCTATTAATATTTCCATTGTATTTAAGTCTCATGATTTGGAATAGGGAGATCACTAGTTCTGATTAGGGTTTTCTTATGCCTACTTTGTTAATCAATTCAATTTATTCAGAAATCCAATAGGATGGAAGGCTAGAAAAGTTTTTTAAATATGATCTATTAATTCTTCCATTATCTATAAGTCTCCTGGCTTGGAATCGGGAGATCACTAGTTCTGATTAGGGTTTTCTTATGCCTACTTTGGTAATCAATTGAATTTATGCTGAAATCCAATAGAATGGAAGGCCAGAAAAGATTCTTAAATCTGATCTATTAAGTCTTCCATTATCAGTAAGACTCCTGACTTGGAATTGGGATTGGATTGGATTTTGGGGTTGTATGGCGCAAGGTCCAAAAACGGACAAGCTGCGCCAAACGCAAGATAAAATAAATAAAATCAATAGAAAGATAAAAACATTTTAATAAAATGTGTAGTTAAGTCTTGCGTAAGAAATTTGATGATAAAACGTATAAAAAATACGTATATAATGTGGATGATATAAATATTGTGATGGCAAAAAGAAAACACTATATGACTTTTAAAAAACCAACGGAACGTAAAAACGCGAAAAGATTTGAATGGGGATTTTCCCCAATCAAATCTTGTAGGTTTAAAATAATACTTTTAAAAAACTTGAACCGTTGATGATTAAAAACAGGACAGATGATTAACATGTGATAAACAGAAAATGGAGTAGAGCATGAATTACAAATAGGAGCACTTTCTCCAAGTAAAAGATGACGATGGGTGAATCGTGTATGTCCAATGCGAAGGCGGGTCAGTTTGACATCCGTCCTCCGCGTTGGAGACACTGGCCACTGATGAATGATGGGCTTTATGGAGTGTAATTTGTTGTTGACTTGCATGTTCCACGACTCTTGCCACAAGGAGGCGACGAAGTCCTTTGTAGTCATCTTGATGTCATTAAAAGGAACGGCTTGCTGCAGTGGAACAGAAGCTGCCTTTGCAGCACAATCAGCAAGCTCGTTACCCTTTATCCCCACGTGACTCGGGATCCAACAAAACAGAATATCGAAACCCTTGCTCTGTAAGGTACTCAGGACGGTAAAAATATTCGACACGACAGGATGGCATGTGACAGTATATTGTTCCAGCTGTTGTAAAACACTCATGCTGTCAGTGTAAATGCAGAACTTACGATGAGTACTGGAGGATATCTGCTGAAGGGCGCAATAGATTGCCACCGCTTCAGCAGTGTAGACGGAGCAAGAAACATGAATTCCGTAACTATAAATAGCGTTAGGAAATGCGATTCCGCAACCCACATGATCTCTTCCTTTAGACCCATCTGTGAATACTGGAAAATAGGTTTCAAACTGACAGCGGTGTATGTGATATATTTGTTGGAATACAGCTGGAGCAGTGTCAAACTTTGCGTACTGAGTGAAGGGATTGATATAATTCAAGGATGGAAAGTCCCATGGTGGGAAATGAAAATTTTCAGTTTGTTGGGGCATAATATCATTTAGGTTAGAATTGCTTATGATGGAATTGGTCCTCTGCAAAAAAGGTTTAATGCAAGAGGAACGAGTGTCGTAAAGTCGATTCAAACCTGGGGCAAGAGTCATATGCTTCAAGGGATGGGATGATAATGATTTGATTTTGTAATTATAGTTGATTGACAACTTCTTCCGTCACAGGTCAAGTGGTAACTGGTGACATTTCACGTAGAGGCTGTTAACTGGAGACGTGCGAAATGCACCAGAGCATATCCTCAAAGCTGAGTGATGGACAGTGTCCAATTTGCGCAAATTGGTTGCATTTGCTGTGTCATATGCAATACATCCGTAGTCAATCCGAGACAAGATGACAGATTGATACTCTCGGAGTAATGCTTTGCGATCTGCTCCCCAGGATATGTTTGAGAGTACTTTTAATATATTGAGTGTTTTCTCACATTTCTTTCTCAGATGTAAAATATGAGGCAAGAAGGTGAGTTTTTTGTCAAAGATTACTCCGAGGAATTTCATCTCGTTGACTACAGGAATTTGTGTGCTATTAATTTTAATTATAGGGTCTGGATGGAGGCCTCGTTTCCTACAAAAATGAATACAGTAGCTTTTGCTTGAGGACAGCGTGTGACCGTTCTGGTCGGACCACTTGACCAAGTTGTTAACGGCGGTCTGAAGTTGTCGTTCAACCAAGCGTATATCCGATCCTTGGCAAGATATTTGTAAGTCATCAACGTATAATGATCCATGAACAGATGGTTGAAGTGTATGAATGATGTCACTAAAATGCAGTATAAAAAGAGTAACACTTAAAATGCTTCCCTGAGGGACACCCTCAGCTTGGATAAAATTATTTGAAAAGGTATGTCCAATGCGGACTCTAAAATAACGCGTTCTTAAAAATTTTTGTATACAAATGGGAAGATTTCCCTTTAAACCAAAATCGAACATACGTCGGTGAATACCGTGTCGCCACGTACGGTCCTATGCCTTCTCTACGTCGAAAAAAATTGAAACTAAATTATTCCTCCGCTCAAAAGCATTCCGAATTTGGGATTCCAAGTATATGATGTTATCTTGAGTGGACCGTCCTTTACGGAAGCCACTCTGATGTGGAGGGATACAGTTGTTCTTCTCAAGAACGTATACGAGACGGGCATTGACCATACGTTCTAAGGTCTTGCACAGGCAGCTCGTTAAGGCAATTGGACGATAGCTCAGAGGGTTCTTGGGATCCTTTCCAGGCTTCAGGATGGGTATCACTATGCTTTCATTCCACAGGGTTGGGAATTCCTGTTCTCTCCAGATTCGATTAAACAGAAGAAGGGTGTTCTGTAAGGAATCTGGGGACAGGTGGCGAAGCATCTGGTATGATATTTCATCCGGTCCAGGACTGGTGTTATGTGCTCTGGATAGTGCCGTCTTTAATTCCAACATCGTGAGTTCGCAGTTATAAGCGAGGGCACGTGTGCTTCTGAAATTAATATATATGTTTTCAGCTTGACTCTTTGTCACTTGAAAATCTGAACTGTAAGAGTCGGAGCTGGATACACTAGCAAAAGCCTCTCCGATGACGTTGGTAATGTCAAGTGGATTCGAATGAATACCAGCACTGGTTTCTAGTATAGGGATTGAAAAGTCCCTATACAGACCTTTGGCTGCTTTCACTCTCCTCCACAACTGCTTTCTTGATGTTGACGATGTGATGGAAGAGACGTATTTAGTCCAAGAATCCCTCTGGCTTTGACGTCTGACCTTACGAGCAAATGCCTTTGCCTGTTTAAATGCAATCAAGTTGTTGGTTGTTGGGTATCTCTGAAATATGTTCCATGATCTCTTTTGTTTTTTGTAAGCAGATTGACAGGCCTGGTTCCACCATGGCTTACACAGTCTGTGTGGCCTAGAGGAACTCTGAGGAATGGTCACCTTGGCAGTTTCAATAATAACATCGGTAACATTTTTTATTGCCTCATTTATATCATCACACTTGATCATTGCTTCCGAAATTATTGCAAGTTGCGAGAATGCATCTTAATTCGCTCGATGGTACAAGTAGGTAGGTGGACGTTGTCTCACTCTACTGCTACTGACATGCGAGACGAACAGGGGGAAGTGATCACTGTTATGTAAATCACTCCCAATTGCAAAACTCAACAACGGCATAAGAGAAGGAGAACAAATGGCCAAGTCTAATGAATGGAATGTCCTAGTGGGCTCATGAAAATAAGTCTTCTCGGCGGAATTTAGTAAACAGAGACTGTGTTCAGAGATAAGCAGTTTTATCTGTTGACCTCGGCGGTTCGTATTTTCATTTCCCCATAAGGTACTGTGACCATTGAAGTCACCGAGTAGTAAGAAAGGCACTGGAAGTTGGTTTATCAGCCTGTTGAGTTCTTCTTGTTGGATGACGTCATGCGGTGGCAGGTATAGGCATCAGATTGTAATTAGCGAGTGCAGATGGATTTGCACAGCCACAGCCTGCAAAGATGTGGTTAGAGAAATTACAGTGTTGGGGTAATTATGCGATATGAAAATGCACACACCTCCAGACACTGTAGTGTTAGAATCGACATCTTTACGAGCACAACTATACCTTCTGATTTTTGATGGTTGGTTTGGCTTCAAGAATGTCTCTTGAAGGGCCACGCATGCTGGGTGGTAGGAGGATATAAGTTCCTTCACGTCATCTTTCTTGGACCGGAAACCACGACAGTTCCAATAAATAATGGAAGTTATTGCTTACTACAAGGTTTTGTTGGGTTCAAACGGTGTCTCCATATCTGTGTCGTCGTCTGAAATATCCGACGCATGGAGTTTCAATTCAGTTTCATCAGCTGCATGCCGAAGGAGATGTTTATGTGTTGTTTGTTGGTCTTCTACGTATTTTAAGCTTTTATATTTTGAATGTTTGTCAGCTTTAGGTCGTTTAGGTGCCTTCTTTCTTTGTTCATTTGCTTTTGGTATTTGAGATGTGGATTCGGTTTTTTCAGAGGACAAGGGAGATGGTTCGTTGCTGGCTTTATTGTTAGAGCTAGATTTGGGTGTTGGACTTTTTCCGAGGAAGCGATTATTTATTTTGCAAGATGAAACACTTTTGTGAGTTGTTGTTTGTTTTGGTACTTGAATTAAAAGATTTTGGTTTGCTGAGGGAGATTCTGTTTGAGTGGCTATAGTTTGGTAAGTTTTTTTAACTATTGTAGCATACGAGATTCCTGTTTACGGAGTTCGAGAGTCGACAATTTTTCGGGCCTCGGGATAAGAAATTTTTTCTGTGTGTTCACAGATTGAACCTCTTTCTCGATGACCCATTTCGGACAGGTCCTGGAAAATGAAGGATGGTCTCCTCCACAGTTAACGCAGCGAGCCGGAGCGGTGCAGCCGTCACTCTTGGGGCCGACCTCACCGCAACGGGCACATCTAATCTGGCTACGACAGGAGATCTTGGAATGCCCGAAACTTTGGCAGCCGAAGCAGCGCTGAGGATTCGGGACATACACTCGTACTGGGCAGCTCAGATAGGCGGCTTTGATTCGTGTCGGCAGTGTTGGGGTGTCGAATGTCAAGATCAAGTGTTTGGTGTGAAGAGTTTTCCCATCTCGACGTATGGTGATGCGACGAACACCAACCACATGTTGATCACGAATATTCTCCAGGATTTCTTCTTCTGGGGAGAAAAAAAGGTCCGGTTCGGATATGACGCCACGAGAAGTGTTAAGTGAGAAGTGAGTAGAAACAGAAACAGTGAATGAGCCAAGAGTTATAGAGTTACGAAGTAATTTTGCTTGAGTTTCTGTTGAGACTTCGATCAGAAGATCCCCGGAACGCAGTTTTTTAAGAGATTTCATGGTGCCAATATATGATTAAAATGTTTTATGGATTAAAAATGGTGAGACAGAAGTAAATGAATTTGATGTTGGGTTTGCATCAAGAGAGTTGTTTAGAAGTTTTACTAAAAAGAAGCGAGCGTTTGTAAGATTTATGTTCATTTGTTGCTCCCCATGAGGGGGAGAAGATAAAGAATTGGTTTCCATCATGAAAAGGAAAAAAGAGAATTCGGCCACCGACAGCGTCACCCACCACGGAGTCCTACTAAGGGGATGCATACAACTGTACCGGCGCTAATCGGCGACTATACGCGCACGGCGCACCCCTGAGACAGCCTCCACCCTTAGCGAGGTGCCCAGTAAGTGGCCGATTGCTTAGCCTTAGCCAAAAATCGACCAGCCGATTGATGTGCACGGGACCAATGCACACCTCCCGTTTACCTGAAGCGAAGGCCGAAGCAGTGTATTGGGTCAATATATCGTCCCTCAACTGCCAGGATCCCCTTTTCCAGGGACACGGGTCTCCACGCACGGCAAACACGTGGGTGATATAATCCCCAAGAGGAGCTGAAAGCACAGACTGGCGAAAAGCTTCTCAAGGGGAGCCCTCACCTCCGAAGAGGCAACCACAATGAGGGAGGAAGAAAAAGCAAAAAGCAAAGGGTAGAGGAGAAGAAAAACGAAAGGGAGGAAAGTTCACTCAGGTACCCCGGGGTTGTGAAGCCCGTACAAACCTAAAGAAGGAATGCCCCTGGGGGCGACTTGGAATTGGGAGATCACTAGTTCTTATGACTACTTTAGTAATCTATTGAATTTATGCAGAAATCCAATAGGATGGACGGCTAGAAAAGTTTCTTAAATCTGATCTATTAATTCTTCCATTATTAGTAAGACTCCTGACTTGGAATTGGGAGATCACTAGTCTTGATTAAGGTAATCAATGGAATTTATGTAGTACTCCAATAGGATTGAAGGTCAGATAAATTTCTAAAGTCTTTTAAGTCTTTCTAATAACTCTCTATTAATTCTTCCATTTTCTGTTTAAAATATCAAATAGTATGTCTTTCTCCTGTGTCAGTAATATTTCCTTGTGGGTGTATTTCCGATACTTAATATTGCGTGTCTTGTGGCTGGTATAGCATGGCCATATATGGCCCTTGGGACATAAAATCCTATTTCTACTCGGATTTCTTTCTTTCTTATGCGTTAATAATACTTCCTTGAGTGTGTATTTATTTCCGTTACTTAATATTGCCTGTCTTGTGACAGGCGCAGCATGGTCAAATATGGACCTTGTAATCAAAAATTCTATTCCTCCTTGACTATATTTATATCTTCTCTGTCATTAATATTTCCTTGAGTATGTCATGATGTATTTTTGTGCTTACATGTTTTGCCCTAAACTTGCCTTTCTCTTTCTGTGTGCTTAAATGTTTTTTGTATGTATTGTGGATTGCTCAGTAAGGCTGACTATACAGCTCAAACCGGCACAGGTGAAACAGTGTCTGCATACGGCATATAATCCAATCCATTTCCGTTACCTAATATTGCCTGTCTTATGGCTGCAGTAGCAAGGACAAATATGGCACTTGTGACATAAAATCCTATTCCTCCTTGGCTGTATTTCTTCTTCTCTGTCAGTAATATTTCCTTCAGTATGTATTTCCGAAACCTAATATTGCTCGTCTTGTGGCTGGCGTAGCATGGCCAAATATGGCCCTTGTGACATAAAATCCTATTCCTCCTTGGCTGTATTTATTTGTCCTCTATTAGTAATATTTCCTTGAGTATGTATTTCCGTTACCTAATATTGCTCGTCTTATTGCTGGCGTAGCATGGTCAAATATGGCCCTTGTTACATAAAATCCTATTCCTCCTTGGCTGTATTTATTTCTTCTTTATCAGTAATATTTCCTTGAGTATGTATGGCTGGCATAGCATGGCCAAATATGATCTTTGTGACATAAAATCCTATTTCTCCTTGGCTGTATTTATTTCTTTTTTATCAGTAATATTACCTGGAATATGTATTTACGTTACCTAATATTGCTCGTCTTGTGGCTGGCGTAGCATGGCCAAATATGGCCATTGTGAAATAAAATCCTATTCCTCCTTGGCTGTATTTATTTGTTCTCTATCAGTAATATTTCCTTGAGTATGTATTTCCGGTACCTAATATTGCCTGTCTTAAGGCAGGCGTATCATGGCCAAATATGACCTTTGTGACATAAAATCCTATTCGACTGTTGGTGTAATCCTGTGATGGTTCTTGGTAACGATTTTCATTAGTCCCAGGTGGACGTAGTCCATATTTAAGGCATATAAGCTTTGGTTTGATTAAAGACTGGGGACTCCTTCGTTGAGGAACTCTTTGTTGGAACGTTGCTGGAACTTTTTCTCGGATGTCTCGCCCAAAAACTACTGTTGTATAAATACAAGATGGGTAACAGTATGGACACCGGCTTGAGTCCAGTTGATAGGAAGTTAATTAACGTAGCTCAGGAACAGCACAACGGGCTAATGGCAACGATCTGTCGGATCTCGATTGATATTTTAAAGGCACAAATAAATATATGACACGACGCTCTGAAATAGTCCTCTTGCTCAATCAGGTAGGTAGTTGCTTAGCGTCCCATTGGAGCAATACAACAAGTTATTGGTGACTATCTGGGTTCAATGCCAAATAGAAAGGTCCAATGACAATTCCTTGCAATTTTGAACCACTGTCAGATGACGAGAACAACACCTGAGGTGGCATCCCACTCTATAAACTTCCACACCATTCCAACGCAACGTGGGAACAGTTCAGGCCATGAGAGATTTTAATGTGCACCATCCACTGTGTACACGACGGATAGATATCTTCCTCTGTTCGACAAATTTGTGCGATCGTCTTCCAATATATGTGTTTCCTCCTCTGCCTTCGTTGGATTAAACAGAAATTCCTCTTTCATCTAGTATCGTGCAATCCAGCGAAAATTTCAAGTTCTTTTCACATGTAAGAGCGAAACCTCGACATAAATTAAATTACCAAACAAGGAACCACCTTCTATCATAACATAAAAATACATACTTGCTTTTCACATAAGAACTTCTAATTAAGCGTCTCAATGAAAGTGAAGCTGTTTGACAAAGACATCTGATTTTAGTGACCGCATGTATTTGTACCAGTGTACATCAAGCAGGATATTCGAAGGAGGATAAAGCATGGTAGTACATGCCCTCTTTTTCACTTCCATGTGGCAATTCTATGTAAAGACCAATATTTTAAGCAATCAATGTAACTCATAAATGCGCCTGAAAGAGTTTGAAAGATGGCAGTACGAGAAATAGTTGGGTAGTAATCATTGAAGTACTGACTATTTTTTTTGTGTCACTCACGTCCAATAATATTCAGAAGATTATGTGCACATGAAATGTATTCTTGCACAGTTTGAGCCCGTTGGTCATATTTTGTAAGGTTTCCAAAAACTTGTTCTTTTTTGGATGAATTCTCCTTCAACATTTCCATAGAATCTCCAATTTTTCTGTTTTTAGGTAGTATTCCATCTAGTATGAAACCGCTATCCCTGGAACCTCACTTGAGCATAAGCTGTTCTGAAACAAGAAAATTGATATTTTTGTACTTGAAATGCGTCTAACTGCTTAATGTAGCAATCTATATGAAAATCACGCAACTCAGAACTTTAAATTCAAATCAGCATATCAGAAGCCGAAACAACCAGGGAATTTCGGATAATAAACAGAATTCATCGAAAATATTTGGGTACAGAACAAATTCTACATAATTTTTTTTCTGAAATCCCACTCCATTCGCATACATAAAACCCCAGTCGAGGAGGGCATTTGAGAATTTCGAACACTTTCTCCAATGCATTATATTCGATCGGAGAAGGAATCATATCCCTTTTCAAAACAAACACACGCTAAAAAAAACGCGTATCGATAAAAAGTAAAAAAATTTGGAAGGAATGCGTGGAGGCAAGGTAAGGGAGAAAAGTTTTATTTTCATTTCGGCTTATGTAGTTGTGCGTAGTTTCACTTGAATAATTCATAGCACGATCGCCTTACAGAATTTTGCAAATGTTGTTCCCGAGCCTAATAACATCATTCGAGCCACCAGCAAACGAATTCAAATTGAATATACGAACGCGCGCGATATATTTTTCACCGAGACTTTAAAAATCGAAGTTGAATTCATGTGTGTGTGTGTACACATAATATTTCTTCCGAGCGAAGCTTCCGAAGCATAACGGCCATCAAGTTCTGAAAGGCGTCAAATGTTTTCCAAATCGAGTTTTAATCTCGAACCCAGCACTCGCCCGGAACCAGAAACTTCGTAAGCAGCTGCGTATTTTCCGTTGTGTTTTATTTTTTAGATATCTGTTCCTATGCCCTGCATCGAGAGTAGGAATTCGGTAATGCTCACACGCTCGCATGCGTCAGAACCCTATGAATGAAAAAGAACATAAATTGACTTAGACACCAGCTCGCATCGAATCTGCCATCCAATTGAAGTGAGATGTTTCACAGTTTCGCGGAAGTCTTCCCCAAATAGAGTGTTCTCGAAACATGCACTTAAATAAAAATTCGTCTCTGTTCTATCGGCGAACCTCTATATTTATTTATAAGTTCGTGGTGCCACCAATGAAAGATATTTTCGCTTTAACTCCGTGAAACATTTATTCGATAACGGGCTAAAGCGAAACTGCTTTGTTATAGTTGTACTAAAGGAGTCTAGAGATATTGCAGAATAGATTCAAATTCGATACCTTGTAAGTTTTAGAAATTGGCGTTTATCGTCTTGGAGAAAGGATGTTACGTATACGGTGCTATGATTTTTGTGAAAAACATATTGAAAAGTTTTTATTTTTATTTAGCATCAAGATTTAAGAAAAATTCCAAAAAACTTTTTGTTGAAAAAACAAAACTTTTTTTAGAGAATAAAAAAGTGATTGAAATTATTCTATTATTTCTTACAGTAATAAACAAAACGATGCCGAAATTATGATAGAATATTATAAATAAACGAGAATACTCGAGAAATTCCAGAATTACTAGCATAAAATCATTATTTATACTAGTAAAAATCTAGATTTAAAAACGATGATTCATTCATGTCTTACCTTAAGTTTATCAATTCATTTGAAGAATTATTACTCATAATTTAATAAGATTTATAATTTTCATAACGAATATGTACTGGTAACATAAAATATATCTTATAAATCAAGCGTTTTTAAAGGAATGCTGGACTTCTGATTTCATTCATTTAATTTTTTTTCATTGCTTGACTTTCTTTACTTAAAAATGATTTTGCATAAGGATTATATCTTAAAATGTAGTTTCGTTTCGTTTTGGCGACGTTTAGAGTTTTATCATATAACTGGAGCAAATCAATCAACTCTTACACACACACATACACACACGCACGCACGCACGCACGCGAACGCACGCACGCACGCACGCGAACGCATGCATGCGCGCGCACACACATATATACTAGCTGAATAATCGGGCGTTGCTTGGGTTGAAATGGCTATATGTTGATTGAAAAAAGTGAAATAGAATAATCACTTTTCTTAATAGCAAAATACAATAATTTAAGTTTTACGGAAATAACTTTTAAACTTCGTTTTAACTTCATCATAAGCCTTATTTTCTTTAACTTTGTTTGTTTCTTTCTTTAGCCTTTGACCTTTTGATAAGTTTCAACTTCGACAATTTTCTTCGGATGTAAATATACATATTTAATTCTTGAATAATATATTGCGATATGTAAAAGACTAAGACATATACAAACAAAAACAAAGAATGAATGAATGATGAAAAAATAAAGAATTCTGAAAAACGAAAGATGTGCAAAGTGTCGAATATATATATATATATATATATATATATATATATATATATATATATATATATATATTGAAAGTTTAAGTATACAGCGTTACGGATATGAGATTTAGAGCATTGAATTTATACGAATTAGGTGACTACAAAGATTAAAGGTTGACTCACCTTGTTCCCCAAGAGCTATCATCAGTGGACGAAATAAAGACAGAACACTAGTTTCGATGTAATGCGATTCTTTGTTTAAAGTATAAAGTATAAGACAAACATGCGCAGGCGCCTTTTTTGTGCGTAGACGGAATTCTTATTTTTAAATGATATAATGGTTACAGTTTTCATGATTAAAAAATACATTCACAGTATCATCATGTGCGCTGCATAACAAATATATCAAAATGCAACAATGTTTGCAAATACACTAGTAATAGTTGAGCGCGTTATAAAATTAAATCCACGGAGAGTTCGCACTCACTCATATTATCATAGTAAATAAATGCATAATCTTCTTGCCACATTAGTAAGCAATGTATATCAGACCTCTTGTGGCTAATCTAAATCAACATCCTGCGAGGGCCGGCATGAGGGGAGAGGAAGGACCACCAGTCGATTCTGAGCACGAAGCTTTTCTCCATCCCTGGTCCGCACGCTGGCTACCCTGGTGATCTGATCTTTGCCCGGGAAGATGTTGGTTACGCGACCAAGAGTCCAGGAACAAGGAGCAGAATTTGCCTCTTGAAGAAGAACCATGTCTCCAATTTGCAGAGGTTGTTTCGTTGAATTCCACTTTTGACGAGGCTGGAGTGTATGCAGGAGGTCTCGTGTCCAGCGGCGCCAGACGGATTCCTTAACCTGCAATAAGAGTCTCCATCTGCAAGAGAGACTTAGAATTTTTCGATTAGTGTTTGTAGAACTGTCAGTGTTTTCTGGAAGTTC
The DNA here is from genome assembly GCA_947359465.1 of Metellina segmentata. Taxonomy (NCBI): domain Eukaryota; kingdom Metazoa; phylum Arthropoda; class Arachnida; order Araneae; family Tetragnathidae; genus Metellina; species Metellina segmentata. The sequence continues at coordinate 60,623,181 of OX375877.1, read as the reverse complement.
CAGAAGGGGAACTCCGATTAGGAAGTGTCCAGGGGTAAGTGCACGAAGATCACTAGTTGCCGAGGATAAAGGTACCAGAGGCCTTGAGTTTATGCAAGCCTCTATTTGACATAACACTAGAGAATTCCTCGAAATTGAGAAGTGTGCCTTGACAAGTTTTTGTGAGATGCCGCTTCGCAAGTTTAATTGAAGCTTCCCATAACCCACCTTGGTTAGGGGCATAGGGTGGAATAAAATGCCAATGAATGTTTCTTTCCGATGAGAAGTTCTGGACGGATTGCTCTTTTGTGAGTTTAAAAAGTGCTTTTAGATAGGCAGACGCACCGCGGAAATTAGTACCATTGTCTGAGAATATTTCCGAGGGAAATCCTCGACGTGCGACGAATCGTCTCAATGCAGCCAAGAACGAGTCAGTAGAGAGACTGGAGACGGCTTCCAGATGTACGGCACGGGTACACATACATATGAAAAGGCAAATGTATGTCTTGAATGTTGTCGCTTTTCGCTGGTGCTGGCATTTTGTACTAATTGGACCAGCGAAATCAATTCCAACTTTGTCGAAGGGGCGTGACTGCATGATTCTTGCAATAGGTAAATCACCCATCTTTTGGTATACTGGCCTGGCCAATGATTTAAAGCATGTGATGCAACTGCGCACTACACTGCGTACTGTGGATTTGCCATCCGGAATCCAGAAGATTTGACGGATCAACGATAAGACAAGTTCGGGTCCCGAATGAAGACTTGTAAGATGGAAATGTCGAATCACTAAGGCAGTAATTGGGTGTCTCTTAGGAAGTAGAATAGGAAATTTATGATCGAATGCTAATGTCTGATGATGTGATAAACGTCCTCCAACGCGAAGAAGTCCTACTTCGTCAAGAAAGACATTTAAAGACAGTAGTTTGCTGGATTTAGGGAGAGGTTTATTTTTTGCTATAAGCTTAAGGTCGGAAGCGAATTCTTCTTGCTGTACAATTTTTAGAATAGCCGTTCGTGCACCGGTCAGTTCAGAAGTTTGAAGAGTACCTTTAAGCTTATTTCTAGATTTGAGGTTGTGAATGAAACATAAGATCCAGGCTGTAACACGTAATAATGTTGTGTATGAAGAATACTTCAAGATAGCATGAGGGATTGGAGGTGATTCTTTAACTGTTTGTGGAACCAAATCCTTATTCTCGTCACGAATAAGTACTGAAGAAGTAGAGAGTTCAAAAGAAGTGAGAGCTCCGTATTTATTGTTGACAACAATCCAGTTTGGACCAGTGAACCACTCTAAATGAGCCAACAACTGTGAAGGATAAAGTCCTCGACTAGCACAGTCTGCTGGGTTTTCTTTGCCAGGAATGTGGTTCCAAGAAGTTACTGACGTCAGGGAAAGTATTTTTCCCACTCGATGTTGTACAAACTGATTTCCTGAAGACGGAGGGTTTGTGATCCAACTCAATGCGATTGTTGAGTCGCACCAAAGGAATATTTGTGGGTTTGGAACTGGGATTACTTTTAGAATTGTTGAAATTAGCTCGGCTAGCAGTAAACAACCCTGAAGCTCCAGCCGGGGTAGAGTTACTGGTTTAACAGGCGCAACTCTTGTTTTTGCTGCGAGTAAGGATACATGTGTCGACTCAGAAATGACCTTTAAATAAACTACTGAAGCATAAGCTTTAAAAGAAGCGTCGCAAAAGCCATGAAGTTCAAGAATACAATCCTCTGAAGTATGTATGTAGCGAGGAACTTTAATTTGTTTAAAGTGATGCATTTCTGCTTGGAATTTATTCCACCGTTCTAGAATGTCTGGTGGAACGGGATCGTCCCAAGCCAATTTTGACTTCCACAAGTCCTGAAGCATAATCTTCAGAAGCAATATGGCAGGTGCCATTAGTCCCAGAGGATCAAAACTACGCGCTATGACCGATAACAGTTCACGTTTGGTGGAGACGGTTGGCTCTTCCACAGTCCGAACTTGCAGCGAATCGGTTGGAAGATTCCAAACGAGTCCCAAGATTTTTTGTGAAGACTCTTCAGCATCACTGAACGATTGGTTAAGGCTTTTGGCTTTTAACGAATAAGGCAATTCGCTTAGTACCTCTTCATGACTAGATGACCATTTCCGAAGAGGTAAACATCCTGCATTCATGAAACGTAGCATTTCATCGATTAAGGATTTTGCGGCTTCTACGGTGTCTGCACCTGCTAAAAGATCATCAACGTAGAAATGATTTTCAGCAATTTTAGAGGCGTTCGGAAAGTTGTCTTGTTCGTCTTTGCACAATTGTTGCAACGTACGAAGTGCGAGGAAAGGCGAAGAAGACATTCCATAAGTTATAGTGTTTAGTTCGTAGGTAATCAATGGATCGGACGGGTTTTGTCTCCAAAATATTCTTTGGAACGCGCGGTCTTCTTCCGCAATGAGGATTTGACGGTACATTTTACATATGTCTGCAAACACTGCAACTTTATAACTTCTAAAGTGAATTAAATTGTCAAATATGTCGGTTTGTAATTTACGACCTTTCAGTAGAAGGTCGTTGACTGCATGCCCATTGGATGTTTTACTCGACCCATCAAAAACAACGCGAAGAGCAGTTGTGGTTGAATGAAGATTTTCAACACAATGGTGAGGAAGATAATAGTGGTTCTGATCTATCTCCAAGGTGGAAGGAGGTAGAGGTGACATATGCCCTAGGGCTAGATATTCATTCATGAACTCACTATATTTGAGTTTTAAATCTGGCTTTTTAGCAAGTTTATTCTCTAATGAAAGAAAACGGTTGAGAGCTTTCGATCGACTTTCACCTAAGTCTCTGTCATTACGAAAAGGGAGTTTTACTATGTATCTTCCCCCACTATTTCGTTGTAATGAATTTGTGTAAAGATCTTCACACTGAATTTCTTCATTATTTACCAGTTCTTCACACGGAATCGATTCAATTTGCCAGAATTTTTGCAGTGTGCTATCAATACTGGCATTAACAGAAAGACAGCCGATAGAAATGTTCGAGTGTACGGCAGAGTTTATTTTTCCGGTGAGTAAATGTCCTAATTTTGTAGGAATAGCAACTGGTGAACCATTTTGTCCAACAATTGGAGAGCCGTTTAGTAGCAGAGGGAAAATGTCTGCTCCCAGAAGAATATCTATCGGTTTTTGACTTGTATAGTCTGGATCGGCTAGTACAAGTCCATATAAATGTGTCCATTTACGTTTCTGAATATAGAAGTTAGGGAGAGGTGGAGTCACTTTGCTTACTACTAATACTTCAATGTGAAAAGAATCTGACGAGAAGTGAGGAGAAAAAACAACGTTGGCGATGTGCAACGATGTTTCCGCCGTGACCCCATTAATTCCCATTAAGCGATGTGTAGTTTCCCGCAATGGTACTTGTAAGCGCTCCGCACATTCACGAGTCAAGAGAGAATTTTGGCTAGCTCCATCAATTAAAGCATTAAATTGCAAAATTTCCCCAGTTTTTGATTTTATTTTTATTTGTGCGGTGGATAATAAAACATTACTTGTTTGAATATGTGATTGGCATTGGAGAGTTGTAGAAATGGATGATGATGGATGTTCCGGAGGGGCAATCGCGTTGTTTACTTCAGAATTTCCTACTCCATAAATATGCAATAAGGTATGATGTAAATTCGAAGAACAATTTTTACATCCACTTGTTATCCGACAGGGATCAGTGTGCCCGCGTAGGCAATTTGCACAGAGTTTATTCGTTTCTACAAATTTCCACCGATCAGTTACGGACATACGATTGAAACATGCACACTTATAAAGAGGATGGATGTTATTGTTCCCACAAAGAACGCAAGCTTTCCCATTTACAGCGATCGCACTCGCTACTAGAGGTCTAGCAAACGAACTGCTCCTTTCCGGTTTTTTACTCCCCCGAACCTGTTTACATTAGCGTTTCTCCCTGGCATTTCACTCCCCCCGCTAGGAAACGCAGAAAAAGAAGAAACAGAACGAGCTTCACACTCCAAAAAGGTTCGGAACGTTTCGAGATCGGGATAAATGTCCTTCCTCAAGGTCAAATGCCATCGCTGTTTAACTGCGTTGTCGATTTTCGTTAAGATGTGAGAAATGATGATTAACTCACTCAAAGAATCTGATTTTAACCCTATGGTTTGCAGATTTCGAACTGCCTCGTTGCAATTGTCTAAAACATCCAATAAAGCTTTAGTGTTATTGGCTTTGTTAATTTTCATGCCAAAAATTTTATTTATGTGGACAAATGCCAATTGAATTTTGTCTTCATACCTATCGCATAATATCTCCCAGCAATGCCTCAAATTCCCTGATTGCATTTGAAATCCGCGAATTAATTTTGCAGCATTGCCACGTGTAGATGCAAACAGGTATTGTAATTTTTCGATGTCCGACAACTCGGTGTTGTCGAGAACAGAGGTTTGAAATAACTCCCTAAAGGTAATCCACTGTTCCAGTTCACCGGAAAACTGTGGAAGTTCCAATTTAGGCAGTTTTGTTTTAGACTTATTAGCTGAATTTTGAACATTATTGCCATTTCCCACTGTTGAGACTTGTTCATGTTTATCATTGACAGTTTTATTTTCCAAATCAACGGATAAATTTAGAAGTATGTCCTGATAATTAAGATACGTATCCAAATAATCATCTGTGTCCTTCGAAGACAACTCCGAAAATGAATTGGATAGCCGAGTATCGAATGAATTGACTTTAGTTTTTAGCGCCTGTACCATACTTTGCTCAGTTATTTGACATCGTTGGATCTTCTCCCCAATTCTGTCAATTTCTTTACACAGAATTTCAAAATTCTGCGTAGTTTTCGCATTTTTAGGTGCCATACTTCGCATTTTTAGGTGCGGAACTCCGGCTCGACGGACCAAATGAAAGTTTAAGTATACAGCGTTACGGATATGAGATTTAGAGCATTGAATTTATACGAATTAGGTGACTACAAAGATTAAAGGTTGACTCACCTTGTTCCCCAAGAGCTATCATCAGTGGACGAAATAAAGACAGAACACTAGTTTCGATGTAATGCGATTCTTTGTTTAAAGTATAAAGTATAAGACAAACATGCGCAGGCGCCTTTTTTGTGCGTAGACGGAATTCTTATTTTTAAATGATATAATGGTTACAGTTTTCATGATTAAAAAATACATTCACAGTATCGTCATGTGCGCTGCATAACAAATATATCAAAATGCAACAATGTTTGCAAATACACTAGTAATAGTTGAGCGCGTTATAAAATTAAATCCACGGAGAGTTCGCACTCACTCATATTATCATAGTAAATAAATGCATAATCTTCTTGCCACATTAGTAAGCAATGTATATCAGACCTCTTGTGGCTAATCTAAATCAACATATATATATATATATATATATATATATATATATATCCAGGCGACGCCATGTCGGGAATACGTACAGGAACCACATCCCGACGAAAAATGCTGCATTTAGCTTGATAGAAAAAGTTTCTCGTAGACATCAATACCGTTTTTGAGAATGGTTACCCAGCTCTGGTTTGATAAAGGAAGTTCGACTTGGTAAATCAACACAATCAAATAAGTTTATTTAAAATCATACCGATAAATAACTCATACCAGTTTGATGATTCTCAAGAAAGACCAGTGAAATATATATAAAAAAAAGTTTTGTAACTAAAATAGAGTAAAGGAGAAAAACCTAGAAGTATTGTAAATAAAGCGAACAAATTAATCCGTTCTTTAATGTGTTTGGAGATATAACTATTTTAACTGGCGAGACATTGCTTTGTTTCAAAATCATTATGTTCTTATTGCAATTAAAGAAAAACAGATTTTTATCTCTCTGGGATATCTGTGTTCAAGGCACTGAATAATAATATTTTGAGGGGGATTTTTATGGTAAATTTAAACAAAACTGGAAATGGTTTTGATGTCAAATTTTGATAACATACATATTCCTTGAATTGACTATAGCACAAAGTGTTAACCATTCAGATAATATCATAAACTACAAATGAGAGAAAAGTAGACCAGAGAAGCAAACTCCTAACTATACTACAGAAAATAGCAATACTTAGTTTTCCCATGAGTTTCTCACTGTAGCGTAAATGACAGTCAAGAAAAAGGAAATATCTTTATTATGCATTGGATATTGCATCGTACCGGCTATTTTCGGAGAAATATGCCTGGTAGTTTGGTGTAAGAAGCACAATATAACACCTTATAATGATAACTATTCACAACTTTCTCTTTTGATAAGTAATGTACTATGTATCTCTAGCCTCTCTATGTACTTGAGAATAAGTGAATTAATTAATTAAGTTATTTCTGACACATCACATAAGTGTGACAGATTTCAAAACGTAATTAAATACAATGTATTGTTACTGAAAATTTTAAAAAGTATACTTTTAATTCGTACTTTTTGTCAAGATCTGAGGGATAATTACAGCTTTTGTAAAACTTGATAAAAGTGTGAGTATTTGGAAGCCCCTTACACTTTAATCTTGATTTTTAAATATTTCTCTTTCAGTGTTTCTCAATTCGGGATGAGTAAAATGTTGAGACCTTCTTTTATTGAATTGATGAATATAAGGAGCCGCGGTAGCTCAGTCAGTAGAGCGTCGGGCTCGCATCAGAAGGGTTGTGGGTTCTGTCCTCGGAGGAGCCTGCTATTCTGATGATTGCGAGATCGGCGCTTCGACCTGGCTAAAGACTGTCGTGTTCACTAATGGTGACTGGGGCACGTTAAATAGGTCATGGTCACAAAGTCCCCCATACCAAATCAATACCTCTGGGGGTACCTGATCAGGGGGTTATCGGCCTCTGATTGGGATCTAAATTACGATATGTGTGAATGAATGGATGTGTGAAAGGGACCTTCCTGTAAAACGGATGTGTCAGATATGAAGAAGTCCAACCCTCCGGGGCAATGGCACCTCCCATTGGGCCATATATGGCCCGCACGACAACAACATGAACACAAGGATGATTTATATTTCTAAAAACACTTTCCGTACCTCAGTTTCCAGTGGATATAAACTTCCTTGTGATTCTTGGATTTAAAGGATAAAAACTAAGCATTCCAATACAGTATTCAGAGAAATAAGCTCTCATAAATACGAGCTATGTAAAACATCATCTGAGAAAAGGCATGTGGTATGAGTATTACCTCGGGAAATGGTCAATAGCTTCACAAACAACTTTATAATTATTTAGTCATTATGTGTCATGTGGGTACAAGTAAACACTCTGTCAATGGAAATCTCGCAATTCTCGAAGGGTTTAAAATTGGTTTAAAAACCTCATCGATTGGGTTAAAAGAATTTAAGGAATAATTATATTGGTCATGAAGGTTAAAAAAAAGGTTAGACTGAAAACAGTGAGGACTGTATGTTTCTGAATCTGAATCTCTCACAAGGTTAAAATTTTTCTAGTTTCATAAATAGTACGGTCGTTCGACTTTGTATCAATTATTGAATTCTGTTATTAACATTATAGCATCACTTGATTTTGGTGGAACCTACATGCTGTGACAAGCTGAACCTACATGCTGGCATCAAGTTTCATCGAAACGTTATTAGAAAGGACTGTTACACCTCCCTCGGATTAAATGTAAACTAGAGTTTATTTAATTCTATTCAAACAAGGCGCATTAGTGCAGTGCAAGTAAGATTATATTTGGGGGTGCAAAATCTCGCCATTTTGTGATAAACCCTCGTGGAAATTAGTTTGTTGCTCCTACGAGCAATTGTCTTAATTAGAAGAAAACAGATACATTTCTTTCCCATGAAGAATCACTTATGGATTCTGTAGGAAGAGGAAATATCATAGTTAATAATAACTAGATTCCCCGGCGAATAAACCAAGTTGGAAAGATGTTTCCCTATAATTAGGTGCATCCGTTCAAGTACAATAGATCCATCTGTCTGATCCGAAAAGATCAAGAATGTGCTTGGAAGAAGAGTAGCAAAGGAACATAAAAGGTCCAGATGCGCTGATATAGTAAAAGATTTTTCTGAAAACGACGAATGCGAGTTTAAGGGAGATGTTCTGCAGACGCAGTACGAAGTAAAAATTTAGTGATTAATTTGAGTTGATGATGTTTACAAAGTAATTTCTAATTTGCTTTGAAATAAAAATGAATTGTAATAAGAAAAGAAGACATAAATTATTTAATGTCTTCCATTGTATTTACTTTTTCTGCATGACGGATCTGCCTGTAAAACATTACAGTAGAACTGAGATGGTGAGAACCCGTTAGTTTCATTGCCCTGGACTTAAGATAAGATGGGCTTATAGTTTTAAATTTTTCAATTACATGTCATTAAAGTTTAGACCAGGGATTCCCAACCGGTGGTTTGTCGTTTACGCGGCAGCGTTTCAGGTAGTACGCAAGGTTGAAACGAGCGACCCAAATGTTTTACGAAGTTTGTTCGATTTTTTTTAGTATGTACAACCACGTTATGCTATTTCTTATGCCATTTGTAACTAGTTACTTGTGTGAGAGTGGTTTTTCAGAACTTTTGTAAGTAAAAAATAAATATAGAAACAGAGTAAGTGTTGAAGAGTACTTAAGAGTGAAGTTAAGCATCATTGCTCCTGATATTGATATTTTAATAAAAGACAAACAAATAGTTTCGCACTAAAAATTGATTTTTGATTATGTTAATCTTTGTTTGCTTAGTTTGTACTAATTATTTAAAGTTATTTGTTTTTAGACCTGTGTGTAAAAAATAAAACTGTAACTTTCAATAATCGTTTTATTTTTCCTTTATTAAAACATCATTAATACGAAATACAAGTGCATTAATCATTAAATATGAAGCTTTCTTAGTATTTTAATTAAAATGAAACAAGCCATTGGGCACTTTTCTGACATTAGATGTATGTTTCTAAAAAATATAAAACTGGTGGTACGCCAAAAATTTCTAAAAATTTCAAGTGGTACGCAGTTACTAAAAGGTTGGAAATCCCTGGTTTAGACTCTAGTATTTTTATAGAAAAAATTTTTCACACCCTAGAAAAGTGAAAAAAAAAATTTGACTTCCAGTTTGACGTCTTTAAAAAAAAAAAAAAAGATTTTTTTTTGTAGCTGATATATAGTGCTATATGCATAGGACTTTGATACATAATTTGCAGTAGAATGGTGTGTTAGTAGAATTGCGATATTAAATATTGGTGAAAATTCCACATGATAGGTATACATATGATCTCGACAATCTCTAAAGACAACAATTGTAACCTAAAAAGAACATTGATGATAAACAATTAATTTGATGTGTGAAACATTTTGTATAAAGAGGTGTGTGGACTAATCAAGGAGAATCCAAACATATCCTTATACGACTAAAAATGCTCTTTACATTTCACTTTAACTTGGTGCGGTTTCTCTGTCAAACTGAATATCTTTATTTAGCTAAACTAAATCAGAGCACTTTAAAATAAACAAAAAGCACTTCCGTTTATATATTCTGACATTGCGTGTGTGAAATTGGAAGTGTGAATGCAACTATAATTAAAATGGGTAAGGTTATGTACGGTGCATAGCAGCAATAGTTTAAGGTGTGAATACGTCTTTGTTGTTAGAGGAAGGGTTAAGATACAAATTAATTAAATCTCCGAGAATATAAGTGAAAGATAATTTTATTTATCAAAATATGATACTGGGTGAAGTTTGATACACGTGGTACATTATTTGCTACAATATTTCTTAGAAAGATTCTTAAATCGATACAAGTGTTGCCTAGAGTAGTGATCGATGTAGAAGTATACTTCAAATTAAACCTCAAGTTAAGTCACTTTGGATTATAGTCTATATAAGCGATTTGTTTTGAGTAACATCGGCATTCAAGTTATCGGTAAGCATATAATGGATACATTGGTATTTGCGCTCACATTCAAAATATCACATTGGATACGAACATTTATTATTTGATCAACTATTTCATAACTCATGCACCTTAATTGCATAAAAGAACATCTAGGTGATATTACTTTCACTTATGGGATCCAGTGATGGCAATACATCGGGGTCTGGAACATAAGCAAATCAATTTCACTTAGACATTGGCCCACTGTCATTTCTTTACAAACTCTTCAGAAGCAACTGCGACAATACACTGTCACTCTTCTCATTTCATCGTTCAATATTTCAAAGTTATCACATTACTAGTCAACATCTAGCAAGTACTAGTTACACGATGTACTCGCACCGACGTTGCCATGCTCCGCTTCCTACGCTCTATAATACAATTTACATTGTTTTGCATTGGGCAATTTTGGCTTTTCTGATTCCCTTCTTATGTTTCTTTCCAATGCGTTCATTTCTGTTCAAATTTCATTTGTAATTACTACGACTACTTAAAAACTTTCTTGAACTCAGCAAAGCTATTGGTTTATTACTTTACAAATGCAATTTTATTGGTTACTATTGATTGCCAAATTACACTGTCCAAACGCCACTTGGCGTCACCATTTTCAGTGTTCGCCAACAAACTTCACTTCTCATAGCTGCACCCCCTATAACCACCCTTTTAGATACGAACATAAACCTATAAAACAAAATGTATGTCCGTCGGTAGTCTGCAGCTTTATTTCCTTCGTTGCCCACGTGTGACGAAATCCATTAAAGAGTATTTTATTAGTGAAGTAAAAATTAAAAAAAAAAAAAAAAACAAGCGTGACCGATGGATACATTTGTTAAATATAAAGATAAATTCTTACATGTATTGCAAATTATGTATATATGTACAGCAAAATTATCACATTGAATGAAAACTGCCGTTCACAAATCTAGTTGGATTGAGTTCCACACTGATCATAAAAGATTAAATCCGTGTTCATGTGATATGTCGTATTGGTGTCAAGGGAAAATCATGGTAATTGATAGATATGGTGAGGTGTCCGTTATGGATCGATGGGAAGTTCGAGAGAGTGGTACTTACCAACTGCTCCTAAGCACTAGGGTGTTGCAGATACAGGACACGTTGTGATGGAGACGAATTTACCGGGATATTTATTTTGAAGGTCTCACTTGTGGGTTCGTTGAGACGCTCTCTCTTTACCTGTCATCCTACAGTTTTCAAATCTCTATGTCCCCTTTCATAGCGTCCAGTTTCTGTTTTGAGTATTGGTAGCCCGGTTGGAAGAGTGCACCAAGGAGTTGGAGGATTCACAATTGTAGGGTTGCGAGTTCAAAACTTGGTACAACCAAAGACCATCGTACACGAGGGATGATGCACACTAAAATTGTCGCATCCGCTACTGCCCTCACGTTGGCGTAGTGTGGAAGTTCGGAGAATGAGGTGTCAGCTCAGTTGTTGATCTTGTTATATGACCGTGGATCAAATATATATGCTGTTTTCATCGGATTTTTAACTTGTGGACTGATCCTGGACCATCACCAATAGTCCATTGTGTTGCTCTAGTGTGACTTTAACTAATCACCATTACCAAATAAATTGCTTCAAAAAAGCCATGATCCTGTTCAATTCTAACTAACTAACACCAACACACACTCCCGTGCGTAGTGTCTTGAGACACTGTACTAGTTTAAATAAGTGTGGTTGGATGAGTAGAGCATGCCATTAAGTTGACATGTCTACCCAAAATATCTAGAGCACATTACATATATACATCCTTACATCTGTACAGTATTTACATTAGATTATTGTACTAGGTTCCTTTGAAAAAAAAAATATATATAAATATATACAACATGCAAGGTGACAAAAAAAAGTTCGTTTTTCTTAGTCTCTTAGGATAATCAAGTCCTGATGATTTTCAATGCATCGCACCATGTTAATAATTTTAAGCCTCCTGTTCAATTCAAAATCTGCCCTTCAATCATTAGGTCTTGTGCACACATCCGGTTTTTCAACGTGCGATGTCCCTGCCGCAACACAAATGCGGTCTGAGATACATTAGATCCAATGGAGTAGTGCACACATACCTCAATTGCCGCTACGGCGACGCACGTCCAACTTATGTGCAATTTTTACCGCAGTTCCCCACGGCGCCACAGCTCGCCGCACACGCTTCTCCGGTCAGAAGTACCTTTTTTTCATAAATAAATGGAATATAAATATAAATAATAATTAATGAATGGTTGTATCAAGTAAAGTCTATTTTGTTTCAAAATATACTTTTTTTTACACCAAGTAAGCGAAATAAACACATCTTCTTCGATAGAATATTTATCGCAAATGGTGCGAAATGAGTACTTGCGTCATTTCACATGTATGTATGCATAACTAGGCTTCGGTGCACGTTGAAAAATCGAATGTGTGCACCGGGCCTTAACCAATAACAAGTTTCGTGACTGTCGCAGTATTTTGGGTTGCAGAAAAATCAGAAAAGAACCCGGCTATGCAGTGACATTGCAATGGATATTCCCACTGCGGCTTTCCTGGTAATGCAAGGGCAGACTTCCTGGCCCAAATGGGTACATATGTGAATTTTAAGCCTTGTAGAACTTTCACTCAGCCAGTCTTCTCTACTATTATAAAAGAAAGCGTTTAAGTGTCTGTGTGTTTTCAGGCGATATATACCACTTATAGTCCTCAAATTTGGCACACAGGTAGTCCTAATTTTTTTAGAATATCGAATTTTAAAATTTAATCTAGAGCATTTTTTAGTTAATTTATTGGTATTTATTCATTGTGTGTTTTCCTTACAATGGTAGCATTGTAAAGAGATCACAGATTTCATTTCCTCTGAACACAAACTATTCCAGCGAAGCGAAACAAAACAAATAAAAACGTTTGTCTGTCTTTTTTTTAAAATTCTTTAGACCCAGTTTCTATCTTTGCGATCGTTAAAGTCAGAGAGAAATTTTTCAACGGATTTGAAATCTGCGGAAAATTTTTTCACCAGATCAAAACCTCAGGTAGTCCAAATTTATTAGAATTTGCTACATGCCCGAGTCATGTAGGGTGGAAGTGGGAAATTTTTAAAATTAAACTTAAGAATTAATGTCTTTCCTTTATAATGTTTTCAGTGTCAGTAAGGACACGAAAAGAACTTCTATGGAAAACGCCATGCTGGCTTGATACTTGTGTATAAAAGGATGAATTCTAAATACAAACTTGATGTGATATGACAATCACATCAAATATTGTTTTGCCCTAAAAGCAGGGAAACACAGACTGCAAGTTATTTGTTTCAATGACCAATCCCTTAATAAATCCCTGAACTGAGGAGAAACCAACTTCCTCACCCCTCGATTCCGAGAAATTGGAACTGGTGCGCTTTCACCCTTCACCCAATGGGGTTGATATCTGAAGTGGCACGATGTCACGCGGCCAGTAGAAGGATTGAACCCCTGGCAAGGTCGGGGCGTAGCACCCAGAATTTTGGGTGAAGGTCAGACTGGGAGAACGATAGAAAAGCCAACACTAAAAAAAGGAGGAGACGGAGGCCTTTTCGATTGTGGCCAACTATTTCCAAAAATATGGTAACTCTACAATTCAGAGATGTACCATCGACGAATTGAATGAAAAAAAAAACGAAGTTACCCACCAGAATCCAGCTGCCTTTACTGTGTCGTTCACCAACAAAATAAATCTAGATTCCAGAAAGAAAGAACCACCCGTTTCCAAAAGAAGGAACCTGCATATCCCGATGCCTTTACATCAACTTGGCAGTCACCATATATAAAGGTATGTCCGTATTTCTATCCGATACCGATTGAGAACTCCACTTATTCCGATCGAACCGGTGGTCAAAACTAGATATTGGTATCCAGATCAAAATTGGGTATAATAACCAGTACACTTGACTAAATCCAAGCTGCCGAGGGTAATGCTCTTCTGCAAAGAAGGAATCTCATACCGAACACTTCCAAATCTGCTACGGTAGTTCATTTTTAGCTTTTGATTGAGCACGACTGTTTGTTTGCTCATGTGAGTTATTTTAGTGTAATTAATTCTGAACTATTTGTTTTATATGACTCTAGACAAGTTTTCAACGCTGATGATTTGGACAGATGCACACAACTTAAGGGTTTCTGTGGCCTCCAGTAAAAAAACAGGAGACCTCGTGAACTTGTGGCGTAATAATCCAATGCCCATCATTTGCCCACAACATTTTTAATTGATGTATTTCCATTATTACTAATTCTCCTGGTGGTAGTCTCGATTAGGTATCAGGTCATTAACTGGCCATATATGAATGGACGAGATATCTCGTCCATCGAGATCTCGTCCTCCTCGCCACTAGAAGAAAACTGATCAGATCTTGATATTGTGAACATTAAAAAGCGGACAAAAGTGTTGGACACATGTTCTTCGAAAAAGTGCTTTTTAAAATTATGTTTAGTAACGGGTAAGCCCTCCTTTTGCTTGTATGACTATTGCAAGGGTGTGAGAAGAGATTGTTGTTGAGATGGGCGTGAATGGCGGTGTCGCACTCGTCGCTCCAGTTTGTGCCACAAGTAAAATATCGGATTGAGATCGGGGCTCTGAACAGGCCAGTCAAGTAAATTCACATCATTTTCAGGAAACCAGTCCAGTACACGTTTTACAGTATGACATGGAGCTCTATCCTGTTGGAAGAAACAACCATCATCGCCATAGTATTATCCAGAACCTCGTACACGTCAGGTTTATAAAGAATGGGTCGAGTTCTAACTAGAAAAAGCAACCCCACACTACAATGGATCCTCCTCCAAATTTCTGCAGTATCCAAATAATTTGTTCACATAGTGTATGTTAGGTATCACTCCTGGTGCACTAGGTAACGTCAATTATTTCACAATTTCATGCAGTACCATGATGACTGACGTTCAATTGGCCAGGCATTGGCAAATAAATATTGAAAAAACCCTCCTGACCACAGATTTTTTCTACAAAAACACTTTTATTGAAATCTTGTTGGTCTCAATACACTTGGCACTGTTTTGAGACTATCTTGAATCCATGTTTGTAAACGTACAAGTGGTGTTTTCCAACTATCGTTCTTCAACATGGTCCCTGATTAAACAATGTTGGTAAGATACACTAGGTAATGCCAATTGGGAATATGCACTATGTCACAAAACGTCCTAAAATGGTACTTATTTTACAAATTCGATCATGAACAATCCAAAAATCAACTTTATAATTCACAAAAAGTTTTAATTTAAGCGTCATAAGCGACTAAAAAACCCGTCAAAGTCACGTGACTGAAAACGGGGTGGAGCTTGGTGTAACGTCATAGTACATGAAATCTCTCGCTACATTCGCCGGCTGCATGTTATTTCTGGTTGCTTTCATTGATTTTACGCTAATTTTATTTTTTAAATAATTGTGTTGAACTATAGTCTTTACATGATTATTATTATACAGACTTCTTCTTTAAAAATGACGACTGTAGAACAAGGCTTTGTAAAATGCCAGTCGGATAATCTTCCTAAATTGGATGGTATATCCATGTTTTCTTTTCTGGGAAACCATCCAAATTTTATGGGAGTAGAAATGAAAGGCGTAAAAGCGAAGAGTATGATAACATTTTGTACACCATATTTGTTTTTAAAAACATGTATTTTTATATTGCTTTTAAAGAGTAGTGTTATTATCAAAAAGATGTACTTAAGAAAATAGAATATTAATAGTTGTACTCTTTTCCTTAACAAGTAACGCAATTCATTCTGAAATAGATTTTTTTTATATAGACAATTAGAATAGTATATCAAATAAGAGCTTTATATTAGGAAAATAATTTCAAAGTAGATTAAAATTGTAGGGTTATCAAAATAGTAAATTTTGAAAGCTAACTTAAAATTAATTTTCTACGTTAATTTTTTAGCAAAATTATTTTTGTTAGTTAATGAACAATAATTTTTTAAATATATTTAAGCGGTAAAACGTAATGTACTAAAGGATGATCCAAAACTAACATGTGTAGAGAAACTTGTTGCGAGAATTGCAACTGAATTAAATATTGAATACAACATTTGGTAGTCCAACATTTGAAACCATGAAGAAGGTAGTGTGATAATTTGATTGAAATTGCAAGAATTTGAAGCCTTGCAGTTTTATAAAATTATGCAAATTTAAAACAAAATTTCCTAATTGTTTAAAAATATTAGTTTTAATGCAAAACAAATGAGGTGAAATCTATGTTGCTTCGTACTGCAAGAGAGACGATACTCTCAATAGTTTTCCATGTGATTCTCCAACTATAAAATAAATAAAGTAATACATAAATTAAAAAATTTCACTTGTAGCACTATTTATCAAAATTTGTTAACACTAGTTTTAAACTTTAATTTCTTATTTTATAGAACTATTTGTACAATGCTTTTTTTTTATTACTAAATAAATTTTACGTTTATTCTAACTTTTCGCTTTCAAAATAATTATATTTATATACATTTATGTAATGTAAAAAAATATTAAAGTTTTAAATTTCAAATTTAGAAGAAATATTTTTTAATTATAAATCTTATTCTAATGACACTAATTCCATAATACTTATCATTCAGTTTAAAAAAGAAATATGACACAGTTTTATCAAGTGTATGAATAACTGCAAATTAAGTATCATGAGTATAATAATTCAATGTTTATTGATGTTAGCTCTCTCTATATTTTTTTAACCAGTTTTGATTTATAAATATATAGTATTCCTACATTTATTTATTAAATTCTTTTTCATGTAACAAGAAATTCTGCATTATGAGTGACTTGATACAGAAAGAATGTTTTCGTTTTAGCAAAAACACTAGTAGTTATCCACAAGATTAAATCACACAATTCTTATTTAAAAACAATTAAAAATACAAATAAGTTTTGGTATTTTAAACTTACCAAAAATGATCTTCACAGCAATACAAGCAAGAAGTAGAAGACAGCTTTTTGTTTTTCTTTTCATCTCTTTTCATAACGCTGCACCATCTTCTACGAAATTGTTCACATTTTGGTACAACAACAAAAAAAATCTTTTTGTGTTTTAATCGTTGAATTATGGCACAAACGGAACAATACAATATTTGTAATTCTTCTTTTTAACTATTTTCGAATATTCCATTGCTGAATTAATCAAAAATCTGTAAATATGAGACTACTAAAAAGATACCCACAGAGACAACACAGTTCAAGGAACGCTCGATGTGAAAATTATGCACGATGACGTCACAGGCAAGAATCGTCAGCGACTGCAGTTTTTTGTTAAAAGTGACGTCAGAGCAATTTGAAAAGCGTTTTAAATATAATTAATGTCGTCAGATGGCAGTTTAAGTGGCATTTTTTTACGTTCGTTTTCGTGCTCTTTCATTTTGAAGTGAATTTGAAAATCATGCATATTGTCCATTGGTCCACAATTTCATGTTTCTAACGTTCAATTGGCCAGACATTGGCAAAGAAATATTGAAAAAAGTCTCCTGACCACAAATTGAAACTTACAGACATTATAACATTTGTCCACATAGTGTGTTTTGTCATTAGCAAATTTGGTCACACTTGATGGACGAGATATCTCCTTTAAACCACTTTGAGGGTTAATAAGACTTTTTTCACCCTCACTTTATTGTCCTCTTAGGTTTTCCCCAGATCCCCACTAAGCAATATCGAGGGTTTACACTATTGGGTACCACTATATTTTCAAACTCTTATTTCAAATCTGATACTACTAGAAAAAAAAAAGGAATACATTAAATCCATAAAAATAGAAACTTCGTTCCCTTTCCTCAGAATTGCATGCTGTCTTTACAGGTATAAGGACATTAAGAATTGATGAGTATTTCTTGGTTTCTTAGATACAAAATAAGTCACTATTCCGGAGGAAGGAAGTTTACTGCAGATTGAGGAGCGAAATTAATGTTTTGGGGATTGAAAACATGCAACGCTAAACCTCATTCATATCTGCTCGGATCTCGATACCTAATCTCCGACATCCCGTCGCTAAAATCATAAAAAAGTCTGGTTTCTAGAGTACAGAAGAAATTTTATTGCATGGACAAATAACGTTTGGAAAGGAGATTACTTCCCTAAATCATTTACTCGCCAGATGAAAAAGGGGGAAATAAGACCGTAATCCAGTCGCGAAATAAATTCAAATCTCAAGTTTACATTATATTTAGGTAAATAAATGTATTAATAATTTGAGCTTTCTTTACTGCTACTAAATTAAACTTATTGTAGGTGTGAGGTTCTGAGGTTCTCCTGCCAACACAGGAAGGAATCTTTGGCAGAGGGGGAACGAGACATCCCTAGGGACGTTGGCGGGGGTGTCAGTGAAAGGTCACCGGGGTTAGGAGGAGAAGGGGGGGGGGTTAGCGAAAAAAAAAGAAGGGATTCGACCCACGGAGAAGACAGAGAACGGACGATGAGGGGCTCTCTGCTGCTGTTTCATACTATGTTGTAATTTATTCCTATATAACCTAGAATGTCCAAATAAAAGTTGGAAAAGATATCTACGAAGTGTTGCCCTCTCCACTAGACAAACGAATCACACACTCACCACAGATAGAGAAAGAGGTGAGGTGTGATAGTAGGTAAGTTTATATAGTGAGAATATTTGAAGGCATTAAGTATATGAAGATATTCATTGACTTCTTTGATGGCCATAGAAGTCAGCAGACTTGTATTTCACGTTTTGTCAGTGGACTCTTGAGGAGTCTCTCCTACCAACAGGGCCAGAAGGTTTCCGGGACTACCAAGTGCGAAGCTGATCAGGCTTCGCCAGCTCATATTTTAAAATGTATTGATTTTACAAAGGACAAGGTTTTTTTCGGAACCTCTACTTTTCTTGGACTTATTGCGGGTTTATGGACACGTGTACTTGGTATAATTTAAATAGACCATATCGGGGAGTAGTAACAACAACAGATATTCATATTTAACCTTTTGAAAGCTAAATGTGTGTTTTTGCAAAATAAGCCTTGAGAGTGAAGTGTGTATGAAAGTACTTTTAAAAAACAGCCTTTCTCGAGTGAAGAGTATATAAATGTATTTTGCACACTGCAAAAATTATCTTAACATACTTGTTTTTTAAACGAATGGTAGACTCTATATGTCTTATTGCACATTTAGACATCAGGTTATTGTATAAAAGAGCATAGATGCCTTATTGAAGCTTAATGCAGTATATAATATGTTATAGTGAAAAAAGTCGATCCGTCCGGCTGCTGGTCAGGGTTCAAGCTCTTAGACCGTTAGTTTTCTGGTTCGAAATCAGTGTGAGTCATGGTTGTCTCCAACCTGAAGTGAATGTTTGACCTCTCTATGAACGGTCTGTGCCTTGAAAGCACCGTATCTACACCATATGGACAAAAGCATTTAGACACTGCATGTTTTTCAGAAAAGGTGCTTTGTTTTTCTATTTAATAACGGGTAGGCCCTCCTTTTGCTTGTATTATAGCTGTAATTCATCGAGGAAAACGTTCCACAAGTTCTCTGTATGTCAGAGCGTTATCAGCACACAATGCCTCTTGCAGGGCTGTGAGAAGAGATTGTGTCGAAGATGGGTGTGCGCGGTTGTTGTCGTACTCGTCGTTTAGTTTATACAACAAGTACTCGATCGGATTGAGATCGGGGTTCTGAACAGGCCTGTCAAGCAAATTCATCTCATTTTCAAGAAACCAGTCTAACACACGTTTTGCTGTGTGACATGGAGCTAGATTCTGTTGGAAAAATCAACCATCATCGACGTAGTGTAGGCAATGCCAAACTTTCCAGAACGTCGAGGAACACGTTCAAGGTTCCAGGTACATAAAGTAATGGGCCGAATTCTAACCAGGAAAAACAACCCCACACTAAGATGGATCTTCCTTCTAATTTCTGCAGTATCCAAATACTTTGTCCACATAGTAAATGTTAGGTATCACTCATGGTGCACTAGATAACGTCAATTATTTCACAATTTCATGTAGTACCATGATGACTAACGTTCAATTAGCAAGGTATTGGCAAAGAAATATTGAAAAAAGCCTCCTGACCATAGATTTTTTTTACAAAATTACTTTTATTGAAGTCTTGTTGGTCTCAATACACTTGGTACTGTTTTGAGACTACCTTGAATCCATTTTTGCAAACGTACAAGTGATGTTTTCCAACTTTAGTTCTTCAACATGGTCGCTGATTAAACACTGTTGATAATTTAGAGAATTGTTAGTTTTGTTCATCTCAACGACGCTTTGTTATATACAAGGTGGGTCTTTGTGAAAGCTAAGGCCCACAAAGTTATGAAACTACTGCTGAACATACCGTGCAGAAAGATATATTGCATTATTAACCGTTATTCGTGATTCATCTATGTGGAGTACAGCATTCAAATTCTTCCGTTGCATCTTCATATTCCTGAAACTGTCTGAATTAATTTCTTTTTTATGCGAATTGTCGAAGGAAAAAACATTGTTTGGCACTTCTAGGCCAGATCTCGCGCTTGCACCATACAAACTAACCACTGCATCCTATATTTGTACTTGTATTTCATGTATTTAACTCTTATAATAATTTCAGTCACTGTATGGGTAACAAATCGGAATAGTTTTATTTAAAGTAGGCTTTCGATTATTAGTTTACTACTACAATACTCACTTATACAGTAAAATTATTCAATAATACAGATATGGAAGATATTCACTTCGAATAAAAAAAAATTAATTTCAATATTTAGGATCCACATGATTCTGATTAATATATTAGATATTATTTTTGAAATAAATACCCAGCTCTTCTTAAGCTCGATACTTTTTTTAATTCATCAAATGTAATTTACTAACTTTATATAGAATCTAAGTTAAAAATTGTATCGGCTGCTACCATAATGTATACAGCATTTATAAACAATACGGAATATTTAATTGGATTTTTCAAAGCAGAGGACAATGATAGACAAATAACGAAACACTAAAGATTTTAAGTTTCTTTTCACACTAGTAGTTTTTAAGAAAACGAAAATTTTTCTTAAAAAGTAGAAAAATGTTTAAAATCTACAAATATCCTCAAGTCACACGCTATTTCTTACAACAGAAATATTTGCTGCATTCTTTTTTTATTTTGCACTTAAACTTTATAATAAATTGTACTGAGAATGGTACATAATTCAAAAGAAAATGATGATCAATAAGCTCTTAATCTAAAATATTTGTTTCTTTAGTTTGTTAAATGTTAAAAAACACAGTACAGTGAATCCATATGAAAGTCCAATGAGGCAGGCAATCGTGTCCCATCAGAAAGATTTTGTCACAAAAATAGCAACATCTGTTTTACCGCAAGAAATCAGCTAAGTACGAAAGGAAAAAACAAATTTTTTTATTACACGAAAATAGCGACAGCCATTTTACTGCAAGAAATCAGCAAACCACGAAAGAAAAAAAAATTTTTGCATTACACGAAAGATAAATAGCAATACGCACTTGTACTTGCTCTTACGTCTTCCTGAAAACCAACAGTGAATCCATATGAAAGTCCAGTGAGACAGGCAATTGCTTCCCATCAGAAAGATTTTATCACGAAAATAGCAACAGCCGTTTTACGGCAAGAAATCAGCAAACACGAAAGGAAAAACTAAACTTTGCATTACACTTAAGAAAAATAGCAATACGCACTTGTATTTGCTCTTACGTCTTCCTGAAAACCAAAAGTGAATCCATATGATAGTCCAGTGAGACAGGCAATCGTGTCCCATCAGAAAGATTTTATCACAAAAATAGCAACAGCCGTTTAACCGCAAGAAATCAGAAAAGCACGAAAGGAAAAACCAAATTTTGCATTACACGAAAGATAAATAGCAATACACTCTTGAAATTGCTCTTACGTCTTCATGAAAACCAACAGTGAATCCAAATGAAAGTCCAGTGAGACAGGCAATCATGTCCCATCAGAAAGATTTTATCACGAAAATAGCAACAGCCGTTTTACGGCAAGAAATCTGCAAACACGAAAGAAAAAACAAAACTTTGCATTACACGTAAGAAAAATAGCAATACGCACTTGTATTTGCTCTTACGTCTTCCTGAAAACCAAAAGTGAATCCATATGATAGTCCAGTGAGACAGGCAATCGTGTCCCATCAGAAAGATTTTATCACAAAAATAGCAACAGCCGTTTTACCGCAAGAAATCAGCAAAGCACGAAAGGAAAAACCAAATTTTGCATTACACGAAAGATAAATAGCAATACACTCTTGAAATTGCTCTTACGTCTTCATGAAAACCAACAGTGAATCCATATGAAAGTCCAGTGAGACAGGCAATCATGTCCCATCAGAAAGATTTTATCACGAAAATAGCAACAGCCGTTTTACGGCAAGAAATCAGCAAACACGAAAGAAAAAACAAAACTTTGCATTACACGTAAGAAAAATAGCAATACGCACTTGTATTTGCTCTTACGTCTTCCTGAAAACCAAAAGTGAATCCATATGTTAGTCCAGTGAGACAGGCAATCGTGTCCCATCAGAAAGATTTTATCACAAAAATAGCAACAGCCGTTTTACCGCAAGAAATCAGCAAAGCACGAAAGGAAAAACCAAATTTTGCATTACACGAAAGATAAATAGCAATACACTCTTGAAATTGCTCTTACGTCTTCATGAAAACCAACAGTGAATCCATATGAAAGTCCAGTGAGACAGGCAATCATGTCCCATCAGAAAGATTTTATCACAAAAATAGCAACAGCCGTTTTACCGCAAGAAATCAGCAAAGCACGAAAGGAAAAACCAAATTTTGCATTACACGAAAGATAAATAGCAATACACTCTTGAAATTGCTCTTACGTCTTCATGAAAACCAACAGTGAATCCATATGAAAGTCCAGTGAGACAGGCAATCATGTCCCATCAGAAAGATTTTATCACGAAAATAGCAACAGACGTTTTACGGGAAGAAATCAGCAAACACGAAAGGAAAAACAAAACTTTGCATTACACGTAAGAAAAATAGCAATACACACTTGTATTTGCTCTTACGTCTTCCTGAAAACCAAAAGTGAATCCATATGATAGTCCAGTGAGACAGGTAATCATGTCCCATCAGAAAGATTTTATCACAAAAATAGAAACAGCCGTTTTACCGCTAGAAATCAGCAAAGCACGAAAGGAAAAACCAAATTTTGCATTACACGAAAGATAAATAGCAATACACTCTTGAAATTGCTCTTACGTCTTCATGAAAACCAACCAGTGAATCCATATGAAAGTCCAGTGAGACAGGCAATCGTGTCCCATCCGAAATATTTTATCACCAAAATTGCAACAGCCGTTTTACAACAAGAAATCAGCAAACCAAGAAAGGAAAAACCACATTTTGCATTACACGAAACATAAATAGCAATACGCACTTGTATTTCCTCTTACGTCTTCCTGAAAACCAACAGTGAATCCATATGATAGTCCAGTGAGACAGGCAATCGTGTCCCATCCGAAATATTTTATCACCAAAATTGCAACAGCCGTTTTACAACAAGAAATCAGCAAACCAAGAAAGGAAAAACCACATTTTGCATT
Source organism: Metellina segmentata (assembly GCA_947359465.1). Classification (NCBI taxonomy): domain Eukaryota; kingdom Metazoa; phylum Arthropoda; class Arachnida; order Araneae; family Tetragnathidae; genus Metellina; species Metellina segmentata. The sequence continues at coordinate 60,599,763 of OX375877.1, read as the reverse complement.
ACACGAAACATAAATAGCAATACGCACTTGTATTTCCTCTTACGTCTTCCTGAAAACCAACAGTGAATCCATATGAAAGTCCAGTGAGACAGGCAATTGCGCCCCACCAGAAAGATTTTATCACGAAAATAGCAACAGCTGTTTTACCGCAAGAAATCAGCAGACCACGAAAGGAAAAACCAGATTTTGCATTACACGAAAATAGCAACAGCCATTTTACCGCAAGAAATCAGCAAACCACGAAAGGAAAAACCAAATTTTGCATTACATGAAAGATAAATAGCAATACGCACTTGTATTTTCTCTTACGTCTTACTGAAAACCCAGCGTATCCCTACACTCGAGAATTCCTCCCAACTCCGAACTCGTCTACCACTGCCACTTTATTTCGACAGATGTAAACTCGTTCCCTTTTTGAGAAGTGAAACTCGTGACAGGAATCGGAGTGCGGAATGGTAATAATAACAACAAAAAGCAAAAGGCGAATTTTTATTTTTATTTGTGTGCGTTACACACCAGTATTACCAATGAAGGGGGAAGTCCGTAATGCAATCAGAAGAAGCCATTTTCCCTCGGGGAAGCCATCGTGCGGTCGGGAGGATGTTCTTCGTCTGTTTCTTTGGCTTCCCCTCCGAAACCCAGGGGCTAAGGAGAGCTGGAACAGTGGGTGAGGGCCCGCAACTTCACGCCCGAGTCTTGTCGTGGGAGGCAATGCACCGTGACTGGGCACACACTGAGAGGAGGATTTGCCCGAAATCGGAAGTTTTCTTTCTGGTGGAGTTGTTTTAGAGAGGGAATACTCGCCAGTGTGGGCATGTGGGAAATTTGTTTGGGGAAGTGAGCTGTCCCATTGAACTGCTTTTATTCTTATTGTTCTTTTTGCATGCCATTTCTATTCCATTTAACCTTCAAAGTGGTTCCAACGAGATATCCATCAAAATCTAACCAATTGTGCTAGTGACAAGATATCTCGTCCATAAAGATCACCCAATTTTGCTAGTGACGATGTATCTCGTCCATTAAGGTCTGATAAATTTGCTATTGACGAGATATTTTGGCCATCAAGATAATATTGCTGATTTTCTGACGATGACTAGATCAAGTTCTGGTCAATTTCGTAATGGTGAGATTTCTAGTCCATAAAGACTTGTCACTTTTGCTAAAGATGAGATTATTTGTCGTGACAACAACCAGGAGGGTTATGTTCAATGTAAAATCTGAGAATAAGGCCGGGTGCACGCATCCGGTTTTTCAACGTGCGTCGCCGTTGCAGCAACGCAAGTGTGGTTTGTGATACATCGATCCAATGGAGGATTGCACACATGCCTCCAGCGCCGCTACGGCGACGCACGTCCAACTTGTGTGCAATTTGTACCGCAGTTCCCCACGCCGCCGCAACTCGTCACACACGCTTCACCAATCTGAAGTACCTTGTTTTCGTAAATAAATGGAGTATAAATAATAATTAATAAATGGTTGTATTCGGTACTTTTTTTACACCAAGTAAGCGATATAAACTCGTTTTCTTCGATAGAATATTTATCGCAAATGGCACGAAATGAGTTCGTGCGTCATTTCACGGTTATGTGTGCATAGTTGGGCTTTGGTGCCGCAGTGGAAAACCGGATGTGTGCAGCGGGTCTAAATGTGTTTATTCTGAAAAATAAAATATATTTATAAAAATTGCGAATTTATACTGCGTCAAACATAAGACAGTGTCAAGCTATGGCGAAAAGAAATAATGGAGAGGATAAAGAAGATAGTAATCGCTTCGGAATCCCGGGGTCTTGGCCCTATATTTACCAAATTAAATTCCCCATGGTAAAAAAAATATGGTATCTGGTACGTTAAACCTGCACACGCGTAAAGAAGATGTTTCCCTGTTGGGCTAGAGTTTTATTGAAATTATACCATGGATAGTTAAAGTCTTGTATAGTACCACTTGTGTCTGACAGCACCGGTTATAAGATTTTTCATCACAACTATCATCCCGATTTAATTCTTTGCTGCTTCTTAGTTTTCACTTGAAATTTTGAAGAGCCACTCTCACTTGACTTCTAAAGATAACATAAACTCAACCAATACGCTTCACGGACTTGGAAGCACATTTAGTCTTAACAGTTTAGCAGTTTTCATTTTATCAAATGGTGATAGACGAAGTCGTCAAAAATCTAGCTAGGGAATAATCTGGCTAAATAGTAGACCCGATGTTGCACCGATAGCTATTTAAGATCATGAGGGGAAGTACTGTGGCAATCTACCTCCTACACAATCTGCCTAATTTGTTCAACAAAATAATCTTTGTGTCTGAAGAAGTCGAATTCGCGTATGACCTACGAGTTTTAGGCAGTGCCGGATGGATTCATGTTGGGGTGCTAGTAAATTTTCTCTGATGTGCTATTACAAATTTCCTTGTATGAATTTGTGCATAACTTCACATTGCCTTCTTGTGTTTTGCACAATTCGACCATATATGGCTCATGCACCATGCAAACACAGGGTCCGTCGTAGCCCAGTTAGAAGAGTCCCAGATTGCGAACGTGACGGTTTGGAGTTCAAAACTCGATCTAACAAAAGACTGCGGTATACGTGGGGTCATGTGCAATTTAAATTTATTGTGGCCTCAGATGACCTCCTGTTGACATGGTGTGGAAGTTTGGAGTGTCGGGAGCTATCTCAAGGGTTGACCTCGTCATCTGACCATGGTTCAAGATCAAGATCACAAGGTGTTGTCCTCGGATCTTTTACTTCGGAGTTGATCCCGGACTGTCGTCCTACTGTGTTGCTCTTGTTTATGAAAATTCAACTTCTACTTCCCATAAAAGATCAAACAAACAATTTATTCATGTATGACCTCATATGCTTCAACAATCTACACCTGCCTAAGTAATACTGCTATAAGCATTTATTTTTCTTACTGAATCAAGGGTTGAACCTACCAATTCATGATCGTGATATTTTTTCTCTGATATAACGGTAGTTTTAAACTTATACTTATGGTGGTGGTATTCCAGATATAGAATCTATGGGATGAGAGTCTTTTCTCAAAATATTTTTTTCTTGATATGATGTATTTACAATTTATTGTTATCTTCTAGTTCAGTTAAATTAATGTCTGAGTTTTTATCTACCATACGAATACAATTTTCGTTCCTTTAATCTTGCGTGGATGAAGCTTCTTCTTTGGAGAATCCATTGATAACGAAATGACGTATCCCCAATGACATTATCACTTTATTTTCTTAAGTCAACCTAATCTCCTCCAACCGTAGTTCTACAGTTTTTCTTCTTTCTCCATTGTATCAAAACAGTTGAATTTAATGGTTGGTAATCATTCAGTCATTAATAACTGGAAGCCTCTTGTTTCCAGACTCAACTCATGAATCCTGATCAACAGAGAAGTAAATCTATCCACTTCCGTTTCTCTCTTTTCATTAGTATCACGCAATTTTGCAATCCCAGTAATTTTACAATTCGTATTCTTATTTTTAAAATTTGATTTTTAACTTTTTGAAGTAGAGTGTCTTCTGCTTCTGTTATCATTTCTTCAACAATAAGACATGTACATAGTATCTGCGTTGAAGTTTCTAAATTGCTTTCCTATTAATACCCCGGGTCGTTATCTTGATGAGATATCTCGTAATTAGAAGAAAAAATGACCAAATTTCTTACCATGTAAGTAAAAGGAACAGATACATACAGATTTTATAGAACAAATAAGTCGTTTTATTTCTTTTCTTGGAATCATCTTTATCAATGCTACTATAAAGTTTTAATTTAATATCAGACTTAAAACAAGATGTCCTAATCTTGTCAAAATTCGTATGCATGATAAGGAAAGACACTGGAATCTCCTTAATTACTCTTCAATTACTATCGTTAAAGAAAGAATTTTCCTAAATTAGGAAATAATTTGAAATGTTAACAAGATAAATTCCGTGGAATGCTTTAAAAAAAGTAAGTCAGGTGTACACCTTAAAAATTTAATTTAGCATAACATTTTAAGGCTTCTTTATACAGTGTGTGTTAATGATTTGGAAATTAACTAAAAAAACATAATCCGAATCTGCCATCTTTGATAGAAAGTGCCGATTCTTTCCTTCGAAAATATTCAATGGAAAAGGAAAAGGATTCAGCAAAAAAAGGAATATATTTCCTTCCAGAATAAGGTTTTTAAGCAGCTCCCCATTCACCTGCGTTTCGTCAAATTCTTTTTTAAAAAATCGACACTATTACGGATGGTTTCCAAATATTTTTCTTGTTTTTTCGCCTGCCATCCATGTAATTGGTTGCTTTTTTCCCTTCCCCATTCACAAAGTTGTAGTTTAATTAATTTACCGCGCTGAGAGATAACACTTGTTTTAAAAGGAAAGTCGGCGAATTTTTGCTGGGAAACTTCTTTTCCCGTGCTCTCCTAATTTGTTTGCGAGAGAAATGACAACAAGGAAGCAGAAAACGCGAGATAATAGAAAAGAAAAGGAACACTGCATTCTTTTGTTCTTGATTATTATAAGAATGTTGCACTGGGGAAAGCAGCTCGGAGAATAGCCCCGGCTTTTCCCGAGAAGAAAAGCTTTGAGCAAAAATCAATGGAACAACCGGTTCCGAATCTTTTTCGTGTTTTCATTGATTCTGTGTTTGGTGACAGTTACTGTCATGCTAATGTGCGAAAATGTTCCTACTTTTCTTCCAACTAAAGACGTGTTTTTGTGTTCTTAGCAGTTTAATAATAGAGTTCAGTTTAGGCTTTAGTTACGGATATCATAATTTTTCTTTCTCAGCACTGAGGAAATAGTTAAAGCAAACGTTAGTTTTAGCATTTTTTTGAGTACTTCAAGTTTCTAAATATTTAAATAGAGCATACAGTGAAATTGAATTTAAAAATATTCACTCGAAAACTATATGTTTAACGTTTTTTTCTTGTCGATTTCGGTGTTTCAGAAATCCGCTATTTTTCCACGGCTGGATTTTAGTCAAGTACATTTTCGAAGTGGATTTAAAAATATTTTTTGAAGGGATTGTCTCTGAAAAGAATTATTGAATCAATATTTCAAAATCAAACTGTCAGCATTGACGGATATTTCGTTGAGAAATAAATTAATAGTTTATTTCTCAACGATTTGTTTATTAAGAAATAAATTAATAATTTATTTGAATAATATCACATAAACAATGAGATAAAACATATACACTGCCCTACAATAATGGACCGGACGTCTGCGGATTTGCATAAAATTTGACTGCTTGTTTGGAGGTGTTTTTCGTGGTATGGCCTGGGACCTTTGCATGTTGTTCCTGGTCAATTGAACGCCGACGCCTGCATGAACATTTTGGACAATCAGGTTCTTCCTACGCTCTGGCAATTTTATGGAATGGACGAATGTTACTTCTATGTCATATTGCAGCCTCTGTCAAGCAGTGGTATCCAGATATGGATGTTAAACGTCTTCTCTGGCCTGTTCAGAGTTCCGACCTAAAATATGTACTTTCTATGCTTTTTTGTCAGATTGTAGTTGTTATATAGCCGAGTGGCTAGCGTTCTATCTCACCTTTATTACCATGTCGGTAGCTTCCAAACCCGAGTTTCGGAGTGATGAAGAGTTTGGAGTTACTTTGGAAAACAGATAACTATTAAGGCAGTAGTAGTAGTAGTAAAAACAAGGAACTTTTGTGAATCTAAGTAGATAATTCACAGTGATAATATTTGTAATTTCTAAAACATAGCTCCATAACGATTTGCAGGTTTATTCCACTTTAGGTCGATTGGTGTTATGATACAAGAACTGTGGCCTGCTCAGAGTTCCGACCTGAAATATGTACTTTCTATGCTTTTTTGTCAGATTGTAGTTGCTATATAGCCGAGTGGCTAGCGTTCTGTCTAACCGGTATTACCATGTCGGTAGCTTCCAAACCCGAGTTTCGGAGTGATGAAGAATTTGGAGTTACTTTGGAAAACAGATAACTATTAAGGCAGTAGTAATAGTAGTAAAAACAAGGAACTTTTGTGAATCTAAGTAGGTAATTCACAGTGATAATATTTGTAATTTCCAAAACATAGCTCCATAACGATTTGCAGGTTTATTCCACTTTAGGTCGATTGGTGTTATGATACAAGAACTGTGGCCTGCTCAGAGTTCCGACCTAAAATATGTACTTTCTATGCTTTTTTGTCAGATTGTAGTTGTTATATAGCCGAGTGGCTAGCGTTCTATCTCACCTTTATTACCATGTCCGTAGCTTCCAAACCCGAGTTTCGGAGTGATGAAGAGTTTGGAGTTAATTTGGAAAACAGATAACTAACAAGGCAGTAGGAGTAGTAAAAACAGGTACTATTGTGAATCTTAGTAGGTAATTCACAATTATAACATTTTTAATTTCCAAACCAAAGCTCCATAACGATTTGCAGGTTTATTCCATTTTGGGTCGATTGGTGTTATGACACAAGATATAGAGTAGGCCAAGCTACGCTAAATAATATTGTAATAGAATTCACACGTCGAGAAAAGGGAGATAAAAGGAAGGGTAGGGAAATAGGGTTGTGATGTGAAGGTCGAGAAATACCGCTTAGCTATCCCGGGAGCATGAACACTGTCGAAAAACAGAAATATCCCAAGGGAAAATAAAATATCACTAGGGTACATCGAGTCTGTTCGTCAGTTTCGGAAAATGATATCCGATGAAAAACCCGATCTCATATTTAAAAAAAGAGATAATGGGTAAAAACCGATATTTTTAACTGTAATTTAAGATTGGCAATTTTCACACCTATCTCGTTACCGTTGTCACGTTTGTGTGAGTTTGGAAGAGATAACTGGGGTAAAAACAGGAATTGAAAATTTTCGTCGGTAATTTAAGAATTGTAATTTTCAAACCCTAGCTCAAGTACTCTGTCATATCTGTGTTATTTTAGAAAGCAGATAACTGGTAAAACCCGATATTGAGAATTTTTATGGGTTTAGAATGATAATTTTCAAACCCTAGTTCAGGAACACTGTCGAGTTTATCTGCGTTTGAAAAGGAGATTACATGTGAAAAACGTGAACAAATAATTTTCATCATTAGTTTCAAAATGGTAAGTTTCAAACCCTATATCAGGAACGATATCAAGTCTGCGTGATTTTGGAAAGCAAATAGTAGGGGAATTTTCGGCAGGGAGAATTTTCGTCGGTAATTTAAGAATGTTAATTTTCAAACTCTTTCACGGGAACGATGTCAGAAATGCGTGATTTTGGAAAACCAGTAAAGAGAATTCCCATCGGTAATTTAAGAATGCTAATTTTCAAACTCTTTCACGGGAACGATGTCATGAATGCGGGATTTTGGAAAACCGGTAAAGAGAATTCTCATCGGTAATTTAAGAATGCTAATTTTCAAACTCTTTCACGGGAACGATGTCATAAATGCGTGATTTTGGAAAACCGGTAAAGAGAATTCTCATCAGTAATTTTAAAATGCTAATTTTCAAACCCAATCTCAGGATCTCTCACAAGCTTGCGTGTTTTTAGAAAAGGTATGTAGGTATTTAATTGATGTCAACAGAAGCAACACGACGGGCTATTGGTGACGGTCTGGAATCAATTCCCCGAAGGGAAAAATCGGAGGACAACAGATCGTAATTTTGAACCATGGTCAGATGACGAGGCAACTCTTGAACTGCATCCCACTCTCCAAATTTTCACACCACGCCAACAAGAGGACATATTGAATCCACGACGAAGATATTTAAAGTGTACCAGTCCCCTTTATATACGACGGTCTATGGTTGGATTCGAACTCGCAACACTCCGGTTGCTAGACCGTTACTCTTACAACCAGACTACAGCGGCATTTCAGAAAAAATATATAACCTATAGAAACTGCCACTGGGAAATTTTCCGGTGTTTGGAAATTTTTATAACTTAAATGTTGAATTTAGTTTCGCGTATTGTTCATTTATCAAATGTGCATCAATTCTAATTCACGTTTTGACAAATTATTTTATAATTTATAATTTTAATGTTGAATTTAGTTCCGCGCATTGTTTATTTATCAAATGCGCATCGATTCTAATGCACGTTTTCACAAATTATTTTATAATTTTTTATAATTTCAATGTTGAATTTAGTTTCGCGTATATGTAAATTTATCAAATATTCATCGATTCTAATGCACGTTTTGGCAAATTATTTTATAACTTTTATAATTTCAATGTTGAACTTAGTTCCGCGTATTGTTCATTTATCAAATGTGCATCGATTCTAATGTACGTTTTGACAAATTATTTTATAATTTTTTATAATTTCAATGTTGAATTTAGTTTCGCGTATATGTAAATTTATCAAATATTCATCGATTCTAATGCACGTTTTGGCAAATTATTTTATAACTTTTATAATTTCAATGTTGAACTTAGTTCCGCGTATTGTTCATTTATCAAATGTGCATCGATTCTAATGTACGTTTTGACAAATTATTTTATAAATTTTTATAATTTCAATGTTGAATTTAGTTTCGCGTATTGTTCATTTACCAAATGTGTATCGATTCTAATGCACAGTTTGACAAATTATTATAATCGACGTCGCGACCGCAGTTTAACTCTCGAAACTCTCCAAAACAAATGTAGACATTCAGCTTCATCCAAACGAAAACACAAAAAGCACCAAGACTGCGAACAAAACAAACCGATCGGATTCAGCTCCAATAAAACTCTAATTACAACTGCGATGCTTCATTAAATCCTAGTCGAGGATCGATGTGACCGTGGCGTATTAGACGATAACTAGGTTTTTAATTACCGATGAAGATGACGAAATTTTTCATTATCCGGACTCCTGAAGGAAGAGGGAGTAGCTTAATTTATTGCTTTGCTCCAAAAGAATCCAGGGTACAAGGGGGAGAACTGACTTCATTAAGTTGGATTTCAAGCGGCGGTAACTTTCTTCCATGGTTTCTTGCGCCCCTGCCTCCCTCTCTGGCGCAGGGGCATCTCCTGATTGCCCTTCAACCCCTGAAGAAATAGTTGGGAGGAATAGAATTGAATCCGAAAAGAAAGGATAGGGGTGGATACGATGTAATATTTTTTCCCGAAATAAGAATCTTGCTTTCCCCCTGGATTTAGCTCAGCAATTTTCCCCTCGTTTTTAATATTTTTTTTAACAATGCTCGACCAATTTGAACGTTATATGTTGGTAAGTAGATAGTTGAATTAATGTCGTAACAGAGAAATATATATCGGGCTATTGGCGACGGTCGTGATAAATTCCAAACGGAAAGATCCAAGGACAACTCTTAGTAATTTTGAGTCAGATGACGAGGCCACACCTGAGCTGTAATCCACTCTCTAAACTTCCACACCACACCAACGTGAGGAAATTTGACGACAAATTTAACATGAACCAGACCCACGCATAATATTGTCTTTGATTGGTATGAGGGACTCATACCAATCAAAACATTCCTACAACCAAAGGGGCTTTGGTTGGTAAGAAAGTTTGTTGAACTTGTTAAGAAAAGTGCTTTTATCATCATTGCAGTCCAAGGGCCGAAGAATAAGCAACTTGGCCTTACCCTGATGAATTCTCGTTGCGCATCATATATGTACCATAGATTTAAGGCACAACCCCTTTATGGTGAGGACATACATTCATTCCAGTCGAACATGCATTCGTGTTTCATAACGGATTCGAAAGAACATTTCGTTCCAAAAGAGTGCACCCTGACCACCAGTTTGATTGACCGGCTCATTTCTAATGATGCAATTCAAATGCAAAATTTTTAAATTGATCATGAGACATAGCATAAAGTTTATCTCATTTCTCATTAAATCGTCTCATTTGTATTATTTCGTGTTTCATTGTTTCATCATTTCAGATGACTTTGCAATTGGTGCCATTTCTTTTCGCAATAAATACGATTATTTTATAATCTACTCACATTTAAGAGAATGCGTCTTGCAATTTAAGAGCCCAGTGCGGTAACTGGATGTTTATAGGCTGCCAGACTTGATTTGACAAGATTATTTATATTTTGTCAAAATACTGCTTAGCGGTTGAGCCGAAGAAGTCTGCGAACACTTGACAACAAATTCAACCATTCAATAGAGGATAACAAGAATTTTCACTTTCCTTGTGCTAAAAACCAGTTTAATAATTGAGACAAATCAAAGTAACTAAATGGCAATGAGTATAGTCAGGAAGATTTGAATTTAATTATATGTTTAATCACAGGATCAAACATTTTGCTTACACTGATAACTACTGCAATCACCCACCTAGAGCCGAGGTAGCTCAGTCAGTAGAGCGTCGGGCTCGCATCAGAAAGGTTGTGGGTTATGTCCACGGCGGAGCCTGCAATTCTGACGATTGTGAGATCGGCGCTTCGACCTGGCTAAAGACCGTCGTGTTCACTAATGGTGACTGGGGCACGTTAAATAGGTCGTGGTCACAAAGTCCCCCATGTTCCCATACCAAATCAATACCTCTGGGGGTATCTGATCAGAGGGTTATCGGCCTCTGATTGGTATCTAAATTACGATATGTGTGAGTGAATGGATGTATGAAAGGGACCTTCCTGTAAAACGGATGTGTCATGTATGCCGAGCGAAGTCGGACTTCTTCCCAATGGGGCTCAATAACATGGAAGGCGCACCCCCTCGCCTCTTGCCGTCTTCGACGGGCCTGGCACTCCTCTGGTCTGCCAGTGTTGGCATTAGAAACAACAAACAACATCACCCACCTATGTTTAGGAATTTGGTAACTCGTCGTGGGTTTTCCACAAGCACAAAGGCATTTTCTGTCAAGCTAAGAGTCTACTGAAGATAATGTTTCTGGAACCGAACGTGTTTCTTAAATGTATTCCGATCATGACGTCAATTGGCTTGCTTTTCGAGCACGAATTCATCCCTTCGCCAGTAAAAATTCATTCCTATAAAAGAATGAATTCTGAATTGATGTAAGATAGTTCATTGGTGAATGCCAACTAGATGAAACGCCAAATGTTGCCAAAACGACTGTAAGCTAAGTTTTAAAGTAATTCCGGATGTGTATAGTATAAAAGCATTGGATTACAGAAGTAAAAATTTCGCTGATAAATTTGGCTTATTTAAACTGGAAATAATTTAGAAGGAAATAACTTTAACAATATAGAGTATATATCCTCCTCAAACACACAAAGAATAGGGTGAAGCGAGATTGTGTTATTTTTATTAGTTTTTGGAAGACACATTTAATATGGTTGCCAATCCAAATAGATTTTAGGTATCCAAAATTTTAGTAATCAGTTTGAAGAGGGTCCGATAACATATTCTTAAGTTTTACGGCTTAAGTGACGGACTTTTCATCAAATCAATCAACCATTATCAAATGTATAATAGAATCAGTGTTCCAAATATCGCCTATTTTAAGTATTCCTCTGTACTAAGCCTCCTGGGTTGGGATATTAAGCTAGGGGAAACTTAAATGAATATCACAAGGAACTATTCTCTTTTAGTTTCCGGAGATCATATAACTTCTTTACCTATGTATGTTTAAGTTAACTAGCAAAATTTCGAAGTTTCCCCCAAGAGAATTTTCAAGAGTAGGTTCCTAATATTGCCTTCCCCTGTTCCTATTTCCGCCCACTAGACGAAACTAGAAACTATTATTAAAAACGAGTTGTGTTAATAGAGCACACATACTTATCTACAGTAAACTAATTTCAAACTGTTGAAACGACTTCGAAAAAAGGACGTAATAATTTTCTTGTTATTTGTTTTGAATTTAATAATTTATTAGAAAATTGAAAAACGTATGTACAATTAGTAGGTCTACAGCCTGATAGGTGAAATCATGGAATAACCCCAGTATGAGATCCATTCATTATCTTCAAGTTATGCTGCTTTCTGGGGAAAACTATCATGGTAGAAAAATATTGGCCGACAGCAGACATACAAGTACAATGGTATTCAGCTTTATCCTCTCTGCCGATGACATTTTATAGTCTGCTGTTTTCCCTTTCGTGCAAATCACTTGCACATTTTTGCTTTGCACACTTGTGATGAACATAGCATTCGTATTCACATAAATGCATTCCATACCTCTATTAGATATAAAATTTTCAAAAAATATGAAATATACTGTTTTTGGATACTTTTACTGATGTTTATTCTAATTTCTAATCAAATGCATAAGAAATAGTTGACCACTAATTCAGTTTCATATTATTCCCTTATTCAGAGTCTATTCAGATTATTTTGACGATAAGCCTATTTTTCGTCATATTTTCTTTTCTGTGATTGCTTCTATTTGCCAGATTTCTTATTATTTTCAGTCCTCAAATTGCTGAAGAATTTCATTAGAATGGCAAGCTCAAAGATTATGCAGAGTGCCCATGGCTCAAATCTATCAATTTTAATTGAGCATATTTAAATTAAGCGTTCGAAATTGGCGAATGAATCCTTTATACAGGGTGGTCCCGAATTCATGGTACAAACTTTAATGGTAGGTACAGGACATTGTAACAATGATTTATTGTATAGGAATGTATAGTCGCAAGTGACGCGGTGAGGCGTAAACAGGGGAAATAAAAGGAAAGAGAAATGGAGTGATCGGTTGGTATCATTGCCGGTAGAGGGCAGTAGATGTCTAGCCGCTGTTGAACATGATGCATCGCAGTAGGGAATTGTGCTGCCGTAGACGATGGGTGACTTTACGTATGCAGAAAAAGCAGACATGCATTACATGTACGGCCGTGCAAATGGTAACGGCAGAGCTGCGTTACGAATGTATCGCGCGGAGTATCCTGATCGACGAATGCCGGATCATAGAATTTTTCAACGGTTACATCGTCAACTTTGTGAAACAGGTGCGTTCGACGTCAACAGACATGGCGCTGGTCGAGTAAGAGCTGTACGCACTCCAAGGCTGGAAGAAAGCATCTTGAACATTGTGGCTGATAGACCCGAGTCAAGCACAAGAACTGTTGCGCGTGACGTAGGTGTGAGTCATCAGACTGTATGCAGAGTGTTAAACGAAAATCGCTTACACCCCTTCCATTTTCAGAAAGTACAAGTATTGAATCCGGCAGATTATCCTCGCCGCGTGAACTTCTGCCTGTGGGTGATGCAGCAATGTGCGTTGCAGCCGGATTTCGTAGATTATGTGCTATTTACAGATGAAGCGACATTTTCACGCGAGGGTGTCTTTAATGCGCACAATTCCCATGTGTGGGCAACCGATAATCCACGTGCAACGCGTCGACATGCGTTTCAACAACGTTTCAACAACGTTTCTGTATTAATGTGTGGGCTGGTATTGTGAACGACGTTTTGATTGGCCCATACTTACTACCCACGCGGCTCACTGGCGGAAGCTATCTTAATTTTCTGAAAGAAGTGTTACCACAACTGCTGCATGATGTTCCGATCGCCATTCGTAACCGCATGTGGTTTCAGCACGATGGGGCGCCAGCACACTTCAGCATTGATGTACGGAATTACCTGAATGCCACGTTTGGTACTCGATGGATTGGGCGTGGTGGACCAGTCCCTTGGCCACCCCGATCTCCCGATTTATCGAGCCTCGATTACTTTTTATGGGGACATCTAAAGCATCTTGTTTATGAGACTCCAGTTGACTCAGATGAGGATCTCGTCGCTCGCTTATCTGTAGCTGCTGCAGGTGTGCGTGAAATACCAGGCATCTTTGAACGTGTACGCCAATCGCTCCACCGACGCTGTCAAGCATGTATCGATACTGGTGGACGCAATTTTGAACAATTACTGTAAACATGACACTTGTCAACAACGCTTTCAATAAAATCTTCGTTTTTCCTTTCGGCCGTTATTTCCCCTGTTTTCGCCTCACCGCGTCACTTGCGACTATACATTCCTATACAATAAATCATTGTTACAATGTCCTGTACCTACCATTAAAGTTTGTACCATGAATTCGGGACCACCCTGTATGTAACAATTTTCATCTATATATATAATTCTCTTACGTGGCACGCAAAAAAGACGTTATTTGTTATTGCGTTTTGGCAACACTGTACGATTGTTTGTTTACCACAAAGTCTCGTGCATCAATTGAATTTATAGCGTTATCGGATGAAATTTTTTTGAAAAAAAATAGTAAATTTTAATGAGCTGTTGCAGTTAGTTTATAATAGAAATCAAAGAAAGCGAAGGATCTTTTCAGGGCCATTTAAAAAACGGTCCTTTTCAGGGCCAACAATTATAGTTCAACAAGACGCTTGCACTACAACTTTCGGCAACAAACTTAATGAAAAAGTGTGGGTCGTTTGAGTGCTGGGAAAATGTACACACAAACAACATGCTGGGTATTACATTTCCAAAGCAACGCTCACATTTCGAGTCAAAATTTGCACAAAGTTTTCATTTGAATTCTGATTTTAGAAATACTGTATATATTTTTTCTGTTATTCAGCAAATTTAGATTTGAAAAACATTTTTTTTGGAACATCATATTTTGTAAACAATCCCTTCTGCTATGACACGTGTCTTCATTGAGGCGACCGAAGCGAGCATAGGTTCGCGCAGCGAACCAATGAGGACAGCGAAGCAATTCTCCGGGGGTTGGCGAGCGTCAGCAAGCAGGGTGCGGACCCCTAGTTTAAATGGATTTTTGAAGGTGTATCTCCGAAGCTGATACATTTGTAATTATATGAACATAATATGTGAACTGCTTCAAGTGAAGTGTTTTATGTTATTTATTAACTATATTTACTACATTTCTAACTATATTTACTACATTTCTAACTGTATTTACTACATTTCTAACTATATTTACTACATTTCTAACTATATTTACAACATTTCTAACTATATTTACTACATTTCTAACTATACTACATTTCTAACTATATTTTTGTATATTTTTTCTAACATTTTTTGGATCATATCTTTTGTTCTGTGTAATTAAATATTTTCTGAGAAAAAACTAGCTAAAACTTAAAATTTTTTTAATTCCTTATGTCCTGGTCATTTGATGTAAAAGTTAGTTTTACGTTACTTCGACTCTAAAATTGGAAATTCTTCATGAAATAAGACTTCCATAAAACTTTCAAACTAAAGTATGTTTTCTCATGTCATTAGGAAGTCAAGAACAGTTTATAATGCAGATGAGATTAAACATTCTTTGCTGTAAGAGCAAAAGATAATATGCGTTGTAAATTCTTTTAATAGTTTTGTGGAATTCACTAAATTAAAAAGGATTTTGATACCTAATGTTAACACGCGTTGCCACAGTTCTGGAATTCATAAAATCGATGCGTTCTTTTCATTCCTTGAATTTCTGAATTACATCGTGCATTTTTATTAAGATTTTAGAAGCGATTAATATTATTTTCCGGGTACTTCAGTTTGAAATATAGATGCAAAGCTAGCTAGGATATTATATACTAGAATAAGATTCAAATGAGTACGGGTGAGGGCCCTTTCTTTGCAGAATAGTATTACTAGAGTGGAGCGAAAAACACGAATTTTAGAAATTGAAAACGTCCATGGTGGAAATAGTTGGGGATTACCATGCATTATTGAGCTAAATCAATTACTACCTTAAAATGCGAAAAATCACTTTGAAATTTCGAAATTTTGCCAATTTTTTTTAAAAAATAATAATAACGCATTTAAAAAAATTTAATACATCTTATTTTTTGTCATGGGTGGGTGAAATGAACTTCCCTGCTTGTAAAAAAAAGTTTTACACCTAACCTTATCCTGGAAATTAAAAAAATTAAAAAAAAAAATTAACATTTTTTCTAGAGCGCTATCACTCGCGTCTCCACTCATCTTAATAGACTCATCATTGCGACCATTTCATCTGAAGATAATAATTGATTTAGCTCATATTATGTATTATTAATAAGCATGGTAGCCCCAACTATTCCCACCATTGAGGTTTTCAATTTCAGAAATTCGTGTTTTTCGCTTCACCTCACAGTGTGTCATTTTTCATAATACCGTTGGCTAATTTTCACAATTATTATGGATGTATAACCACGCCTAGGTGTTGTGTACTGTACTAGGTATTCTGGACTGGAGCAAAGGCGCTTAGAAAATAACACCTTTATTAGGTTTGATCTGGTTGCCGATACATACAAGTGCACAGTCGATCGCTACAAGCGTGCATTATTGAACAACATACAAAAGCTATGATTACAGCGCATGCGTAGACTTCTGCTTATTCACGAGCGCGTTGTCAGATAATATTTACGTACTATATTTACATACTAAGTAACAACTCGAATTTTTTTTTATTTTTACCCTACGCCCATCTCAAGGCTTTTTGGCCATACGATGTCTTGCTGTCCAATATAGCGAAGAAAGTCTTTGGGGAGAAGTATATTCAACTCGAAGTATGGCAACTCGAATTGTTGAGTTACCCTTCAATGGAGGTGATATTTCACTTCTCAAATTGTAATAGAATGATTAACATTAGTGAAATAAAATACAAAATCTATATATAGGTTTTGTTGCTATAGACATTTTATTATTATTTTTTTAACATGGTTCCATTTACTTCGAATATATTTTTTCTATGAAACCATGTGTGAACCTGAAGCTTTCAGGAATGAAAAGTAAATATCGTCCCTTTAACATGTAGTTTTTTAGAAAGAAATTAAAAGTACACTCTCTTATTTGTAGCTCTTCAAATAGAGGTTGAATGAGAGATCATAAAATCAAAACGGTCATTCATTCACAGTGTTCTGTTTGAAAACTTTAATTAAACACATTCTTGAAATTCAGACTTAGTAGTCAAATTAACTTTGAAATTAGATAGGTCATTCAGAAGAACATGTTACATTATATCATAAGATAGGTTAAGCATTTGTCTGCAGAATAAGTTCTAATTTAGTCCGATCGAACAAATAGATGAAAATGTGTCGCACCTCGAAACTTTCAGAAAGGAAAGGTTATTATCGTTTTTTGAGCTTACATTTTTTTTAAACGACATTATATGTACACATTTTTTGTAGCTCAAGGTCAAAGAGGAAGAATTGGAACATCTGAAAATCAAAACGGTCATTCACAATGTCATGTTAGAAAAACTATTAAATACTTTAGTGTAATTCAGGGAGAAAGGTCAAATTGAATGATTTTGAAACTAGATAGCCATTTAGAGAAGAACATATTATAAATCATTAGATAGTCTAGGCACTTATCTGCAAAATAAGCGCTCATTTAGTGCGATCGAACAATTAGTTCCGGAGATATGGGTAAAAATAATTCTAGACATGGAAATCTGAGCAATTTTTCAAATTGAAAATTAATATACAGTGGAACTTTGATTGACCGTCAAGATTGTAATCGTGACCGTGACGGTTAATCGAATAGACGGATAACAGAATAGCGTTAAACAACAATTCAAACCCATCCATTGCATGTGAAGGAATGATGAAAAATTCACGTTTACGAGCTGGAAATACACTGTACATACATGTATTCTATTTTACTGAAGCAAGTAACACACAGTTTAGAATATATACATTGTAGTACATATTGTTACATGAACGTATGCTCTAGATGTACGAACATATTCAAATTTTAAAATGGTCGTGTCATTTTCTTGATTCTTCGAAATTCTAATATTTATTTTAATACATAATTAACTTCTAAAAACGGACTGACAGTTAAAAAATACCTGACGGATAAAAGAGTGACGGTTAATCGAAGTTTCATTGCAAATACAAAACTATTAAGGCAAGTTGGAAGCTAAAATTTTCCAGAATTTCTTATATGTGGGTGTCCTATGAACTAGCTAAGGAAAGAAATATCATAAAGGTATAGGTTGTGAACTTAGCGGTTTGGCATGAAATGATTCATGTGGAATTAAAATAAGTTTATCATAAATATGATACATTAGCTATTATTTTAAAATATTTATTTGAATCGAAAATTCCCAGTACTTATGTATGTTTTCTGTATGTCGACAGATTTTTATTCGTAATTTTTTATAATGTGTGTGTTATTATTACACACTTATGTAGCTATTACACACTTTTACCGGAAATGTTTGAACTAAATTCTATTCCCTTAAAGTAGTTATTTCTCCAATATATTAGTTCAAATTACAGTTGCTTTCTGAAATAAAACAGACATATATAAGTATGAAAGCCTGTGGAATCTCTCTCATTCGACATAAATTTATCATTAAATCCGTTTTAGCAACTATTCATGTTTTCATCTGACAGCACGTTTGTCATTTCAGATAAGAGTGCCACCATAGCTATTGCTATTAAATTTCAGAGATTGGTAAGTAGGCAGTCGAGTTTGATATTTGGCTTGTGTTTTGAATTGAATTTCTGAGATTTTTAAGTAGGCAGTCGAGTTTGATATTTGGCTTGTTTTTTAAATTAAATTTCTGGGATTTTTAAGTAGGTAATCGAGTTTGATATTTGGCTTGTTTTTTTTAATACGATTTCAGAATTTCGCTAAAAAATTCAAAGATTAATGATGGAATCGAGATTTTACTTCTTCCAGCCAAATGCTCTCGCATGACAGATATCGGGGTTTTCTTAAAATTTAACTTATCGCCAGTTTGGAGTTTAAAATAACTAGCGCTGACACGCCAATGTGAAATTCATTGATGTGTCAGCGCTAGTTATTTTAAACTCCAAACTGGCGATAAGTTAAATTTTAAGAAAACCCCGATATCTGTCATGCGAGAGCATTTGGCTGGAAGAAGTAAAATCTCGATTTACCTTCTCACATAATTTGTTTGTTCATGTTGAAAATCCATTTTTGTTCCGAGTTATGTCGTAAGAAAAATATAAAAATTTGGCCAAACTGGTTAACTAAAGTCGGTAGTCTAATTTACGTCTCACTTGAGCAACACAATGAGCTGTTGGCTATGGTCGAGAAACAATTACGAAGGGAAAGATTGGAGGGCAACACCTCGTAATTTTAAACCATGATGCAATGACGGGATTGATATCTGAACTGACATCAGCTCTTCTAACTTACAAATTACGTAAAAGAGAGAATAGTTGAAGCTGCAACAGATTTAGCGTCCATCAGCCCCCACGTTCATGACTGTCTTTGGATGGATCGAATTTCGGTTTTTCATCCCTCTGGATGGTAATTCAATCTACTAAATGTGCTACCACGGTCATTCAGAAGTCAGAAACAACAACAGAAACAACATCGTGCTTTGTTCAACGATATTCAATAATGTTGAAACATCAAAGGTATTTAATTACATGTTTAACAAAATCAGTTCGTTAAATGGTAGATAATGTATTCCGATGTCGTCGATATTTTGTCACCATCTTTCCATTCTGCTTAGACAATTTTTAATTATTTAAAATAAATTTATTTCTTAACGTCCAAAGTAATAAAAAATTAGTTTCTCAAATTTAAGTCAGATCAATATTAATTTAAAAATTCTCTTGAAATATCATATTTAGGCTTAAAGAACTAGGTGTACTCTTTTAGCGAATTCCTGAAGACGTTAAGCCTTCTTTTAAAACCCTAAATTTTTAAAGCTCAGTTAAGCTCTACTAATTAAAAATGTTAACAATGAAAGAAAGATTAGACCAAGAAAACTTTCCAGTTTTTATGCGTAGCCTGCTTCGACGTAAAGTTGTATAACTCCATTGTCTTTCAACATCAGCGTCCTAAAATTAAATTTAAAGCAGCATTTTTCTGAGCATAAATAAGAAATATGAACGAGAAGAAAATTCTTCTGTAAATACTAATTAGCATTTAATTAAAAATTCCAATGCACTTAAAAAGACAGTTTCTCCCTTTTTGACGTTTAAATTCCTTAAATTTCTCTAAAAGTCAGCAATTACTCTAGGACAATATCTCTCGCTTTAAGTAATAAGAAAATTTCTCTTTGTGTTCCATTTTTCATTGTTTGCGTTCGAGATAAAAATAAAGTTAATGTTTAAATTTGATGGGGTAAACAAAAATAGGGTAATTAAATTGCCTTGTGAATAAATCGGTGCAATTTTCACTCTTTACATTCATTTTTGAAAGAAAAGAACAGTTTTCGCTTCTCCAGCAAGAACTATTTGGGTAAAAATTCGAGCACTTGTCTTACAAGAAGACCTATTGAAGAATGTACCTTAATACTTAATTTCCACATGTACTTCAGTCCTATAGTTCTTTAGCATAGATTTTGTGTAGGAGGAAGTATTTAACAACTGTTAGAGGAACATTTGCTTAAAAATCTCGTGATTTGAATTAATGAAATAATGGAATCTAAGTTTAAGGTGTACGTATACAATAGAAGATTTATGACTTAGTTTTGATTTAAAATTCAGTTTTTTAATAAATATGTCACTGGTTATGCTTAAATTAGTTTCAGTGTGAAAAAAAGCAGATTAAGAGAGACAGGGGCTAGTTGTTATAATTTTTGGTTTTTTTTTTTTTTTTTTTCTGTAATACTTTTAACTAATATAATCAATACTGCTGATAGTGGAATTCCTAGGCTACAAATTAATAAAGGAAACATCTTTAAAAATAGTATAGTTTACTCGTTAAATATTGTTTACGAAAGTGTTGAAACTATGGCTACTTTCCAATGATGCGTTGCAGGTTAATATTACGCCTGAGGTAAGTTGGCATAACATGTCATTGTGATAGGATCTAAGCAATAATGCGAGTTAATTAAATCAAATGCACTTTAAAACTTATATTTTAAAATAAAATAAGAAAACAAAACAAAAAGAACATTGAAATTTAATGTCCTCATGTCCATCAAAAATGTAGTGCGGAATGTCCACGGAATGGTGGCATTAATTTTAGCACAATTTGGTTGAGGTTATATCAGATTGTGCTCATGACTTCTGGCCATCTCCAAAGTTTGTGTTTGTTCGACATTGTGAAAATATATAATTCATCACCGTCCATGTCTACTATCTTTCCTGTGCCAACATGCCCTAGAACTTAAATGCCGACATGCTCCAGAACTTAAATGCCAACTTGCCCCATGAGGACCTTTGATATAAGATGGCTTCCTCACACTTCCACATAAGTTTTACATACAAGCAAATTCCAGTAGATGAATACAATCGTTATTGCTCACTCTATCTAAAATAACCATTGAAAACTCCTCGACAAATTCTAGGGCTTCATAAAACACCAAAACCTTCAATTATAGAAAAAAAAAACACTTGCTTGGCAAAATACAGATATCCGAATTTTTTTTATCTCAGAAAGCTTCTATCACACTGAAACTAGAGTGGTTGATGCAACATACACGTGTAGTTAAATAGTGGTGATATCACCGTTCTGAAATCACTGTGGTAAAAATACAAGATGAATGCCAACTTACTCCTTATACCGGCTAGCCCCAGTCTCCCCTTAGATACTAATTAATTATCTAATATTTATATAATTCGATAATTACCATATTTTTTGAGCAGTGATATCTACAATTCTAGTTTGTCTAGAAAGACTATTCCTGTTGAAAATTATTCATAATATTATTCTTCATATATAAATTTTCAAATAAATTGCTAGAAGAAATACGTTTTTCAGGAATTTTAAAATAAAACATTTTTATCCAACAACTTGAATTGGGGGCCAGAAATATGAATGTGCAAAATTTTATTTTATTTGTTTATCAGCTGGTTGGGTCACCTATTTTGCTATCTAAATTTTACCTGAAACGGGAATTTGTATACCATTGAAACACATTGTTGTTACCATGCACGTTTTAGGAAAATAAAACAGATGAATTAGATGACATATGACAGATATAAACATTTAAGCGACATTTACCAAATTTATGAAATTTGCACACTCATATCTTTGGCGTAAGGGGGACGATACAGTATAATGATACAAAATAATAATAGATCAATTCATTTTTGAAGCATGACCGTTTTAAAAATAGCATCATACTACAAAACAGCTATTTAGAAATTGAGTTTAAATCTCTAAAGCATGTATGTACATGCTTTCGGGATTTCTAGTGTATAAATACATCTTAAAATTTAAAAAGCGAAACTAAGTTAATTGCGCTGCTTACCTCAATTTTTCATCATAAGCTCAAGCTACTAACATTTGAATTTTATAGTTACCTTGCTCATGTCAGTATAATCTAACTTGCGAAAATGAAGGGTTATGCACTAAGTCTTCTGTCCTGAGGTAAATTTGAAAAAAGTGAGCTTAGAAATAAAATATTGTATTACTGTTTAACAATACATACATTCCATCCATTGCTGTATATATAATTACTATTTATTTCATTTTCATTCATACTGTATTGGAACTTCTTTGTAGAACACACGGTCATTTTAATACTTTAAATTATTTTATATATTTTCTGCTCTTAAATGGAATTATTTATGTGCTGGTAGGCTTTCTAATTAATCTTTTACCTGCCAATGCTCCCAAATGGGAGCATTTTTTTGTGATTTTTTTTAATAACTTTATTTTTTGTTTAGAATATTCATACTTTACTAAATGTCACATAATAATATGAATTTATTTTAGGTGCCACCGTTTCTCAAAAAATAAATTCAGTTTTTTTACAAAATTTAGGTCAATTTTACTGAATTTGTGAACTTCAAAGTGTCATTCACATTTTAATTTCTGCTGTTTTTAAATTAAATTTAAAAACAATTTTACTGACGTGATTTGCTAGTCAAGGGACATATATTCTCTTACAAATTAACAAAATATTTTCAAGTATCATTTGTAAGTAGTAATTCTTACAACAATTTTGATGTTCCCAAATGGGAACATTGGCGTTTGGGGTATAGTGTTTGAGGGGAATTTTTAACTCTCAAAAAATTTGAGTCAATACTCTCCTTTTTTTTAATTATCACAATTCTTCTGCTATGAGTAACTTAATAAATGTGGTGGCTGATTATTTCATACTTCCAGCTGGCACTTTTGTATCTGCATGTGCCTAACACCCGTTTTCTCTGCAAACCGTGATACTCTATCGTAAGGTAATCGCATTGTTATAGTTATAAATGTTTGCGATTAGGATGATTTCTTTCAATCTAATCACTTTACAAGAATTGTAACCATATTCCCCTTTGGTGAAATGGTTAGTTGAAATGTATCACGTGATTTACGGGTAGAAAAAGAATGGAGCGCGTTTTGAATGACCTTTGCAAAGATCACATTCCAACAACATTCCTTTTTCAAGACTTGACGAAGGTGTGACATGTAGTCGTTACGGTTTTAACCAATGGGTTTCATTCTGACCAAAGATTTTCTTTCTCGCCTATCTCAGAGAGTATTATAGAGATAGTATACGCTGAACGATGTAGTTTTAATCATTTTTTTTTCTTAATACGCCATTCCTAATAGGAATTGACTATTCAAGTGCTTCTCAAGAATCACTCCGTGTCAACTACATCTTTCAGAGATACATCGCAAGTTCCATCGAACCGCGCAGGAATTTTTCTACAGCCTATCCGATGACGAGCTCGAGGACATAGACGATCCGGAACTTTACATATTGCCATCTGATGAAGACGCTGATTTGAGTGATGAAGAACAAATCAACGTTGAAGCTTTGAATGAGGTTCGTTCTCAAGATGTTTGTGGTGTAACAATGAAGATGGTGATTCGACTATTTCAGATGACCGAATTCCCGATTCGGGCGAAGATCAAAGGAGAAGCGCACCCTCATGTTCTGCGCCAAGTGCAAAGAAGCGAAGACAAGAACCCCATCCCAGATGGAAAAGGGATGCAACATTGGATAATAATATTTCAGGAAAAAGCCTTGAAAAGCTGTCTGAACCGAGACAATGGATCATCTAGAGTTATTCCACAAAATACTCTCTATGAATTAAGTGCAACATCTAGTTGAGATGACAGCGTTGTATACACTGCAAAGGGGCAGATTATAACAGGTAGCTGTGAAGATATTCTTCAGTTCCTAGGTCTACTTCTTTTGAGCGGTTACCGCACGGTGCCTACAGATGACTTATACTGCAGTAATTCTGGAGACACATGTGTTACATTCTTTCCTAAGATAATGGCTAGAGCACGCTTTCGTCAGCTTAAAAATTACTTTCATCTTGTTGACAACAATAAGGATGTTCAACTGGGTGATAAACTAAAAAAGATTGCGCCAATATACGATAATATTTGTAGAACCGTGATTCAGTTTGGAGTTTTTCACGATAAACTCAGCATTGACAGATCAATGGTGCCATGTTACGGACATCATTCTTGTAAGATGCTTATGCGCGGAAACCCCATGAGATTTAGGTACAAAATTTGGATAATATGCTCATCTAATGAGTATCTATATAGGATGGAAATTTACTCAGGCAAATAGGATGGTGCCAAAGCAGCGGCTCCACTAGGATCAAGAGTCGTCTCAGCAAGACCAGGACCACGATCTCATGTACCAATTCACCTTAGAAAGACAGGCGAACACTATCTCGTCGCTTGAACCCAAGGACGTTGCAAAATTGTGTAAGAAGAATGTTAGAAAGCAGTGCCTTGCATGCAAAAAGCAGATATATTTATCTTGCTTCCCCCGTAGCACTGGCAATAAGAGAAAAATGTAGCCTTTCGAAGAGAGAAACCAAACTTAGTCCTCCTTTTGAGTCTATTGCAAAAAAATTACCTTTCGGAAAAATGCCCCTATTAACTTCATCCCAAACGCCAATGTTCCCAAATGGGAACATCCTCAAAATCATACTTAGGATTTTTTTTCAGCCAAAAAAAGGTCTTGAACAGTTATACTAGCTGTAAAATAAGCCATTTAAACGAAAAATTAAAATAAAATACTTTAAAAATGAATTGCGGCGTTTAAAAGGTTAACGTCACATTGGAACAACGGGCTATTAGAAACGGTCCGGGATCAAACCGGATGGGATGAATCAGTTACTATTCATGTAATAGTTCACTTTAAAAATAAAAATGCAGTTTGCAGTTACTAAATATGGAGCTTAAGAGTCTAAATGAATATCACTAGGAACTATTCTCCTTTGATCTCCAGAAATTACATACCTTTTTTACTCATGTCAATTTAAGTTAACTAGTAAAACTTTGAAAAGTTTCCCAAGAGAATTTTCAAGACTGGGTTCCTAATATTATTTATAATTTTGCGATTAGTTATGATTTGGCAGCTTTTTTGAGATCAGGTTAAAAGAATTGTACATTGTCAGTATAAGCACATAGTATGCAATAAAAATACTTCTTGGCGTTTCTGCTGTACATTTTGCATGTGAAGTAAATAATATTACCATATGTCTCTTACTCTGTCAAAGGACCACGGGTAACAGAGTTGGTAAAATTGCGGATTACACTGTCGGGTACGTAGGGGTTTGTACAAATTACATCTGCCGTGACATCAAATATCCTCGTGTTGGCAAGGTGTGGAAGTTTGGAGAGTGGAGTAGACTCTGGTGTTGACCTCCTCATCTGACCATGGTTCAAAATTACGAGGTGTTGTCCTTGGATCTTTTCTTTCCAGATTTATACCAGATCGTCGCCAACAGCTCATTATGTTGCTCCAGTATCTGTAAATTCGAATACCTATCTTAATTAACCAGTTTGGATAGTATTTTTATGTTTCTTTATTTTTTTTTCTCAATATAATGCGAAAGAAAAATGTTTTCAGCCTGTAAAAGCAAATCAAATTAAATGAAAAACGGAGTCTTTACTACCACTACCCGAATTCTCTTGTGGGATGAATATATGAGTTATCTTAATATGTAATTTATATGTCTCACTGTAATTTATATGTCACTAGTTTGGGGACGTTTAGGGCTTAGTATAACTGGCGTTGACACGTGAATTTGAAATTTATTGCTTTGTCAAAGCCATTTAATCCTTAGAAAATATAGTTAATCCTTGAAATATTGACTGGTGACGTTTTGAAGTGATATTAATAAAAACTAGTTTCGTCATGTTCGAAATATATGAAGAAAATACAGTCCGCAATAAAACACTACCGCCACTTTCATGTAGTTTGACAGAGTAATTAAAAAATTATGAAATATAACTACCAATTTTTGATAGGTGATGGTATTAATTGAGTGTGAGTGAGCTTGGGCTTTCAATCACACTTACTTCACCAATCTGGTGAACAGAAATTTTATGGCGCTTCACCTTTTATTTATTCAAAGGTGAGGACAGAAATTGTTCTCAATTGCGAAAGTGACACGTGTTGTCTTTCTACTCTTTGGGACCGGACGGCAGACAAATGCCCCAGCAGATGTTACAAACGACTGGACAACTGTTTCCTCCCCCTGAGTCCTTTAATGGATTATACTCTTGCTATCTTCAATTGCATGTTTCTATAGAAACATGCAACTGAAGTAAAATTCAATATATATATATATATATATATATGTGTGTGTGTGTGTGTGTGTGTGTGTGTGTGTGTGTGTGTGTGTGTGTGTGTGTGTGTGTGTGTGTGTGTGTGTGTGTGTGTAAAGAGAGAGGTACGGTTTTTTTTGTACATGTTTTTAAAAAATAAAGAAAGACTGCAGGATGAATTACAAGTGAAATGAATGGCTGGTTATATATGTAATGTGCTGTCTTGTCTATTTGTAAGAAATGAAATAAAATATACGAGCCATTCTTGTTTTACCTGATCAGTTTCAAGATAATGTTATGGGATATGTCGACTTAGGTTTAATGGAAATATGGTGAAGAAATGTTGGGTAGTCTACTAAATAAAACTGCAAAGCGAAACTGAGATTTTATCATACAGTCAAATGTTATTCAGTAAACAAAGATATCCACACAGGTTATTCAAGAGGAAGCGATAAATAGTAATAGGTAGGTATTTAATTAACGTCACACTGGAGCAACACATCGGTGTATTGGTGACCGTTCGGCATCAAATTTATAGTTATAAAGAGCTCCCTGTAAAATCATAAATTTTCATTTTAGATGCAGATTTCGTATATAAATCATATATTTCCTAACGAATATACCGTATAAAGGCAATTTTATTTTTGCTTTCAATTCTCTACTAAG
Source organism: Metellina segmentata (assembly GCA_947359465.1). Taxonomy (NCBI): domain Eukaryota; kingdom Metazoa; phylum Arthropoda; class Arachnida; order Araneae; family Tetragnathidae; genus Metellina; species Metellina segmentata. The sequence goes on along the minus strand of OX375877.1, from coordinate 60,572,870 downwards.
GCAACTTTTTTTGCTGCAGTAAAAATGGGAAAAGTTGCATTTATCGTTCCAAACAGTTGCATTTATAGAAAAAAAGTTGCATTTATTTTTGATACACTAAAATCTAAAGTAAATAATTCATAAAAAATGAAACAATTCAATATATTGACAATTTTAGTCGTGTACAACAGTATTATAATACATAATTAAATACAGAAGAACGTTGAATGGCCGATCTTTGGCCAGTACTTTCTTTAACATCGAAAAACTGCCCCAGCTGCAGTCATGCAATGTGCTGTATCGGATAGTAGAAGCGAAAAATCATTTCGCTCAATATTCAAAGATTTTAAAACGTCATTTCCAAGGCGAACAAGATATTGATGATCGACACTCACCTCACAAACTCTGCAGTCGAGTACACAAGTGTTCTCAGGATTATCAAGAGTGCCAACCAATGTGTTAAGGTACTTTTTGCGATTAATTTCACTTTCGTCTGTTAGGACGAACACCTTCTTTCCATGAACTTCTTGTTCGATCCTCAATACTTCGGCGTTCACAAGAGCAGACACACGTGATCGAAGGGTTGATTTAGAGGGCAAAAAATGAAATAGTAATTTCATATTAATTAATTTTAAGCTAAATTTTAAAAAGTTGCAGGTGGTTCCATTTATACAAAAAGTTGCATTTATGCAGAAAGCTGCATTTGTGTTGCGGTTATAACTCACTTATAATACACCCTACGTTGGAGGAATTTTTATATTAGTACTTTACATCAGGCCTCGAAATAGTTTTTTAATACAGGTGCACAAGGTGCACCTAAATTTTTAAATTAGGTGCACAGATTATATTTTAGGTGCACGTTTAAAAAAACGTAATATAAGAGCAGTAATGTAATGTAAACTACTTTATTAGTTGGGTATGTTTGGGTATGTTACTAGTAGATAGTAAATAAAAATGTTTAAACACTTTTTTTATTTGCGAAATTATTACATACAAATATGCAGTCATCATCAGACATTGGTGGACAATCAGAAACGTCTACGTCTTAGGCAGATCTTTACCCATAAGATTTAGTGTCCATCCTTCTTTTTGTATTTTTCCTTCATTGCAACGTAACATTTTTCTGGATTAAAATTTTTGCATAGTGTGTATTCATGAATTTTAACGTTCATTTAGAGCGACAGAGGTCAATACTAATATTTTGTTCAGGCATCAAAATAACATAAAATACGCTTCCCCCGCTTTTTTTAGTGCACCTAGAGGGAAAAAATTAGGTGCCAATTTTATTTTTAGGTGCACAGTACACCTGTGCACCCGGGCATTTCGAGCCCTGCTTTACATGCAGAGTAGAACGTGTGAAAAAAAGTTGCATTTGTTGCGAAAAGTTGCCCTACTTATAACTTGTCATTCACTTGATATTATTCACTCCTAATCGTAGCAGTCATTGCTGTTTGACTTCATTTCACCCGAAATTGCTTGAGCCAACAGATGTCCATTTAAATCCCATTTTCCTGTTCCATAATGCATAGAAGCACCTAAACACTCTTCCCAAAGCACCTCTCCCACCATATTAAACTGAACACAAAAAACGGGATCCGAACAAGCCCCCTGTACCACGGGCCCATCATACATCATCCTCCAATGCTCGGGTATCAGACCTCCAACCCAATATTAACACCTTTCCTCATTCAAAACCTGATACCTCCTCCCGCCTCGTCGTTTACAATGCACTTTTGGTGAAAGATTTATTCGAGAGAGCATTCAAGGGAAAGGGTAAACAGGTTCGGGTTGGAGGGGTGAGGTTCTAATGTTTCCAATAATCTATTACCCCAACAGTAATTACGGTCTTTATTGATCACAGCTCTCTGCAGCTGTTACGAGGAGATCGCCAGTTTTCCCCGCGCTAATGCTTTTGTATCTCCGCATGGAGCAAAAAGTCATTAACTTGCTTCCAAAAAGCAAAATCGATGCTGGGTAAACGCACGATTAAATACCGCAATCTTCGAACGTGTCTGTGATATTTGCCATTGGAAATTGGTAAAGGTTTAAAGGGAGCGATGATTTTTTTGTTGTTCTGGAGCTCCCCAGAAGCGGCGGATGTTCTGAAGCACGACTGTTCTTAAGCGTTCTGTTGTTCTTGTCTGTAGGAGGAAGAAAACGGATAATTAGTCTGGTGGAATTATTTACCTTTGCGAGCTCTCGAACATTAATTAACTGCTGGTGATATATTGCGAAGCCGTTTAGTTTCGCATTTAATCTGGTATTAGCTGTCCATCTGGGAATGAAGAATAATTGGTAATTTGTCAACAGTGAAAAATGATATGAACAATGACTTAAACCATCTAGTTTCCTACTCTAGTCTTTGAATAATTTGAAGCTAAAAAAATGCAGCTCATGACTTAAATCAAGATAGAAAGTAATATCCAAATTCAAAATGTTAACCATCTTCGAACGAGTTTCTGATAGAATCATTGGAAATAGATACTATTGCTCAACATACTTCAAGACCCTCGGGGATAGAACTTTCCAGAAGGCTTAGACTTTTGGTAGCCAAACTCAACATACTTGGCATAAATGAGAAGATTACACCAACTCTTTAAGCCCGAGAGACACAAGATCCTCAAGAATAAGCTCATTATGGCGAATAAGCAGGCCTAAAGGACAACATAGACAGGAGATGCTTTGCTCGGTTGACACTATAGAGGAAATATAAAAGCAGTGAGCAATGATAACCTTTTAAATGACCCAGGAATATGTGACCAAAACTGGTAGTTACGTTACTTTAATAGCACTTTCGTCGTCTAAGTGAAACTTAACATATTACATCATCTGAGTTGTCTACTGAACTCGAGAAGAAGCCCATTCATTGATTCATCAACTGATGGGTTGATTATCTGATAGTAGTGGTCTTTGGTGATTTCATCACTTTTGTTGCCACTCTATAGAAATGCATATTCAAACACATAACTTGTCATAAAAACTTGCAATCTCCAAATGATGTGATAAGATACCAAATCAGCCAATGCAATCAATTTTTCAAGGTAGCATTCACGTGACTATTAGTCGATATGCTGGTCACACTTTTAGAAGCTCATATCTACAGCAATGACCAGTCTACTTACCTTTCACGTTAATGTGTGAGCTGCATTTAGAGCACAGAGAAAATGTCGTGGAACTCAATTCGATCTTCAATAGCTTCAAGTGAAAAAAAATTCGGTACAAGTTTTTAAGAGAAAAGGGGAGGGACGTTTCTGGAAATCTAGAATCTTATGCTCCAAATAGACTGCTACGTTGTTTCGATCAATTTACTGCTGTTGATTCATTGGAAAGTCATTTAGGTTTTTAATGTAGCGTTAACAGACGATCTGGCTTCGTATGGTATGTGTGTATGTGTCAAAAGTAAAAAAGGACATAGATAATCTATATATTCTCAAACGATGATCTTCGGATTTCTTAGTGCGTATACAAGTAGGTCATCCCTCAATTCAAGGAGGAATATAACTGTTTCAATTGAATTACACTAGTTAAAATAATTTTATCTTATAGTGGTGTCCAAAAAGTACATCACCCAGGTATTTCGAAAAAAAAACAATTTTATTCAATAATAAGTTACCCAAGAGATTATTATTGCAATTAGAGACTATTAGCACACCCTAAAGTATCAAAAAACTTTATAAATATTTAAGGCCAAAGGAAAATTTCATTTGAATGGTGGTCTTACAACTTTAAAAAATGTAAGTGTTGGGGAATTCTAGTGGTTTTATAGTCGAAATTTTAAAAGGATGCTCTTAAGAAAACAAGATATAATCTGAAATGGAAGTAAAATGAATTATGCACCAAGAGAGGTCTTTTTTTCCCTATCTAACCACTTGTAGGCATGATGTCGTCAGCAGAATCATACAGACATATATAGTATTAATAAAGATAGTTAAATCCCATAGTTTTTAGTTCGAAAAACCCGAACTATGGTATTCTTTTGTTTTCAAAAGGTAATCCGGATTCTCTTAGACATCTGCATTAACCCATTGAACCAATATCTCCACATTGGCTTAAGATCTTAGCTGTTACCAAGTCAGCTAAGGTTATAGTGCACCGTTTTTGTTTTAACAATTTTTCACTTATTGCTAATTCAGTTTTAAACACGGAGAAATCAAACCTGCAAAGAAAGAGAAGTAAATTGACTTCAGAACGACATATTTTAATTTTTCACTCCATGACAACGATCATAATCGTCTTACAAGATACAGCTACTTGGAATGTTCAAAATGGCATTTTTGTCGTTGGGATCTATATGCCTTCCAATATGACCAGGTAGACATTAAAATTTTAAGCAGTTACTTTAACGCTACAACTAACGACCATCATGGAATGAAATGCACCCTGTAATACTTGATTTGAGTAGTATTTTAACTGTTAGCTACCTTACAAGTTACCTTTATACTGTCTGTTTTGAGTAATATTGATACCAATCCAAGTGAACCTTTTCACGTTTGTGTGGTGTGGAAGTTTGGAAAGTGAGGTGCCAGCTCAGGTGTTGTCTCGTCATCTGACCGTTGCTCAAAATTAAATGGTTTTCCCTTGGGGATTGGTCCCGGACCGTCGTCAATAGCTATTGTTTTGTTTCTGTGCGAAGCTAATTAAAAATACTTACCAAGTGGCCTTTTTCATTTTTTATGAAATGGGGCTTTTACTAGGGAGGACAGACCATAGTTCAAGTAGGGAAGAGCCATCTTAGTGCATTTTCTACCATACCTTTGTGTTCTTCCCTTTTTCTGTTCAGTTCTAACGTTGACCTCTTATGAATTTTTAAACATTTGCACCTACATTACAAAGCTATATCTTCTATTTGGTCAAATATGTTATTCATCCAGTTGCTTTCCCAACTTCCAATCCCCTTCCACGATGTATTGTACTAAACTTACACATCTTCGCCTTATAGCAAAACTCCCGTTAGCTTTGTTAAGATATTCATAAAAGTTACCATTATAAGATTTGGTATAGATAAAATCATTATTCTAGTTACGGAGGCAGAGTATGCTTTGTAGTAGAAAGAAGACTTGAATGCGTCGTTCTATAGAAGGTTTTTGTCATGGTTAGTATCAAGGTTTTTGTCTTGGTTAGTATCAAGGTTTTTGTCTTGGTTAGTATCAAGGTTTTTGTCTTGGTTAGTATCAAGGTTTTTGTCATGGTATTATTACCTGAATGCGCAAGTTGTTTGAGCATACAGGTTTCTAGTCTTAAAATGACCGAAGAGCTTCGAGTACGCACTTATTTAACTGGATTGGTCAACGTTAGATACTGACTGAATGTGATTAGGGGTTCCTTGATATCACCAACTTGTCAATTCCATTTTCCACTTGAAATATGTTTATTTACCAACTCCGTTAATCGCGTATAGACCATTCATATTTATTGCAAATGAAAATCTATTCGTAAATTAGCTTTCTGTATTGACTCGTTTATGGGCAATCCTGCACTTGGTATATATTTTGTGCTCATTTGTTGTCATCAACTTAGGTGTTTCAAAACTTCGGGTCCCAATTTTAAGTGAGGGATGAAAATTGAAAAATTAGCCATATTCACATGTTGGGCCACATTCACATATATTACCTAAGCCCATTGTGTTGCTCTAGAACGACGTTTACTAAAAATTACCAATTACCATTTATCAATCAAGGTTTACCTGACTGTTCGGCAGCGCTGTATTTGGATAGGCAGTAATAATTTTGAGAGTACTTACTATGAAAATTACGAGTGTACAAATACTGTCAAACTGTAAAGTTGTGGGAAGTAAAAACATTTTATTTACAGTTACCTACATTAATTTATTCACCAAATATTACATAGATTACTGTAGAGCTTGAATATAAGTCTGTGGGCTTAATCGTTGTCATACGATCTCAGAAGGCTATGTCATGTGAGCTTGCAAATCAACTTGAGCTAATTCACTATTAAAATACAGATTAGTGTTTTTAATCACTATGTATAATCCTTTTAGCCAAACAATTAGTCTCGCATCGGGAATCATTTTTTCCTCAACCACGAGGATTGATCCTGGACCGTCACCAATATGCCGTTGTGTTGCTCCAATGAAATGGAAACTCAACTACCTGCCTGCCTACTCACTACAGCTTAAGTGACCGCTGTCCTCGATCACCATTTACGAGCCGTCAGCGACTGACCTTCTAGAGGATCCTTCCTTTAGTTCGGCAGCCTACCCTGCAAATGTGAACGCTTTGGAGAATATGCACAAGGTCTCTTTGGTAATATACTCCACACAATACTACGAAAGGAAAGCTTCAGTCGTAAATGCCACTCAAGACTATCGCTCAAGTTAGGCAATTAGGAAAGTGGGTCGGAAATGCAGGTGAAAGAGTCGTTCCTGGAGACGATTGAAAAAATCTAAGCGCTGCAACGTAAAGGTTAATATATATATTTTTTCTAATGGCGGGCACATTTTGACCGAAGTTATTGGCCACTACAAGGCCGGAAGTGATGTCCACTTGTGAAGGAGCACCCAGTGGGAGGGCCATCATTGCCCCTAACAATTACATCGTAATTTTGAACCATGTTCAGATGACGAAGCAACACCTAAGCTGGTATACGCTTACAAACATCCATGCCCGAACCCGGATTCGAACCGGGGACCTTCCGATCTAGAGGCTAACACCTTAACCACTATACCGGTTGGTCGGCGTAAAGGTTAATATAGAGATAAGAAATAATACATTTACGAAACATGAAAAATTTGCTTATCATGACTCGCTTCACTTTCATTCTAAACCTTTACAATGGCATGGGGTAGATAAAAGTCTCTCTCACAGACGTATTTTAGATACTAATTGAATTTAAATTAATTTCATCAGAGAGCTCCTGTTATATACTGATAAAGCATAACTGTTATTTTCGACCCCAGAAGAATATTGTATGTTTACGTAGGATATTATGTCCTCTAATTTTGATACAGTTTTAAGCTTTAAGGGGCATTAATGCATTATTATATAATACATTGCACGAAGAAGTAATTGATATATTAAACATAGGTAACACAGGGTGGTGAAAAGTTCATGACACATTTCAAAATTGAATATAAAATAAACCAATTGTCATATGAGAGCGCGGTTTTCACAAAATTGTTTGCGTCAAGTTTTTATTATTAAATAATACATTGCACGAAGCAGTAATTGGTATATTAAACAGAGGTAATGCTGGGTGGTGAAAAGTCCATGACACGTTTCAAAATTTAATATAAAATAAACCAACTGTCATGTGAGAGTGCGGTTTTCACAAAATGCTTGGCATCAAGTTTTTATTTTGGCATTACAAATTGAAAAAAGAACAACTTTAACGCATAGATGGCACTGTACCGAAGAACAATATAAAAATTGTTCGTAAATAGTTGCAATACATATTAGAATATATTAGAGAATTGTTGTCACTACATAGTACCATTTTTCAATGTGGGCACCATTTGTGGCTCAAGCCACATCTAACCAAAACCCAATTTCAATCCACGTATTGCGAAACATGGATTACGGAATAGTGTTGATTACTTGTGTGATTCGGTGTCCTCAATTCTTTAAACAATTGTACTATACTTTTATGCTAAAAACTAAACTTGATCTATGTAATGCAATGTTGATTCGGTGTCCTCAATTCTTTAAACAATTGTACTATACTTTTATGCTAAAAAAAAAACTTGATCTATGTAATGCAATGTAGTGGGAAACCACTCACTAATGGGATAGTTGGTTGATTTTATAGTAATGATTTTCAGCTGTTTATCTCTACTATTATAAAATGAAGTGTTTGTTTGTCTGTTTGCAGCCGCAAAATCCTGACGATTCTATGGCACTTACAGCAATGAGATTTAGTACACAAGAAGTCCAATTTTTTTGCAATTTTTGGGTTGCGGCGAATTTTAAAATTCAATCTAGAACATTTTAAAATTAATTTAATTATTATTGTTTTCTTTAGAATGGCAGCCGCATTGAGATATGATGGATTCTAAATTTCTTTTTCAGTTTCCTTTTTCATTTTACGCAGGGGAAAGATTTTCCAGCAGAGGATAAAATAAATTAACTTTAGTTATGTCGTTCTTTTTTCTATCTCATAGACCGTTAAAGATAGAGTAAAAGTTTCAACGGATTTGAAATCTGCGGAAAATTTCCCTTTAGAACGATACCTAAAAATATAATTTTCTTTAAATAAATAATTTTTAAATTGAATATTTCTTTTATATTTTCGCAAGAGATTGTGACGTCTCATAAACTTTCTCTTTCAAAAAAATAAATAAATAAATAAACCCAGATTGCATCTTTTGCCCTTCGCGTTACAAAAAAGAAACAGGTTACATTTCCTGTCCCATTCCCTTTCCGGGTATCAGAGCAAGAAATAAAAAACATATTGACTGGGATTGTTAAGTTTTTTTCGTAAAATCGGAATCGGGCTAAAGAAAGATTGAAAATTTCAACGGATTTGAAATCTACGGAATATTTTACTTTAGTCCGATACCTAAAAATATGATTTTCTTTAAATAAATAATTTTTAAATTGAATATATCTTCACCGGATTTGAAATCTGCGGAATATTTTACACCAGATTAATACCTTACACCACGGGCACGGACAACGCCGGGCTAGCCACGCAGTGGCTAGTGATATATAATTTCAGATATTAATGACTTATTATTCTCAGTTGTTTTTATGATAAAATGATTTCAGATATTGGTGAGTTATAATTCTCAGTAGTAAATATCAGTATTAAGAAAGTCGTCACAATAATGTCTATTAAATTGTTGAATTGATATTATCCCAAAGTAACATAAATGCTCAATAAATACAGTAGAACATTGGTGTCCGTGTTAGAGCCGAATTTTATACCGAGTTTGTTTCTTGATTTTTAAGGCAAAGCTTCTGGTTCGAGGATGCACACTTTGACCTATGGAAAACCCTATATTGGTCAAACAACAGTTTTGCAACATTAATTAGGTGTGCTAGTTTGCTGATATGTTTTCGGATCAGAAACGGAGTACGCTTGCGTGTATCGTACTTTTTATTGGCTGTTGCTCCAGAGTGTGACTGAGCTAAGAGGCGAAAAGTTCTGTGAAACAGATGATCGTTAAGGATTTTTAAGAGGTTGGAACGGGTAGGTATTTTAATAAACATGGCACTGGAGAACATAAAGGGATATTGGTGATTTTTTGGGATGAAACGGAAAGGCAAAGATCCAAGGACGACATCACTTAATTTTGAACCATTGTCAGATGGCGATGTCACGCCTAAGCTGGCACACCACTCTTCAAACTTACACATCACACTAACGTGTATATTTTAAGAGTTTATAAGGTATAGAACTCCCTTTTAGATTTATTGTAAAATTACAGGAATTACTTCATACTGTGAAAGGAAATCGGGGTACAGATTAATCTTAACTCTAGCTCTATGAACCCTTTAGTAGCAGTTGTAGTAACATATGGACAATTTCATATGTAACGGACGTATCATTGGACGATAAAAGCAATTCTCACAATTACATGAGTAAAATATCTGAACTTATTTTTTGGTATTTATCTAAAGGTAATTTGGTAATCGTACTAGAGCAACACAACAGGCTATTGACGACGATCCGTGATCAATTCCTTAAGGAAAAGATCCGTGGACAACACCTCGTAATTTTGAACCACGGTCAGATGACGAAGCAACACCTTAGTTGGCACCCCACTCTCTAAACTTTCACACCGACCCAACGTGAGGACTTTCGGCCACGACAGATTTAAGGTGCTCCAGCCGCCGCTACACCATACGCATACAAACATCCATGCCCGGACCCGAATTCTATCCTGGAACCTTCCTATCTAGAGACTGACACCTTAACCACAATACCAGTTGGTCGGAATTTATATAGAGTATAACTATCTCTAAAAGCATCACTAGTAAATATTTTTATTTTAAAAGCAGAAAAATAGTTAATACTTACTTTGGAGGTGTAACGGACGTATCCCTTTAGGAAAAAAAAAATTATGTCACTCTGAACACAAATGACAAATCATCTGATGTTTACAAAGGAAAAGAAAATTTTTTTTGGGGGGGGTATGTTGTTGTTTGAACTTGTTTTTTTGTTTTTCTCTAATGTGAGGTCATTCGAGACCAACACAGACGTGCACCAGCCCCTTTTGTACGTGACGGTCTTTGGTTGGATTCAAACTCGCAACCCTCTGGTTGCAAATCCGTTACTCTCCCACACTACCGTGGTCCACTACTCATGTGTGGTGTTGTTGTATAGCCTCTTTGTTTGTTCGCTCGTTCCAGTAGTTAATGTTGCTTTCAATTGTTTCTTTACATACGAAGATCATATTTGTTTTCTGGGAGTTTTCCCTGAGTACAGTAACAAAATTTTCTGCATTCAATATTGTTAATTGTCTTGATTTAATTTTTTGCCACATTTGAAATTTTACTTGGCCACTTACATCATCAGGTGGGTCTTTGCTATGAAATGTGAAGAAGAAATGCCAGTTTAGTTTAACTCCAAAACCCTCTTCTTTGTATGTAATGTTGATCGAATTAAACTTCTGTTTGAAATGTTGTGAAGCACATCTGAAAATATATTAACTTCCTTTAACTTTGGAAGTTTAGTATTCAAGTCTTTAATTATTGCTTCATGCAAAGAGTGGACTGCATATATATCATGTTGCATGTAGTTAGATATGATGGCCTATGATTCAAGAGCTTTACATGGTAACCAAGCAACCGCAGTGTAAATAGTGGCCTGCTCGTCTTTATTCCAATTGGCTGATTAAGGTATCAGTACACCTTCGGAGGTGTTTTTTTGAATTCATTAATTTTTCTTTTTCAGAACTACGTTTTAAATTGAAACAGAACATAAAACACAGAAAAATAATATAAAAACTTTGTTTACATTGAAAAAAAAAATTTATGCAAGAAAAATTGGTGAAATTTTAACAAAAATTACTCATACGTCATACCTGATAACTCAAATTTCAATCAAAATATCAAGATTTTAAACATTAAATAACAAATCTAACAATATTATCTAGGGAATAGACTTTTCACATAATATTTCTGAAGATATTTTAAGTTATGATTGATCGAGAAATACATTGTTGAAAAATTAATAAAATATGTTGCAACAATAAATATAAATTGATATAAAAAATAAAAATAATTAATCTACAATCATGAGCAGAGTCTATTCCCTTCATAAGCAATTAAAACGTAATCATGCCATATTTTAAAGCATTTCATACATAAAAATGTGTTTTATGATGTTTAGCGTAAACAAAATCGACTAAAAATCTTATTATGAGAAAATGCCAAAAACAAGTTTTGTGTATCAAATTTGTTTTAAAAAATGTATTTTAAAAACTGAAATCCACCAGATTTATATATTTCACCCTCTTTAGATTCAAAAACGATATATTTTTTTCTTTCTAAGTGCTTTTAGCACCTTTTTACGCTTTTTTAATTGGGGAGTAGAAAGTCTTTTCGCATCCTTAATTCTCGCCTGATTCAAGTAACTATATCCTTTCAAGGTAAAATACGCAGGATTAGAAACTTTTAGTTTTTTCTAAATTGATAAACAGGTTTTAAAGCCATCGTTAAACTGAATGAGAGTATCATTCTCCCCAATTTTTTAAGTTTGTATGCAAACGAATTCATTTTTTGGTACTCTTTGCCCTATCGCACCATTCATACATTCATTTGGATTCTGGGTTTCACCGGGAAGGCATTTTAACCTTTGCGCTACGGCAGATAGACAATTGTTACCATTAAAACATATTTTACACATATCGAAACGGTATAGATCTGTATACTGTGGATGTTATCCCCCTTTTAAGTGACAGCTGGCATCGATCACCATTTGTGAGCTGTCAGCGACTGACTTCTATAGTGTTCCTCTTTTTGTTCGCTACCCTACCCTGTCGACCGTGAGGTGTGAACGCTTTGGGGGAAAGGCAGAAGGTTGCTCCGGTGATATCTCTCATGCCAAACGGTACGCTGCACAATACTATGTAAGGAAAGCGTCAGTCGTAAATGCCACTCAAGGCTCTATCACTCAATTAAGTATGTCAATTAAGCTAGGTAATTAGGTAAAGGGGGTTGGACATGCAGGTTAAAGAGCCGTTCTGTGAGACGATTGGAAAAAAAAATCTAAGCGCCGCAGCGTAAAGGTTGAATAAATAAAATTACATTTTCAAAAGGAAATACGTATTGAAATAAGCGCTAGGTGAATTCAAAATATCTAAAACACACAAGTAAACAACGCAATGAATAGCTATTTTATTGCCATTTTCGAATCCCAAATTAAAAAATAATAGGCTGCCAAATACATTAAAAATCTAGTAATATATTTAAATTTAATAATTTTGGCTTACTTGAGTAAACTTTACACTTTTATAATAAGATTCTGAAGAAATAAGGAATACAAACAAACATTTAAGATGACTTCCGTCTACTAACAAGCACTTCAGGTGTAAAAAATCAGTTTCGACTAATTTTTAAAACGCTAACTTCGGTTCTAAATTAGATAGAAACACAATTCAAGCAGTATTTTATAGAAAAAAGATTATATTTTAATATTCTATCAAAATTAGAAAATCGATATTTTTGTCGAAAATGACATTTCAAAGGTGTACTGATACCATAAAGTTCATTTTGAAACTTAATTGAAAAAGTTTCACTAAAATCAACTTGCAGAATTAAAGAATATTTTGATACGTTTTCTTTTGCTTTTGTAAACAACTCAAACTGTTCTTTCTTAATAAAGCAATGCTTTAAAAATTTTTTAAGCTTTTCCTTAATGGTCTATATAACATTTCCTATGGTGCCACTTTCTTTGGTTTTTTTCAAATCCACTCTACATTGAATTCTATTGATACCATGCTACTTCTTTGCTTTTTTCTTCTTCTGAAATTTGGTTTGTAGGACTTTCAAAATTTTGAAGATTTTTACATCTGACACAAATGTTTAACATGCATTCTTCTGAATAGGTACAACCGATTTCTTGAATAAAATCCGTTGTACGTCTTTTAAAAGTGTGATGCACTTAAGCATCCAATAAGAATTGAATGTTGCTATGGCATGCACAGACACATACATTATGTGGAGTCCGAGAAAATAACAATACATGTTCTGGTCTTAAACTTAAAAACTTTGACAATTCAATCTTTTGTTTGGGGTTTTTTAATTTTAAAAAGCTCGCGAGTTCCTTTCAGTGTGAAATATATATGTCGCTTTTTTTTTACCATTCTTCCTAACTACTTTAACATCTTTTAGTCCTGGAGCCTGACGGAAAATATCATCTTCTTGATAAGATGAAATCACTGCGTCTTCTGATTCTCTAGAAAGTAATTTTTTTAGGAAGAAATATTGTCTTAATACAGCCAATTTCCTTAGCAAGTTGGAAATTAATGTGAGCCTTCTTTGTGTGTGTGTGTTTTTTTTTTTTTTTTGTCAGGGCCATTTTAACTTTTTTTATTGCTTTTCCTAATGGCTGAGGTCATCTAGATTTGTAGCCAAATAATAAAAAATACAGAAAAAATGGGCATGTCAACACAAATATAAGCAAATACATGAAAAGGTAAGGCAAAAATTGTCTTTTTCCTGATTTAAAAATATATTTTCCACTTAAATTTTTGTGTACTTAATATTGTACTTTTATACATTAATAATTTTTTATTCTTAAATCAATATGGTAACTTTTTTCCTAACAAATTTGTAGTACCACTGTCCATGGTATACAAATAATGCGTTCGCTACACAGTAGTGATACGTCCGTTACATGTCAATGATATGTCTGTTACACATTAAAGACTATATTTTTATCATACATTATTATGCCTGTTATGATTGCTTGGTTCAATAATGTTGAACGTCTATACTTGTAATTAATGTTGTCAGAAAACTTTTCCCCGAAATTTGTAACTGACGTATCCATACGCAGGATATAGAAAGTTGCCTCCTTCCCAAAACTTTAATATAAATAATACTTTCATTCTTATCAGTTTTATTATAGTATACTATCATATTATTACTGGAGATTTAAAAGACTCAGATATTATATGTATCTACCTCTATCAGAAATATGGTAATAAATATGACATACCTAAACCAAGTGCTATAGTAAATATTTTTTATCCAACTTTTAATGACTTCTGCATTTATACAGAGGTATAAAATTACTATTCGTTCATTGATTCTAATAGCCAGACAAATTACCTTTATTGTGATGTATTTTTTTTAAATTTCCAATGGCAAGGCAGTACAATTGCGAAGACAAATACAAATACAATACAATACAAAGTACAGAGTTGACCGAGGTCATTTTAGCCTTATACAAGGCCAGAAGTGATGGTCACTTGTGAAGGGGCATCCAGTGGGTGGACCATCATTGTCCCTAACAAAGGACAGCACAATTTACATCCATTCCCTAACCCCGGATTCGAACCCGGCCAACACCTTGACCACTAGACCGGTTGGTCGGCATTTTGATGTATAACACTTATTATTTTACACATTTCAATTTTTTGGTCTTCTGGTTTACTTAAGCGTGGAAATGCCTGTAAGTAACATGTAGAAGAGTACATTTTTATTCTGTATATCGATAGATTGTTTAGTGATAATACATTCGTATTATCCGAGTTTCTGGTTACCTGAGGTGTCCTCAGTTCACACCGTATCGGATAATCAAGGTTATACTAAGTTGCGAGTCTGAAACTCAAATAATTGAAATAAAGTATGAGGTTTGTATGGATCTACATCGAGGTTGTCTAGAATGACTTAACTAGAAGAGTAAGTTGAGTTGAGTAAGTCTTGAGTTTATCAACAGCTGATTCTACAGAAATAGTATTAACCCTTCTAGTAGTGTCGACGAGATATCTCGTTCTTCAAGATCTCATCAATTATCCTAGTGATAAGGAACGTCGTCATCAAGATATTGTCGGTATTTTGATGGTGACGGGATAGAAATCGTCAGTTTCTTCAACTGAACCGACACCTTGTAGAGACAACCATCACGAAGGTTGAAATGGAATTACTCATCACACGTGTGTGTGTGCACTCAATTGTTCCAATCTGACATTTTATAAACTACCTACTGACTTCCTTCGTCAGGTGAATTTTCATTCATCCAACCTACAACAACTGACGAAGGAACTCTCAATAATAAAAGCTGTCATTTGAAAGCATTTATTAGGAAATATATTGCTTTTCAAGAAACCATATTAATTTAAAATTTTGTGGTGACTTGTCGATTCTTGACCCAAAGGAGGAAAGGGGAATTAATTTCACGATAGTTTGGAGTAGTATTTGGTATGTAGAACATACATTTTAGAAATATAATCCAAGTATATGTTACCATTATCTTCCAAAAAAGTGCGGCCATCCAACCGGTCTAGTGGTTAAAAGGTCTCTAGATCAGAAGGTTCCTTGTTCGAATCCGGGTCAGTGCATGGATGCTTGTAAGCGTATGGTGTAGAGGTGGCTGGTACACCTTAAATATATCGTGGCATAAAGTCCTTAAATTTGGTTGGTATGGAAGTTTGGCGAAAGGGGTGCCAGCTCAGGTGTTGCCTCGTCATCTGACCGTGGTTCAAAATTATGTGGTGTTTTCCTCGGATCTCTCTCTTACGGGATTAATCCCGGACCGTCGTCAATAGCCCGTTGTGTTGCACTAGTACGACGTCGATTAAAAATTACCAAATTATTACCAAAAAAGTGGGTATAATTTTGTGCAGGTTCAATAATATTTCATCTATTTCAAATCCCAATTTTTGCTAAAGAGATAGTTTTAGTATCGAACTGTGATCCACCTAAATGGTGTAGTGGTCACTGTGACGTTTGACTGCCATCCAACAGGTCCCGGTAAACGACGGTTACCCACTGGGTACTCCTTTACAAGTAGTGGGTAGTTTGCCCTTTGAATAATCTGAAGCCGAAGAGGTCCGTGGTCTGTCATTGAAAATAAAACATATACCAAGCTGTGTGCACTAATATTAAATTAAAGCCTATAGTATTGTTCCAAGTCCCTTAAGCTCAAGAGTATCTTGACCACGACTACAGACTAATTGACCTTTTTTTTGTATGTACCTTTGTATCATTACAGTATACATAATGTATTGCATAACGGGAAACCTCATTTTGAGAAGTTCTGAAAATGAAACCAAAGAAAGAGTGACTTCACGGTTTAAACCAAACCACTTTTCCGCAGCGCCGTCCACAAAAAAAAAAAAAAAAAAAAAAAAAACACTTTTACCTGTCCTATGGACGGGGAGTAAGGGGGACACCTAAGGTGTCCAAGTCCAAGTTCCTTAAGCTACACATTTCCTGTGATTACACATAAAATAATTTCCTCATCACATGGATGGCTTTCCCTTTATTGCTTCTGACAAATATATATGAATTCCCTATTCTAATGGAACTTACATCAAAATGACCATCCACATAATTTTAAGAATTACCCCGACTGATGACCAGTCATAAAGCTCCCCCTCATTACATCCCCAAACTTCCAAAAGATGAAGAATACGTCTGATTTATATTAGATTAATTCGGCCCATCCAGAGTCAAGAGAACCGATCGCCTTCATCTCCTGCTTTAAGACTAATATCTTGTCCACTGTTATAAGTGACCAATACCATAAAAAGCCAATTCCATTCAATGATGGTCATTTCTCCGTTGGAGCGTGAGAGTAAATAAGGTAGGCCCGCGAGCATTTATCTATCCCGCAAGGATGGAAACTCAGAAAAATCTCGGCATCAATTCGTCTTTGTGTTCCGCTTACCCCATTAAGTTCGGACGCAGCCAGAACAGAGTCCCCGGTCATGACGAATGGCCGAGTGGCCTGCAACATCTTGAAGCAACAGAACAAACCTTTAGATGACTTGCCCTTTTGCGCAAGAAAGAGAGTTCGGGGGCGGTGCCAGGGGTGATTGGGCTGTTATTTGCTGATCCCTCTGGGGAAGGGACCTTCCACTTATTTCAACAGGATTTCTCTTTTGTGAGCAATTTGTTAAGTGGCCATGAGATCTCTAGAATAAAAGCCTTTCAAATAATCTATTTACTGTCTATTAACATTATTATTGTATTATAATGTATTAAAATTATAATTGTATTATTATGTATTAATATTATTATTGTATTATTATGTATGAATATTATTATTGTATTATTATGTACTAATATTATGTATAAAAATATTAATATTATGTATAAAAAATATTAATATTTTGTATAAAAATATATTATTATTATGTATAAAAAATACTAATATTATGTATAAAAAATATTAATATTTTATATATAAAAAATTATTATTATATGTATGTAGTAATATTAATGTATGTAACGTCAGCAGTGGGATGGAACAGGAACTATGGCGTTATGTTGTGTTTGTAAACAACTTTTTGTTTTAAAACAAAATATTTAATTTGAGAATAATTAATGGTACACATTTAGTTGATAGGAGGAGTTCACAGAGGAGTATTACAAATTGTACGTTAACATCCAGTGTTATGACACATTTAAGTCCACAGAGGTCCTAATTTGAGCCTCTAAGGTCTCACAGGTCTTTTGAAAAGCACGGAAGATCGGCCATACAAGTCTCGTCTCGGTTCGAACTCTCTGGAAAACTGAAGACTCTCCGCCGCCTGCAGGATCAGACCTTTTCTTCCTTCGGCGTTGTATCCCGTCGCCTCAAGTTAAGAGTTCCATCTCCTTTCGGTGGTAGATGGGGAGGGGAAACGATGCTGTCTTGAATGTATTATTATGTATTAATATTATGTACACAAAATATTAATATTACATGTAGAAATATTAACCTTACATGTAAAAAATATTAATATTTTGTTTAAAAAATTTTAATATTACGTATAGAAAAATTTATATTATGTATAAAATTATTAATATATACTGGTGTAAGAAATAAAGATAATTTCTAGACTTGGTCGATTATCTCTAGAACTACTGTACCAATTTTAATGAAATTTGATATGTGCATGCATTGATACAATACAAAACAAATAACCATTCAATAATTGTAATACACACGCATGATCGTGCGTAACGCTCGTTGGATTCGGAAGGTATGAAAAAGTGGTTGCAGAATAAACAAAAAAATGGGTTAATAGATGGGTTAATAGGGGGTATGGTCCCCTCTTAAAGATATATAGGTCTCGCAGCGTGATTTCATACTTGAAATAAGGCAGTTTATCATTTCCTGTGGCAATTGGTCCCACGCGTTCAGAACTGCTGTTTTCATTCCCTGAATGGTTCTCGGAAGGGGGGGGGGTTTGCGAGTTGCAATTGCCCTCCCCAGAGCGTCCCAGACATGGTCTATAGGGTTAAGGTCTGGAGATCTGGCTGGCCAATCCATCCGGCGAATATCCTCACTCTCTAGAAATTCATCCACCAGAAGAGCTCTATGTGGCCTCGCGTTATCGTCCATTAAAATGAACTCAGGGCCAATTGCACCCCTGAAAAGGCGAACATAGGGCTCCAAGACCTCATCCCTATACCTCACACCAGTAACACTGCCTCTTTGAAAGACATGGAGAGGTGTGCGGCCATCCAACATGATGCCTGCCCAGACCATTAAAAATCCTCAGCCAAAATGGTCGATTTCGCGGACATTGGAGGGTAGGTAGCGGGACCCTGGTTCTCTCCATATGAACGTACGGCGAGAATCGGTGTTTAGGCTGAACCGGGACTCATCAGGGAAGAGAACGGTCGCCCATTGATCCATACTTCAATCTCTATGCTCTCTGCACCATGATAAACGGATTCTCCTGTTCGTAGAAGTGAGCGGGACGCAAACAGCAGGTCTTCTTACGAACAACCCTCTCTCATGAAGTCTTTTGGAAACACGGATTCCTGGGGCTGCATACAAGTCACGAGAGATCTGAGAAGTTGTAGCAATCCTGTTACGCCTCGCTGTAATCGACAAATAGCGATCTTCTCTGGCCGTAGTGGCTCTTGGACGACCTTGTCCAGGCTTTCTCTCCATGGATCCGGTATCCTGGAACTGTTTCCATAATTTAAACACGACGCTGGGCGTTAAATTGAACTCTCTACAAATTTGGACTTGAGATTGGCCTGCTTCTAGCCTCCCCACATTTAGCCACCTCATTCCATCCTCTAAACGTTGGTGATTACTCATTTTTACTGTCACAATTTAAAATTAACCGATTGATGCAAAATAACACTAAGAAATTCGCCGAGGTGTGCTAGCGAACGAAATGCGTCTTAAAAGCCTGTTTCTCTACTGGCTCCGTCTACATACACGTGTACGCTTACTTATTTGACGTTCAAGATTTGCAATTTTGTCTAGAAGCAGTTGTTTTACATTCAATTCAGTTCTTTTCATGAATTTCGATAAAATATGCAAATTCTCTTAATTTATTTCACCAGTGTATTTTCTTCGTTAACTTCTCAACACGAAGCACCCACAAACCCAAAAGTAGACATTTGGTGTAAAAAAATGAAGAAAAGACGGGAATTATACTTCCTGTTTCCCAACAGACATTTCGCAAGTCATGGTTACCTTTAAATATAAGAGGCTGGTAGTAACCTGGTTGGAAGAATAGCGGCTATTCTTCTCCTCGTAAACAAACGAAACTTATTCCAACAAACGACCGTTGTGTACACTAGAACTGCCACATGTTAAATCTATCGTGGCCTGAAATATCCTTGCTTTTTCATGGTATGGAAGTTATGAGAGTGGGTACCAGCCCACACGGATGGCGCCAGGTGTTGACCTCGTAATCGTCATCTGATCATGGTTCACAATTACGAGGTGTTTTTCTTGGATCTATCCATATGGGATTGATAACTGACCATCGCCATTACCTCGCTGTATTTCAACAGTGCGACTTTAATTCAACTACTTACCTATCTTTATGGGTACCAGCTCAGGTGTTGCCTCGTCATCTGACCGTGGTTCAAAATTAAGAGGGAATGTCCTCGGATCTTTTCCCTTAAGGGAATTGATCCCGGACCGTCGTCAGTAGCCCGTTGTGTTGCTCTAGTACGACGTCAACTAAAATTACCATTACCTATCTTTGTACAGGGTGTTTCGAAAATATCTGGCCAAATTGTAGATGGTGATAGAAGGGCCTAAAATAAACATTTTTGGTCTAATAATGTGTCCAGAAATTTCGCGTTAAGGTGGTAGAGGGTGCTCATTAGGTCAGTCGAAAACATCTTCATTTCTATGGCATAAGGCGTCATTCCGCAATGTTATTTTCAACGACATCCATCGCTACATTAATTCAGAGCTCACAGATATGCATCTGTTGCACGGTGCTGCAAACGAAAATGGATAAGTTTATATTCAAAATGATTTTAAAATTTTTAATTTTTTATTTAGAAATTTATTGAAATGTTTATTTTGGTCCCGCTATCATCCTATAAAATTTGGCTAGACATTTTTGAAACGTGCTATATTATCATTGAGAGAAATGTTTGGTGCAAACAAATAAATATGATGGATGACGTCTCATGATTTTACTTCCTGTTTACCAATAGATCTAGCATGGTATATAGAGAGACTACCTTAAAATGCAGTTTAACTCTATTACTTGTCTTATGTAATTTCAGAATTCAATCTTTGGAGTTTTTGACAGAGGGTTTTCACTGGAAACAAATAAGCCAGATGAAATGCGAAGAGTTTACTTCAGCTACCCAAATAATCGTGCATGATACAGTTCCTTGTTTCATTTTTCCAAACGTTGAACAGTGGATAGATGTGTGGATGCTTGCGTTATCCTGATGCAGCTACTAATTGTTGGCTCTGTGGTTCAAGATATGTTTTTTTTTTTTGAAAATTGGGGATTAAATATGAGGGTTTTGGCAGTATGTGGAGTTGATTTCTATATGCTTTTGCTAATCTCTTAACTTTTAATTTTTCATTATATGCAAAACCGGCATCAAGCATAAATCCCTTTGAGAAAGTTTTTTAGAATCTTTGAACCATGAGAGCACGCATTCGTGACCGTTTTAATATTTTGTGTCGTTTTTATGTTATTAAATTGTTTGTTTTTTATTGCAATCAATTAAATACACCCACGCCTCGTCTCTACTGTCATATTTTCCATCATTCTCCAGCTAAAGGCTTCTCGTATAGAATTCTGCATCAGCGAGTTCTGCGTTCTGCAATATGTCGTGGAGATAGACACTGAACATTGTACTTTTTGGCCATTTTAAGATTCGAATCACTGCTAATTATTATTTTTACACTTGAAACTAAACATTTTAACGACATTGCAATAGTCCTGTGACTTTGCTGATTCTCTTTTAAGGTTAAGGATCTTACGTTACAAATATTCTCACCAATTCCTTTCTTTTTAAGAATACGTATTTGGAAGTATTTAAATATAATTATCATCGCAAAGAGCGGAAACATATCCTTATTGAGCAGCGCCATTTTGAAAGCAAGCAAAGTTCTGAGTTAGAAGACGATAAGTTATAGTTTATTATTTATTATAGTTTATTACTATTTAGCTGCTGCGAAAATAAAATTATTTCGTAGTATACGATTTTTTTACAGTTCAAAGTCATTCAAAAAATGTCCAAACAGTCTCTGCATAATTTAAACACCAACTATGTTGGAATAGACAGATGACAATATATGGCGTAGAAGAGTTTCTTCAACCAATCATGCTACATAGTCTGTGCTGTTAAGTTGCACAAAAGTTGAGAACTGAGACCTCGTGTGTCAGGGAAATTAGCTTCCCCGCGACATCCTATGTATAGAAATACTAGGTCTTTGTGTTAAAGACGCGATCTGACTCAATCGTGGACTTAGTTGTAAATAGGGTCAATGATGGATGCTAAATAAATAGTATTAAGATCCAGGCTAGCCTGTCATTATTTTCAGTCCCACCAACACCCACGAAATTTTATAAGTTGCTCGGCGTCCGAGATGGAATGATTACAAAATGTCCCTGCACCCGAGCCACAGCACCTACAACATATAATTATTGGACATTGCATGATTGTAGCATCAAATTGAAGTTTCACATAATCATTAAATTTCACTTACTTCAGTTTTTGAGATAATTAATTTTTATAATTAGGGGGACACGCCATCTGCTCACTATCTCCGGTCAACCCTCGCCATCTGCTCACTATCTCCGGTCAACCCTCGCCATCTGCTCACTATCTCCGGTCAACCCTCGCCATCTGCTCACTATCTCCGGTCAACCCTCGCCATCTGCTCACTATCTCCGGTCAACCCTCGCCATCTGCTCACTATCTCCGGTCAACCCTCGCCATCTGCTCACTATCTCCGGTCAACCCTCGCCATCTACCAATGGCAAAGCGAATAAACCAGAAAAACACCGTAAACTTTTCTTTATTACAAGGGGGCTCCACCCCCTGCACGCTATCGCTCGTCAAACCCCGATGATTGCTACGCAATCATATTTAGTTCGCTTAGCGAACTACACTTTTCAACAATGAGGGGGAGGGGATTGCTTCACAATACATCTCCATATGAATCTTTGCTGGATTGATCCACCTCTAATACGACGTTAATTGAAGGTTACTTTCCCTTCCCATTGCGATATTTATCGCATGCGCCCGAGTAACGGAAAATTGCCTACTTTTTTGGCGAGATTAGCAGATCCGTATATAAGCCGCCCCAGTACTTTAGCTTTAGAATACGTTCCAAAAAATCTCGGCTTATACACGGAAATATAGTGTAAATAAAAACAAAATGTTTTAAAAACTGTCAAGTACAAAACATCTCATCTCCACATAAAAAAGGAAATATTTTAGCATGACATATTGTTACAATACAGAGGAAATCTCATTATAATTTTAACTGATCCGTGTTTTGTTGTAATAGTACTTTTTAAAATTTTCATATTCGACTGTTGTTATGGAAACGGCTACCGAATTTGCCGGTTCTTCTGAAAACATTGCAAACTCTATAGTGCATACTCTCAAATTTTAAGGATGAATTAATTAAAAATTATAACTGTGTTTATCGTATGCGCGAGCTCCAAATGCATTAGCCCGGTTAACCACATCGTTATTACGTGACTCGCTATCTACCAATCAGAAAGCGAATAAACCTGAAAAGACTGAAAAATTTCCTTTTGTAATAGACTAGAGGAGTCCGCCACCTGCTCGCTATCGCTCGTCAACCCCCCAATGATTGCTACGCAATCGTATTTAGGTCGGTATTTAAAATTCAGTGTATTTAAAAATTTTTCCTTATTTCTTAAAACTGGTTTAGCAACTAGTGATACACACCGACAGCAAAACATATATGTTTTGAAACTTTGATGTTCAAAATTAAAACATTGATGTTGATAATAAATCGCCCAAAAACTATCGATGTTATTAAAATTCAATGTATTTAAACTTTTTCCCCCATTTCTTAAAACTGGTTTAGCACCTAGTGATGCAACATCAACAGCAAAACATCGATGTTGATAATGCATCGCCCCCAAACCATCGATGTTTTTAAAATTCAGTGTATTTTAACTTTTTTACCCATTTCCTAAAATTGGTTTAGAAACTATTGATGCAACATCGACAGCAAAACATTGATGTTCAAAATTAAAACATCGATGTTGATAATACATCGCTCCAAAACCATCGATGTTTATAAAATTCAGTGTATTTAAACTTTTTTACCCATTAAAACTGGTTTTGAAACTATTTAATGCGACATCGACAGCAAAACATCGATGTTCAAAATTAAAACATCGATATTGATAATACATCGCCCCAAAACCATCGATGTTTTTTAACTTCAGTATATTTAAACTTTTTCCCACATTTCTTAAAACTGGTTTAGCTACTAGTGAAGCGATATCGGCTCCGATACATCGATGTTTTTTATAAAACATCAATGTTTTGAAAACATCGACATTGATGTCGCATCCCTACTTTTCAGAACCTTCACCATTGACCACTTTTGTCTAAAAGTATGTTCAATTTGCTGATCATGACAATTAGGGTAATTGGTTGATTTTTAAATTTTTATAACGGTACTTTTTTTATTTAAAAATGAAACATCGACGAGTATAAACATCGATGTTACATAAACATTGACTCCAATACATTGATATTTTTAAAAAAACATTTATGTTTTGAAAACATCGACATCGATGTTGCATCCCTAGTACGTAGACGACATTCTACGACAGGTTGTGTTATTGTTTCGTTTGCCACAACACGAGCTTACTGCTCAACAAGATAATGCCCGGCCACACACTGCAACAACAGTCTTTTCACTAAAATATAATATAATCTAAAGAAATGGACAGATATGTTAATTTGTGACCGTTGAAAGCTTTTATATCCATTAGAGTTTGTTCCGTGGAATTTTAATTTGTTTGCCTCATCCTACTGTGTGCATCATATTCTTCAGTGGAATTCTTCTTCCCCCAGTTAAAAACTTCAAGTGCGTGAAATTCAGACTACCTGGAACCATCAAAATGGTCATTCCGACCTATTTCTATATTTTTCTATACAGTATATATATCTAATTTTTAAGTTTGATACATTTAAATACATTAGAGACATTAGAAATACACAATTTTACTTTTAAGTAAATACATTGTCACCAAACTGTTTTGATTTTAGCGCACCAAAATTAATCAACGATGAAAAGAAATTCGAAGGATGTTAAATAGAGTCATTGGTGGCTATAAAGTCAAGCACTACGTTATTAATCTTAAGTACTATACCTGCGGAAGACAGCGTTTCGTAGAATGTTATGTACAAGTATGTCGGAGGCAGAAATCGTTTAGTAAAATGGGACGTATAAGTATACTGTATATCTTTCTTCATAGTGTTGCATTTTTGATAATAAGCAGTATATATGTTTACTAAATCAACCGCTAATATAATTTGAAGATGGAATACGTTGTAGGAATAATGAGTTTTGTAAAGTTTATTGATAATAGCTTTTAAAAAATTATCATGCATATGGTAAGAAAATGGTATTTTAACTATAAAATTGTAAGTTTAAAGCTGCAGTACATGATAAAAAAGTGTACTTCGAAGTACTAAAATCATTCAGACAGTGAATAGTAGAATTTTCTTACAGTTTAAACATACATTTACATTGTTTTATTCTTGTTAAAAATAAATTAAAAATTTTATTTTCGATCAGTTCGAAATCATTATGAATCATGTGTGTCGTATTTATTTTTTGTCCTCTTCACTTACAAATAGATGAAAACATTATTCGCATTATGCTTCATAAATGCTTTGATTCATCTAGCATCCTATATCCTATAAATACCAATAAGTGCTTCCTGATATGTATAGAAATATTCTCCAAGAAAATAAAATATCTTAAAAAATGACAATATTTTCAAATGTAGAACCCAATTTCTGTCCCGTTGCATATTTAACAAGAAAACGTGGGTTTTCAAATTGAATCATTGCTGCCGTCAAATGTTTAGTTCTAATTTCAGGTTTTTCTTCCTCTAGAATTTCAAGCAATTTTGATTTCATTCCCATTTCATTTTCATCCAAGCGTTTTTGCTGTTACTGACAAACTAACTTGCCCTTGTTTCCGCAATGCAGTATCGTTGGGTAGTCAAATAGCTTTTGGATTTCTGTCCCCTTCACGCGCTTGTCGTCTTCTTTTTTCCGAATGCTCGGCTAGTGACAGCTTTTGACACCTCGTGTTCGCTCGAATTTGATAGAAAATTAATACTTAATCTAGATTTCGTTCCCTTTTTCATCCAAGAGCTTTTGCTGCTTCAGACAAACTAATTTACCCTTGTTTCCTCAACGCAGTATCTTTGCTTCGTTGAACAGCTTTTTGATCTTTGTCCCCCTTCACGCGCTTGGGATCTTCTTTCTTCCGAATGCTCGGCTCGTGGCAGCTTTAGCCGCTTTGTGTGTTGATCCGAATTCGATAAAAAAATCGATCTATCTTCTTAAGTGGTGTTCTAATATTAAACTTAAATTATATTATTCAAAGTAGACTACGTAGCGTGCTGAAAGCTTTTAAGGTGTCCAAAATTATAATACGTCAGTATATTTCGATTATTTTCCCTTTTACCTCCCACTACATTTTGAAACATAATTTTAATCCTCCTGTCTTATCTTCACTACTAAAACTGCCTTTTAGTGGTCAGCCATTAGTTCAAGAATCTGTTCTAAATTGTCACTAGTTCTAGACAAGGAATAACTTCTATTTCCTACTTGAACCTTCATTTCCCCTTGGAGTACAGTGAAACTTCGATTAACCTTCACTCTTTTCAACGTCAGTTCTGTTTACTGTCAGTCTGTTCTTAATTAATTAATTATTAAAAGTTATTATGTAGTACTTACCTAATTTGATCTATGTACAGTAACCAGATTGCCGCGAAAAATCTGTCATGGCATTATAAAAAGACGTTATTAGTTATTGCGTTTTGGCAACATTGTACGATTGTTTGTTTACCACGTAGCCTCGCGCCTCAACTGAATTTATAGCGTTATCAGATGAAAATTTATTTAAAAAAAATTTTTTTAGTCGAGCTGTTGCAGTTTATTATTAGAAATCAAAGAGAGCTGAGGATAATTTCAGAGCCATTTAAAAAACGGTCCTTTTCAGGGCCAACAATTATAGTTCAACAAGACGCTTGCACTATAACTTTCGACAACAAACTCATTGAAAAAGTATGGGTCACTCGAGAGGGCTGGAAATGTACACACAAACATGCTGGATATTCAATTTCGAAAGCAACAATTACATTTCGACTCAAAATCTGAAAAATATTTTTTTGGAATATCATATTTTGTAAACAATCCTTTCTGCTAGGACACATGTATTCATTGATGCGAGCCTAGCGAGCATAGGTTCACGCAGCGAACCAATGAGGATTGCAAAGCAATCCTCCGGGGATTGACGAGCTTTAGCGAGCAGGGTGCGGGTCCCCTAGTAACATACATAGATTTACAGTGTATTTCTAGTTCGTAAGTGTGCATTTTTAGTCATTTATTCAAATGCAATGGATGGGGGTGGGTTGTAGTTTGAGGTTTTCTGTTATCCATCTCTTCGATTAACCATCCCGACCCTGATGTTTCATCGACGATCCACTGTAATAGAGCAGATTTGTCACAATGAGGTATCTCGTCACTAGAAAACTGACCATATCTTGGACGAAATAAATCGTCTTAACCCTTGGAGGGAACAAAAGTACCTTTCGATTAGACGCCATCAATATCTTCATGCATGCACATATGCTGAAAAGTGTTTGCCAATTACGCGTCGAAAAAAGCTCACGAGAGCACCGAACACCATAAAACCAAAATAATATACGAAACATACAAATTACGAACACACCCCAATGCAAAACGAACCCAAGAATCCTCAATGTGCAGACGGCCCCAGCGGAGTTTGAAGCGCTTGACTTTAATCGCGAGATCGTTTTCCGATAAATTAGTCGCCACCCCCTCTTCCTCCAGAACACGTCCACCCTTCGAATCGATTCGAAGTCAGGGTTCAGGATGAAATTCCCAAAATTCTTCGACGGATTGTTTACGGCACTTTCCTGTAAGGCGTGCGGGAGGGGGTGGGCTGGCGAGTAAGAAAGGCTCGAAAACTCGAATTTCGAACATTTGCAGCAATTTAAAATCGAAATTCCTCTCCCCAGAAGCTTCTCTGTGTGATGGTTAATCTCTAGTTTTGGGAGAATAAGGGACCTTGATCGTCCAGGATAAACACCCCGTTGCTTACATTTGGGGGGCCGGTGGGTAGGGAAATATGGAAATGCGTATTGGACACGGCGGAATACTTTGAGGCGGTGCAGATTCGAGGAATTTCTGACTTTGTAATTTGATTTGTCTTGTGTGTGGAAGTGTGGAGGTTGTGTTGTGTGTTGGGAAATAATTTGCCTCAATAAATTGCTCCAACTCCGTAAATGGACGAAATAAATGTTTATCCGAACTATAGGACAACAAATTCATTTGTTATAGTATATAAGTGTGTATTGTTATACGGGGATAAATTATATGCGAATTTAGAAATGAGAAGAGAAAGCAGATTCATTTATTATATCACTCTCTGTTGTTATATTCGAGAAGTTATATGTGAGAGTATGGATGGCGAGGGAACAGATTAATTTATTATATCACTCCCTATTGTCATATGTTGAGAAGTTATATGTGAATTTTTAGAATGGAGAGTGAGAACAAATACATTGATTATACCTATGTGTACAGTTATATGTCGAGAAGTTATATGCGAGCTTAGAATTTAGGGGGAGGGAACAAATTAATTGATTATATCACTCCCTATTGTTATACGTCGAAAAGTTATATGTGAGTTCTTAGAATGGAGAGAGAGAACAAACACATTTATTATACCCCTGTGTATAGTTATGTGTCTAAAAGTTATATGTAAGCTTAGAATGGATAGGAAGGGAACAAATTATTAATTATATCATTCCCTATAGTTATATGTCGAGAAGTTATATGTGAGCTCAGAATGGAGGGAGAGGGAACCAATTAATTTATTATATGTTGAGAAGTTATATGTGAGTTCTTCGAATAGAGAGATATAACAAATACATTTATTATACCCCTGTGTATAGTTATATGTCGAAAAGATAAATGTGTGCTTAAATTGGATGGGAAGGGAACAAATTAATTTATTATATCCTTTCCTATTGTTATATGTCGAGAAGTTATAGGAGAGTTTTTAGAGTGGGGAAAGAGAACAAATATATTTATTATACCTCCGTGCATAGTTATATGTCGAGAAGTTATATGTGAGCTTATAGTGGAGGTGGAGGGAACAAATTAATTTATTTTCTTCTGTATATTGTTATATGGAGAGGATATATGTGAATTTAGAATGAAAGGGAGGGAAAAAATGCATTTATTATATTACTGCGTATAGCTGTATGAAGAGAAGTTATATGTGAGTATATGTGTGTTTTATGTGGGTTTGAGATGTACGGAGTGTTATGTGTTAGGGATAATTTGCCCCAAGAAATTTCTATAACACTATAGTTGACAAAATTAGAGACATTATTATCCTACTTAGAGGTCATAAAATTAATTATTATATCACCGTGTATTGTTATATGGAAAGAAGATATATACAAGTTATTTGTGTGTGATATGCGATTTTAGAATTGAGAGAATGTAATGTGTAAGAAAATAATTTGCCTCAAGAAATTTCTCTAGTACTGCCAGCTGTCAAAATTACTTATCGTATCTAGAGGGGGAAAAGTTCATTTGTTATATCAATGTATTGTTATATGTGAGTAATTTGTGTGTTATATATGAGCTAAGAATACAGAGGGTGTAAAGGCGTGTATATATTTGTGAGCCTCTAGTTTTCATGATTGGAACGGGGTTTTGGGCGCCAAACCACTTGTGAACCATTCGTAGCGATCCGCTTCCTGTCGGATTTTCACTGAACACATAGGCGTTCTCGGTTGAGATTGGCACGGCGACGTGAGTAGTTCGTTGCTTTTCTTTCTGATAACGAATCTCAAATCTTCATCGCCATCACCGGTTGCTGACAAGTGACAGATGATTCGAGGTTGGTTCCTTCCTTTTCCATAGATCGCTGGAAGCTCATTGTGAAAATAATTTCAACGAACGGTTCACGAGCGGCTCATGAACGATTCGGCTCGCAAAGGTACACGCACATTAAAGTATAAGTATAAATTAAAGCATTGTCAGAAGTATTTCCCAGTACTATACACGTGAAATCAATGACTTATTACATCTTTAGAACACTTAAAGGCCTCTCTCTCTCTCAATATCCTTTCATGAATTCTCCCTATAATTGTATTGAAATTCAAAAAGTTAAAAAAAGGGGTCATCCTGATTCAGTGGACCGCTGCTTTAGCAACCTGGGAGCAATGAAATCCCATTAAAGCACTGTTCTAAATCATTGCATTTTCTCACTGTTTCAGCAGTCTGCGAGGAGTTGGTTTGATTCTTGCAACTAACGTAGGTGTATTTCTCTCTTCTATGTCAGTAAAACCTTTCCTTGTGTGAATTCGCATGTCTATTTGTCGAGGAAGAAAGATTGATTTCTGGTGCTTGACCAGATCTGACCACTGCATCATAACAAAATCAACCAAGCATCGGAGAACAGAAGGGTTATATCATTATTGTCTAGCAGACGCCTGGAGAGCACAAAACAGGACACAGGACTTCTTACTTAGCATGGAGATTCATTAACA
This sequence comes from Metellina segmentata, assembly GCA_947359465.1. NCBI lineage: Eukaryota > Metazoa > Arthropoda > Arachnida > Araneae > Tetragnathidae > Metellina > Metellina segmentata. Next base: position 60,542,713 of record OX375877.1, on the reverse strand, counting down.
GTAATATCATTAACAAAACACTGCTTTTTGCTAGTTTTTATGCATAGTCAATAATTAAATGAAACCAAAAACAATATTTTAACTATAATTTAAAATCAGAACTCATTAGTTTATTACACTGAGGTGCCAAAAGTCATGGAATACTTCCTGAGGGGGCCAAATTGCCCGATGGCTAAGCCCCGCCTACGTGATTGGGGACCTGGTCGCCGGAAACTTCCTTTTAATTCAAATAATGGACTGTATGACGTACTAGAGATAGGTACTAGGTATAAGTAAAAAATTTATTTACAATTAATAAATTATTTACACGATGATTTGGATTGGGGCAATCCCCTTTTCCATACAAGAGGTTGGGAGCACAGTAGTGCGTCCGCTGAGTTCGAATGCCATCTAGCGTCTGCCCAAGACGGGATATATTTTGGTGAAGCTATCACCATAGCTAATTCAACCATAGACACCAGGCTTCAACACTTCCTAATATCGTGTGGGACCAACCTTTGTCCAGGGAAGTGTAGCAACTCGAGGTGGCATTGACTCAACAAGTCGGCGGAAGTCCTCTGAAGAAGTATTCAGCCATGCTGTTTCTACAGCCATCCATAATTGCGAAAGTATTGCAGATGGTGTGTTGTTAGTAAAGACATTCGGGTCGGTCTTCGGCTGCAATATCTCACAAATGCCGAATTTCAACGCACTGTCCTCACGGACACGTCTGTCGTACACTCCACATTGATTATTGCTGTTGTTCGACTATGTTGCTTGTCTGTTAACAATTACTACTCATACGTCGCTGTTCTCGGTCATTAAGTAGACGCGGTCGGCCACTGTGTTGTCCATGGGACGAGGTAATGCCTTAAAATTATATTTTCTCGGCACACTCTTGTCACTGGATCGCGGAATGTTGAATTCCCTAACAATTTCCGAGATGGAATGTCCATGCGTCTAGCTCCAACTACTATTCCGCGTTCAAATTCTGTTAATTCCCGACGTGCTGCTATAATCACGTCAGAAAACTTTTCACATGAATCACTTGAGAACAAATGAAAGCCTTGACAATGCACTGCCCATTTATACATTTTATACGCGATGCTACTGCCATGACTTCTTGCACTTCAGTGTATATTGTAATTAATTAAACGTCTTTGGGCTAATCTGTATAATTAAAAAAAAATTTCAGCAAATGAGTACATGTTAAAATGTTGTTTCATTTTGTTTATGGATATTATTTGATGGATTTACATTCAATAAAAACTTAATATCTTGAGAATCTTGAAATTTCTTGAAAAATATGTTTTTTTCTTAGTATTGTTTTGCCCTAACACGCTACGTATATTACCATCATTTTAATATTAAATTATATTTCATACAGAGCAATATCAGACGCCCATTTGCTTCCAAAATAAAAAAATCTTGATTCTCCTTTTTAATGCTATTATTATGTTAAAGCTTCTTAGCATATTCAAGATGACGCTAAATGTTCTTGAAGCCTCGTTACACTTTCATGTTTTTTGACTTTGTGTAGAATGGGTAGAAACCTTTGTCGGATTATGAATTATAATTATCTCTTGTCTACACAAGAGTTAATTATTTGCAGGTTCTTATAGGACTTATATCATCATTCAACAACCGCTTACTTTTGATTTTATTGCAGATTTTGAATTCCGTGTAAACTGTGTAAAGTAATAATACCAGATGTTTTAAGGGATTTAAATATGTAAATATGTGATGTTCAAATTCCTCTCTTTTGAGTATTAACCATGTAAAACGAATTAACAAACTAATTTAGTTTCATGCAGATGCTTGTATGATTAGTTTGAAGAACAGGCATTATATATTTTTTAAAGTATTAAGTCTTATAAAGTGCAGTAGGAGGAATTAACTTCTTCAAATATGACAGTAGTGTATCTAGAGATTACTTTAAACATGGAAAATTTCTAAACTTTCAGTTTTCATAGGCCATAGTGTATCAAAAATATAATCATAAAGTTATAAATAAAACCCTTCTTAATTTTGCGTCGAGTACAAAGGGGATGGTGAACGTTAAATCTGTCGTAACACCGAATGTCGTAACACTTTCCTCACGCTGTGGGATGTTTTAAGAGTGAGTTGCAAGCTCAGGTGTGACCTCTTCTTCTAACCGTGGTTCAAAATTACGTGTTTTTGCTCTTGGGATCTTTCTCTTAAGGATTTGATCCCGAACCGGACCTAATATCCCGTTGTGTTACTTCAGGGCGACGGTAATTAAATTAATTACCAACCATCTTCATTTTACGAGTCATTTAAAAGAACAAGAACATTTTATCGTTCCTCCAATGTAAGTGATGCTTTCTTGGGTTTTTAGTGAGAGAAGCCTTTTAATTCCTCTTTTTTATTAATCAAATCCTTTTGGAAATAAGTATCCATTAAACTGAACATTAAGGTTTTTGTAATTTTATGGACACAAAATATGGTTTCATTTCCATATACACTCTATAACAAAAAAACCGACGCACCAAGAGGAAGTTGTCCGATGGAGACAAAAATTGGTGGATAGGAAAATTATGAACAGAATAAAAAATGATTAAAATTTCAGAACAATTGAATGATTTATTTCAGAGTTACAGTAACGAGCTCAATAAGGTGTTGACCCGCCTCTAGCCTGGATGCAAGCTGCCACACGGCGTCGCATAGACCGATAAAGCTCCCGGATGGTCTCCTGTGGTATTTCTTGCCCAATTTGCTGCAATTGTCGGACTACGTCATCAACATTCCCTACCGGATGCAATCGTCTTCCCATCATATCCCAGACATGCTTGATGGGAGAGAGATCTGGTAATCTGGCTGGCCAAGGAAGTGTTTGACAAGCTTGAAAACAGTTCATAGCAACACGTGCCGCATGTGGTCTGGCATTGTCTTGCTGAAAAATAAGCCCATGGTTATAAGCCATTCGTTATCCAACATCTACTGAACTAGATTGACTCGGACTCTGTTGATGTGAAGCGTCTTTAATAGATGAGCTACAGTGAGAGATAATAAACTCGTAAGGCTGTTTTTAAGCATTACCTGGTCGGGTATTAATTTAGTAAAACTTCGTTACTTTATAGCTTATCAATGACGAAATGGTGTCTGTATCGCCTCTTCAAAATTAATATTAAGTTGATATTGATTAATTCCGAACGATATTTTTTTGGATTCAAAATATTTAAAAAACATTGAGCTTTTCCTGATTTTTTTGTTTAAAAATTCTCTTAAATTTTTATGGAAGAAAAGGTACTACTCTAAAAGAATCTTTCATACAAACAAATACACCTCCAAAAAAAATTTAGTATTGAACTGTAGTTTCAAAGAAGTAATTAGTGAACTGAATTCGTCAATCCAAGAATAAACGTCCCATGTGGTCTGGTGGTTAGGATACCTGGTTTTCACCTAGGTGACCCGGGTTCGATTCCCGGCATGGAAAGGTGGATCCATGGTGTAATGATTAGGTCCGTGGTATAATGATGCAGCGATCCGAGTTCAAATCTCGATGGGATCTTTTTCGTGAGTTTTGAAATTAATTTCTATAGAATGTTTAATTCTGTGCTGTAAAAATAGTTTTACCATATATTTTTTCTTTTTATATATTTTCAAAAACGATCTATTTGTCAATGGAAACATTTTAAACAAATTTGAATTTCATTGTAAATTCCTTATATATTACACTACGTTAGACATAGAATCCCATGTGGTCTAGTGGTTAGGATACTTGCCTTTGACCTGGGTTCGATTCCCAGCGTGGGAAGGTGGATTCCATGGCGTAATAATTAGTACTCTGTACTTCGAATCCAGCAATTCGAGTTCAAAATTCTGAGGAACATGTTTTGAAAGTTCTATGAAATGTTTAATCCTTAGCAAGAATTAATTTTTTAATAGATCTTATACCCCATATATTTTTTTAAAAAAGATCTATTTGTCAATGAAAATATTTTAATCAAATTTGAATTACATTGTAAATTCCTTGTTTATTACGCTACGATAGATATAGAATACCATGTGGTCTAGTGATTAGGATATCTTGGTTTATTACTAGACCTGGGATCGAGTACCGGCATGGCATCGGAATAGAGTTCCATGGTGTAATGGCTATGACTCTGAATCTAGCAATCCGAACTCAAATTTCATCTGGACCTATTTTGTGAGTTTTGAAACATCTATAAATATTTAATACTGTTCTATAACAAAATGTTTAATGCTGTTCTATTAAAAAATGTTTAATACTGGTCTAAACACAATTTTATCACAGTAATTTCCTTATATACTTTCAAAAACAGTCTATTTAACTATGGAAACATTTAAAACGAATTTTAATTATATTGTCTAATTCATTGTTTATTACACGACGTTAGAAATTGAATCCCATATGGTCGAGTGATTAGGATTAGGGATGCGACATCGATAGCAAAACATCGATGTTTAAAATTAAAACATCGATGTTGATAATACATCGACCCAAAAGTGTATTTAAACTTTTTCCCCTATTTCTTAAAACTGATTTAGCAACTTGTGATGCTACATCGACAGCAAAACATTGATGTTTTGAAACTTTGAAAAGGTACGGAAATCATCTTAAAACTGGTTTAGCAACTAGTGATGCGACATCGGCTCCAATACATCGATGTTTTTTTTCTAAAACATCAATGTTTAGAAAACATCGATGTCGCATCCCTACTTTTCAGACCCTTCATCCTCGTCACTTTGGTCTAAAAGTATGTTCAATTTGCTGATTATAAAAATTATGCTACTTGGTTATTTTCAAAATTTTTATAACGGTACTTTTTCCATTTAAAAGTAAAACATCGACAAGTATAAACATCGATGTTACAAAAACATCGACCCCAATACATCGATGTTAAATACATCGATGTTTTTTTTAAAAACATCGATGTTTTGAAAACATCAACATCGATGTTTTGAAAACATCAACATCGATGTCGCATCCCTAGTTAGGATATGACTTTCACTCAGGTGGCCCATGTTCGATTCTCGGCAGGGTAAAGTGTCTCCATGGTGTAATGGTTAGCACTCTGGACTCTGAATCCAACGATTCGAGTTCAAATCTCGGTGGGACCTGTTGTGTGAGTTTTTAAATTCATATAAAAGGTTCAATACTGTGTTATAAAAATACATAGTGGCCCAGCGGGTAATGTTTGAAAAAAGTCTCTAATAGATGGCGCTAGATGCAAGGAAGTGAGGCCAAACTCCGTGCGTGTGATCATTAGAGTGGCAAATTTCTTTTGTGGTGCGCAATATCCTCCCATGGTATGTGTATGGCCCAGTTTTTATCGACGGCATATTAAACGCTGCAAAATACAGAAAGATTCCGTACGGGGATCTCATCCCTTTTCTTCTCGGTTATGAGTTGGTTCATGGTTTTTGGTTTATGCAGGATGGTGCATGACCACATCGTACAGCAGAAGTTTTTGAAGTGCACAATGAGCATTTTTACGATCGAATCATTCGGTTGGATTACATACCGCACTACCAATTTGGTACTGAATGGCCGTCCAAGTCCCCGGACTCAAACCCATGCGATTTCTTCTTGTTGGGTTATTTGAAGATCAAAGTGTGGAAGACAAGTCCTAAGACACTCTCAGAACTGAACTCATTGGGTTGGATTACATACCGCACTTCCAATTTGGTACTGAATGGCCGTCCAAGTCCCCGGACTCAAACCCTTGCGATTTCTTCTTGTTGGGTCATTTGAAGATCAAAGTGTGGAAGACAAGTCCTAAGACACTTTAAGACCTGAACACTGCTGTTACAACTCCAATCGAATGACACCTAAGTCTGCTCACGCGTGATAGATGGATCCTCTAACCGCCTCACTGTTGTCCTTGTTATATAAGGCGGTCACTTAGATCCTCCTCTTCGTTAATTGCCTACTATTAAATTTCAATCTATATATCATTAATATCTTTACATCAGTGTTATGCGTTTTGAAATTGGGATTCGTTTCAAACGTTACCTTCTGAGCAACCCCGTAGTTTTACCGCATCTTTTTCTTTATTATATACTTTCAAAACGATGCATTTGTCAATGGAAACATATTAATCAAATTTGAATTACATTGTAAATTTCTTGTTTATTAAATTACGTCAGAAATTGAATTCCATGTGCTAGTGGTTATGATATCTTGTTTTCACCAGGTACGTTTCTCGGCATGAAAAGGTGTTTCCATGGTGAAATGGTTTGCACTCTCAATCCAGCAATATGAGTTCAAATCTCGGTTATTTGTGAATATTGAAATTTCGATAAAATATTTAATACTGTTCTATAAAATGTGTTTATCACACGAACTTCCTTATATATTTTCAAAAACGATTTGTTTGTCTATGGACACATTTTAAACGAATTTTAATAACATTGTCTAATTTCTTGTTCATTACGCTACGTTAGAAATTGAAACCCATGTGGTCTTGTGATTAAGATACTTGACTTTCAAACAGACGGTTCGATTCCCAGCATGGAAAGGTGGTGCAATGGTTAGCATATTTTTTATCACAGCAATTTCTTTATGTATTCTCAGAAACGATCTATTTGTCAATGGAAACATTTTAATAGAAATTAATTTAAAGGCCCTCTTCGCATAAAAAACAATGCACAACATATTTATTTCAAAGTAACGTTAGACTCCGATTGACTATTATTCCGGTATATCTGATCTATGGGCCTGATGAAAGGATTATTTTTAGGGCTGTATCTCATGTTTGGGCCTGATATTATTTGGAAAACCGCATCTGATCGAAGGGCCTGATAAAATATTTGGAGGGCCTTATCTGTTCTACGGGCCTAGAAAACCTCTTTGTAGTGCCGCATATGGTCTGCAGACCTAACAAAAGTATTTGAAGAGCCGTATATGTGTGTGTGCGTGTGTGGTGATATGTGTGTGAGCTTTATAAACATATTTAGAGAGCCGTATAGGGTTTTTTTGAGGCTGAGATCTACAAGGTGTCCCTAAAAGATCAGTACAAAAGAAAAAAAAGAAAGAATAGACCTATAGCAAAACTAGTTACAACAATAGATAGAATAAATCCAAAAGTCTTTTTTCTGCAGTATGTTTCTGATTATAGATAGCGCTGCACAACACGCAAACTATTATTAAAGAATTCAGTTATTCAAAATGGCGGATCCCGTGAAGAAAGCTCAATGTGTCGAGTGGATGTCTCCATAGCATGGCCAATGCGGTCTCCTGATATTATTCCACTGGACTTTTTCTTTTGGGGTTAAGTAAAAGATGCTGTGTACCGAACAAAGTTTACAGAATCGTGGAATTGAAACAAAAAAGATCCAAACAGCTGTAGTTACTGTTGATGTTAGCTGAAACGTTCGTTGATGGAATAAGAATATCGTCTTCATATTCTTCGTGCAACGAAAGGATCTCATGTGTAAATTTACAAAGATAGTAGAAAAAACTTTTTGAGTTATTCTATCTATTGTTGTAACTAGTTTTGCTGTAGGGGCCTATTTTTTTGTAAATACATTTTTGAAGTTGTACTGATATTTTTGGGACACCCTGTATATATTTTTGACAAATGATTTATCTTACACATTGGTATTTGCGAACAGGTTGATGAAACCTCACACATTAAGAATAAGCAAGAGCTTTTTCTTAAATAGCTACAAAGGAGAGAAAGGCTTTAAAATGATCCTAAACCTAAAAACCGCCATTTTATGGAAAAGGCACAGAACATGCATTAAAACTACATAACAGAATCCCTCAAATTAGCTCAGGTTCAACACGAAGCAATTTTTAATGCCTGCAGATAAAATTTCAGTCTTGTCCAAAAAAGTTGCAAAATCATTCAAACTGGAGTCCAAAGTATTATAATGCAGGCTTCTAGCTCTGAAAGGCGTACAACGAATTTTATAAAATACTTAATCCATTTCCATAACTTCTTTAAAAACATAAATGCAATTATAAGAGAAGTGGCAGTTAAGTTCTTCCTCAACACAGCCTTAAGCCCCTCCTTAATTTGGGTTCTTAAGTAAAAGGAAAGGTCCGCAATTGCGAAAAACAACCAAATGTTGCAATTTATGTCTTTCAATTCCAAGCGTTAAGTTAGAATTGGATATTCGAGATTAGCGTGGCGTTTAAATTAAAATCAATATCACTTAGGGGCAGCTCATATTCCTTTTTCAGCCCCTATCACTGCGAGTGCTAATGATTTCGCCATAGAAACAATTACCAGGATAATATCGGAAAATGGTTTTTCACTCAGGCGTAAGAATGTTTCTATCGTAATCTTATTATCTCCTGATCTCAATCAGAGCCAGAATTACTGAGACATTAGTGATTCGTCCTTTTTTTACGTGTAGCTCTCAGATTTTTCGTACAAAGCGCTGAATGATTTAGAATGCAATTTAAATTCCCATTTAATTACTTTTACTGGCTTTTCACATGGAAAAAAATTTGTGAAATTAAAGAGTTGTGCAATAAGATTCTCTTGCAAGAGTAGTGAATTTAAAATAGTCTCGCCTTTTGGTAATTGGTAATTATTAGTTAACGTCGTTCTAGAGCAACACAACGGGTTATTGACGACGGTCCGGGATCAATCCCTTGAGGGAAAGATCCGAGGACAGCACCTCGTAATTTTGAACCAAGGTCAGATGAGGAAGCAACACCTGAGCTGGCATACCATTCTCCAAACTTCCACACCAACCCAACGTAAGGACTTTCGACCACGACAGACTTTAAGGTGCACCAGACGCATCTACACCTTACGCTTACAAACATCCATGCCCGGACCCGGATTCGACCCAGGAACCTTCCGATCTAGAGGTTAATATCACTAGAAAGTACAACAACGCGCACATATCACTTGAAAGTACATCGCAAGTATTTAGATAGGCGACTAAAGCTTTACTTTCAAACTTACAAAGCACCTCTCTATTTCAGGGTCGGGTTGACTGAGTTGGAAGAGCAACGGATTAGCAACCAGAGGGTTGCCTGTTCGAAACTCGATCCAGCCAGAGATCATCGTGAACATGGGAATGGTGCACGTTTAATCTGTCGTGGTCTCAAACGTCCCTACGTCGGCGTGTTGCGTGGAAGTTTGGAAAGTGGGGTGCCAGCTCAAGTGCTACATCGTCTTCTGACAGTGATTCAAAATTACGTGGGGTTGTCTTCGAATCTTTCTTTAAGGGATCGATGATCGTCGCCAATAGCTTGCTGTGTTACTCCATTTCAACGATAATTAACTACCTACCTACCTCTCCCTTTTCTGCCATATGTCCAAGCATTGCATCATATATAAAGGCTGGCCATAAAATAACGTTTACTCTTTGAAGGCATCTGTAGCTAAATCGAAAAAGTGAATGGAACTAAATGTGGTATTGAGACATTAAGAAGGGGAAATGCATACCACATAAACAATTAGAATCAAATGTCTCCTATAGGGGCAAATTTTGCATTGTTGGTGTTGAAAATAGTCGGTCATTTGTATTAAACCCATATAAATTAGTTCATGCGAAGTTTCGACTGCCCAATCAACGAATACGCAGCTAGATAAATGGGTGTGTGTGCACGTGGCAAATGGAAAAAAAATCAATAAATACACAAATACAGGTATTCAACTCGCAGGAAACAATCGTTTACTCACCATAATCAAGTTCCCTTTAACCACATATACCAATTTTAATATGCTGACCTTTCTTGTGCACAACAAATTGCCCCCGCTGTATGGCATGCTCTACGGCTGAGCCCAATGAATATGTCTGGATATTTATAAAAGCCAGTTTTATGTTCTTTCAAGGCTTTCAAGTTTGGAACACCACTTACATAAGCAACGGACTTTAAATACCATCACTGCCCGGTCACATCGAGTGTGTTGGCAATATCACCAGGAAGAAGTGTTTGATAATCCTCTCATTACTGAAATGCTAGAATAGAAGCCGCTGAATCGAACAGTAAATATGTGTCCGTGCTCGATTTTATAGGAAGGTAATCTTCATTGTCATTTGGTAACACAAATTGTTTTCGCGGAATACACCTCTTCAAATCTTCAAAGGTCAATACCAATTCCATTCCCCTTATGCGATTTAGCTACATATACCTCCAAAGAGTGAAAGTTCTATTACGGCCACTCTGTATGTTCATATATTAAGCTAATTGCATCCTCTGGAGTATATGGTAAGTAACAAGAGGATTTCTTGGCAGGTATTGGAAATGTTCGGATTTCAAACAGACATGTTTCGAATAATTCTATAAAAATCTAAACCAGCAAAAAAGTCAAATAATTTTTTTCTACCACGAAGTAATGAACAGGAACTCGAGTAAACTATGAATTGTTAACCGTTAATACATATTGGGTGCCCCAAGAGCAAAAGCTGTTGCTATTACCCGACTGCTGACCGTCCATGATTGATTAGCTAAGCATCTCCACCGTCTAAAAATTTACTAGAACCCCTGTTGCCACCTTTGTACAAAATCTCAAGAAATGAACATCAGCCACCGGTAAACTAATATGGGCAGCAACTATTTAAAAATGGATACTATAAAATGGATGGGCAGCTAACTATTTATCTTTCTTTTGTCTAATCTTTTATCAATTTTATGTATTGTTTAAGCGTACTTTTGTTCCTGACCTTTGTATTACATTTTCTGCCTGTCCATGGAAAAAAAAAATATATATTCAGTTAATTTTTTTTATGATACACATCCATCTAGTTTGATTATTATTTTTCTACGCTTAAATTTCATATTTTGGAATGCATGATCAAATTATAAATGTATTTTATTTTTTTGTCTTACATATGAGTTTATGATAAAAACATAAAGTTTGAGAGTGTGAAGGGGTGGGATGGGGGTGTTTCAGTAACGACTAAAAGTACGGAGATAGAAAATTATCATTCACCAAGCTATCAAAAGGTTTAAAATATCTGTTCTCTATCAAAATTTATAGTTTTATTTATTGAATTTAAGATGTATCTCTCTTATTTTCGAAAACAATCTGCATCAGTAACTTACAATGCAACGCTTGACACATTGATTCTAAATTTGGTTCTTGACTAGTCTTAAAATTGGCGTATTTATTCAATTTTTTAAATCTTTGTCTTAATATGTTTCCATTGTTTTCAAAACCGTCCTGTGCTGTCAACTGTTCTCATGTATTAATCTCAAATTCCAAGTAATATTTGTGTGTCGGAGGATCCACATCACCATTAATTATACTTGTTTTCTTTTTCTCTTTTAGTATCAAGAAATCTTAAATCGCGTACTCATTCAGCTTCCTTGAGCTTCCCAACTACGGATAGAATTACCAGAAGAAAATCTCAAATCATATTACAAGTACGTGAAAAGGTTACGTTACATTGCAGTGGTGACTTCTATATGTATATCTTAACATACTTGAAATATATCACTGTGTATTAAAGAATCCACATCACTACTAAACATGGATTTCCTGTTTCTCTTTTAATATCAAAGACGCAAACAATCCCAAACTCGTTGAGCATCATTTAAACCCCCAAACCACTAATGGAATCATAAAGTTCACATTACATTGCAGCGGAGAAAAAAAAGAGTTCATATGCTAATCTTTAATTTTCTTGGGACTTACCTCTGAATGTTGAGGAATTCACAACACTAAATCCCAAAGTCCTTTAGCTTCCTTTAAACATCCGATCCACGGATAGAAACGCCAACGGCAAAAATCCCAAAAGTAACATATTTCACATTACATCGCAGTGGCGACGTCCATATGCTTATATTTAACTTGATGGAACTTATCACTGTGGTGTTGAGGAATCCTCAACACTACAAAACATTTGTTTTAAAATTATTTTTTAGCTTCAAGGACAATAACCAAACAAACACACTCATTTAACTTCTTTCAGACATCCGATCTATGGTTAGAACCACCAGTGCAAACAAATCCCAAACGTCACATATTTGACATTACATCACAATGGCGACGTCCACTTGCTTATTTTTAACATGCTTGGAACTTATCACTGTGTGTTGAGGAATCCGCAACACTACAAAACATTTGCTTCAGAATTGTTTTCTACCATCAAGGACGTAACACCAAACTCATTCAGCTTCCTTCAAACACCCGGCTGAATCACCAGCGCACATCCCATAGGTCACATATTTCACATAACTTCTCAGTGGAGACGTCTACATGCTTATTTTAAACTTTTAAAAACTTATCAGTATGTGTTGAGGAATACGCAACACTACAAAACATTTGCTTCCTAATTCATTTTTAGCATCAAGGTAATTGGTAATTATTAATTAACGTCGTACTAGAGCAACATAACGGGCTATTGAAGACGGTCCGGGATCAATCACTTAAGGGAAATATCCGAGGACAACAACTAGTAATTTTGAACCACGGTCAGATGACGAAGTAACGCCACCTGAGCTGGCACCCCACTCTCCAAACTTCCACACCAACCCAATGTGAGGACTTTCAGCCACGACAGTTTTAAAGGCGCACCAGAAACCTCTACACCATACATTTACAAACATCCATGCCCGGATTCGAACCAGGAACCTTCCGATCTAGAGGCTAACACCTTAACCATTTATTATCAAGAACGTTTGAGGAATCCACAACACTACTAGACATTTGCTTCCTAATTCTTGTCTAATAATTCCTAATCCTAATCCTAATTCTAATCCTAATTACTGTTCCTAATTCCTAATCCTCTACACCATATGCTTACAAACATCAATGCCCGGACCCGGATTCGAACCAGGATCCTTTCGATCGAGAGGCTAACACCTTAACCATTTATTAACAAGGACGTTTAAGGAATCCACAACACTACTAGGAATTTGCATCCAAATTCTTATCTAATAATTCATAATCCTCTACACCATACGCTTACAAATATCTATGCCCGGATTCGAACCAGGAACCTTCTGATCTAGAGGTAATTGGTAATTTTTTAGTTAACGTCGTACTAGAGCAACACAACGGGCTATTGACGACGGTCCGGGATCAGTCCTTAAGGAAAAGATCCGAGAACAACACCTCGTAATTTTGAACCACGTTCAGATGACGAAGCAACACCTGAGCTGGCACCCCACTCTCCAAACTTCCACGCCAACCCAACGTGAGGACTTTCGGCCACGACAGATTTAAGGTGCACCATCCGCCTCTACACCATACGTTTACAAACATCCATGCCCTGGCCCGGATTCGAACCAGGAACCTTCCGATCCAGAGGCTAACACCTTAACCATTTATTATCAAGGACGTTTGAGGAATCCACAACACTACTAGACATTTGCTTCCTAATTCTTGTCTAATAATTCCTAATCTTTATCCTAATTCTAATCCTAATTCCTGTTCCTAATCCTCTACACCATACGCTTACAAACGTCTATGCCCGGACCCGGATTCGAACCAGGATCCTTTCGATCTAGAGGCTAGCACCATAACCATTCATTAACATGGACGTTTGAGCAATCCACAACACTACTAAACATTTGCTTCCTAATTCTTGTCTAATAATTCCTAATCCTAATTCTAATCCCAATTCCTGTTCCTAATTCCTAACCCTCTACACTATACGCTTACAAACATCCATGCCCGGACCCGGATTCGAACCAGGATCCTTTCGATCTAGAGGCTAACACCTTAACCATTTATTAACAAGGACGTTTGAGGAATCCACAACACTACTAGACATTTGCTTCCTAATTCTTTATTAGCATCAAAGAAGTTAACCCCAGACTCATTCAGCTTCCCTCAAACACCCGCTCTACGGGTAGAACCACCACAGGTTATTCCTAAAGGTCACAATTTCCACCTTACATCACATTGGCGACCTCCACATGCTTTTATTTAATTGGCTTGCAACTCATCTTTTGTATGTTGATGAATCCACAGCACTACTAAATATTTGCTTCCTAATTCTTCCTCAACATCAAGGACGTAACCCCAAACACATTCAGCATCCTTCAAACACCCGGTATTACCACCATCGGCAAATCCCGAAGGTCACAAACGCAACTAATTTCATCGCAGAGATGACGTGTGCATGCTAATCCCCCACCTCGAGTGATACATGTCACATTTCACAAATCACTGCGCTTCTCATTTCCAACTCCAAACACCTCGGGGTCCCGACAACGCGTAATCGCATCGCACCAATTTCACAAACCCGCGGTTGCCGGGTCGCTCCTTTTTGGTTGTAGCCCCGGAAAGCCAGTTGGATCGTGAGTAAGTAGCTCTCGGGGCAGAAGACGTCGAAAAGTCAACAAAGCAAGACCTCAGTAACTAGCCCGGGGGGAGTCCCGTAACCACCCTTTAACACAATAAAGACATTTCCTTGATTGTGTGTGGGCTTCCGCGGGATATTGATTAGCGCAAACATCAACCCTGACTCACTGGCAATGCAGGGGCGTTTTCCGCGTTCGCGTGTGAAGGGATGTCTGGGATAGGGATCCCTGGTTTGAGGGAAAAGATACTCCGTTTTCCGAGTTGTTTTGCGCTGGCCTTAAGATACTACTGTTGCCGAAAGAATTCATTAATTTAGTAGGCACTTATTCATGACTCAATCTAGTTCACCCACTGTCCTCGCATCCCCTGCTTGATCCTCCATATTCGATCCATCGAAAATGTCCGTTGCTGTTTCTACATTAAGACCCAGGTGTCCTTTTAATTTCTGAAGTGGTGTTTAGAAATAGTGAGTGTATGTCAAAGCTACGCCGGAATTCAAAACTTATCTATAATCTTACTTATAAACTTATCTAAATACTTATCTATAAAAACTATAAAACCAAGCAAAGCGTTTTTTAAAGGGGACCAGTGCACAAGAATCTTTCAAAATTTCAATTTTTTTTTTTATAAATTTAAATAAATGTTCAAACAATTCTGTTTAAAAATGATATATTATTTATGGAAATACGTATTAGTAGAAGTATTTTTTAAACAATTTTTAGAAAATACCTGTACGTTTTGAAGTAATTTAATTTTATGCCATAAACTTCGATGTCTCAAAATGCGTATTTTTTCCCATAAAAGGAACATTTTTTCATAGTCTTTCAAGCAAAGATTAAAAAAAAGTGGTTTACAAGTGTAACATACCCAATAACATATTTTACACGCAGGTATTTTTTTCTACCTGCTCAGAAAAGTTAGTTTTGATTGCTAAAAAGTATTAAAATTTTTTTTAAAATCCCTGTGTTAAAGTGTTTAGAAGTGTTCCCCTTCATAACTTGTATAAAAAAATTTGAATCAATACACATAAAAGATTCTGAGAAATTATTCCTTAAAATTTCAGCATTTTAAAATTATGGAGATTTGATTGCACCAGTCCCCACCAAAGCTGCATATTTACATCTTTATACTACTGTGATCAAAAAGTTTCCGGAATGCTTCCTTTAAAATACATATGTAGTAGATATCGTCTGCAAATTTTATCAAATATTTTTACGACGAATATAAGCATGTGGCAACAGTCAGGTATTTTTTTAATTTTATCGTCTGAAAATAAATTTGCTTTTAATAAGAGAAGAATTTTCACTTCGTCGATTTTCCAAAACAAATGTCATTGAGCAAAGAACATGCATTGGAATTTCTAATACAAACCATTTTGAACTGTTGAAAAAAGTTTTCACAGTCGACTGTTTATCAAAAACAGTAGTATTTGATTGGTATAAAAAGTTTAAAGTAGGTAGAGAAACCGCGTCGTAGTTGACTTGCGATTCGGTAGACCATCCACTTCGACTAATGATCAACATGTCAGAGAAATGGTGCTTAGTGATCGTCGTTTAAAAATACGACACATTATTGAACAAGTTCCTATGTCATTCGTCAAAATCTACCCGACTTGTGGAGAGATAACTCATGGATTTTGCATCACAATAATGCACCTTTTCACAATGCCATTATTATTCATGATATTTTTGACAAAACATTCAACAAATACGGCCCACAAGCTCTGTATTCACCTGATATGACACCGTGTGACCTTTTCGTATTTCCACGGGTGAAACTGCCTCTTCGTGATCACCGTTTTGAGTCTACTGATGCAATAAAAGAAAATTCGATACGAACCCTGAACGGGTTTCACAAAAAGGACTTTAAGGCATGTTTTGAGGATTGAAAAACGTTTTGACGTTGGCAGAAGTGCATTTAAGTCGGAGGAGATTAATTTTAAGACAATGCAATAAATTTTCAACAATAAATTAATGCCTTTTGTTTTATGACAGCATTCCGGGTATATTTTGATCACAGTAGTAGTTCTTAAAAGTTAGAATTCAGACTAGGGTTGGAAACAAAATCAAAACTGCCAGGGAAAGTCACACGTGCATTAAATATTAAAATGAAAATAAATTGAAACTTCAGCAGCGAACTCGAAATCTATCTCTCTCTTGCAGGCACCAACACTTTTTAACCATTAAAATCTTTCATATGGTTCATTCAACCAATAGGTGTAGCTATGCAGGCTGTGGGGTCTGCTCGGAAATCTCACAGCGTTAAATGTCACTCAAATATCTTGCGTCTAATCATGATATGAAAATGGAAAATTATATTTTGGAAATGCATTTGGCATTTAAATTGTACTTGCATTTATTTTAATCATATTTTAAAGGTTCTTGTGTCTCAGAACCCTAAAGAAACAGTTCCAATTAAAATTAGAAATTTCAGAAATATCGTTGCACTCAGTGGGTAAATAAAATGCCTCTCTCTGTACAAGGATAATGTATTATATCTCATTACACCATAGTAATACATCACGATTTAAACAATCTTATGATAGACTAGCAAAATACCCGACCTTACTCGGTTTGAATTGGTTTACTCTAAATTGAAGAGATAATCAAAATATACACAGTCCAGTCACATTAATGTGACCACCTGTCAAAAGCCAGAATAACCACCTTTGGCAGAGCGGACCGCTGCGAGACGTGCAGGAAGAGAGTCAATTAGGTTTCTGATGATGAGTGCACCCAATGAATGCCAGGAAAACATTCCCCAAACCATAATGCTCCCTCCTCCAGCCTGGATCCTTCCGGCAATTGTTGCAGGGTGTTTGCTTTCAGACGTTTCACGCCGTATACGCCAACGTCCATCTGTCCCATGGAGCATAAAACGTGATACATCGGAAAAAGCCACCTGTCGCAACTCTGTGGACGTCCAGTTCCGGTACTGGCGTGCAAATTCCAGCCTTCGTCGCCGATGAACAGCAGTCAGCATACGTGCATTAACCAGGCGTCTGCCGCGGAGGCCCACTCGCAGCAACGTTCGCTGAATCGTTGTTGAGGATGCACTCTTGGTAGCCCCTTGGTTCATCTGGGCGGTCAGTTGCTCAACAGTTGCACGTCTATTCGCCCGAACGCATCTCCGTAGCCTTCATTCACCTCTGTCATCTATAGCCCGTGGTGCACCACATGTGCCTCGCCGCTGATTTTGGATAGTGCCATTTTGCCATGCACGGTATACTTTTACCACGGCGGCACGCGAACAGTTCACAAAATTAGCCGTTTCCGAAATGCTTCCACCCTTGGCCCGAAAGGCAATAATCATGCCCTTTTGGACGTCGGATAAATCGTTACGTTTCTGCATTACGCCAACGATTGAAATGCTTTCCGATGCCCTAGGACATCCTTTATATACACTTCACTGTACTGTGCTACCACCTTCCTTCTGTGATTGGTTATTTCATGTTGACGTCGAAAGTAGGTGGTGGTCACATTAATGTGACTGGACTGTGTATAATGACTTACGTTTTTTGTAGAATAAAAATTTATTTTAATAACTTTCGTCATCTTTATACTTTCTACAACTTACTTTGGGCACAAATCCTTACACATGCATATCCATTCATGTAATACATTTCACATACATCGCACCCTTGCTGTATGACAAAGCTACAAAATGACGAAAGGTGACACTACAAAGGTTACTACTACAAACGAACGGACGAAAGGTTACTACTACAAAAGACGATTGTGAGGGAAATTTGGAATTCCCTTTCTTAAGTTATTTTCATGTTCACAACTCAATTAATAAAAATTACGATTTACGGCGAGTGCTCTCGCACTCATAGTCAAAAAAAAATTTTTTTTTTTACCTGTGTCACTCTTGCATCCGGTATGTGACATAGTGAAATGTTGTAATCTTCTCCTGTCATTATGACAACGAATTTCTTAATGTTTGAAAAGTTCCAGTTCGGATTTTTTAAACATTATTATTCTTTTAATAACGGTATATTCTTTCAATAACGGCATTATTCTTTAAATAACGGCATTATTCTTTCAATAACGGCATTATTCTTTCAATAATGGCATAACTACACTTAAAATTTACTGAAAATTTATTCTGACTTACCTGCAAATTTTAAATCGAATACTTTGTGGTGGTGTTGCGTGTTATGAGAAGGAAAACACATTTATTAAAATAATAAATATTTAAAACAGAAAACAGCAAAATAAAACAAAATATAAGATGTCGGAAAAAATTGTTCTAAAGATACTAATTTGTGATTCATTTTTATCTCTTGATCTCGCACAGTTGCCACAACTTACAACTAAAAGTGCACAAAATTTAGAAATGTGAAATTAATTCAGAGCGAAAGTCACAGAAAATATCACTGCTCGCACGAATCTTGTTCATTAACGTTAAATATCGTCTGTACCAAATATTCGGAAATCGTTTTCACTGTGCAAAGAACAAAAATAAGACTCGAAATAAATGAAATATTATAGCTGAAATTCCATAAAAAAATAATTATTTGAAGAATAATTACTTTTTCAGCAGTACTGGTAAAGCAATCGAAGTAATCGTAATATTCAATATACAATCCAATTTTTCCAAAGCTACTAAATTATGGTTGATTTAAGTATACTTACTCCGGTGTTTTTTAGCATGAAACTCAACTAAATATAACAATAAAGAAATGCTTAATATTGCATTCACTAAACTAATAAATAATGTATAAAATAAGCACTTGAAATCAAATATCTGGAATAAAATTCATGTGATGCCTGCACAAACACAAAATCGAACATAGAACAGAAAGACGGACAGACAGACCAATTCCACTCACTAAATGAAGATAAGTATTCACTGTATGCAAATTTCCATGAAAATATATTAAATCGTGTGGACGTGTATAGGGCACAACATACAGACAGACAAACAGACAGACAGACAGATGGACAGACAGACACCAAACGCGAAAATGGCGGATTTGGCATCGGAAGGGTCCAAAACGGATAGAAAACTTGAAATGGGTCGAAAATATTCAATGTACAAACAAACACTCTATTCTTATTTATATAGATATGAGTAAATTTTTTTAAAAACCTATGCACGGAATAAGTCAAATGTTTATGGAAATTATAAAATAGAATCAAAACACGCAATCTTCCTTTAACACAAACACTTATTTAGAGCATACTGTTAGATAATATCTAAATTTTACTTGTATTTATGTAGGATTTTATTTCTTGAGTACATTAAAATCTGGCAAAACACTTGGCTTCCCTAATCTGACAGCGCTAGTATTTTTACGCTTCGCGCGGATTTCGCTCATGCAAATATTCTGTTTTTGAATAAAAGGCAAAAGAAGATTTCGACGGTTTTGCGGTGATCGGATTGATGTTGATAGTTGATTGAATCTGAAAATGGTAGAGCTTCAGTTTACGTCTATAGCGGTGGCAACGGTCTTGGAGCTTTTTTTTTTAAAGATATTTCTAGTAGTGAGTTATGACAGGTTAAAGCAACGTATTACGGTTATTGCAGTTTGTATGGCAACCTCGGCAAGTTAAAAGTCTGTTTTAGGTTTTATATTCTAGAAAGTTCTTTTATTGGTTTATTTAAAATAATTATTTCCTTGGCGACTTTAGAAGTGCGCCAATAAAGAACCCAAAGAAGTTGCCACCGCTATAAACTTAGACTGAAGCTATATTCTGAGATTGTATTGATCATGATAGTTTATTGATGTTTATAGTTGTATTGATGCAGATGATTGAGAAGATTGTAGAATTATGGCAATATAGTGTTAAGGTTGATAGTTAAATGATGTAGCCTACTGTTTGTCACGTTAGTAATAAATGTTATTTTGTGTTAACGAGCACACACACATTCCAGTCTTCGTTGAGGCATTGAAAATACAAGAAACGTTAACACTAGAGAACCTAGCAGTCCTGCATTTATATACGTATTTACTCGCTTGATTTCGACGAGATATCTCGTCATTAGCAAAATTAACCCAGATCGTGATCTTGTCATCATAAAAAAATCAGCAATGTCTTGATGACAAGATATATCGTCATTAGCAAAACTGTTCGAATATTAACGGTCCAGTTATCTCGCTGAAGCTACTTGGACGATTAAACAGAGCGCAATGTTTCAAAAGTCAAAAGGTACGCATTATCAAATTGTGCTCAAACTAGGACATTTACTCAACTGTTTTAAGTTAAAGCAATCCGAATAAGATTCGTTTCAGTCGCATAACACATCCGTTAATGATAGGAATCGGGTAGTAGTGAACTTCGAACAAGAATCGTTCGTCGCATTTCAACCAGAATTTCGGTTATGAGTTGGGAAAATCGATGAACTCTGTTCGGAACTCTAACATGTCAACCAAGGGAAGAAACTGAATCGTGTCAGCAGGTCGGATCCCAAACGTCAATTAAATTTGATTCCTGATTCCGCTTGTAAATTTGAAACTTTCCGTGTAGATAGGAAACACCTATAGGAATCAGGAAGCGTGTTGGAATAGAAAAGGAATTGATGTAGTATTCTAAGAGAAACTCTTAGTGATGCGAGTTGACAGACGATGGATTTAAGGCGCTAAATATACGGACATGATTATTTATTACGATTTTATTTAACTAGATAGTTATAATTTTCACTTTTATTCACTTCTATTTCATAACTTGTAAACATTTTTATTTTGTAAATATGTTTCAAATTACAAAAGTCAACTAAATTTAATTTTGATTCACCTCTTAAATATACGGACATGATTATTTATTACAATTTTATTTAACTAGATAGTTAAAAATTTTACTTTTTGTATTCTATTTCATAATTTGTAAACATTTTTATTTTGCAAAAATGTTTCAAATTGCAAAAGTAAATTAAATTTAATTTTGATTCCGCTTGTGAATATACGAACATGATTATTTATTACTATTTTATGTAGCTAGATATAATTTAATATTGTTATTTTATAAATGTGTTTCAAATTGCAAGAATGTCAATTAAATTTAATTTTGATTCCGCTTGTACATATACGAACATGATTATTTATTACGATTTTATTCAACTACTAGCAAAATACCCGACCTTACTCGGTTTGAATTGGTTTACTCTAGATTGAAGAGATAATCAAAATATATAATGACTTACGTTTTTTGTAGAATAAAAATTTATTTTAACACCTTTCGCCATCTTTATATTTTCTACAACTTACTTTGGACACAAATCCTACACATGCATATCCATTCATGTTATACATTTCACATACATCACACAATTGCTGTATGACAAAGCTACAAAATGACGAAAGGTGATACTAAGGTTACTACTATAAAAGACGATTTTGAGGGAGATTTGGAATTCCCTTTCTGAAGTTCTTTTCATGTTCAACTCAATTAATTAAAATTACGATTTACGGCGAGTGCTCTCGCACTCATATTCAACAAAACAATATTTTTTTACTTGTGGCACTCTTGCCTCCGGTATGCGACATTATGAAATTTTGCAATCTTCTCCTGTCATTATTACAACGAATTTTTTAATGTTGGAAAAAGTTCTAGTTTGGATTTTTAAATATTATTATTCTTTCAATAACGGCATTATTCTTTAAATAACGGCATTATTCTTTAAATAACGGCATTATTCTTCAAATAACGGCATTATTCTTTCAATAATGGCATAACTACACTTAAAATTTACTGAAATTTTTACTGACTTACCTAACATTTTTATAAGTCTAATACTTTGTGGTGCTGTTGCGTGTGATGAGAAGGAAAACACATTTATTAAAATAATAAATATTTAAAACAGGAAACAGCAAAATAAAACAAAATAAAAGATGTCGCAAAAAATTGTTCTAAAGATATTAATTTGTGATTCAATTTTATCTCTTGATCTCGCACAGTTGCCACAACTTACAGCTAAAAGTGCACAAAATTTAGAAATGTGAAATTAATTCAGAGCGAAAGAACCAGAATAAATATCACTGATCGCGCGATCTTGTTCATTCTCGTTTCGTTGAAAAATATCGTCTGTCCCAAATATTCGGAAATCGTTTTCATTGCGCAAAGAATAAAAATAAGACTCGAAATAAATAAAGTATCAAAGCTAAAATTTCACCATAAAATTTTTTTTTGAAAAATAATTGGTTTTCAGTATTACTGGTAAAGCAAATGAAAGTAATCGTAATACTCAAACTACATTCCAATTTTTCGAAAACTATCAAATAGTGGCTGATTTAAGTATACTTACTCAGGTGTTTTAGCATGAAACTCTTCTAAATATAACAATAAAAAAATGTTTAATATTGCATTCACTAAACTAATAAATAGTGTATAAAATAAAACACATTGTAATGAAATATCTGGAATACAATTCATGTGATGTCTACACAAACACACAAACACAAAATCGAGCATAGAACAGAAAGACGGACAGACAGACTTTCGCAACCAATGCCACTCACTAAATGAAGATAAGTACTCACTGTATGCAAATTTCCATGAAAATATCTTAAACCGCGTGGACGTGTATAGGGCACAACATACAGACAGACAGACAGACACCAAACGAGATATAGGCGGATTCGGCATCAGAAGGGTCCAAAACGGATAGAAAACTTGAAATGGGTCGAAAATATTGAATGTACAAACAAACACTCCATTCTTATTTATATATATGTATAACTTTTACTTTTTTTTAACTTATTTCAAAATTTGTAAACATTTTTATGTTGTAAATATGTTTCAAATTGCAAAAGTCAACTAAATTTAATTTTGATTTACCTTGTAAATATAAGGACATGATTATTTATCACGATTTTATGTAGCTAGATATAATTTTCACTTTTGTATTCCATTTCAAAATTTGTAAACGATTTTATTTTGTAAATATGTTTCAAATTCCAAAAGTCAATTAAATTAAATTTTTATTCCACTTGTAAATATACGGGCATGATTATTTTTTACAATTTTATTTTACTAGATATAATTTGATACTTTTATTTTATAAATGTTTTTCAAATTGCAAGATTGTCAATTAAATTTAATTTTGATTCTGCTTGTAAATTTAATGACATGATTATTTATTACGATTTTATTTAGCTATGTATAGTTTTTACTTTTTGTATCTTATTTCAAAATTTGTAAACATTTTATTTTGTAAATATGTTTCAAATTACAAAAGTCAATTAAATTACATTTTTATTCCGCTTGTAAATATAGGAACATGATTAATTATTACGATTTTATTTAACTAGATATAATTTTCACTTTCTGTATCCTATTTCAAAATTTGTACACATTTTTATTTTGTAAATATGTTTCGAAATGCAAAAGTGTCAATTAAAATTGATTCTTGATTCCGCTTTTAAATTGAGTCTTTGCAAACAATTCATAAATACTTGTAAGGATCATTGTAAGCTAAGGATAATAGATGTATTCAGTATTCTAGGAGAAACTCTTTATGAGACATGATTGACATATAAATTTGAAGGATGAAATATATGGACATTGTTTTATTTAACAAGCTATAATTTTAAAGCTTTTTACTTTCGATCAAAAAGTTCGCAAACATCTTTATTTTATAATTTGGATTCACTACACTTCACAAGTGTCACATAATCTATATAAACAATAAGCCATCAATATTATTAAAACTTAAATAGTTGTCCATTTTAGCAGAGTAACTGACTTTGATGTCTCATTTCTCTTTTGCTGTTTAAAGCTATCTGTGGCTTCGAATAATTTCATACTTTTTTCCAGTCAGATATTTCTGATTTGGTTATTTGGTTTTGGGTTTAATTACGCAAAAACAATGTTCGGGAGAGCTGCGCCAAAAAAAGACACATAGTGTCAAGTAATTTTGAAAAAAAGAAGAGTAAGAAGAAAGAGCAGAGTAAGATCGCTTGGACATCCTGGATAAGCGACCGCATGTTTACCGGATACATCAAAACCTTATGGTAAAAGATAGCTAACTTATGTACCTTGGATTTATGAAGTCCGTTCGTACACAAAGATGTGCCCTGAGAGACACTTCTGATTTGGAAAAGGGACACTTTACAGAACGATTCAAAAGTAGAGGAACACTTCTTTAAACATCGTATTGCATAGAAATCAAAAAAATGTATGTATGTATATAAAACTACCCTACAATAATGGTCCGGACAGCAAGATGTGTTGGTAAAAGGGAATGAATACATGCTGTACTAGGAGAATGACCCCCCTCCCCGCGTGCTGAAATTACACTAGCAACCCTTCAGGGAATACTTTCAACAAGGTTTTGATACACAGCTATGTGTATTTGTGTCCATTCCTACTGCCAGAATCTCGCCAGCTCAGCAGTAGATTTAGGACGTGGTTCTCTGGTCAGTAAGCTTTGCTCTAACTCGCCACACAAATGATCTATGGGGTTTAGGTCGGGACTATGAGCAGGCCAGGGAAGACGTTTTGCATTTATATCTTGATACCACTGCTTGACAGAGGCTGTAGCATGACACGGAGCGTTGTCGTTCTGGAAGTAACATTCGTCCATTCCATAAAATTACCAGATCGTAGGAAGAACCTGATTGTACAAAATATTCATGTATGGTCGGCGTTTAATTGACCAGGGACAACATGCAAAGGTCCCAGTCCATGCCACGAAAAACAACCCCAAACAAGCAGTCGTAAGTTATGCAAATATAAATATATATATATATATATATATATATATATATATATATATATATATCGCACCCCGCTATTTAAAGTGGCGCAACTGAAAATTATAGAATTTGAGAAACATCAACTTAAATGATACTATAAAACATATTGAAATAGTATATGTTTCTTTTAAATTTTAGGTAACTATTTATGGTGGTAACTTCTATCAGATTCTATAGAATAGTAATTTATCCCACTGGGTCACCTCATATATATATAAATATATATATATATATATATATATATATATATATATATTTAAATGATATGACATAATTTTTTTTATATTTGACCTGTGCCACTATTTTAACCGGGTGTAAATATATATATATATATATATATATATATATATATATATATATATATATATATATATATATATATATATATATATATATATATATATATGCTAAATTGTACCCGGTAGGTAACTAACCGGGATCAATTTCTCAATTTCAAAGGGAAAGATCCTAGGACAACAATTCGTAATCGTAATTTTAAGCCGCGGTCAGGTGAAGATGTTAATACATGAGCCTACCCTATTCTTTAACCTTCCACACTATGCCGACGTGACGGCATTCAAGGTTGGACTAGCTTGGCCCCCTGGTAAACCAAGAGATGTATGGTTAGACAACAATTTTCTTGCGTTAGAAATTTGCAGCAGAAACGCACAAAAGTATTTTGATTATATACGATGCTCGAAATATAAAAATAAAGAAACGTCTGTTCGTCACGAACAATTACTTCGAATTTATCATCTTTATTTCCAAAATCAAGTTTCGTTATAACGCCCACTACTAAGTCACGTTTTTTGTAGCTCATTTTGGTATAAACTCACTCGAGAAGATTTATCTGCCGAAAAGTTACTAAGAATAAAAGATTTGTCTCTCCGAGGAATAAATCCACAGTTCATTTCGTCTTGAAAGTATGTGTGCACTTAAGATTTACGGTAAGACACTTACACTTCACTCATTAGATGCTCCATCGAACCATTATCTATAAAAATAAAAATGGAGTGCTTGAACATTTAATATTCTCAGCAACTTATTAATCTATATTATGCCATTTTTAAGTAAAAACGGATTTTCGAATATCGTGTCTAGTGTGTTTCAGTACTACGTATATCCCAAAGGCTGGATATATTTAAATTACATTTTGTGCACTTTGAGAGTATTTACAGTAAGAGTTAATATGTACCTTAGCTATAGTATGTCTTTAGTGTTGTCTGTCTGCATATTTGTACTAATATCACATAAAAACATTCAATACATCTCCATAAAATATAATTCATTTTGTAAAACTTATTGTAACCTAATGTATAGATTATTTGATGTTACATTGCATTATTTTTGGGAAAATTTCTCACTGAAAACATTGAATACTCATACATTATGGTTTATATATTTTATCTTACCAAAAATAATTTAAAAAAACCATTGAATCAGTCCTTATTGACAGTGTTATAAAATGTATGATATGTAAACAACCACCAAGAGTAAAATTAAAGTATTCATAAAAGTTTTGAACGCTCAATTTTGATTGTAAGTAAGTGACAGTCCGTGATAAATTCCTGATTGCTCCTGAAAAAAGCGCCAAGGCCGTTACCACACTCGATAAACGTATACTGAAGTGTACCTTTTATTGTAATTGCTAAGAAAGCATCTACATTACCAACAGTCAGGCAAGAAGCAGCGAAATATTGATTAAAAGGTATGTTCAGCCATAGAGAAAGTTTATAACAAAGTAAAATGTTCTAAAATTTCTCTAAATACAGCTAGGATAGCGTATTTAAATTAATAATAACCATTTTTCCACATTTCGTCGCTTATATTTTTTGAATTTGCATTTTACTTTAAGCACTTTTTCTTTAAATCCACACCTTGGTGCTAATGAGAAAGCTCATCCACCATTTATCACTCAGTGTACCACGTTAGCTACAAAACACAAAGCAACGGAAAATTCTTTCACACTTAAACATACCCAGAATTAACGACGTCTCGACTCCAGAAATGTTTACAGTCTGAAACAAACTTTACCATTTACAGATGTTTTCACTGCTGCATCCCAAATTGTTGCTTTGAAAGAACTGACACTTAAGGAGAAAGCACTAGGAGGGAAAAAACATTTAAAACAGTGAAGTGGTGCCGTTCTAAAGTAGCTGATGCAAATGCACTGGAGACGGGAATAAAAAGAACAAACGAACTGCGTCGGCTATCCCCTGGAGATCTTCCAACTCGCAGACGATAAAAGGAGTGTCCAACCATCTGTTGGATTTCCGGGTCCACTGCGTGATGTAGACAAGTTTTTCCACTTACGATTTCCACAAAAGAAATACACCGAGTCAGATAAAAAGAATAAGAATGCCTATTTCTAGAAAATGGATACCCGAATCCCTTTTGGATAGTTTCAGAATGAGCATTCTCTGAAGTATCTTGTAGAATTCGACCCTGATGGAAAATGCCGAGGAGGAATTGTTTTTACACCTCGATGCTTGATATATTTTTTTAATGAATGAAAAGAAGTTGTGGAACGTAGAATGGATATTTAATCCTTGTAAGATGATTTTTGTTGGTTATCAGATAAAAAGTTGGGTTGTTTTAAAAAATAAGTTATTTTGTTTTTAAAGGAAATATCTTTCACATTAAGATTACAAAAAAGCCGTTGGATGAATTTCATTGCTGGCAAGTTAGAAAACTTCAAACTGACCGTTTTATAAATTTTAATCCTTCTTGTACTTGTTTCGGTGTCTCGTGACTGGCAAAACAAACCAGAACTTGGAGGACGAGATATCTCGTCATTAGAAGAAACAGACAATTATCCTGATCTCATCATTAACAAAATCGGCAGTATCTTGATATTTGTGTTTCCTTGTAAACCGAATAACACTTTAATGACAAATTAACCCCCTGGTGTTTGTTTTGACGAGGTTTCACGTCACTAGCAAAAGTGTTCAGTTTTCAATAGACGAAATATCTCGGCACTAGCAAGAGTGTTCAGATTTCAATAGACGAAATGTGTCTTGTCACTAGGAATATTTTTAAGATTTCACTAGACGAAGGATCTTGTCACTAGCAAAAGTGTTGAGATTTCACTAGCAAAAGTGTTGAGATTTCAATAGACGAAATATCTCGTCGAAAGTACTTGTAGGGTTAACAAAAAACTGGATAGAATTGACCCCAAACAAAACTGTACTCTGTCTAGCTAAAGACCGTTGTGTACACGTAGGCTGGTGCACGTTAAATATGTCGTGGCTTTAAATTTCCTCAATTTACCGTGATGTGGAAGTTTGGAGAGTGGTGTCCAACTCAGGTGTTGTTCCCGTCATTTGACCGTGGTTTAAAATTTCGAGCCGTTTTCCTTGGATCTTTTCCATTGAGGTTGATCCAATAGCCAATAGTCCACTGTCTTGCTTCAGTTCGACGTTATTTAACTAACTACCTAATTACCTACCAGAACAAACTGCAGGTTGAATGGTGAGAAACTAGTGCATTACCCCAACAGAGGGGATTAATGTTTTTCATCTAAACAAAAAAAAACATCTTGATTGACTCTTGGAGACTTAGTTCTTAATATGTACAAAACCGACTGGATTACCAATTGGTTAGTCTACAGTAGATGTTAAGTCCAATTACACATCCATGCTCTCTTTCAGGAAAATTTCCAGAGAATTTTCAACTGTACTGCCTAAAGAGAAAATCAGAAAACTGACACAAAGTCACCGGACTGGATCAATACGATTCAAACTCGAATTCTCACACACACACACAAGCTTATCAATCCTTAACATTCTAATACTCGAGGGCAATGTATTTCCGATTTCATTGGTGTGGACACATTTATTCGTATTCACGTAATATGAATTATGTAATCCTGGTTTTTGAGTTGTAACAAAGTTGATTTCTGGTGTACAAAAGCAATTTGAGTTCAAATTATTTGGGAAATTTTGGTCATCGTGGAACTCTTTGGAACTACTTTTAAAAAAAGCGACATAGTAATTTCTCACTAGAAAGAGAGTATGACTTTATTTTAAAAGTAACCAATTGCTTAATATTAAATAAATATCAAATTAAAATCAATTTAACATAAAAATAAACCGGAGAAAATAGAATTTGATATTCACATGTGTACCCCATTCACAATCGTATCGAATGTTGATTGGTTTAACTTAACCAGTACTTCAAAAAGAGGACTGTTTAAATGAACACCCACTACTATAATTAGCGTACAATATTTTTTGTCGGCCTCACTATAGTCTGCTACTGCTATAACCAAACCGAATATAATGAATTTTCGGTTGTAAAGCACATTTTTTTGTTTTGATTGAACCTGTATATTTCGGAAATATATTTTTATATCGTACAAACATTGGTGTCCAAAATTATCTTCACATGCATGGAGTCTCGGATTTCTAAGAAACTGTAAACTATAATTTTATGAATTTGTGTGGAATGAGATATTCAACTAGTTACCACCGTCCCAGCCTAAGCCATACGGTATTTCGCCATATAATTTTGAACCATGGCCAGATGACGAGGTAACGTCTGAGCTGTCACCCCACTCTCCAAGCTTCCACACCAACCCAACGTGAAGACTTTCGAACACGACAGATTTAAGGTGCACCAGCCGGCTCGACACCATACTCTTACAAACATCCTTGCCCTGACCCGGATTCGATCCACGAACCTTCCGATCCAGAGGCTAACACCTTACCCACTATACCGGTTGGACGGATGTGGAATGGACATAACATCATAACACATAAATACAAAGGTAAAAATTAACGAACACTGCATATGATATGAAACCATAAAAATGGCGATAATAAGTGACAAGGAAAGGTCAGAAAAAAATTGAATAGCTCAGAGAAAAATTAAGGCGTATGAATTCAATATGGAATGTGATCGCCCCTGACTTGTACACACATATCACAATATGATTTCATGCTGGCATTAATATTGTTAACCACAGTTTGGGGAATTAAGTTCCGCTCCTCCAGGAATGCGGTCTTCATGGCATTTATATCTCAAGGAGAAGGATGTCACCGTGCAACTGCTTTTCCAAGGTAGTTCCATAAGTTCTCTATCGGGTTCTGATCAGGAGATTTTGCTGGTAATGGTATTCGCTCAATGGTTTCATTTTCACGGAATTCACCAACGAGGTTTGCTCGATGTGGACGAGTATTATCTCGTCTCTAAATAAAAAAATCAGATCCATATGCTCTTCTGAAAAGTCTTACATAACGTAATAAGACCTCATCCCGATATCTCTGGCCGGTCACAGATCCTCTTTTGAAAAATTGTAGGGGCGTACGTCCATAGATCATTATTCCACCCCTGACTATCACACCTGCACTACCAAAACGGTCACATTCCATAGTGTTCGATGGAAGATTTCGCTTTCTTCGTTTCCTCCAGATGTAAAAACGCTTAGAATCAGATGTTAAACTAAACCTCACGCGACTCATCAGTCAAGAGAACATGGGTCCATTGGTGTTGACTCCAGTTCTGATGTTCTTTGCACCTATGAAAGCGATCCCTGGTGTGTTGTGATAGAACAGTTCCCTTGGCGTCAGCTAGCTCTGAACTTAACTGCCGAGTAGTAGACTTCCTATTACGACGAGCAGTTAGTACCGTATATCAATGAGAAGCAGTTGTTATACGTTTACGACCATGTCCAGGTCTATTTACAGTTCTGAAATTGTTACCATAACGCAGAGTAACTGTCTTGAAATGAGGCATTGTGCGCCAGAACGGACCATCCCACAATTTTTTATTTTGCTAAGTGAAGGCTGTTAGGGTTCATATTAGATAAACCCCATTTGGTCCGTTCTAGCGTGAATGGTTTTAACAAAACGGAGTAGAAATAGCCTTCAACTTAGCAAAATAAAAAATTGTGGGATGGTCCGTTCTGGCGTTCAACTCATCAAATATGCACACATCTCGCTGCTTCCATGATAGTCGACCGTGCTTCTAAGCAGCCGATAATGCGTCATTTCACAGATTCTTCATAATGATACTTCGTAGCCATAACAAACCATTTTAGGCCTAACACACTAAAATCAAATGCTGTATTGCTTTGGTATATTCAGAAAGCGCTTGATTCACCGTACGATGACGTAACGCCTTGATTAGCATATCAGAAACCGTTTGATCACTTTGAATTAATTGAATTAGGGTCGCAGTTGCAACAATTACTTATATTCTAAGAATTTTTTAATCATAGAACTTTTTGAAAAACATTATTGAAAATAATCGATTGTAAATGCACCCGAAGACAAAAAAAAAAGTTGCATCTGAAAGGAATGGGCCGGTATAAATGAAATTTGGAGAAGTACTTCTGCGTTGGAGATGTAAATGATGAACTTTTCATAACCGTGTAAGCATACACAACCCTCAGGGCAGTTCGCTGCATACCGGGACATGAAAGGACATGCAGTAGAGCAGCAAATTCATTTCGACTCATGCTGTTGTGTTGGTTACATCGTTTTTCACTGAGTTATGCCTCGGTTAAAAAGTTCGCAAGCTATTTAAGCAACTTCGAGAGTTCGATCGAGGCTAAGTAATTGGCCTCCGAGAAGGTGGATGGTTTAAGCGACGGATTGTGCATCATATTGGTTGTAGTGATTTTACTGTTGCACGCTGTTGGCAGATGTGGATACAACAAGCACATGCAAGCGTCAACCAGGCTCAGGAAGGCCTGAAGAAACCGGACCTAGAGGGGATCGATGTGTTGTAAGGCATGCGCGTACTGATCCAACAGCCACTGGTGCAGACTGTCGCAGCCTTATTACGGGCCCAGTAACCCAATAAGTGAACTGGAAGTGGGAACCTCTCTCGATCATCCAATAAGTGATTCCACCATTTGTCGACGGCTTCACGAAGTGGGACTAAGCCCACGAAGACAGTTATAACGACTGACTTTAACAGCATTGCATCGTTGTCAAAGACTGGAATGGTGTCGTGCCATACGTGGATATGGGGCGTCTATTGGCGTAAAGTGGTCTTCACTGACGAATCTCGCTTCTATCTGGATGGAGACGACAATCGAATCCTTGTGTGGAGGCAAAGTGATGAGTGCCAAGATTCACGGTTTGTTGTGCAGCGTCACACGTCCAGAAAACCTGGTGTCGTGATGTGAGGTGCCATTGCGTATGATGCCAAATAAACTTTGGTATTCGTTACGGGCTCTTTGCAGGCCAGCATTATGTACAAGAAATTTTACAACCAATTACGCTCTCATTCATTAAATCCCAGGTTCACCCGCTTTTTCAACTATAAAATACTCGATCCCACATTGCTGCCGTCTCTAGAGCATGTCTACGACACAACGATGTATTACCATGGCCGGCATACTCACCGGACTGTCCCCGATCGAGAATATCTGGGAAACCATTGGACGAGATGTCACCACTCCACCCGAACCGCGTATTCTGCTGGTACTACGAGACAGGGTTCAATCAGCATGAGATGGACTGTCACAGGACAAGTATAAAACTGTCTTACAGTACCGATTTTTTATGAGGTTGCAAAAATATTATTTATTTATGTTTTTACATTTAATACTGTTGTAATACATTATGGTAGTTACAAACTGAATTTCTGTTCCCAAAGGACTTCGAATTGACAGTTGTATATCTATCAAACGTCATTTCCATTCGGCACCACTACTGAACGACTGTCATTTCTTTTGAAGCACCCAGTGGTAAAACTATAATTTCTTCTATCACGCAAATCCATGCACTCTCTTACAGGCATTCCTACTGAGTGTGGCAAACAAACACTACAACTACTATACTAGTCATGATGCTGATTCGATTCTTTGAGTGTAAAGATTTCTTCCTTTGAATTGACCCAGTAACCCAACGACACCTGAGCAAGTCCATACTTATTATGATGTTTCTGATTCGTGCCAAATTTCGCATGATTGTTGCCTGGTAATGACGACGAGAAAGGGAATTATCGTTGGATAAAATGAATGATTGTCAGCAAAATTGTACACAACTGTCATAAATAACCCACCACAGAAAGAAATTATTTTCTCGATGCGATGTTACTTCATGATGGATTCATTTTTCACGTGATGTCCTTCTTTTCGGTAGCAGTATATGCGTGTGAAAATTGTGATGGTTCGCATTTATCATTTAGATGACTGTAATGGTTCTCATTAGCATAATCGGTTCTTTTATGTGGGAATTTCGAGAAAGGAGGTGTATGATGTTTGCTGTTTTGTATTGCAGATGTGTTTTAGTGGCTGTAGCAACAAATGAGCAGTCACCTAAAGCGTGAAAGAGCATTTTGCCTAAATGTACGACCACTGTTTTCGTAGTTTTGTATTATTATATAATGTATGAAAAATTTCAAATTATCTCTATATATTTCACTAACATGCGTAGCACAGAAATCGATATTATTTGCTTATTGACGAGTGGAAAGAACGCATATATATACTATAAAATAGACCATTACGAGATTTATTCGACATTTTTGCCACTTCTTAAACTTTCCTCTTTTTGTGCTAGTTCCCGTTCTGATTACTCGGCGATCATAATAACTCTATTGATTGGTGTCTTACTTCTATGATTCTAAAGTAATGACTAAGAAATTGAAAAATAGCTCTGTTGACGTATAAATTACAGAAAATGTCAAATAAAAATTCAAATAAAGAAGTCAATAAAAATTATTTTATACTCGTATATTATACTATTACAAAAATTCAAGAGCTTTTTTTTAACCTTGAATATATAAAATTATTCGAATGTATTAGAGATGTTAATATTGGGTTGGTGCAAAATTTATCAAGTATTTTGTTGAAAAAATGTAATGAAAAGTAATTTTTTTGCAAGTATTGTTAGAGTTTACACAGGTATTTACCTTTAGTAGACTGATACAATTTATTCTATGATGCACCAAATTAAAAGAAATTTAAACAAGAAGTCAGTTCAGCTTTTTAAATAGGACATATTACATGTGGATCATAAAAGACAATAAGATCATAAAGGAAAGTTTATTTTTACAAATCACAAATTTGTGAAAGAGATTATGTCTTAGAAACACAGTTTGATTTTTTAAGTATCATAATTGTGATATTTATAAGTTGAATTTCACACACACACAGAGACTATTCAGCTACGCTCTAAAATTAGTCTTACTAAAGAATTAAAAATACAAATGAGTGCAGTGATAGATTCAAATGTTTGACATTTGTTTCAAAATCCCAAGCCTTTTATATGCTTTAGAGGTTTCTTCAAGTATATGTGCATTCGAAGTAGATTTGTATTGCTATTTATTTCCTAGGTCAGAAATATTGTGTCTTCTTGGAAATTCACCATCAAGCAAATATGATAGAATTTTTCTAGTAAAAGTAATTGCAGAGCATTAGCTATATTCATGAAGAGATCATTTTGAATACACCAGTCATAGAATTCTATATTCTATCATAGAATTCTATATTATCTCATAGAATTCTATATTATCTCATAGAATTCTATATTATATCATAGAATTCTATATTCTATCATAGAATTCTATATTTATCATATAATTCTATATTCTATCACAGAATTCTATATTCTATCATAGAATTCTATATTCTATCTCTATTAACGATTAGTTGATGAAATAATATTGTATGAGAGTATTAATAACGATATTAATTCATTAATGTTAATTCAGTAAATTACAATGCCTCTATAAATCGTTTTGACTTGTAGGCAAGCACAAAAATAATTACAGGCAGTATTATGACGATTGAAATGTAACTCTAGTGTCGATGGAAATTTGAGTTTGTTCGGGTACAAATCCATATTCACTACCGTAAAGAGATTAGATACATAATCTGAGATTAGCATTTAAGCCGTACCTCACATCCATACTGCTTTCCGTTAAAATCATTGGGCTCTAAGTTATATGTCAACAATTATTCGACAATGCGGATATTGTAGAGCTTTGTGCAGAGATTTGAGCTACATGAATACCTAATTTTAATCAAACTGGAAGCATTTGTGTCTGTTGTATCTTAGAAAAGTTTGTTATTTACCTTGGAATTGCATAAAATGCCGATTGTTCTGAAATTAATACTCAAAATAGACTCAGGAACTTCAAATTAAATACTTTGTTTAGCATTTTGCATTCGGAATCGTACTTTTTACATCACTCTTTCATTCTCATAGATAAAAGGTTATTCCTTGATACTATAGAAATTCTCATGCAATTGTCTTGGAGCAAATAATGATTTATCATTCACAAGAATTACTCTAATTTAAATGAATACTCCATTTTATTATAATGATTTATTTTATTTAACACGTTCGCTGCCAAACATGATATGGTGATTTGATAGTTATTGTCCCGCACAAGAAATGGGTTTTTCCCAGAAGCCAAATACCAGCTAAACCAATTCCAGAATAGATTGGAAAAAGCTCAGCCAACAAATTTGCAATTTCATCACATGTTAGAGGCTTAGTAGAGTGTATTTTTAGTTTTTCGGGGCGTGAATGAACTGCAGAACTATCGTCTCTACAACTCATACTTACAAGATTTTTTTCATAACTACTAAAGCTATAAATTCGAAACTACGTACCTTTACAACTAGCTTCTAACCTCTACTCCACGCCAATACTACGCCAACACGTAACATATAATGCCAACTGAAGAGGAGAAAAACTTTTAAGGCGAAGCTCTTCCCGTGCGAACGCGTGACCGGCTACTGAGACATCACTCCACATAACACTGAATTATCTGCAAGGAGTTATTAATTTTAAGAAAGCTTTTTAAGTTCTAAAGCAAATTAATTTGTTTTAGGAATAGGATGAAATATCGCAACTGTTTTCGGATTATCCTATGACAGAAGAGGACCTTGAATGGGTAAAAGAAATTGAAAGTGACCCACTTGTTAGTGCAACTACTTGCATGCCTATTTGTTCATTATTTTTGTAATTTTATGTTTATTTAAAATTTAAGGTTTAACATGCGTGATACCTTCTTTTTTTTAATACAGATTTACAAAATAATTTAACTTCACCAGAATATCCGTTGGCGATGTTTTTTAAGCTGTTAAATCGTTATTAGCATTAGCTTTGAGTTTAATTTGCTACTTAATTAGTTGTTTAATTTTTAGCAAATTTTTTTATTTAAAGTTTTATTTAAAATTGTGTGTACAAATGATAACAGATGCATACGCTTACTATGATACAAATACATGAGGATCACCTAATAACCCTGCGTTTGAAACTTATTAAACTGATTGCAAGTTAAATTCTTCTTCCATCTTCATATCTTAGAAAAAGTTTTCTGAGATATTCCTTGGCAGTGATTTTGAGAATTCAGCTGTTTTAAATTGGGCTCTAATGATGGGATCTCTCTCATCCAATCAACTACAGAGCATCTCAAAAGAAACAACGGAACATTTCAGAGCTTGAATCTTTGAATAGAAATGAATTCTTCAAGTTTCCATTGTACAGATAATTTGAGACATTTTTTTCTCTTGTGTATATAAAACTCGACTTACGATTCCTGAATAAATTTAAGATTAAAACGTCCAAATGCGATTGCTTTATCTTTACTATCGAAATAAATACCTCCGAAATAGCAACCGACCATTTTGATCAAATTTTAATATTCATATATTATTTTTTGAAGCTTTAAGGGGGTCCGTAACCCAAAAATCATCACATTTTCCAATTTTTTTTTTATTATTTCAAGATATTCTCTGTGTTTTTCTGCTTAAAATGACGTCTAAATCATGTTTATATCTTAATTAGAACTAGAGATATAATAATTTTTGTGGTGCATTGTTTTGAAAATCTAACACTCTTGACAGTTGTTGTCATGGCAACAACATCAGATGATACTTTTTTTCAAGATTTCCTGTATTCAAATTGCTATAAGTCGAAAACCGATAAAGTTTAAGGGTTGAAATTTGGAATATTTCTTTTTAAAACATTATACATTAATTATGATTCAGCAAATTTGAAACAAATATCTACTTTTAAAAATATGACTTAAAAAAAAGTACCTTAAAATTTTCATTCAAATATATTTTATTTTTTATTAAATTAATATTTTTTAAATTGCTGAATCAAAATTAAAGTTTATAATTTTGTGAATAATTTACTGCAAGAATTTTGAAAATTGATCAAGAATATTTTAAGTTTTAGCAATTTAAAAAGACCCCTCTTTTTTTTCAAAACATTTTAATTTAAAATTTCAAAAAAACTTTTGGAAAAATTTTGTGTTGTGATTTTGCTTATTAGTTAGATGGGTTATCAGTTCCAAAAAATTCTAAATTCTAAATTAATTAATAAAAAAAAAAATTTCAATGTGTCCCGGAACCCCTTAAGAATTTTAAGTTTTGATTAAGTTTTGTATTTCCTCTACGAGGGTCAAAGCTTATCAGCAATTTCATAAAACACATCTTTAGATTTGTCACACTGGATGCTTAGAATTTATACAACTGTGGTCACCTTACCAAAGTTTGACCTTCATAGTGTCATTTTCCTTGATCCTGCTTCAGTGTAAACGTGACCGCTTCGATAGCAGTATGCACCAAGGAAAAAACCAGAGCAGTGATCCGATTTATATCATCGGCAAGTGTGATAATGGATTAAGTTCATCGTTTTCAATGCAAACAAACTAACCAGGCGGAATTTGAAGATTTTACTTCCACTGGACTAATGCTTTCGCATGATGCATATCGAGGTTACCTTAATGGTCCAAGTGCTTTTGACGAGATATCTCATCCATCTTGATCTGACCAATTTTTGCTGATGACTAGTTATAAAGGGAATGCCGACTTTTTTATGGTGAGATCAAGATCTGGTCAATTTTTTTCTAATGACGAAATACATCGTCCATCAAGGTATGGTTGGATTTTCTGATGATGACACCTCGTCGCGAGACCCACAAGTGGGATTAGACCGTGTTTGACTCTAAATCTAATTGGGGTTCGTCCATCAACTATCATATGAGGCCTTCAGGACTAGAATGCATCGTTCCCATTCTGGTCAACCTCTGATGATCACACACCCAAACTCCTTTAATATGATTCCTTTTCGTGCATCTTTGAATCGAGTCCCTAGCTGCTTTGGTTCCCGAGAGATGGCAGAAGAAAAGCCTGGCAAATAGCAAGACCCGGTGCACACATCCGGTTTTTCAACGTGCGGCGCCGCTGCCGCAACGCAAGTGCGGTATGAGATACATTAGATCCAATGGAGTAGTGCACACGTGCCATCCACGCCGCTGCGGCGACGCACGTCCAATTTCCGTGCAATTTGTACCGTAGTTTCCCACGGCGCCGCAGCTCGCCGCACACGCTTCTCCAGTCTCAAGTACATTGTTTTCATAAATAAATGGAATATAAATAATAATTAATAAATGGTTGTATCCAGTAACGTCTATTTTGATTCAAAATATACTTTTTTTACACCAAGTAAGCGAAATAAACGCGTTTTCTTCGATAGAATTTTTATCGCAAATGGCGCGAAATGAGTAATTGCGTCATTTCACGGTAATGTTTGCATAGTTGGGCTCCAGTGCCGTAGCGGCGCCGCACGTTGAAAAACCGGATGTGTGCGCCGAGCCTAAAAGTACATACGAGAAAAAATTTTAACTCGATCTATCTCAAAATGTCATAAAATGGAATTTATCCACTCAAGTTCTGCACACGCCTCATATCAATTTGGAATTCATTCTTTAGAACTTTTGTTGATGATGTGCTGAAATCATTCGAAAAAAAATCCAACTGATGTCACATTCAGAATAAGTACAGGAAAGAGTAATTGTGACAGGTACACTAACGCCACAAATTAGGTCGACTGAAAATGCCACCCATACCATTGAAGTGGTGGCTTCTGCTGGAGAACCGCAAAGTCTGTTTTCTCTCATATTAAATACACGCAATATGAGAAAAGATTCCGTGCCATGCACCTCTATTATAAATCGATTAGAATCTGGGCGCAAGCAGTGAAAAATAGGATCAACGCGAAAATAAAAAGAGGATCGAAAGCAAGTTTTAAAAGATGGTCGAAATCCGACAGTCCGGAGTCCATTGTAAGGATTGTTGATTAATGGACTTGCAAATATGAGTTATGGGGTTAAGGTGTAATTAATAGCGCTGTTTTGTGTCCAACTGATTTATTATTCAAGTGAGTTCCGGAATATTTTTCCAAGAATCATCACTGATTATCATAATTGTTCTTTAATCCACTCAATGCGCTCTCAGGTTCTCGAAGAAGGTATTTCGGATGCATTTCGAACTTTTTCGGAGCTTAAGGGCTGCTTCGAATTCAATTGGCGTTCTTCCAAACCGGGCGTGAAAAATTACAAATAAGGAAAGATAAGAGTTGGAAGCGGAGTTTATTTTGAGAATTATGATATAAATGGAAATCCCATTTTTCTCTTTGTGGCAGATTTCAGCTCTTCCAAAAAATTGTCATTTATTGATGAGAAATGTATGCTAAAGTGAGATTGACTCATAATATAAGAGACTTTGAACTCTGGTTCAAAGTCTGAGCTGGGGTTTTCGTTAACAGGAAGGTTAGTCGAGGGGAGTTAATTGATTGATTAATTGTAAGACTTGGAGGATCGTTATCAGATACTTTTAACATATTTTGATTAATTTAGAAGAGTAGATATTGGCTAGGTAGCTTGATTTTATATATGTATTAAAAAGTAATCACCATGCCTTGTTCTCATCAACATAAAAAAATTCGACATTATCTTGACAACAAGATGTTATTATTTTAAACATTACTCAGACCTTAACTGAAAAGGTATTTCGTCATTAGCAGAATTGGTAATATTTTGATGGACGAGATATCTCGCCGATTGGAGGATTAAAGTAAATATGTTTAACAATAAAATAGATATCTATGATAGCATGGCCAAATAACAAATTATCCGGTCCCTCAAATTTGGGAACGGAGGTTGGCGGTATTCTACAGGAGAGA
This sequence comes from Metellina segmentata, assembly GCA_947359465.1. Taxonomy (NCBI): domain Eukaryota; kingdom Metazoa; phylum Arthropoda; class Arachnida; order Araneae; family Tetragnathidae; genus Metellina; species Metellina segmentata. Next base: position 60,502,883 of record OX375877.1, on the reverse strand, counting down.
ACGAGCCATTTGGCTTGATTGACTTTTGATTGCCGACGAAAGAAGGAAATTAAGTAGACCGACTTCCAAAATTTACTGTGCTCTGGACTTGACACCAACAGAAACACCCCTCCTTTCTAAACCATGTCTGTTTCAGCGCCCAGACTTCTATTTAGATATGTTAAAGATGAATGTACTCACGGATTTGGTTTGGCTAATGCTGGACTATGAATCTTTAGTCACAGTAAAATTCTATTGTCTCTGCTTCAGGTTTACAGACGCGTGTGATGTCTACGATGTCCTGATAAGACTTAGGATATAACAATCGTCCAGTGCGACGTCAATTAAAATACCAAATCTTGTGTGGTTCTTGATGACAAGATATTCGTCATCAAGATGTTGCCGATTATTTCTGTGGTCAAGAGGAAGAACTGGATAGGTCTAAAAATTACTTTTCAAGTTCACGTTTCTGAGATTTTCCCTTTTTTTGGTAAATTGAGTTTTTGTATGCATAATTTATGTTGGTTGCATTTTTGTTACTCTTTTTTCATGCACATTACTTCTTCACAGCACGTAAGGCCATAAGACATATCCTCCATCAGAATCACTAATTTGTCAAATTTCGACATCCAATTATTGACTCCTCTTTGACGACAGATTTAATGTTGACGGATTAAAATCTGGTCAGTTTTTTTCCGAATGAAAAGCATCTCGTCCAGACAATCATCAGGAGGGGTAAGTTACTTAACATGGGAAACTTATTCAGAGTGAACATAAAGACATTTTAAGCAAAACCCTACGAGGAATTCGAATCAAATGATATCGACACTTCGTAATTAATTACCTGTAAAAACTAAATAGAGATACAAAAAGTATAGACCTCCATTTAAACCTAACTGGTCTAAAATATTTTTACTTACAAACTCACCAAATGTCACTACATCTGTTCTAGAAGCGAAATGGTTATCATGTTATATTACAGTTTTCTTAAGTAACCCGAATCATCTGCATGTTTACAGCAAAGGGAACTCAAAAAACTATTTTCTGAACGATTCCGACACTGGAGTATTCTTGCAAATTTCATTTCCATCAATACAGTCTTCTACACAAAGCAACTACTGAATCCAAAAATTCACAAAACACTAAAGCTTGCTGACTTCTTGTTCCAGAAGTTTTCTCGGACCATCAAGATATCTGTGGAAGAGAGAGCGATGACAATGTCATAACAGTCTTCTCAATTAACCCGAGCCTTCTGAATGCATACATAGAATAGAATATAGAAAACGCAGAAAATCTGCTGTCCGATAAATTCCAACGCTGAAGTATTCTTGTGAAGTGTCCATTTCCATCAATTCAGCCGTCACACAGAACAAACTTCGCACAAAAAAAGAACCGAGTAAAACAAACACTTCCGAATTCAAATGTACACAAAACACTTGCTAACATTCAATCCCAAAAATTCTCTCAAACCGTCATGATATCCATTCAAGAATGTGCGCTAACAGTCTTCTTAACTAACCTAAATTCTCTCGATGTTTACATAGAGAAAAGGAAACTGGAAAACTGCTATTCGAACAATTTAAACTTTTTAGTATTCTCGTGAAGTCTATTTCCATCAATTCAGTCGTCACCCAAAACAAAATTCCCACAGAAAAAGAACCGAGTAAAACAGAAAAACGTCGAATCAGAATATTCACAGAACACAGTAGTTTGCTAACTTCCCGTTCCAGAAATTCTCTCAAACTTTCAAGATATCCGTTCAAGAAAGCAATAGATTATAGTGAAATGACAGTATTCTAATTTAACCCAAATCCTCTGGATATTACATTGAATAAAGAAAAAAACTGCTACCCAGGCAATTCCAACGCTTAAGTATTCTTGAAGTCCATTTCATCAATTCAGTCGTCTCCCAGAACAAACTTCAATCTGCGGAATCCGAATATCCGCAGAACACAGTAGTTTGCAAGATTTCCTTTCCAGAAATTTCTCATTATAATGGATTATAGTGCAGTAACAGCATTCTCAATCAACCCGAATCCTTTGGATATTAAAATAGAATAATGGGAACTCAGAAAAATGCTCTCCGAACAATTTCGACCTTTAAGTATTCTTGCGAAGTCCATTTCCATCAATTCAGTCGTCTCCCAGAACAAACTTCAATCTGCGGAATCCGAATATCCGCAGAACACAGTAGTTTGCAAGATTTCCGTTCCATAAATTTCTCATTACAATGGATTATAGTGCAGTAACAGCTTTCTCAATAAACCTTAATCCTTTGGATAATAAAATAGAATAATGGGAACTCAGAAAAATGCTATCTGAACAATTTCGACCTTTAAGTATTTTTGCGAAGTCCATTTCCATCAATTCAGTCGTCACCCAGAACAAACTTCACGCAGAAAAAGAACCGAATAAAAAAGAAAAACTTCGGAATCCGAATATCCACAGAACACAAGAGTTCGCGAACTTTTCGTTTCAGAAATTCTGTCAAACCGTCAAACTATCCGTTCAGTAATGCAATGGATTACAATGAAACAACAGTCTACTTAATTAACCTAAATCCTCTTTATGTTCACATACAATAAAGGAAAACTCAGGGAAAATGCTACCCGAAGAATTCCGACTGTTAAGTATTCTTGCGAAGTCCATTTCCATCAATTCAGTCGTCACCCAGAACAAACTTTGGCCAGAAAAAGAACCGAGTGAAACAGAAAAACTTCGGAATTCGAGTACCCACAGAACACCAGAGTTTGTAAACTTTTTCCCGAGGTGGTCCCTCAAGGAGTTAGGTCTGTTTACCAATTTTTTGGAAACTTCTTGAAGTGTGTCGCGACAAAACGTGACCCGAGGCGTCATGAGATATTTCAACCCCGACTCTAGGGAAGTCACACAGGGCTGACCGGTTCTCATTTATATCGGACTTTTGAAGCCACGGCGGAAAAAGGGGCCCGACACTTGATTGATGGTCTTGTTGAGGCTCTATTTCAATTCTGATCCCCCGGGACACTCAGTGATTGAGACAGTGAACGTTTTTTTTCCCCCTTTCGACTTTCTTCTTGGCCTTGGTAGTTTAATTTATATCACGTGACGTGGAGAAATTCTTTGACGTTGATGTGAGGCTGATAGATTCGTCCGTTTTGTGATGTATGGAGCCAACAGGAACACGAGGCAAGGACGAAAAAAGGTGCTGAAGTAATAAATAATAGCGTGCGCCGCTTTGGGGAAGAATAGGAGGTTCGTAGTCCTGTCAGTTTTGCTTTTTTTTCCCTTAATTTTGTGGAGTTTTTTAATATTTGGCAGTGATATATGTAAGCCTTTTGAAGGACAATATGCTGAAAACTTTTTTAGAATGAGTCTTCTACGGGGAATTATACATAATTGGAACTCCAGATAGGAAGATTGCGTGTTAGGATCACGTCCTGGTCACCATTACTGCGGGGGTCTCCCCCCTCAGTGGTTTCGACGATATATCTTGCCCATCAAGATTCGAGCAATTCCACCAACAACGATATATCTCGTCATCAATATATTGCCAGTTGTTGGATAATCTGGTCAGTTTTCATATAATGACTAGATATCACGTTGGTCAAGATCTGGTCAGTTTTCATCTAATGACGAGGTACCACATTCATCAAGATCTGGTCAGTTTCATCTAATGACGAGATATAACGTTAATAAAGATCTCGTCAGTTTTCATCTAATGACGAGACATAACGTTAATAAAGATCTGGTCAGTTTTCATCTAATGACGAGATATCACATTCATCAAGATCAAGTCAGTTTTCATCTAATGACGAGATACAACATTCATCAATCATGGCCAGTTTTCATCGAATGATGTGATACCTTGTCAAGACAATCAACATGCGGGTTAAGCGGGTTTTGCATGTCCTCGTATACTGGAACTCATCGAGAGATTTCTAGATACGAAGCTACAAATATTGAATGCTATTTATTTAAAATACAGTAACTAAGTACTCAACGTACGATAATTACAATATACCATCAAGGCTGTACGATCTGTGTCCATTTCTTGGAGGTATTCTATTCCTGTGTTTTACAGTTATCGACGCCGAGTGAATTCATTCGAATCACCTTCGTCAGAGCTTGGAAAGACATGGACTTTTAGACGACAATTATGGGAATTGCAGTTCTATTATTGGATCAAATTATTGGCGGTATCCTGCCATTAGCAAACCTGACCAGATCTGGATGAACGAGATATGTTGTTAATAGAAAAGGCTATCTGACTTTGATCGAATCTTCATATAAAACGGCAATATCTTGAAGATAGATAGTCCGTCAATAGCGAAATCGGTCAGATCTTGTTGGAAGAGATATCTTGTAGAAACCACTTTGCGGGCTAAGTGAATACTTATAAGCACTTGTGTTTATTTGTTCAGTAACCGCCACACGGATGTCGATGTCCGCCACATATGACAATGTCCTCCTGAATACAAGACCTATCACCTTATCCGTGCCTTCTTGTAGTCATGATTACCAACTTCTTACATAGAAAAATTAGTCTATTTCAATTGAATTACGTGCTTACGTGACAGCGTATGTTAACGGCATTGTTGAGTCTACATTATCGAATCATTTGAATACATCTTTTAGTCAGAAAGAACTAACAGTAACCAAACATTAACACCATCTAATGGTTAAAAATTATTTACGTTCATGGTAATCAACTAAGTATTAAAATTCTAACTATCATTAAATTATAACTCTATTTTCACCCTCCCCAAGACGCCGCTTTCTTTACATATCTGGTTTTACTACATTTGTATTGAATAGACAAGTGAATTTTGGTGGTTGTTATCCATGATACAATATCAATTAGCATGTTTGAGGCATCAACTATGGAACTTTCACCTTTACTGATGTGGTGTTCGTTGGTGTGCAATTAATACAACATAAATTAGAACACAATAATTTATTCCACAAGACGAAGAGAGACACAAGACAAACAACAACCGAAAGGGAAAAGTTAAAAAGTAAGAATATTGATACGCGCTCCGTTCGCAATGCTTCGCGCATGCGCATTACAAACTTGCGCCGAGAGAGAAAGAGAGCGATATTACGCGAATCGTCTGCTTCTGACAAGAACAACGAATTTCAATTCGTACTCTCCACACTGAAATGGATAATTCGAATATCAAGAAACACTAGTTCTTAAATTAAAAAAATATTTAGATATTTAAAGAATTAAATGAATATTTCATGTACAGGAAGACGATATTTATATAAAGTAAAGCTTAACTGAAAATTGAAGCAAAGAACATGAATCCCTTCTTCCTTCTTCAGATAATTTTAAGCGCCATTTTTATAAATTACATGCTAAAAAAGCACTAATTTAAAGTAGAGCTTGCGAGTAATTGAAACGTAAGACACAGAGAACATGATTATTTTTCCTTGTTTAGACAATTCTATAGATTATTGTAAATTACACACATGCAAAAAAGATTATATTTAAAGTAGGATTTATTTGAAAACTAAATCAAAGAATAATTAATCACTTTTCCTTTTCGGGCTTATTCTAAGCGTCTTGATACATATTACTATAGATATACTTATTACTATACACATTACTTATAGATATACTCTTACATGTAGAGGAAAACAACTTTTAAAGTAGAGCTTGAGAACGTGAACCACTGAAAATGACTTATGTTTTCTTGCTCGGACGATACAATAAAGTATTCTTACGTATTGCATGTAAATACGACATTTAAAAAAGAGCTTAATTGGAAAGTAAAACACAAAACGAATAGATTTTTCTTTTTCAGACCATTTTAAGCGTCATTCTTATAAATTACATGCAAAGGAAGGCGACATTAAAGTAGAGCTTAATTGAAAAGTGAAGCACAGAACATGAATCTTTTTTTTCCTGTTCAGACCATTTTAAGCGTCATTCTTATAAATTACATGTCAGAACAGGAAGAATAAACCACCTATTTATATAAGTGACCATGCTGTATTTTGGCATCAGTGCCAAAACGCGTTTGGTCGATGTGTTAAGTAGTAGATTGCGTGCACGCTTCCTTTACTACCATTCTATTTGAAATACAGAGCACGGAACATAATTGTTTTTGTTCAGACTAGTGCTGTCATGTCTTACGTCTGTTCACATCGATTATGTTTCACTTGGAATTGGAAATATTTTTTTGTTAAACCCTTTTTCATTTATTCATTTGCACAAGTGTTTTATATAGAATATTTTGCCATTTTTGAAAGCCGTGTGCTGCTCTTACTGAGCAAGAAGTGCTAAATGGAAAAGGATTTACGTTTAATGTATTTTGACATGAAAATCTTAATATCTACCAAAGAGTGATAGAATTCAAAGGTATACTATAAGATTTTATAGTAAAGTTAATAAATATTTCATTCAGTTTAAATAGTTAATAGCTTTCGTTTTCTGACTTGATTTAATGTGTTTAAAGATTTATTCGTAGTATTGGGTCATTTGGAAAGTTCTGCGCGTTTTCAAAGCGAAGCTAGCTTTGTTATTATTATTTGCTACCGCTTATAAAGAGTGACTTTGATTGAAGCAGATGTTTAAATTCAGTTTTCTCTGCTTACACTACAATCTTATAGCATGCGTTGTGGCATAATTTTTGTTTCACTGCAGTGCTAAGAATGGAGAACCAGAGAGTTCATTTGCTCTCTCTTATATGTTATATCTTCATATTATGTTGTTTTATTTAAAAAAAGGAAAAAATGCTAGTCAGACTACTCGTAAAATGTGTGCTGTATATGGGCATAGTGCTGTTTCTGAGGCCACAGTTCGAAGGTGGTTTGTTAAATTTAAGTGTGGAAATTTCAACCTCGAAGATGATGCCCGCTTAACATCTAGAGGGGGACTGTATCCCAAAAGAGTAATTCTTTCTGTATGGTGGGACTGCAAAAAGAAGTGTTTAGTATGAATAGTTGCCACAAAATCAGACATTATCAGACATATCCGAAAAATATTGTTCTCAAATGGCAGTATTAAAAGACGAAATCAAAGCAAAGAGGCCAGAATTGAACAATCGTCGAGGTGTTGTCTTCCAGCATGACAATACTCGGCCTCACATTTCGCTGAATGTCAGACAAAGCCTTATTGAGTATGGCTGGATGTTTTGTATTACCCCACATATTCAACAGACCTTGCCCCTCAGTTTTTCACATCTTCAGTTCACTTCAAAATCATTCGAACTGCCTGCAGTTCAATTCATTGTAGACTGTCAAACAGCAATTCGATAACGGCTTTACAAATAAGCCCAATGATTTTTTTTAAAGAATTTTCCATCTGCTAGAAAGATGGCAAAACGTCCTATAACAAAATGGGGCTTATGTGATTCTATAAAATGTTCTAATGTTTTTGTACTGCTTCGTTGTTATTTATCTTAAAAAACTTCAAGAACTTCCCAGATGATCCAATAAAAAGGAACTTACGGTATCCAGATACTCTAGCATTTAACATTTAACCTTACACACACACACATATATATATATATATATATATATATATATATATATATATATATATATATATATATATATATATATATATATATATATATATATATATATATATATATATATATATATATATATTATATATATATATATATATATAGTTGTAGCAGGCTTCCTTCATAAATTATGCTTTAGTATTTATTTTGCGAAAAATTCTGATCTTCTACTATAAAAATTTCCCAACTGTGCTTAATTATTAAGCACAAATAATTGATAGCAAGCATTTCTCTATATTATTATGGTGTAAATAGTTTTTGTTCAATAAGTGTAACGTAAATATTATATATATGTATATATTTTAAATATTATATACTTAAAATTTTTTACCTCCAAGTCAGTCAAGTTATATTACTCTATGTAGCTTTAAAAAATATATAATATTTTAGAATCTATGGGCAGAATTATTTTTGGTGGACAATGGTGTAAAACTGCTTATCACTCAAATGCTTATATACACTGGTGTCCAAAATTATCTTTACATGCAAAGAATCACGGATATCTCAGAAACTGTGAACTTCAATTTTATGAATTTGTCTGGAATAAGACATAACATCACGACACATAAATACAAAAGAAAAAATATTAATGAACATTAGATGTAAAACTGTAGCATGAAACCATAAAAATGGCAATAATAAGTGATAAGGAAAATTTAAAAAAAATTAATAACTCAGAAAACAATTAAGACGTATGAATTTAATATAGGATGTGATCGACCCTGGTTTGTACACACATATCACAACATGATTTCATGCTGGCAATAATGTTGTTAGTCACAGTTTGGTCAATGAAGTTTCATTCCTACAGAAATGCGGTCTTTAGGCCATTAATATCTCTAGGAGCTTGATGTCGCCGTGCAACTGCTTTTTCATGATATTTCCAAAAGTTCTCTATTGGGTTCTCATCAGATTTTGCTGGCAATGGTATTGGCTCAATGGCATCATTTTCAAGGAATTCGCCAACGAGGTTTGCTCGATGTGGACGTCCATAAATAAAAAAATCAGATCCTTGTGCTCCTCTGAAAAGTCCTACATGTCGTACTAAGACCTCATCCCGATATCTCTGACCGGTCACAAATCCTCTTTTGAAAAAGTGTGTTGGTTGTGCATGATTGAAATCTTAGAATATTGAACATGACACATCATCGGTGGTCCTAGGTGACAGATAACCTTACATTTATTGAATGTTTTAATCGTGAACTATTTCAAGATATTTTCGGAATTATATTTAAAAAAATACCCAATGTGACTATAAAAGTTAAATTTTAAGAATCAGTTGAAAGAGTAGACATGAATCAAGATATCACAACACTGACAGTACTAAAGGTTCTTTTTACGTTGTGAGAGAAATCTAATCTTTGATCATTCCATCATTGAAACAGCTATATGTTATATGTAAGCTAATCACTTCTTATGAAATTCGCACCCAACAAAAGTTATTAAAAATTGATTTCAGGAATAAAATCAGACTTCAATTTACTCCTTGAGCGTTCCAAATAAAATATTTGATTTCTAAAAATATAATCTTTTGCCTTAATTTATGATTAGTATTTGCAGTTTTAAGAAACATTGAAAATATCAAGTTATATTTTGATTAATTATCTTCAAAAATATACAAGTGCCAATGAAGTGTCAAATCATTAATAATTTTTATTTTTAAAAGGGCCTCTTTTAAGGTTTTGAGGTATAATCCCAAACATTATCTTAAACTAAATTATTATATACAAAGAGAGAATTTCACTTGCAAATTACGTACAGTTGCGAAATCAGATCTCCAAAAAAGTGATTAAAATGAAGAGAAAGAATGAAACAAACAAAAATTGAATTCATTCTTCAAATGGTACGAATCAAAATCAGTAATTAAAAATTTAACCTCTTACCTAAAATCAAGGTTGTTTCCAATAAATATTCCTTGTCTTACAAATATGCAAAGTACTAATTCGAATAATCATCTAGAAATAATAGAGCTTGCAACAAAGTATCACATCCTTAACATTTTTAAGAACTCCACATTTTTGCTTCGCGTCCTTCGCTGAATGAAATCATTCTCTAAACCCAAAACACTTGCAAATAATGAGTATTGTGAAATACGATCTCACACAAAATGTTTAAAATTAAATATAAGGAATAAATTCTACATTCAATCAATGAAATGTGATTCACACGTTTACGGAACAAGAATTAAATCCAAACCTACTCAATTTATTCCTTAAACATATGAAATTAAATCCCAGTTCATGAAACGTTAATCTTTCACGTTTAATCTAGCCTGCCTCTAGTAAACATTTCTTTTTTTAAATATCCCCAAACCAAGTTATACTTTGAATAATTATCTGAAAAAATAATTTTTGGAAACAGAGTATCACATCACTAACATTTTTAAAGACCTCTCCACGTTTTTGAGATCTAATCTACGAACCTTATCCTTCGCTAAATGGATGCACTCTGAGAGCAAAACACTTGCAAATCACGTACAGTTGTGAAATCGGAGCCCCAACGAAGTGATTAAAAATTGAGATAAGGAATAAATTGAACTTAATCGTGGGCTATCAGTCACTCTTATCAAAGGCAGGAGTCCCATATACTGGAGATCGGAAGCACACTGCGGAAAAGTCATTAAGGATAATGAATTCAAAATGCTAATGAAGTCTCTCTTGTTTTAATTGCAATTTTTAGAAGAGAACAGTCGGTCTTGAGAAAATTTACACCGAGACACGGGAGTAACAGATCGAGTGGTAGCTGTTGTTTCCAGTGAAGGTTTATCTGGATAATGATAATTGCTGATAAAACAATCGAGGGCGTGATGGTTTGAATAACAATAAGGAACAAAGTGGGATTTAACTAACTAACTTGTTTAGAGTTTGCAAGGGTCCCAGATTCATTTCAAAACGGTTTCTAAAGATGGCGATGGCTCTTATTACCATACGCTGAGGTGAGTTGTTTAACGCTCTTGATGTATGTTGTCTTGACAAGGTATCTTGTCATTAGAAAAAATCCTGAATAGATCTTGATCAAGTCATCATCTAAACATTGTCAATATATTGATGGACGATATATCACGTGTATTGAAAAATTGATCAGAGCTTGATGGGCGATATATCGCTTCGAAAGCCATTGAAAGGTTAAAGTTGTGTGTCAAATTGCAAGAATGTGATTAAAGATGGTGATAGCTCTTATTACCATACGCTGAGGTTCTTGAGAGTTATTTAACGCTTCTGATGGTTGTTACCTTGACAATGTATCTTGTCATTAAAAAAAATCTTGATCTCTTCATCAACTAAGCATTGCCAATATTTTGATGGACAATATATCATGTCAATAGAAAAATTGATCAGAGCTTGATGGGCGATATATCGCGTCGATAGCGCTTGAAGCATATGTATATATATATATATATATATATATATATATATATATATATATATATATATATATATATATATATTAGATTATGCGATATGTGGTGCACGTTTTTGACGTGAAAACGTCTTGCAAATTTGACCGATAGTTGGGCGCTTCCAAACAATGAACTTCGAGTTCGGTCCAATAATTTCTATATCATCAGTGTGAGCCTAAACAGCATATTGTAACATTGCATAACATAACATAATAATAATATAACATTGTAACATAACATTATAACATAACATAACAGCATATTGTACTCAATATCTGAAGGAATAAAGACCAGCTAGTGACCTTGAGTTTATGTGCAATGATAAGCGGAGAGGGAGCCACGTTTGGAGGGCCTACTAAGACACGCGAAATTCAAATCAGTATAACTTGGTATTGCGAAGCGCAACGACATCAAAATTGGTCTGAAACGAAAGCTAATGACAGAGATCTGTCAATTTAGGATAGTACAAGTCAAATAGAATACATTGATGGTTGCAAAACTGAATCGCAATTGAATATGTTTGTTTCATAATGTCGACATATACTCTAAATGCCATGCGCAGAAATACATCGAGCGTTGTCTACGGGGAAGAGCAGCTCATCAACTTTCGATAAATACTGAGCTGGCTACTGAATTTGTATTTCATTTACAACATCTAAAGAAATTCTATGCGCTAACAAATCGTGAGGCCGTGTTCCAGCCCAATTTTTTTAAAGTAATGACCCTGTTCCATTTTGGAGATTCCTTTGAATTCAAATGCTGCTTGGTTTTTTTTCCTGATTCTTCTTGATCTAGATAATACCGTGAGTTCATAGTACATTCAAACGACGATAAGGGGATAACCCTATATATACAAGGTGATCATCTAAGGAGTTAACCTTTTAACTAAGGCTATAAATATAACAGGGGCGATTCTCTCTTGACGCAATTCTTATTACTTTCAAGGTACAAGCCTGTACCGACCGTAGTCTGAAGTTGATCAAAATTCTTTCTTGGCGCGATTCTTATAAATTTCAAGGTACAGCTGGCTGTACCAACAGTAGTCTAAAGCAGGGCTCGAAATACCTGGGTGCACAGGTGCACATGAAAATAAAATTGCGCATCTAAATTTTTCCCGCTAGGTGCACCTAACGTTAAAAAAAGGAAGGGAAACGTGTTTTATGTTATTTTAATGTTGGAACAAAATATTAGTATCGACCTCTCTCGCTCTAAAGGAACGTAATTAAAATTCCTAAATACATAATAAGCGTAACAAAATCGCTGGGCCGAAACGGGTTTATACAGAAAGAAGGTTTACTTGTACATTTGCCACCAGAACGTTCCGATGATCGAAACATTTTCCAGATGGCGCTGTCGAAGCGACAGCGATGCGCCGGATAAGGGAGAATTTAGATGTTTAAATATTTTTATTTACTCTCTACTACTGAGACCTTTATAAACATAACCAACTAATAAAGTAGTTTACATTACATTAATGCTCTTATATTACGTTTTTTTTAAAATATGCACCTAAAATATAACCTGTGCACCTAATTTAAAAACCTTAGGTGTACAAAGTGCACCTGTATTAAAAAATCTATTTCGAGGCCTGATCTAAAGTCGGTCTAAACTTTTTCTTGGCGCGATTCTTATTACTTTCAAGGTACAACTGGCTGTAAAGACTGTAGTCTAAAGTTGGTCTAAATTATTTATTGGCACGATTCGTATAGCTTTCAAGGTACAACTGTATGAACCGATCGTAGTCAAAATTTGGTTTAAATTCTTTCTTGGCGCAATGCTTATAAGTTTCAAGGTATAACTGGCTGTACCAAACGGAATGTGCCCCTGGCAGCAGACCCACGAAACTGGGAGATAGAGACCGACGGGTGTTGTCCAGAGAAATTCGTAAAAACCGCACCCAATCGATGGCCCACATACTCCAGGAATTTCAACACGCATCCGGGAGTGTTGTTTCGATTAATACCATTCGTAAAGTAGCACGTCTGCTTGGATTTCATGGTAGTGCTGCCGCCCATAAGCCTTTGATAACAACATACAACCAAGCTGTTCAGTTAATATGGTGCAAAGCACATCAAATGTAGACCGTAGATCAGTGGAAACGGATTCTCTGTGTAGCAACAAATCAATTTTATCCCTGTACCATTTTGATGGCAGTGTCTGAGTCTGGAGTCTGGCTTGAGAACGTCTCCTGACAGTATAACATTGTGCCCACAGTAATGTTCGGCGGAGGTGGAATTATGGTCTGGGGGTGTTTCTCTTGCTATGGACAGGGACCCATGTTCCAAATTAATGGTAAGCTCAACGCCGAGGCCTGCTGCACTATTTTGGATGAAAGAGTGCTTCATACGTTGTTTCAGTTTTACGGGTTGGGCACATGTTACTTCCTGAACGACAACACCAGTTCTCATGTTGCGAGGTCCACCATGGATTGGTATGGTGACAATAGGGTTAACCGAATAGACTGGTCTGCCCAGAGCCCAGACCTGAACCCTATCGAGATCCTCTGAGACGAGTTGGATCGCCGAGTTAAGGGTTTGCAAGAACCGTCCAAAATCGGTGAAGGAAGTTACATGTCTACTCCAAGCCGAGTAAAAGAAAATACCACTAGCCGTCATACAAGTACTTGTGGAAAGCATGCCCAGGTTGGTTGAGGCTGTAATTGCCTCTCGTGGAGGCTCTACCAAGTATTGAATAGCAATAATTTTTGTTCTTCTTTTCTATCACAGGTGTCCAAATACTTATTGGCAGATAGTGTATTATAATATAGCCGTGTAACCTAACTGCACCATGAACTACTTTTTGACTTTTTGAAAAAGTTACAATGACTTTCAGCCTTGCTGAAGATACAATATATATATATATATATATATATATAAGGGGATGGTTCCCACACGTGCTGCAATTACACTAGCAACCCTTCTGGACATACTTTCAAAAAGGTTTTTATACACAGCTGTGAGTATTTGTGTCCATTCCTGCTGCAAGAATATCGCCAGCTCAGCTATAGATTTCGGACGTGGTTCCCTGGTCCGTAAGCGTCGCTCTGACTCATCGCACTAATGTTTTATGGTTTAGGTCAGGACTCTGAGCAGGCCAGGGAAGACGTTTTACAACCATATCTTCATACCATTGCTTGACAGAGGCTGTAACATGACATGGAACGTTGTCGTCCTGAAAGTAACATTCGTTCATTCCATAACATTTCCAGAGCGTAGGAAGAACATGATTGTCAAAAATGTTCATGTATACGTTCAATTTACCAGGAACAACATGCAAAGGTTCCTGTCCATACCACGAACCTCCCCCCCCCGAACAAGTAGTCGGATTTTATGCAAATCCACTGGCATCCGGTCCATTATTGAGTGTAGTGTATATATGAATCCTATGGATCAATTATGTCACGGTACAGAGTGTAATTAGAAAACTCTAAAACTCTTCATGAAATAAAATTGAAATCATCAACTTTGTTTCAATTTTTTAACATACTTCTATTCTACTTGTGTTCCAACCGTCTCAAAAAACAAGAAGTTAAAGCATGACAAACATATTGAATCAATCCCGCTTCCTTTAACTGATTCATTAGTGAATAATCAAATTCAAATGTTTAGGTTAAAACTGCAAACTCATGTCTTATAACCACATTCGAAGATCAATCATGATGCAAATTGCAATTTAAGAAATTTCCAGAACCAGGCATTGATTCCAAAATACTCGGCTCAATGGGTTTTCTGTCTCCAGGGTACAATAGCACCAGCAGCCAATCCCAATTACAACCAGCTAATCAAATACTTTGGAACAAAGTCTGGCAGAGTGAAAGCATTCTTTTCAATTGAATTAACAATGGCGAGTTGATTCGAAATAGCATGCGACAGGACAACTCAATTTATTTTACTCTGAAGGATGGATTCGTCCTCCATGTGAGGTGTAGAGCCTTCTAACATTAATACAATTGCCAATTTTATTTTAAACAGCACTGAAAGTTCTTCGATTTTTAGTTAGTGTTACCTAAATGTGAAACAGTTATAAAGAAAGAACAAGTCAATTAAAATTAGTAGTTTCGTGTTTTATAGTAATTTTGACTTTTTTTGTGTCGATATAATGCATATATAGCATATAATGTTATACTTGGAGGAGGGGGGACTGTTATCAGAGAATCAGTATGGGTTCAGGAATGGCAGATCCTGCTCTACAAACCTTTTGAAGTTCTACGAAAAAATTACTGAGGAGCTGGATAATAAGAGCAGTGTGGATATCATGTACATAGATTTTCAAAAGGCTTTTGATAAAGTACCTCATGAGGCATTACTGTTTAAATTGGAAAGGCTGGGGATTCAGGGAAAAACATTAATATGGATAAAGAATTGGTTATTGGGTAGAAAGCAGAGAGTGCAGGTAAAAGGAAATTATTCACAGTGGACAGAAGTTATAAGTGGGGTGCCTCAGGGATCAGTTTTGGGACCAATTTTATTTATAATTTTCATAGATGATATAGGTCAGGGGATCAAGAATAGAATCAGTATATTTGCAGATGACTTAAAAATATGGGGGACAGTGGATACCAAGTTACAGATAGAAAATTTACAAGGGGATTTTGATAAGATATCCGAATGGGCTGTAAAATGGGGTATGTCATTTAATGTAGGGAAATGTCAAGTTCTGCATATGGGTTACAGGAACAGTGGAGCCGAGTACAGGCTGCAGGGAGTAAAGGTAAAGGAGGGAGAAACAGTCAAGGATCTTGGGGTGATAATTCACAGGGATTTTAAAATGGGTCATCAATGTTCAGCTGCGGGTAAAAAGGCTAATAGGTTACTGGGGTATATTAAAAAGATTGTAACTTCAAGGGATAAGAATATAATCTTGCCGTTATATAAGGGTTTAGTAAGACCACATCTAGAATATGCTGTACAATTCTGGGCTCCATATATGAGAAAGGACATAGAATCAATTGAAAGGGTTCAGCACAGAGCTACAAAAATAATAAAGGGGCTAGAATTTCGACTATAATGAACGTTTAAGTAAGCTAAACATGTATACACTGGAAAGAAGAAGAAGGAGGGGGGGATTTGATTCAGCTTTTCAAGTTTGTAAAACAAGGGGACACAGAGGGCTTAAATTTCAATAGGGATAACAGAACAAGGGGTCACGGGTATAAATTGAATAAGACACATTTTAATCGGGATTTAAGGAAAAACTACTACTTTAATAGGGTAATAGACAGTTGGAACGCGTTGCCAGAAAATATAGTTAATTCAAAGGGAGTATACGAATTTAAGACACAATTGGATAGTCAGTGGGAATTGGGGAATTCATAAACAAAGGACCAGCCTTGTTGGGCTTGAGCCTGTAGCTGGTCGTCAATATTTGTATTTGTATTTGTATATGATAGTTGGTTGACTTCAACAGTGGATCTGTGATAGTTCGATTGATGGTCTTAACCCCTTTAGTAGTTACCACACCGAAGAATCCCGTCATTAGCAAAACTTACCAGATCTTGATGGTCGAGATTTATCGTCATTAGAATTAAACTGACCACATCTTGATTTCGCCACAATCACAAAACTGGCAATATCGTGGATACAAGATATCTCGTCATTAGAAAGAATGGTCAGATCTTGATGGACGTGTTATCTCGTCCAAATTACTTAGAGGGTTAAGGCTATTTAAATTAGAAATTTTATCTGCAGTTTCAAAAATTGATTGCTTTAAGCGTATTTCCTTCTTCATGTACAAATATCATTAATAAAAATACTATTTTACCAATTCTAGGACAGTTTGAATTTGTTAGAAAAAGTGTGTTAGTTATCAAAGCACTAGAAGGACGAAATTACTTACTACTTGGGGCACCACTTTTGGATTAGAAATATTAATTCAGTGAATTTTAGTTGAAATTGCGTTTAAAGTTAATAGGAGGAGTGTTCTCAAATCAAAACTTTTATTTTAGTGAGGGCGATTTTCATTGTGAAGAATGTTTACTAATTGCTGACTATTGTTGATTAATTTGATATATTTGATCAAAAACTATCTAAAACGTGTTGACGCTTCTTCTCGATCAGAAATATTTAAGTCTTTCTGTTGCAGTAGTCTTTATACTCAAAAGGCTTATAATCATAGGTGTGCTGCATGATACGTGAAAACGGAGTGTGATAAAAATTCATTTTATATGTCTGTTAATACAATAACACAAAATTTTGAGTGAAGAATCAAATACATAAAACAAAATTATACAAACTTATAAAATCGAATACTTAAATAAAAAGACTGATGGAAGAAATCCGGGATGCAGCATTACAAAAACGTCTATTTCTCTTTTGACATTCGAGAGGTTGGTCAAAGTGAGTTAACTAAAAATTTGCTCAGTCTCGGTTGTTTGCTTCAAAATGTCCAAACTTGACTATATTAGTCCATTGAAACTCTACACATCGAACACAATTGGTGTATTTCACCAATATTGCAATATTTCATAATAAAAATTACTCCGTATCCACTTCTTCTGTTGCCTTCTTAATACTCCACCTTGCTTTAATCAAGCTTCCTCAGAAAGTTGATGACATGTATTGCACTCAACATCTCATATTCACCCAAATACATTCTCATTCAATATTGCAGAATAGAAAATTACTTCCTCTTCATTGTCTCTGTTTGTTTGATAGTATCTCAGTTTGACATTGGTCTAGTCGAACTCCGTACCAATACCTTCCATTTTTTCTCGTAATTGCTATATTTCATGTGATAACCTAGTCAAAAGCTACTGCATTTATTCTTACTTTTTGACTGTTGAAGACTATCTTTGCTACTGACAACTTGACAATGGGAAAACTTGTTTTCATCAATCCATCGCGGCCCCTCTCAGGTTGCATCATTTTATAGCCAAAAATATTTCCTTCTCACTTCTTTCACGACATTATCACAGCTTGTTTTTATCAATCCCCTGAAAGTACCACCTCTATGAGATTAAAATATTCCTATCACAAATTACTGTTTCCACACCTACACGTTTCATCACAATTCCGCAGCATGCTACCATTAATGCATTGAGACTACAAACCTCTACCGCAATACAATATGATGATCCAAAAGTACCATTCACTCCTTAGACAGTGTATATCCCATCTTGTTACGAACAATCCACTGAGACATCTCTACGAGATTGAATCTCTCATAATAGTGATATTACACTTTACTACAATATTTCGTGCCTCGAGCAAGCATTCCATCGAATCTACACAATTTGACATTGTATAGCCACTCTCACCATTCATTGTATCCTATACAATAATGTACCCCAGAAAGTTTGCATCAATTCATTAAGACAGAGTACCTATGCTACATTCACTTGATGCACAATGGAAAATCTCTTCGGAATGAAAAGCCAGCTTTCCCTGTTTAAATTCACAGTTGCTGAATAATTTGAAGCGTTGGGCAAATACGGGTCAATTAAAATCCAATAGTGCATCTCACCTTGGCGCCCTTGCAATTGGAGGAGGAGACTAATTACAGCAGTGTCTCTCCAAATCCCACTGGTACATTGTATCTACTCAGTGTTTAGTAGAAATTGTCCCAGATTTCTTCCATCGGTTCATTGAGACCTGTTTTCTATGGGATTACTATATCGCATAGTTTCAATATTCCATGCTACTTGATTGTTTTATACTTTGTGCAAGTTATACCGTTTCCATACACGCTAGACAACTCATGTCACTTGTATTTTTGAATCCATTGAGTCTAACTGCTTAAAGATTACACATTTTTTCATAGTTAGAAAGGACCTCCGTTCATAGACTATTATATAATCCAGCAAGGTTTCTTCAATTTATTGATGTAGAACACCTCTGCCAGATATACGGCAAGGATACATATCTCTCCGGAATGAAACTTTAGCATTTCCTGATTTTAAGCTAAAGGTAAAGTAAAGCAGCATTCACAATGAAAATATCCAATATTTCTTTCATCAGTTCTCTGAGACTGTTTATTTCTATAAGTTTACTACATCGTAATAATCTCCAGGCTACAGAAATATTTCTTGCCCAG
Organism: Metellina segmentata; assembly: GCA_947359465.1. NCBI lineage: Eukaryota > Metazoa > Arthropoda > Arachnida > Araneae > Tetragnathidae > Metellina > Metellina segmentata. The sequence continues at coordinate 60,483,956 of OX375877.1, read as the reverse complement.
TATAATCCCTCTGCCTTCATTATCACCAGATCCTCTAAGTTGCATTGAGACTACATTGCTACGAGATTGATTTACTTCATAGTCAAAAATGACTCCGTCACAATTCGTTGTTTCCTAGATTATAATATACCGTAGCATGTTTTCCTGAATTCATTGAGACAGAACACATATGCAAGATTGCCTTCATGCACTTCAGGAAATCTCTCCGGAATGAAATTTATCATCCCCTGTTTAAAAGTCATATTTAGAGTAAAACAGTATTCACACATTGAAAATATTGAATATTTCTTCCATCAATAAATTGCGACTGATCATTTCTATAAGATTACTGCGTCTCAAGATTGCAATATTTCATAGTAAAAAATGACTCCGTCACTATTCATTGTTTTTTTCCTTGACAATAATATACTCCAGAAGATTTTCATCAATTCATTGAGACAGAACACATCTTCAAGATTGCCTTGATGCACTTCAGGAAATCAAACCGGAATGAAATTTACCATCCCCTGTTTTTAATTCATATTTAGAGTAAAACAGTATTCACACATTGAAAATATCGAATTTTACTTCCATCGATCCACTGAGACTGTTCATTTCTATTAGATTACTGCATCTTTACAATTAACTCTTCAGCAATATTTCATGCTTCGTTAAAACACCCTGCGTTCGCTCTCACCAAGTCCTCCAAGTTGCTTTCATCGATCTGACACATCTACAATATTGTATTATTTCATAGTAAAAAATAACTCTATCGCCGATCATTGTTTCCTAGACAATAGTAGATTTTCATCAATTCCTTGTTTCCTAGACAATAGTAGATTTTCATCAATTCATTGCTTCCTATACAACAGTAGATTTTCATCTATTCATTGTTTCCTAGACAATAATAGATTTTCATCAATTCATTGTTTCCTAGACAACAGTAGATTTTCATCAATTCATTGCCTCCTAGACAATAGTAGATTTTCATCAATTCATTGATTCCTAGACAATAGTATATTTTCATCAATTCATTGAGACTGTACACCTGCCGGATTGCCTTGATGCACTGCAGGAAATCCCTCCGGAATGAAAAGTTACCATCCCCTGTTCTTAAGTCATATTTAGAGTAAAACAGCATTCACACATTAAAAATATCGAATATTTCTTCCATCAATCCATTGTGAGACCGTTCATTTCTATAAGAGTACTGAGTCTTTTCATTTCGCTCTACAGCAATATATCATGCCTCGTTAAAACACCCTGCCTTCGCTCTCACCAAGTCCTCCAAGCTGCTTTCATCGATCTGACACTTCTACAAGATTGCAATATTTCATAGCAAAAAATATCTCACACAGTCACCGTTCATTGTATTTTTCCTAGACAATAAATATACTCCAGTATATTTTCATCAATTCATTGAGACAGAACACCTGCAAGATTGCCTTGATGCACGGCAGGAAATCGCTCCAGAATGAAAAGGCACCGTTCCCTTTTGAATTGATAAATGCTGAAGCAGTAAAGCGCGGGGCACCTACGGGTCAATTAAAATCCACTAGAGCCTCTCACTCTGGACCATGCAGTTGGGGGAGGAAGCTAATTGCAACAGTGTCACTCCTAATCCCGCGTAAGCATGTGTTTCCGCTCCGGTCCCACACCCTAGTCTGACACATGACACGTCAGAACACGCACGAACACCCCTCCCTCTGCCGAAATAGTGTCCCGGATAGGAGTCCCAGCTCCCGGAATGATCAGGACTTGAGAACGGAAATTGCGAACCGGCAGCACGGAAATCGCGTCCGTTTGGTTGGCGCGATGGGTCTGCTAGATTTGGCGATCTATTGATGCAATCTTTGATCGGGGTTTTTCTGATCTTCTTTTGGCCTTCCGTTGCATTGGTTTGGTGACTTAACCTCCTTATTCATGGAGTACCCATTTGGGTACCTCAATCTTCAAGGTTGTTGTTTCGACGAAGTATCTGGGCATTAGCAAATCTGGCCGGATCTTAATCGTGTCAACATAAAATTTCGGTGATATCTTGAGGACCAGACTTCTTGTCGTTGGCAAAACTGTCACGATCGTGATCGACGAATTATAGAGTTGTTTCAAATACTGATCAGATTTTAAACTCGTAATCAAAATCATCGGCAATATCTTGGTGAAGCGATATTTTCATCAGTTTGGTTCAAATATTGATGGACGAGATAGCTCGTCAAAACCACTTGCAGGGTTAAAAGAATAAAAAAAATTCTCCCTAAGCTTTAAAAACTATTGATTAATTTCATTTGATTCCATTCTTTCCCTCGTCTTTTTGGTCTATCATAGATGCAATCAAATCTAAGACATCTTAAAAAGAATAAAAACTTGTTATAGACCTGATGGTAATCGAAAATATCGAGTCGAATATCGATGGTCAAAGAACATATCACTCATACATTGAACAGACTTGCATGTATTGTAGGGATCCATACAATTCGGATCACAAATCCTCGCGAGGGGGAATTGTGTCACCGCCTGTTCAAGATAGTCATGGATGTCTGGAAATTAAAAGAGTGAGATGACATTCCTAAACTCAGCAACTGATACGATTTTAACGGATTCAATCTCCAATTTGAACTTTAAAAAAAATTAGTCACCATGACACTACAAGAGCCTAATTATGAACCACTTGGCGTTGCTTTGGTGCAACATGAGGGTGGGTTTACATCTCACCACGCAAGCCATACATTTAATCCTTCAAGTGGTTTCCGCGTGTTATCAAGTCCATCACAATCTGGTCATTTTCGCTTATGACGAGATATTGTAACGCAGTGGGCCAAGTGGTGTGACAATAAACTTAACTACAGCCTAAATTAAAATTAACTGACGTATATTTATGTTAAACTTATAGTATCTACACTATATATAATCAGGAATTTGTATCCCCTGGTCGTGGGTGCTGCAAACAGGGAAAATTGAGATAGATTATATATTGGATCATCCGGAAAGTTCTGCGCGTTTTTTAATTTAAACACCAATGAAGCAGTACACATAAGAAAATTTTATTGAATCACATAAGCCCCATTTTGTTCTATGACTTTTTGTCATCTGTAAAATTACTTTTTAAAAGAAATCATTAGCCTTATTAGTAAAGAAATTATTGAGGTGCTCCAAGCCCTGGTGCTCCAAGGCAGAAAAGAGATCCATCCAATGATTGAGACGCATCCATTTTTAGATCCATAGGGGTTGTAGTAACCACACACGAGTAGTACCGAGTTGATGCTTTATATTCCTTCCTACCCCACAATATGAATCTTCCATAAAGTGCAAGGTTTAGGCTCATTATCAATATGTTACCATAGTTAATTGTGGATTTAGGGTAACTTTCTGATCTCCCTCTTTCCATTCAAGTAAAACGTGACGTATAGAATCCTCATTTAACCGTCAACTGTAAAACACTGACAGTAGTCATGTAGCGTAAAGAGCAATTGAAACTATGTCTTCTCGGTTATAAATTGTACGATTCAAGTATGGATATCGAGTTATAGATAATATAAACTACAGCTTAAGGCTAAAATTACAGTAAAAGTACCACAGCTATTGGACTTATTTGCTATGGACCTATGGCTACATTTTGTCGAAACTGAATGGCAAACAACTCTGAGCAGCGAGTGGCGGCTGCATAGTTTTCATTAGAACATTTCATTTTATCCGTAATACATACATTTTCGATGCAAGTAATGTAGAGTAAAGATTGATTTACATACTAGGATGATTCATGTCATAATCTGTCTAACAGTTTCTTCCCTTGGTAACCAGCCACTGAATGTGTCTGCTACTGTTTATCTCGGGATCTAAGGTAAAACCCCAAAAAGGAGGAGTTACAAACAAGGAGAAGGTTTTTAACTTACCTGACAGTCATCCAGAAAGTAAATGATCTTAAAGAATTATATGTGGCACCATATAAAAAATGCAAATTCATTTTAGAAAGATACCATAAAGGCCGAAGTCACTTAACAGCTTCAAGAGTTGCATGTTAGTACATATCTGGAAATATGAACTGGTCATTCAAACGCAGAGTTACCTTATGAGGTGAAAACTCCAGACGTACTTTATAAAGTGATCTCAGTGATACCTCCACTCCGGGGTTGGTGTAGCTCATTTGGAAGAGTCTAGAATAAGCTACAGAATGGATGTCGTGTACGTGGTAGTTGGGGTACGTTTAACCCGTCGTGGCGCCTCTAATGTCCTCACGTTGGAGTAAGGTGCATACTGCATAGCTCGGGTGCTGTTCTTGTCATCTGACTGTAGTTGAAAATTCCAAAGCGTTGTCCTTCAATCTTTCCATTCTGAATTTTTACCAATCCGTCGCCAATTGTCCATTGTGTTAATCCAGGAATACAATAATTCAGCTATCTAACTACCTGCACCAACATGACATGAAGAGGCGTAGGTTTGTGACTTGTTTGGAGTTAACTTCAAACTTGTTCATGCTCAAGATCCCCAGTAACTCCATCCCATATATTAGGTTGCTTTAATAAGTAGCAGTGTTATTAGTAATTCCCTTGATCAATGTAAAAACCTTGACAAAATGGATTTGATACGACAGGGTAGTTTAGTGTTCGCCATTTTCCTAAAGTATATTCAGCTTTATAAATGAATATTCAAGACAGTATCCTGTCTTTAAATTCAAAGAATGAGGAATAAAAGAAGGGTTCTTGATGGAAGTGTTATAGGGGTTAACAGAACCGTTTTCAATAGATAGAAGAATTATTTCATTTTATTTTAAACATTGTTCAGATATCCTAAGCATTAATTCTGCGACTGAATTTGATATGCGGAGAGTATTTGGCTAAAACCTAATCTGATAATTCACTTCAACTTTACCAGGCTAGTTAAGATTCGTACATGAAACACCATAAAAAAACATTGGAAAAGGTAACAATTTCACAGTTTCGCAATTCTCTCTATATTAAAAAAATGTTACCGCCGCCGCCGCCGCCGAAGAATTGAAAACTGTGTTGTTTAGCTCGATTCTTAGCCGGTTTCCCGAGAAAGTACTGATCGGAAAAAATGAAATTAACATGCTTTGTTCTTCATCGTATTCCCTGGATAATTATTAAGATTTTTTTCCGATGCGGCTATTAGTTTAGGTTTTATTAAGTGTTAAAGTTGAAGAAGCGAAATTTCTTCCGCGAGTGAGCAAAACACATTCAAATTTTCAGTCTTCAGTCGTGAGTTTTTTTTTAGAGTACCTCTCAACGTAAATTTTTGCAGCTCGTCGAGTTTTTTTTGAAATTTAAATTTGGTTCTTGATAATATTTTTTTGAAATTCAGGAAAAATCGGGACATTTTTGTTACTTTTTTTTAAAACTGCCGTATCTATATCTAATTACTATTAATTTTTAATTTTTAAAATATCGCAGTATACCTCAGAATATACTCTTTCTTACAGTACTATTATTTTTGAAATCGGTTAATAATTAAATTGGATGCGATCAAAAGTTCGTCATACAAAATTCGGAATCTTTGGATATTTTCGCTACTTATTGTTAAAACCGTTTTGTCTACGGCAAAAGCCATTATTTTTTAAATTTGAAAACATCACTGAATACATTACATTACACTCTTTCTTATGGTACAGTTATTTTTCAAATTGGTTAATAAATAAAATCGTTGCAATTAAAAGTTGGTCATACAATTTTCGGAACTTTCAGATCGTAACTTCCGATACAAAACTAAAATGATCATATCTGTATAGTATTACTGTTAGTTTTTAAGGTATACGTATACGTTTATTTATCGATTTTCAGTCAAATAACTGATTTTTTTATTTTGATGCAGAAATATAGTTTGAACTTTTAGCTTTCTAAATCACTTTGAATTTTGTCTCTAGGTCAATTAGAACGCCAGTTATGACGTTTTTAGAAATGCATGTCAGCTATATTTTAAACCGGAAGTTGCCTTCTGCATACCGGAAATTCTTTCTCGATTTCGAAACTTGTCAAAAAAACACCTATAAATATTTTTTTAATGCTTCAAAATATGCAAAAACATTTATTTTAGCATTTTGAGATATTTTAAAATTAATATTTTTAAATTAAAGCGTCTGGCAATGATTTTATTTGTGTTTTAAGTAAGCCAAAATTGGCTTCATGTTGTGTATTTACATTTGAATTTTGTTTTGCGCGTATGCTTTTCGTTCTTGAAATCTTGCATTTAAAACAGATTCTTATTTTATTCTACCTATTTTTTAATCAACTTTGGTAGTTTGTCAGCTTATTTACAAACTATGGGGAAAACTCCAGCTCGTAAACGCAAGAGACAATTTCATGGAAATCGCTTTTCGAAAGCGACTCAGTTGCCCACGGCAAGTGAAAAGAAACTTGAATTGTTTCCAAATGCATCTGTAAAAGCCTGTGCAGAACTATCAGGAAACAGGATATGTGATTCTGAGATATTGGCGGACGTTTTTACTACAGTTTGCTGCCCTTCTTGTTTGAATGCTGGACTGTTGTTGAAGGAAGATAGCAGATTTGGTTTGTGCTCACATTTTTCCCTTCAATGTCAAAATTGTGCATTTGTAAAAGGGTTTTCTTCTTCTAAAAAAATAGGACACTTGCCAGAAATTAATACTCGTTTGGTTTACGCGTTGCGACAACTTGGAAAAGGTATGAATGGCGCTGAAAAACTTTGTTCTACGTTAAATCTGCCACCTCCACCAAGCAGAAACTCTTATACGGCTCACGAAAAGAAGCTTTTAGATGCAGTTCAAGAAGTCTCCCAAGCCTCGATGATAAATGCCGCAGAAGAAGTGAAGTTGGTAAAAGGGAATGCTTCTCATCAAACACAGGAATGCGGTGTATCTGTTGACGGCACTTGGCAGCGCAGGGGCTATTCTTCGCTGAATGGTTGCGTCTCGGCAATAAGCATCGACACCGGGAAAGTTTTAGATGTTGCAGTGCTGTCTGCATATTGTCCAACTTGCAAAAAACTTCAAAAACTCCCCAAAAAGGAAGAATATGAACAAAAAAAGGCAGATCATGTTTGCCAGTGTAATTATGTAGGATCTGCACATCACATGGAGACTGTCGGTGCATCGCAAATATTCAAAAGGTCAGAAATTTCACGAGGCCTTAAATATATACACTATTATGGTGATGGGGATTCGAAAGGTTTCACTGAAGTCAAAGACACGTATGGCAAGGACAGTGTCACCAAACTTGAATGCATTGGTCACATACAAAAAAGAGTGGGCACACACCTTCGACAACTGAAAAAGAAAACTAAAGGACTTTCTGGAAAGGGAAAACTGACCAATACTTTTATCGACCGTCTTCAGAATTACTACGGCATAGCTATTCGTGACAATGTGGGGAACATAGATAAGATGCAACAAAGTGTTATTGCTGTACTCTTTCACTGTGCATCAACTACAGCGAATCCTATGCATGGACAGTGTCCGACTGGGGAAAAAAGCTGGTGTTTTCATCAAAGAGCTATTGCTCAAGGTAAAACTCCAGAGCAAAAGTACACAGGCCTCCCCAAATACATATTAGCTGCTGTGAAACCTGTATACATGAAGCTTTGTTCTCGTGAATTGCTCAGCAAATGTCTTCATGGAAAGACACAAAACGCCAATGAATGTTTTAACGCTTCCATATGGCAGAGGGTATCTAAAAATGTGTTTGCGGTGTTGAAAACAGTACGTTTGGGTGCATTTGACGCAGTAATCCAATTTAATGATGGGTATCGTGGTTGCCTCAAAGTGCTAGAACAACTTGGGTTTGAAAGTTTGGGACGATACACTGAGGAACGTTACAATTACTTAGACAAACTCCGCGTGAACGAATCTGTACGACACTCTACCCCTATAGCAAAACGGCGAAGAAAAATTCTGAAAGCTACCAGAAAGAAAAAATCTACACAATCTGAAAAGACAGAAGGTGTCTCTTACCAATCAGGTGGATTTTAACTGGGTATTAATCCTTTTTTTAAAGGAATTCTGTGATTATATTACATTTTTGGCTTTTTCTCAAAACCACTATTTTTAAATATGTTACTTTCCATTTTACACAATATATCCAAAAGTTTACATTCAATTGCTTAGAAACTTTCTGTGTATGTTCGTAACTAACAAATGTAAGTGTTGAACTATTATTATGAAATTAGATTGGTAATTTAAGATTTTCTGGGATTTTAAAGTATGAAATTGACAGTTTTTTTTAATTTTTTGAACAATTGTGGGAATTATGAAACACGTAGGCACATATCTTCACCAAATTTAAAGATAATGCTTAGATAATCTTCCAAGTCTAGCAATACTGTCCTTCAAGTGTTTTTAAGTGTCATTTTTTGGAAAATAGTATTTTGTTTTTGTAATTTCACGTTAAGCGTGACTATCACTTTTTGAGTTTTTTTTGACAGTTTTATGCCATTAATTCAAAATATTAAGAAAAATTTTGTCTTCTGTTGTGTTACACTGTTGTTATAACTTATAATGAAATGAAAAACACAAAAAAAATTGGGAAAATATAATTATTTTGAAAATTTGTCTCCGAACGTATACGTATACCTTAATTTTAAAAATATTGCAGTATACCTCAGAATATACTCTTTCTTACGGTACAATTATTTTTAAAATTGGTTCATAAATAAATTCGATGCAATCAAAAGTTGGTGTCACAAATTTCGTATTTTTCAGTTCGCATAGCTGCTTCCGAAAGCAGTAGTGGGTTGCACTTTCGACTATCGGGTTTGCCAGATATCAAATTTATCGTAGCAACAATTGCCATAAAAACGATTTCTTTTTATTTGGCGAGGAAAAAGGCTCGCTTTTTTCCCTCTGTTCTCAAGACAGTTTACCGACAAAGTACAGATCGTAAAGTTTGGATATTAACAATGTTTACTTAAAATTGTACAGGGAACAAGATGCAGAAGATTTTTTACTGATGCCGCTATTAGTTTAGGGTACATTAAGTGTTAAAGCAAAAAAAAAGTTAAATCACTTGCGAAACAAGTATTGGTTTGAGAAAGCAAACTAAACGGATTGCGTAGCAATCCCCGGGGTCGGCGAGCGTAAGCGAGACGCAGCGAAGCCCTCGCTGTGACGTCATGAACCGGAAAGTGAAATCAGCATAATACGAATTATTCAGATAGTTTCACTCTGTGAAAGTAATGTTGGTTTGCGAAGCAAACCAAATGGCATCTGTGACAGGATGGTTGGTTTGCGAAGCAAACCAAATGGGATTGCGCAGCAATCCCCGGGGGTTGGCGAGCGTAAGCGAGCAGGGGGCGGAGCCCCCTAGTTTTAAAAAAGTAGCTGTTAAAATCATCAATACCTAATATTATAAGCCCAGATGCCAGTAAAAAATTTTTAGTTGACGTGAGTACATTTTATGTTATTCCATCTTCATTTTTCAATCAATCATCGGTCATTAAAAATGCATTAGTCTATCACTAGGAATTAATATTTAAATTCCAAATTCATCCTTTCAAGTTGACGTTTTTAGAGTATCCCAAGGAAATATTAATTACATTTTTATTTTAACTCATTTGATTGAAATTTAGTCTTGCGACTGTTTTACAAACTTCTAATATATGTTGAGTTACATTTTTATAGTCATGGTTATGATGCCAAAGATATGTAGGAAGGTATTTAATTGACGTGGCACTGGAACAACACAATGGGATGTTGGTTACGGTCCGGGATCCGAACCGAAGGGAACGATCCGAGGACAACACCATGTAAATTTTAACCTCTTTCTGATGACGAGGTTACATCTGAGCTGGCACATTTTCTCCAAACTTTCTTACAACGCCAATACGAGAGCATTTGAGGTCATGACAGATTTAATGTGCAACAGCTCCTTTTGTATACGGCCATCTATTGGTGGATTCACCAGGCTTCCACAGAGCGATGAAGAAAGAAAATATACACTGATGTCCAAAATTAAGGTCACAAACATAAAATCTGTGCGAACTGGATAAATATTCAGTTTATTGCAACGAAATTTGGCACAGATATATATTATTATAAGAGAAAGCATATAAGAACATAGCAATAAGAACAAGAGTTGAATTGTTAGTTAAGATACAGGTTATATCAAAAACGGTCAAATCATGATGCATATATCTCGGGATTGTTGGATTCACCAGGCTTCCACAGAGCGATGAAGAAAGAAAATATACACTGATGTCCAAAATAAAGGTCACAAACATAAAATCTGTGCGAACTGGATAAATATTCAGTTTATTGCTACGAAATTTGGCACAGATATATATTATTATAAGAGAAAGCATATAAGAACAAGAGTTGAATTGTTAGTTAAGATACATGTTATATCAAAAACGGTCAAATCATGATGCATATATCTCGGGATTGTTGGATTCACCAGGCTTCCACAGAGCGATGAAGAAAGAAAATATACACTGATGTCCAAAATAAAGGTCACAAACATAAAATCTGTGCGAACTGGATAAATATTCAGTTTATTGCTACGAAATTTGGCACAGATATATATTATTATAAGAGAAAGCATATAAGAACATAGCAATAAGAACAAGAATTGTTAGTTAAGATACAGGTTATATCAAAAACGGTCAAATCATGATGCATATATCTCGGGATAGGTCCGTCTAATATGGAGTTTGGCCACCGTGCACTGCTACACAAGCCTCACAACGAGCCTTATATTGTTAATGTGTGTGTCGAGAAATGCTTGCGGCAGTAAATCCCATTCTTCCAAAAGCATGGTTTTAAACGCCTGAAGGGTCTTGAGAGGGGGGTAACGTCGTACAATGGCTCTTCCTAGACCGTCCCAATTATGTTCTATAGGATTGAGATCAGGAGACTTCACGGGCCAGTTCATACGGCGAATATCCTCTTCTTCAAAAAAATCATCAACAATGTGAGCTCTGTGTGGCCGAGCATTATCGTCCATAAAAAGAAAGACCGGGCCTGCAGCATCTCAGAACAACTTCACACAGGGTACAAGGACCTCATCCCTATAGCGCTGTGTGGTAACACTACCCTTATCCAAGGCGTGCAGTGGTGTACGACTGCTCAAAATAATGTCGCCCTAGACAAGGATTCCTCTGCCAAATTGGTTACTTTCCCTTACTTTTAAGGGATGATAGTCAGCTCCACGTTCTCTCTAGATAAAACTCGCCGAGAATCCCTCTATGTTCTGAATCTCGACTCATAAGTGAAAAAAACACGCCCCCATTCTTGGTGTGTCCAGAACGTGTGTTCGGCTCCACGACAGTCGGGCTCTTCTGTGTAATGCGCTCAAAAGGAGACACACCACTAAACGCCGGGCGTAAAGGGCCCTCTCTGCCAGACGTCTGTAAACTGTTTGCCTGAAGATTTTTTTTCCAGACGCAGCAGCAAGGTCACGAGAAAGCTCTGTAGCCGTTGTCTGCCTATGCCGTCGTTCACTTAATGCCAAGTAGCGATCTTGTGCAGGTGTCGTCGCTCTTGGGCGACCTTGGCCGGGCTTCCTGGTGATAATACCACTTGTTTGGAATTGATTCCACAACCTGGATACCACTTTTGGTGCCACTTGTAACCATCGAGTCACCTCTGCTTGAGACTGCCCAGCTTCCAGCTTTCCAACGAATTTTCATTGAATCCACTAAACGATTATTATAACTCTTTATTACTGCAAACAGTCAAACTTGTGGGTTGTAACGCATTATTCACAACACTGCAAGAGAAAATACCATATGCTTAAATAGTCAAATACCACGTTGTTCTACAAAACTAACGCCAAACACCATTTATTCCAAACTGGAGGCTAACATTGTGCTACCCGCTCTTCAAAATATATAAAATACAAATTTTATTAAATTTTCTGGTAGCAATTTTGAATTATTTTGAAAAACGTGTTTGTGACCTTAATTTTGGACACCAATGTATGTTTTAGAGCAGGCTTTTTAATGTTCCCAGTTTAAAAACTTATTAGTTCTTACATCCAACAATAAAAATTTTATAAGCATTTTGATTAAACACATCTGTTTAATCAGAAAAGGCAATTCTATTTATAAACATGAAAATAAGCATTTATCGTCTATTTAGTATATTCAGCTTTATAAATGCTAGTCAAGTGTCCTATTTTTAAGTTCAAAGAATGAGGAATAAAATATGAGTTTTTGATGAAAGTGTTATAAGTTACCAGAAACATTTTTAATAACCGTCTACGAAAAACATATGTCATTATAATTTCTAATTATTATGATGAGTTTCTGATCTAGATACATATTACGGATATGTAATGGCAACGTAATCAGGGGAAAACTCATTTGCTTTGTGAACTTATATGTAGCCCCTTTTTTACAACCTTGTATGCAGCATAGAGGAAGTAATGCGTTGTTCCCCTTCAAGCAACCCTCTGGAAGTAATGCCGGAAGTTATAACACGAGTCCTAAAACGATCCTCCGTTGTCTTAATAACCAAGTGAGTCATAAATATTTCCAGAAAATTTGATAAAGGTTGCCGCAGAGAGGTTCGGTAATATTATCTTATTCCGCACCAAGCAGAAGCTGTAAAATTCTGTTATTTTGCTGTTATTAAAACAATAGACTGTCTTTCATTACATAAGATGTTTCGCAAATAGATTACTTTTTTATATGATATGCGAATAAATATGCAATAACAGTTTCAATTTATAAAGTAAATAGTTCGTATTTTCTGCAATAAGTGATATTCCGGAATATGTTTATTAGAAATATCGAAAGTGGTTGAAGCCTTTAAATCCTGACTGTTAATCTTTTTTATATTTATATTACTTTGAGTTTCTTAAACTACACCTTTTTCCTTCCATTTGTTAGTTATTTATATTTACGTTACTATGAAATTTTAAGCCTCTTCTTCCGTTTTAGCTTCTCTCGACAAACCTTGAATTTTTTTACATGTTAATCACTTCAATAATTGCATATGCTGTGTGAAATATCTAAGTTGCTTAACATTTATGCATCAGCAATTTATACGAAGGCAAACAAGTATGATCACATCCTTTCAGAAGATATACGATTTCAACATTGCGCAGAGAAAACAGTTTAACAATCCAGATACTGTCAATATAAAAGTATATGTATTATATGAGTAAGAAGTGAACGTGGTAGCTCAGTAAGTAGAGTTACAGATTGGCATACGTTAAATCTGCTGTGGCGTCAAATGTCCTCAGTTAGAATGGTGTGAAAATATGGAGAACAGTGAGCAACCTCAGTTTTCGACCTAGTTAGCTGACCGTCGTTCAAAATTACGGTGTACTGGAAACTTTCCCTTCAAGATTGACCTCGGACGCCAATAGCCCGTAGCATTGCCTCAGTGCAACGCAAAATATTCCAACTTCCTAACCCCTTGTGCAATTTTTTTTTACTATTTTATTTTATTAGCATTTAGCAATAATAACGAAAACTATAAGGAATATACAAGACAAATCGTCCTTACAAAAGTTATTATTTGGCCTATATTGTTACTTTAAGAAGGGAGGACACATATTCCTTATATTTCAAGAGGAATACCTACTTGAATGTATTATGCGCTTTTCTAAAATAAATATTGCGATTTAACTAAAATAATATTTTTATAATTTAATTTGTAGGAAAATTTTAATAGGTAAAGGAAGAAATGGTAAAATATTAAAGAATATTAAAATTGGAGCAAAATGAAAAATTGAAATTTTCATCTCTCACTTCTTAACTGCAATTATACTCTTTCATGTTGACACTTTTGAACATACTTTAATACTTTAAGTTCAATTTATTATTTACCATTTCAAATTGAGGAATAATTTAATTTATGGAAGTATGCCCCAGTATATAGAAGAAATAAAAAACTCTGAATAAGAATTTGCAATTAGTTGTTTAAAAGTCCGCCTCTAAATTTTGCCATGCAATTCATAAAAATCCTAAAAAATTAAAATTTCATTTAGACTAAAAGATGAAGCGTATTTTTCCATAAAAAAAATAACTACCGTTAATTATAAACATTCTGATTCATCACATACTTTCATATTGAGACAGCTCTCATTTTTAATATTATGAAATTATTAATTTAATGTGGCAAATACAAAAATAATACTCCCTAGAAAAAATCATCTTTAACTATCATCGTTGTTGGAAGACCAAATGCTTATTATAATGTCACATTAATGCACAAAAAAATAATTATAAAGGTTACGATATTAAAACGATCTTGTTGTTAGCGTGTGAGTTTCCTCTTAAGGCCAGATACAGCATGGTGAAGATAATATTTTATTAGCAATCATTATGTTTTTATATGCATCGAAAGATTTACTCGATCAACATTTTATGTGTAATATCTCTCAATTTGTTTTTGATTGGTGATATTCCATCACAAAATGTTAGCATTCATTCAATTTTACCGGTTCCAAAGCAAATGGAAAACGAAAATGTGAACCAGAAAAGAAAGAGACCTGCGCTTAAGTCTAAAATCATGACACCTTCGTCTATTAAAGCCTATTTGGAAGATAAAGCAAAAAAGCAAAAGGCAAAGATTCTTAACAGTAGTGGTCCGAGGCCGATGGTTGTTGATGAACTCCGTCGTGAAAGTTTAGTAAAAAAACTCAAAAGACACAGAGTCAAAATTCTGTATTTGGAGTATATTTTACTAAATTTAATCGATCGTCACGTAAGTTACATGTAGTATAAAGTAGCAATTACATTTGGATAGGCATTCAAAATTGTAACTTTCCTCCCACCGCTGTATAAAATCTTTTCTTTATCTCCTCTGTTCTAAAGATGGATTTTATCTTTTAGTTGTCTTGGTAACTATAACTATTTATTGCTCTGACTTTTTTAATTGGCTTTTGCCGCACTTCCTCGGCTTGAAATCTTGTGGACGTTTCTTTTAATTGAAAAAGCTTTGTTCTTAGGTTGCCAGCTTGGCGTTTTCTATGTAGAGTTGTCAACTTGGCGTTTCACTTCTTGTAAGATGCGAGATGGCGAACCTTACATGTCCCTCCGGGGAAGCACATCCATCACTTAAGTCATAAGTGATGATGCTGCTGCCAATCGCCATCTAGAATCATAACTAAAAGTCATAATTAATTAGCTGGTCTTCATTACGATATCCAGTCCTTCGAGAGAAGCGTGAGAGCTCAAAAAAAAATATCTACACTAACATTCATGAACTCCCACATAAAATACATAATACAAGACACAAGAACGTTATCAAAATTATCTAAATCAGATTACAGTTTTGAGAAGAAAAAAAATATATATACATATTTATATGAACTGAATAAAAACTAGGGTTCATCAATTTTGATGCGCGATAAGGCATCTGCATTGCCATGCTTACTACCCTTTCTGTACAATATATTCATGTTATATCTTTGCAATGCCAAAGCCCAACGTGCAAGTTTTGCACCCTGTGGCATTCCCTGGGTCAAATAAGTAAGGGGGTTATGATCGGAGACAATTTGGACTTGTGCTCCAAATATCCAAGTGTCAAATTTTTTCAACGCACTTAGAACAGCATACGCCTCCCGTTCGATAGTAGCCCAACGAGTTTGGCATGGGGTGAGTTTTCTACTGTAAAAGGCGATAGGACGTTCTTTTCCGTCTTCGTCTTGCTGAGCTAGACACGCTCCAATCGCTGTTGCAGAAGCATCGGTGTACAACTGGTATGGCTGATCTAACACTGGAGTATATAAGAATGGAATTTCCGTCAGCCTTTGCTTCAATTGTTGGAAGCTTGCTTCCTCTTCATCACTCCAAGGTATTTTGTTGGGCACCCTTTTCTTTGTTAAGTTTGTTAAGGGTAAAACCAAGGACGAGAAATCCTGAATGTACTCCCGATAGTAGCTTGCCAGACCAATTATGCCTCTTAACTCTTTCTTAGTAGTTGGACGTGCTAAGTTCTGCATGGCTTCGATTTTCTGGGGATCTGGTGCATGTCTTCCGGAACCTACAATGTGTCCCAGGAACCTCACTTGTTTTTTACCGAACTCGCACTTTTTAAGATTGACTGTTAATCCAACGGTCTGTAGAGTTCTCAGCACGTCTCTGATGTGACGCAAGTGATTCTCCCACGAGCTGGAAAAAATGGCCAGATCGTCGATATACGCACGGCAGTACTTTCTGTGTGTCTTAAGTACTTTGTCTATGGACTTTTGGAACGTACTTCCAGCATTTTTAAGTCCAAATGGTAAAACGTTCCATTGAAAATGACCAGAGTGTGTCACAAATGCCGAATATGGTTTAGCTTCTTCTTCTAAAGGGATTTGCCAATAACCCTTTGTCAAATCTAGAACGCTGATGAAAGGAGCACTACCAATTTCAAATAGTAACTAGGTGGCCTGTTGCATTGGGTAAGCATCCGGGACAGTAAAACTGTTCAAAACTCGAAAGTCGACGCAAAGTCTTACACTTCCGTCCTTTTTGGCCACACAGACGACTGGGTGTGCCCACTCACTGTCACTCTCTTCAATCAGTCCTTGTTCAAGTAACTCTTGGATTTGGCGATCCACCTCGTTTTGTAAGGCGATGGGAACCCGATAGGGATGCATTTTCTTTGGTACACAATCTTTAGTTAGTTTGATTGAATGTCCATCAACTCTGGCTCGGCCAGGTCGTGCACTGAAAACTTCTCGAAACCCTTCCAAGGTCTGAACTAATTGGTGTCGCTGTTTTTCGCACAACGCCTCTGTAGTCTGGAACACATGACCCTTAATATCGTATGCAGATTGACTCTTATTTCGAGTAGGGGCATAAAAGATTTCCCCAAAGTCCTGATCTTGTTCGAAAATCAACCCCACCTGTTCAACTCGGGCTATATAAGGTCGTAGTTTGTTGAAATGCAGCTCTTTTCGGCTTTTATCCTCCATCTCGACCAACGCAGAATGAGGTCGAGTTAACTGGATAATAGTTGCAGGTCCTGACCAGTTCTTCAGAAGTTTGTGACTAGAAGATGGAATAAGGATCAGTACCTTATCACCAACCTTGAAAGTCTTTTCTCTCGCTCTCAGATTATATTTAGATGTGTAATAGCCTTGTGCCTTTTCGGCATTCCCTGCGGCAATCTCGTGTGCCGTTTTCATCCTTTGACGAAGGTCTTCTAAGTATTTTTCAACAGAAGGAGATGCTCCCGTTGGAATTTCGGTTTCTCCTAACCAACTCTCCTTAATTAATTTTAATGGACCTGGAGGTAACCTTCCATACACCAACTGAAATGGCGATACTCCCGTGGTACTGTGAGGTACTTCTCTGTATGCGAATAGTAATAAAGGGAGATGAATATCCCATTGTCGACCATTTTCTTGTATGTTCTTACTGAGCATATCCTTCAGGGTTTTGTTCCATCTCTCCACGGCTCCCATGCTTTCTGGATGCCCCGGAGTTGAAAATCTTGGTGACACCCCGATGACTTGCATGAAGCCCTTGGTGAGCTGTGCTGTGAAATTTGTCCCTTGATCGGTACAGATAGTTTTAGGAAACCCCGTCTGGGAGAAAATCTTCATCAGGACGTCGCAAGTTGTTTTCGCAGTAATGTTCTTGACTGGTATAGCTTCCGCCCATCTCGTGCACAAATCCACAGCACAAACGATAAACTTGTGCCCTCTTGAGGATGGTGGCTCTAGGGGACCAATACAATCTACACTCCACACTTCAAAAGGATTTTCAGGTCTCACAATAGGTTGGATAGGAATTCTGTCATTGTAAGTGGTACCTCTACGTAGCTGGCAGACCTTGCAGCTTTCACAAAAATGCTTGACATCAATCTTGATATTCGGCCAGTAAAAGGAATACTTTATCCGTTGTTTGGTTTTCTGTTCTCCTAAATGACCGGCCAATGGAATTTCGTGTGCCATTTTTAGGACATAGGGCCTTTTAAATTTAGGCAAAACTACCTGCTGAATTTTCTCTCCTCCTACGATTTCTGAGTGTACCAATAACCCATCTTGCACTTCGAATGCATTTCTTCTATTTCTTGCTAATTCCCAAATATCCTTTAAACTTTCATCTTCCAATTGAAATTGCACGAACTCGTTCCGTTTCTCATTAACCCCAGGGTGATTTGCGGTGTCACTACGGGCCAAGGTAAGTTCGTTTAAGGACGAAACTGAATAAATTTCTCCAACTCGAGAAACCCCTTCTTGGCTAATAATATTGCCATAAAGTTCCACCTTCGAGTTTAAAGCGTCATACGTTGAAACGCTTACGAGCATGTCGCTTACTAATTTTTCAGACACTGCACATGTCACTGGGATTTCTCCGTGTCGTCCGTCATTGATTTTCACATGGATTATCTTGAGAGGTGCCATTTCTGTCTCACCAAATGCGGATACAATTTTAATTTTTCCTTCCCCTTCATTTTGAGAATCCTCAATCAGATCAGCCCGGATGACTGAAATCTGCGCTCCAGAGTCGATAATACCGTCGAAGATATTATTACCGCTTTTTAAACTCACTATCTTGAGTTCATCAATACCTCTTTGGTATTCTACAGGCTTTGTGACTGGAACGGTCACTTTTGCCGTCAACATCGATGGAGGCTCCACCATGTCTTCCCTTGCACATGATGTTGTAGCGTCTTGGGCTCCAATATTGCTCACAACTGCTGAAGTTTGTCTTCTTCCTAGCTTAGGACATGCGTTTCTAAGATGCTGAAATGATCCGCAAGAATAACACTGAATCTTCTTCTTCCTTCCCGCTTCATTTTTCGGACTCGTATTACGTTGATGAGTACTCCTCTCGTGAAACTGTCCATATCTAGCAGGAAAATCGAAGTTCCTTTCTTGAAAGCGTCTTCTTTCTTGAAAATGTGAATTTCTTTCCTTATTTACTATATTTTCAGGTGAATGGAATTTCTTCTTGAACCCTCGAACACTTTCGTATTTGTCAAGGAGTTCCGCTAGAGTAGTAGGAGATTTTATTGTGCTCCACTCACACATCGACAAAATGCTCTCGCATTTCCGGAGGTACCTTACGTTTGAATTGATCCGTAATTACCAGATGCTTTAACGTTTCGAAATCCGCAACCTCAAGACCTTGAATCCATTCTTCAAAATAATTTGTCAATTCAAAGGCAAAATCCTTCCACGATTTATCTTCAGTCCGCTTGAGCTGGACAAATTTCAATCGGAAGGTTTCTGGGCTTAGTTTAAACCTTTTTAGCAATAACCCTTTCACGTGGCTGTAGTCATATGCGACAGCCGCTTCTTCTCTAGCAATTAACTGAGTAATGTCATAGGGTAGTAAACCCAAAAGCTGTGACACCCAGTCCTCCCTTTTTATGTGAGCATGTTCTGCCTGCCTCTCGAAAAGAACCAGATATAGACTGATGTCTCCTTCTTTAGGATCGAACTTCTGCATCACTCTTTGTAAATCATAGATGTGCTTAGAGTTGCTCGAATTCCCTTCATTTGATGTTTCTGTATTGTGACGGCCTTCCATTTCGAGCCTTAGCTTTTCTAACTCGAAAACAGAACGTTTCTCGAGTTCCATCACAAAACGTCTTTCTTCAGACTCAGCAGCGAGGCGCTTTTCCTCACTTTCAGCCAAGAACCGCCTTTCCTCGGCATTTTTCCGATCTGTTATGATACTGTTTAAAAGATTTTCGGTAAACTCCTGTTCATATTCTTCGCTGTTCAATATTGAGTTCTTTAAATCGATGATTTTGTGTTGCGGCAACACATCTAACCCCAATTCATCTGCCAACTCCTTCAAATCCTCCTTCCTTGCTTTCGCGAGATACGCCATCCCAAACAAATTTAACTCAGGAATTAAATTTACGCCACAGAATGCAGAAATAAAAAAAATAAAAAGGTTGGAAACCTCACTCTAAATAGTCTAAAATTATGATTTATATTAACTTTACGCCTTAGCGACAAGCATTCCCAGAAATCCCCGTTTTCCAAAACGAAATAGTTATTCTCTAACCCAATAACACAAAAAGTATCTAGTTCTGATGAACTGTTTCACAATTAACCATTAATCTAATTAACACATGGTGTGCTAAATAAAATTTGCACTGTGGTGCACATAACACGTAAGTGTTCTAAACAAAATGAATAACATTAGATTTCAACAAAGTCTACTTTCGCTCCGTAATTGTGTGGGAGTTGCATGAATTAAAAAAAATTAAAACTCAGGATGAGCTCTCACCTTCATTTCCAGGGTTCGACGATCCTACCGACTGCGCCAGTAGTGGTCCGAGGCCGATGGTTGTTGATGAACTCCGTCGTGAAAGTTTAGTAAAAAAACTCAAAAGACACAGAGTCAAAATTCTGTATTTGGAGTATATTTTACTAAATTTAATCGATCGTCACGTAAGTTACATGTAGTATAAAGTAGCAATTACATTTGGATAGGCATTCAAAATTGTAACTTTCCTCCCACCGCTGTATAAAATCTTTTCTTTATCTCCTCTGTTCTAAAGATGGATTTTATCTTTTAGTTGTCTTGGTAACTATAACTATTTATTGCTCTGACTTTTTTAATTGGCTTTTGCCGCACTTCCTCGGCTTGAAATCTTGTGGACGTTTCTTTTAATTGAAAAAGCTTTGTTCTTAGGTTGCCAGCTTGGCGTTTTCTATGTAGAGTTGTCAACTTGGCGTTTCACTTCTTGTAAGATGCGAGATGGCGAACCTTACATTAACAAATCAGAAAAGGGAAGTGCGAGGGTAAATATAAAACGAACAAAAAAGAAACAAAACGTAAAAAAAATGATTTAAATTTTCTTATGACGACCAACAACCATCAACAAGCTCTGCCCAGCCTATGTTTTCTGCTGAAGAAGATTATACTTTAGTTATTTGTCCAGGATGTGACAGTTCTTATAACGAAGACTGGATTAAATGTGGATCGTGCAAAGATTTGTGGCAAGAAGATTGCAGTGCATACGAAGGCAAAGGGCCTTTTGTCTGCGACTATTGTTAGGACAGATTCGGTGCGTACTCTTGGCCACCCTACTTGCGTACTCTTACCCTCTATGTAGAGCAAGAGTACGCAATTTTCATTTTTTTTTAAATATTTTACTTCCTTAAATGATAAATAGAGCAACTTTTTTTCACACGTTCTACGCTGCATGTAAAGTACTAAAACCAAATTTCTTTCTACATGGGGTGTATTGTAAGTGAGTTATAACCGCATCATAAATGCAACTTTTTAAATAAATGCAACCCCACCTACAACTTTTTAAAATTTAGCTAAAAATTGATTAATATGAAATTATTATTTCCTTTTAATCCCTCTTAATCAACCCTTCGATTTAGTGTGTCTGATCTTGCGAACGCCAAGGTATTGTGGATCAAACAAGAAGTTTATAGAAAGAAGGTGTTCGTCCTAACAGACGAAAGTGAAATAAATGGCAAGAGGTAACTTTAACACATTGTTTGGCTCTTGGTAATCCAGAGGAAACTTGCGCAATCAACTGCAGAGTTTGAGAGGTGAGTGTCGATAAAGTTGTTCACCTTGTAGATGATATCTTAAAATCTCTGAATGATGAGTGGAAGGATTTTGTGCTTCTACCATCCTATATAGCATATTATACGACTCCCGAGATGATTTACCCCCATGTCTGTATTTACTACTGCAGCAATGTCAGGTAACATCTGTCTGTTGAGTAAATTTTTTCAATATTGAAGAAATTACTGGCCAAGTATCGATCCTTCAATGACATCAACGTACTTCTGTATTTAATGATGTATATAATACTGTTGTACACAAATAAAATTGTCAATAATTTTTTTTCATTTTTTACAAATCATTTATTTTAGATCAAAAAATAAATGCAACTTTATTTCCTTAAATGCAACTTTTAGGAATGATAAATGCAACTTTTCCTAGTTTTACTGCAACGAAACAGTTGCCCTAATGATAAGAGATAAAATCATATAGCCTGGATTTATTGATTCACAGTTGAATAAAGTACATTGTGTAAAATTTTGAAGCCTATGTCTTAATTATTTTACTTTTTATAAATAAAAAACCACTAGGTGCGTACACTGACACTCTTCCCCTATATGATATATATAACAAACATTGTAACTAGAAAATCAACTATATAAAAACTCACATTATCGGCTTTTTTGCTTGTCGTAATATAATTTAATACTAATAAAATAGAGGGAGTGGATAAAAGTAAAAAAACTCTTGGAGGGTTTGACGGTCAAAGAAGTGTTTGTGGCGTCCCTTGGTTTAAGAAATCCTAGGAAAGATTCAAATGATCCAGGTCAACTGCGCAGAAGTGATGCAGGAAAGACTGAAGGATGCAAAACGCATATTTCCGTGTTAATGTCAGAGGGTTAATTCTAAAATCCAAACTTTGGAGGGAGAGGTTTATGATTTATGATGCATGATCCAAATATTACAGTCTGAGGGAAATTGGGGTGTTAAAAATAGAAGGCAGTTAAATATGGAATGTAGAGATAAAATAACAATAAAAAGGTTGATAATCATAAAAGCAACAAAATACTAAAATATAATATTCAAAGAATAACTAGTCATTAGTCTTAAATCTTCTTTTTTTGTACAAGTAAAAACATGGCTGTTTTTAAATTGCTGTTTTCCAACCAAAAAATTCTATTGCAGACAACAAAGCATGCATAATCCAAAAAATGCAAGAAAAAATACATACAATAATGTAAAATAAGAGATATAAAATAAACCAAAAAACGTTTAAGTAAACCATATTACTTATTGAATTGAAATTATCACAAAATATATCAATCTCAGGGAAAGAATTATATAGCATAAAATATATTCGTAAAAAATTGCTACTTACATTTTCTTTTAAAGTTTTAACAGAAAATAATTGAAACAAAATTAACACGCTGAATTAAAATAACAAAATAAATGTTATAAAACATTGAACAGCTAAATTATGAGCATGAAGCTAAACTGTCAGCTACCATAACTAACTAAATTTATTACGACCGCTATTTTTAATTTAATATTTATTTATGGTAGTCACACTCCTTTATGTTCATACTTAGTTAATTCATATTACCGTGCATTCGACTAGAATAATACAGTCGAATTTGAGCCTCAAAAACCCACCTCTAACTCAAGTCCTTAGGAATCCCCAACTGAGTCATTCCGAAGGCATTCTGATCCATCGGATAAGTTAGAAATATTTTCAACGCCCCAAAGCCTACACGTTGCAAAGTAAACGACACATTTTAGAAACATACGACGAGTTTATTACTATTATGCTACGATCTTAACGAGCTTTTTCATACTGTAATGGCTTCAAAATTAGGTACGAGAAAACTTCTGACATTTATCGAGCAATATTAAAATCGCCTTTTATGTTCATACTAAGTTAATTTCTATCACACCATGCCTTAAACTCGAAAAATACAGTCGAATTTTAGACTCAAAAACCCACCTCGAACTCAAACCAAATCCTTAGGAATCTCCAAATGATTAATTCCGAAGGCATTTTATGACCCATCGGAAACGTTAGAAATTGTTAGAAATATTTTCAGCGCCCCAAAGCCTACACGTCGCAAAGTAAACGACACATTTTAGAAACATACGACGAGTTTATTACTATCATGCTCCTATCTTAACATGTTTATACATACTCCAATGAATACAAAATGTGGTACGAGAAAACTTCTGACATTTATCGAGGAATGTTAATATCGTCTTTTATGTTCATACTAAGTTAATTCATATCACACCGTGACTTCAACTTGAAAAATACAGTCGAATTTTAGACTCAAAAACCCACCTCGAACTCAAACCAAATCCTTAGGAATCCCCAACTGAGTCATTCCGAAGGCATTTTCTGACCCATCGGAAACGTTAGAAATTGTTTTAAATATTTTCAGCGCCCCAAAGCTTACACGTCGCAAGTAAACGACACATTTTAGAAATATACGACGAGTTTATTACTATTATGCTCCGATCTTAACGAGCTTTTTCATACTCTAATGGCTACAAAATGAGGTACGAGAAAACTTCTGACATTTATCGAGCAAGATTAAAGCCAATGTTGGCGTTTTCCTTTCTACATGACCCGTTCTTAGAGTAGAAAATAATTTAGGGGGAAGAGAGAGCACGGGACCGTGTTTCGTTGCCTACTTAGCATTGATTTTCTATTTCTGGAAAGAAGACGAGGAGAGCTCCAATGACTTACCGTGTGCGTCTTCTCAGGACTTGGGAAGTCCTTGCAGTTTTCGGAAGACGTTTCCAGTTATTGGTTCGCATTTGAAGTCGTGATGCAGTATCGTGGAATTGATGGGGTTTTGAAATTTCACTTTCAACCCTCCAAGCGGTTTTGATGAGATATCTCGTACATCAAGACGACCGATTTTACTAATGACAAGACATCTTGTCATCAAGACGTAGCCCTTTATTGCATTTTGATACACGAATCCTGTGTGTTAACGCCAATTTCACAATGTCTTCTATAAACTACCGAATCAATACTAATTGAATATTAGAAAAAAAAGTAAGATTAGAAGAGGAATCACGAATTTTTTTAAGGCCCTGTTCACATGAGACGCTTTTAACGCGCGTCTGGCGAGGCGTTCCGTAAGCATTAAATTATCTATATATATAATTCTCTTACGTGGCACGCAAAAAAGACGTTATTTGTAATCGCGTTTTGGCAACACTGTACGATTGTTAGTTTATCGCGAAGTCTCGCGCAATGAGGATTGCGAAGCAATCCTCCGGGGGTTGGCGAGCGTTAGCGAGCAGGGGGCAGGCCCCCTAGTGTTTTTTTATTCCTCTAATTAAAGTGTCTATTTTAGCGATCGTTGAAGATATAAAGTGAAAATTTCAACTGTTTAGAAATCTGCGGAAAGTTTTGCGCCAGATCGATGGTTAAAAATATGATTTTCTTTATATAAGTGATTATTTATTATAATTATAACTAAATAATCAAATGGTAAATAATTGAATAATAAATCTGTTTTTGGTATCGATCTTGTGCGTAGAATTTTACTGATTTGAAATCCGTTGAAAATTTCACTCTATATTCAACGATAGCAAAGATAGAAACTTGAAGTAGAGGAATAAAAAAAAACGTAATTTAATGATTACTGAAGGCGGGGCCTCGCTAGCCTCGCCAAACACGCGATTAAATATAACATGTGAACGGTACCTAAGGAACTTCAGAAAATCTTCCTTCCGGTGCAGTCAAACACTATATGTGTTCAAAAGTTTCTTCTTTATTAAGGCAAATAAGGCACTTGTTGGAGTCAGCTAGATGAAAACGATTCAAGTAGGCCTGCAGTGTGATCTAGCTTTAGCAGAAAGTGGTAACTGCTTTAAGGGTTTGTTTGAAGGAATAGCGGTCATTATATCTATCCTCACTTTGTAATTGAAAAATATAGCGATTCATTCTAGCATGCCTCGATAAAGTACATCAAAGGTATCGAGCCTCAAGTTATCAAGTCGAACAAAATATGTTAAACATTTCTTCCCCCATTAAGGCAAATCAGGCACTTGTTAGAATCAGCTAGACAAGAACGATTCAAGTAGGCCTGTAATGTGATCTAGCTTTAGCAGAAAAAGTGGTAACTGCTTCAAGAATTTTTTGAAGCAATAGAGGTCATTATATCTGTCCACATTTTGGAATAGAAAAATATAGCAATTCATTCTAGCGTGCCTTGATAAAGTGCACCAAAGGTATCAAGCCTCAAGTTATCAAGTCGAACAATACATGGTCAAAAGTTTCTTCCCCCATTAAGGCAAATCAGGCACTTGTTAGAATCAGCTAGACAAGAACGATTCAAGTAGGCCTGTAATGTGATCTAGCTTTAGCAGAAAAAGTGGTAACTGCTTTAAGAATTTTTTGAAGCAATGGAAGTCATTATCCTCAATTTGGAATTAAAAAATAAAGCGATTCATTCTAGTTTGCCTTCATAAAGCAGGGCTCGAAATACCCGGGTGCACAGGTGCACTGTGCACATGAAAATAAAATTGTGCACCTAATTTTTTCCTGCTAGGTGCATGCCGTGCACCTAACGTTAAAAAAGAGGAGGGAACCTTTCATTCTATTTTTTTGCTTGAACAAACTATTAGTATCGACCCGTCTCACTCTAAATGAACGTAATTAAAATTCCTAAACACACGCCCGTAACGGGTTTATACAGGAGGAATATTTACTTGTGCCACTGCCAACAGAACTTTCCGAAGATCGAAACATTTTCCTGATGGCTCTGTTGAAGCAACTGTAGCGATAGCCGTGCGCCGGGGAAGGGAGAATTTAGATGTTTAAATATTTGTATTTACTATATCTACTACTAACCTATCTGAACATAACCAACTAATAAAGTAGTTTACATACCAATATTCTTACATTACGTTTTTTTAATGTGCACCTAAAATATAACCTGTGCCCCTAATTTAAAAACTTAGGTGCACCTGAATTAAAAATTCTATTTCGAGGCCTGTCATAAAGTACACCAAAACTATCAATCCCCAAGTTATCAAGTCGAACACTATTTGTTGAAAAGTTCCTTCCCTCGTTATTAAGACACTTGTTGGAGTCAGCTAAACGTAAACGACTCCAATAGGCCTGTAATATGATTTCTTCTAGCTTTAGCAGAAAATGGGGTAACTGCTCTTGGATTTATTTTTGAAGTAATTGAGATCATTATTATCAATTTGGAATTGAAATAAATGACTATTAATTCTAGCGTACCGCCATAAAGTACATCAAAGTTATCAATCCTTTCTCCTGACCCTATCTAGACGCCTAGAGAGGGTAATTGCTGGTAAAGGAAGTAGACTTTTTATGGTTGACAATTTAGCTGACTTATCAGCCTCGTTCTTTGATAATGAGGAGACCAAGATTTGGTCAGTTTGCTTCTAACGACGAGATATTTCGTCCATCAAGATCTGGTCGTTTTCGTCAATAACGAGATACCTCATCCATATACACCACCAGTAGGGTTAGGGGAATGATAGTCTTAAAATTTAATCTCACAAAATAAAGTAGGGTAGGTGTTCCAAATATTGCCTACCCTAATTATTTCTCTGTATCTCAGCCACCTAGGTTTAGAAATCAAGCTGGAAACTAAATGAATATCACTAGGAACTATTTTCCTTTAGTTTCCAGAGATCATATATACCTTCTTTACTTATGTCAGTGTAAGTTAACTCGTAAAACTTCAAAAAGTATCCCAAGAGAATTTTTCTAGAAGGGGTTCTTAATATAGCCTACCCTTGTTCCTATTACCACCCACCAGCCAAAATTAGGAGCTACTATTAAAAACGAGTTGCGAGTAGAGCATACCTAACTACCTTTAGTATTTAATGTACTTTCAAGTCATATAAACGAAATTATAATTTGAAAACACTTACCTGGATATTCCTTGAATGGATTGAAGACAAAATATACGTTGGTCACAGCCTCAAATACGTCAGATGCAATATTGTTGTTGGTATAATTGATAGGAAACTTGCCGGTGGCGCTACGTCTGCTAAACCTTAGACCTTCAATTTAACTACATAAACTTATAGATGTCGCGCATAGTAGCTTGAAAACACGAGAAGAAGATACTATGCACAGGGGCTATATTTTGATCACCTTCCTTAATATAAAGTTGTTAACAATTAGTGATATTGTAATAAAGAAATTTAATCCACAAGTAGGGTTGGAATGTATTTCAGATTTTATGATGCAAGTTTCAGTTATGACCACGGCAGATTTCTGGGATTTCTATCCATTTTGTGTATTATACTTGAATTGCTAAAAAAAAGTGATATAGTAGCAAAAAGACGTATTAACTTGGAGATACTGCCTTCTTGATTATTGGTATAGTATGAAACAGAATAATTATCTTGTTTATCATGGAAAGGGTGGTTTTTATACTTCATGATATACCAAGGAAATGAAGCCTTCGTAATCTAAATAATCCAAATTGATATGTAAAGTTTCAAATGTAATATGTTTTTCCTAAAGCGTCAACGATGAACACAATTTTTCTCTACCAAAGATTTTGTAAATTCATCCCTATGATCTGGTGAAGTTAATACATTTACTATGTACTTTTCAAAACAAAATCCGAACTCAGATATTCCAGCTACTCAAATTTTATAAAACCATGCTTTGGAATGAAAACATTGAACTCAGAACGAAAGTAATATGTTTCTCATTCTCTGACACATAACAGCTGTTAAATTATTCATAATTCCACCGTGCATGCGAAGCGTAACATACATCGCATGCCAGCTGCTCTACAGTGACATAAATCTATCATGAGAGATTGATTATCCCATCATATTTAAGCGCTCAAGAGATTCGAAACCAAAACGCGTACCTACGGGCTTCTCTGCTGCGTAACTTTCCGTGCCAAGAAAACAGTTCTACAGAATATTAGGCAAGACACTGCCCTCGATTTTAAAGTGTGCGTCGGCAATACATCGAATCATGACACACAGTCATTAGTAGAATTTTTACGATACAATATATCAGGCTTGGTATAAAAAAATTACGAACCAAACACAAAGAAACAAAGGTTGCAGACCGATAAATATCACAAAATAAGTATAACATCATCCCCTTACTATTATAGTAGGTAGTTGAAATTACGGTATGGTATAACAAATTACGAACCAAACATAAAGAAACAAAGGTTACAGACCTATAAATATCACAAAATAAGTATAACATCATCCCCTTACTATTATAGTAGGTAGTTGAAATTACGGTATGGTATAACAAATTACGAACCAAACATAAAGAAACAAAGGTTACAGACCTATAAATATCACAAAACAAGTATAACATCATCCCCTTACTATTATAGTAGGTAGTTGAAATTACGGTATGGTATAACAAATTACGAACCAAACATAAAGAAACAAAGGTTACAGACCTATAAATATCACAAAATAAGTATAACATCATCCCCTTACTATTATAGTAGGTAGTTGAAATTACGGTATGGTATAACAAATTACGAACCAAACATAAAGAAACAAAGGTTACAGACCTATAAATATCACAAAACAAGTATAACATCATCCCCTTTCTATTATGGTAGGTAGTTGAAATTACGTAACAACAAAGGGCTATTGGTGACGGACAGGGATCAATCCCGAAGAGAAAGATCAAAGAGGACAACATCGTAATTTTGAACTATGATCAGATGATGTGGGCAGCTCCTATCTGGCATTCTACTTTCCAAACTTTCATATTGCAAAAGAAGGAAATTTGAGACGTAGACAGATTTAGAATGCACCAGCCCCATGTATTTAGGTTTTAGTTAAATGGATATTAGAATTCGGATCTCATTTATTGTAGTAGTAAATTCGATGAACAGATGTAAAATACTGACTGCACCTGCCATTTCGTAATATGATTGCTCGGCAGTGCAAAGACCACACATTGTCCCCCTAAAGCGAACTAGGCATCCCTTTTAGACCTTTTTTACTTCTTTTAGGCTTGCGTTCCGATGCCGTAACATCAATCAAAATCTGTCATGGAGAAGAGCTGTTAGCCGAACATTGTTTTGGCTTCGGGAAAAGGGCAAAATAATCTATTCCGCAACTCGATAATTATTGCTGAATTTCGGGATGCTTGTTGAACAGAAATATTTTAAGGATTGGAATGATCATTTAAAACCATATTCATGTTCTAATTATTTTACTCCGGAAAAGAAAAGTTTCAAATCGACTAAATATGGTATTTGGATTCGTATACGTAGCTAATAAGCTAAATTAAATAAAAACTAATAAAATAACATCTTGATGTCCTACTTCCTAATAGGTCTTCTGAGTCTTAAAAAATCTCTCCAAATGTTAAGGAACCGAAACTGTAAGAGAGCAATTAGAAACTCTAATCATCTACTACATCTCTTGAGTGGAATTTGAGGTGAGACACTTCGGATGAGCATAGCCTTAGAGGTGCGCTAGCTTTCTTCACATGTTTGCGTGAAAATAAAATTGAATCTTCATAGATTACATAACATTTTCTTAAGTTATCAACAAACTTTTAATAATTTTCTTTTCTGGAAAACTAGAATTTTCCTGTGCAAGCGCTTTGTATTACCACTTCGAATTTTGGATGTGTCAGCAATCATAAAATTTATTTTTATTCCCTGTTTATAAGTATGCTATATTTATAAATAATCAAATAAGTTTTGAGATAATTTACATTATGATTTAACTTTTGTATACCTTGTATACTTTACTTATCTGACATAGTGGTCAAAGCTCTTATTTGCCACTCAGTAGGGCCAAGGAAGCCAGGTTGAAAGAGTCACGGATAAGTAATAGTAGTATTCAAAACCAGATCCAACCAAACACCGTTGAGTACGCGGGAGCTGTAAACGTTAAAATTGTAGTCTTCAAATGTCTTCACGCTGGCGTGGTGTGGATGCTTGAAGATTGGGACGCCCGGTGAGGAGTTGACTATCCGATCATGAATCGAAATTACGTGGTGTTGTTTTCGGATCTTTTCCTTGGTATTAAAACTTGACCCTCGCCAGTAGCCCGTTGTTACAGTTCGACGTTAATTAATTACTTATTTTCCACCCAGTTGGTCGTGGGTTCAAATCCTGGTTTGTAAGTGCATGTATGGTAGTGACTGTTCTTGTAAGGATAGTGGTTCTCACTCACTAAGTGTTCTTTTTCACGTAGTCGTCATATCGCCCCTTGAATTGCCGAGAACTCAGTGGTCGGGCTAAAAAATGTTTTTTTTTTTCAACCAAATATTTTTTTAAGTGACAGTACAGGCTGATTCTAAAAAAAAAAAGAACTAACATCAAATGATTATTGTAACTCATCTGATACATTTCACATTGATAGAGAACAAAACAGAAAATAATTTTAAAGTAGCGCTTAACTCTTTGCTTTATTTTTAACCTTTCCTACACATGACAACGAAAACGAGTATAGTTGGTGGTATGAGTTACACGGAAGTAAAATTAGTGACTGGCCTTCTTTGTTGTCACCCATAGTATAATCATTCCCCGATTAGATAATAAGCTTGTCCTCATATAGATAATAAGCTCGTCCTAGATAAGGCATCAATCTGAGGCAAAATATTTCATAGACTTGAAATCTGCTGAAATTTTTATTCTATCTTTAATTATTGCACAGGTACAAATTTGGAGAAGAGCGATAAAATAATAAAATTTAACACCAAAGCACATGCAATCTGAAGGGAACTGCGTTAGATTTTAGACCGCAAATCAGGGAACAAAATAGTAAAACTCTTCAAGCTACGTGTGTCCAATACATTTCTATACAACTCAGAACATTCTTCGAAATTACCCTCAGTTCAAATATTATCTCCTATCACTGGCCTGAGACTTTTTATCTATCCAGGATAAATAAAAACGGTTAAACTCCTCGTTTAATCCCTCCTTCCAAGGTTTTAAGTAACAAGGTCATTTCCATTGTTGCTCCCGTGAAGTATGTAGCACATCAGTATGAACATCATACACAAAAGTTTTGTATGCATTAGGTACAACATCAAAACCATATGCACGCTGTTGATTCATACCAAATTTCACAAAATTACCGAAGGTCGTTCTAATAAAAACGGTTAAGCTCCTCGTTCAACTACCTGGACTTAAGAACGAGGCTCGGTCATTAAATGAGGAATGCCTATAGTCGTTTCTTAGCATATCGCTTGGTGAGGTTTTTGTCTTGTCTCTTGTTCCATGGTTTACAAATAACAAGGTCATTTCCAATGTTGTTCCCGTGAGTGAATTAAGTAGAAAATCAGTATGAACATAACATACAAAACTTTCGCATGTATATATATATATATATATATATATATATATATATATTAGGTACAACATTAGGTCATCAAAACTATACGTACGCTGATGATTCATGCCGAATTTCACAAAAAGTTCCCGAATATCGTTCCAATAAAAACCTTTAAGCTCTTCGTTTAACGACCTGGTCGTAGGAACGGGTATCTGTCATTAAATGAGGAATGCGTACTGTCGTATGTTAGCACATCGCTAGGTGAGGTTTCTGTCTTGTGTCTTCTTCCATGGTTTGAAGTAACAAGGTCATTTCCATTGTTGCTTCAGTGAAGTAAGTAGCAAATCAGTATGAACATTACAGACAAAAGTTTCGCATGCATCAGGTACAACATCCAAACCACATGCACGCTGATGATTCATACCAAATTTTCCAAAAAGTTCCAGAAGGTCGAATTCCCCCCCCCCAACCCCCCCGTCTAACGATAACAAACCGAACCCCTTATGGGACTTGATGACAGTTATTTTTCATCCTTCGAGGGGAGAAGTTCGAGAAGAATCCCTAATATCCTTCCCCACCCCAGTCCACATAATTTCTGGGAGTAAAGCTGAGAAAAACGGGGAAAAAGGGAAAAAATCCCCTGCCCCAACATCTGGAAGTCCCCCACGTTCCACATAAAACCCTGCTTCCAGAAATCACCACAAGTCAGATCCAATTGAATTTTGCCTAAGTACATTCCAGTTTTTCCCATACAGGGGGATTCGTAATATTTTTTATTATTTTATATTATAACCGTGCCCCCTCGGGGGATCTAGGGGAGATAAAATCGTTCCCATTCCTCCTCCTTCCCCTTATTTCACAGGAGTAGGGGTAGGCGGTACTGTGGGGGTATGTGGTCGTTTTGACTTTGGATAACCATTTCTTTAAGCGGGTTGGGGTGAGGGGAGTGAAGTGTGTTGTTTCAGCGGTTTGATGAAAAGTAAGTGTTTTCGTTGCAGCACTGGGAATATTAAAGTGACCGCTGCTGCCATGGGAGGAAACGGGATTTCTTTCCCAGAGTAAGCAAGAAAGGGAGAAGTGAAGTGAAAAGGAGTCTATTCAAAATGTTCGAGCGAGGGAAGTCAAAGGTATAGACTGGCTATCGAAAGACAAGCATAGTCCGTGGTTCAGTGTCAAAGCCGGAGTATGTTCAACGAGACAATTCCCAAGCTTTTGTAAAGGAGTTGAACTAATGTCGTTAGTATCGAAACAAAAGCACAAATATGCAAAATCATTTTTAGAGAAAACCCCTTTACAACATAGTCGTTTTCAACACGATCGCAGTACGTCAACATGGATACCTTTATTATATGGTTGCAGTAAGTCCACGTGGCTGATATTGGAGGGAGATGGACCTTTTTATTCCTGATTAGGTAAAGGGTAGAAAGAAATGAAGTGAAAAGGAGTCAATGAAAATATTCAAGGGTAGAATGGTAAGAAGTATAGCCTTGAACAACCTAAAGGTATAGTCTACGGCAGGCCTCGAAATAGATTTTTTAATACAGGTGCACTGCGTTCACTTGAGTTTTTAAATTAGGTGCACTGCGTGCACTTAGTGGTAAAAATTAGGTGCACAATTATATTTTCATGTGCACAGTGCACCTGTGCACCCGGGTATTTCGAGCCCTGGTCTACGGTTGAATATCAATGTCAAGACTGAATATTTAAGTATGTCAAACTCAATAATTTCCATGCTTTTGTGAAGGAGTCGAAATAATATCGTTAGGATCGAAATTAAAGCCAAAACTGCAAAATTATTTGTACGAGAAAACGCCATTACAACATGATCATTTACAATATGGCATAGTACGTCAGCATGGCTAGGTTTACTACATAGTTGCAGTAAGTCAACAAGGCTGACATGGGAGGGAGGTGAACTTTTTTACCTGAGTAGTCAAACGTATAGCATGGGCTACCAAAAGGTATAGCCAATATCAATGCGTCTGAGGTTCAATATCAATGCCGAGACACTATTTAAGAATATTAAACGAGGTAATTCCCATGCCTTTATGAACAAGTGGAAGGATTACTGTGCGAAGCTTAGATTGTTTTATCCACATCGATAGAAAACCTTTTCCAATAAAATTATTTTACCAGTGTTGCTCAAGGAACAATTTTTTTAAGCAAACTAAATTATAAATTTTTTGTTTGAGCATACTTCGATTTTTCCTGTTACATAAATAATGTATGAATATTTTATTTACGATAAAAAAGTATTTAAAACACTTAATTTTACATAACTTAGATTTGTAATTAAAGAGGATATAAAAAGAACCTTTCTCCGACTTCTGTATTCGTCCCTAACCAATATATTTATACAACAAGAAATAAAGTCGTCCTCTGATTAATTCTAACATCTAAACCTATCGGAAGTTTATCATCAATCCAGTAAATCGTGGTTTATCAGACTCTAAAATAAGGTATCGCATTGATAAGAGTCGATGTAATTCATGAGACCAAAGCCAACTCTTAAAATAATTGATAAGAGATCTCCATAAACAATAATAAAAGAATCTTTTTTCAACTTCTATTTTAATCCCTATCAATACATTCCGACAACATAAAATAAGCTTGTTTTCTAATTAAATATCCCCTTTATACCTATCAGAATTTTTTTTGTCAGTACAGTTATCAGTGCTATAGTAAACACTTAGATAAGGGATCGTGCCAATGATAATTGATGTTATTAAGGATGTTGAATCTTCCTTTCGGAAGCATTGACCAAACCACAACTCCATAAAAAATATCAAAAATAACCTTTCTCCGACTTCTGTATTCGTCCCTAACCAATATATTTCGGCAACAAGAAATAAACTCGTCCTCTGATTAATTCTAGCATATAAACCTATCAGAAGTTTATCCTAAATATAGTAAATCGTGGTATATATCAGACTAAAATAAGGCAACACGTCGATAAGAATTGATGTTATTAATGATACCAAAACTTCCTTTTCGAAGCATTGACCAAAAAATCTCCATAAAGAATAATAAAAGAATCTTTATTCGACTTCTGTTTTACTTCGTAACGAATATATTTCGACAACAGGAAATAAACTAGCCTTCTGATTAAATCTCGCCTCTAAACCTTGCTTCACCGCCTTTTTTAAGGACTGCTGCAAGAAATGGAATGGTCACTTCCCCGTCGTTTATGACACATTCTCGAAGTCATGAAGCCGAAATGCATTCGCCATAAACTCTCTATGAATAAACCCGAAGAAATAAACTTCCCAATCGTAATAAAACAACAGAAGGGGTGTAGGTCAGTCGGTTGTTTACCTCGAAGTTTCGCCAACTGCTCAGTTCACAAGAGTCGGCCATTTTGTTTCGGAATCTTTTGCGTGGAGTGCGTTTTTGAATTTATGGATATTATTACTCGCATAAATTTTCAGCATGTAATCTTGTATAACATTCTAGACTTGATATTTATGTTCAGCTTGTTTTATGTAAATTTAGGTGGAACTCATTTTCAAGTTTTATGAAAGTTGAATAGTTTTATATTCACAATGACTTATATATTACTATTTTTATCATTCGGATTCTGAAGCACAGCTGTTCCATCCCTATAGTGATGTACGTTATGTAAGTTATGTTATTAATGTATTACTTTAGATTATATGTACTTCGTATGACTTACATTATTCATGTTTATAAATAATGTATCATATATATATTTTTCATTTTAATCGAAGCATGAGCAACCAAAATATTATAATTTGTTGGCTTTCTATGACTCCGTGGATTTAAAATCAAAGAAAGGTAAGCCATATTGTGGCTTTTAAGAACTGTAAAATATCAAAATCACCCAAAATGATTAAAAAATCCAATTATTTATTTTTAGTTTACAAATTAATTCATATGAAACTTTAGATCAAAAAGAATTTTTCAATAGCGATAGTTTTAGATGGAGTTATACTGGCAACAACATAAAACATACATAAGACAAGTATGTTGGTCTTTTGTAATAAACATACCATACATTAGATAAGTAAATTGGTCTTCTGTAATAGACATAAAATACATTAGATAAGTATGTTATGTCTATTACAAACTCATATGTCTTGGATTATGATATTTAGACATTTTATTGATTTAGATTTGTCTTGGGAATTAATTTTTCTTCATCGCCTTAACCTCTTTTTTTGGAAAACTCTTTTTTTGAATGCACAAATCTGAGTGAAAATAAATAATTCATACTACTGTCTGGTTTTTAAAAGTTTGTTTAAAATTTCAATTAACATAGACTTTATGTTTTTGTACAAAGTTCTTATAGCTTTACAATAGTGATTAACTTGACAAGTGGAGTTCATTTGATTTATATGTATATAAATTATTACGTGAATTAAAATGAAGACTATGTATAGAACATTAATGGCGCATAAAGCCTATCAATTTTTGCAAATTTTCATAAATTTTACCAATTTTCTATGCAACAACTTCCGCACGACTTAAATATTTTTGTAATAAACTTTAAATATACACTTTTTAGAAGAGAACAAAGACTCATTGTAAATCTATATATAATTCGCTTACTTGGCATACAAAAAGACGTTATTTGTTATTCTATTTTGGCAACACTGTACGATTATTTGATTACCACGAAGCATTTATAGCGTTATCGGATGAAATTTAATTGAAAAAAATTCATATTTGTCGAGCTGTTGCAGCTTACAAACAACATGCTGTGTATTCGATTTCCAAAGCAGCTCTTACTTTTCGAGTCTAAATTTGCTCAAAATTTTTAATTTGAATTCCAAATTGTTCGAGTTCTGATATTAGACGTTCCGTATAACTTTACTGTAGAACAACAAATTTATGTTTGAAAAATAATTTTTCGCGCGGAATGTCATATTTTTTAAACAATCCCTTCTGCTAGGACACATGTCTTCATTGATGCGAGCGAAACGAGCAAGGTACGCACAGCGAACCAATAAGGATTGCAAAGCAATCCTCCGGGTGTTGGCGAGGGATAGCGTGCAGGGGATGGGTTAGTGTTATAATAAACGGATAGCCCTTAGTGTTATAATAAACGTATAATAACTTCAAAAGTTTTTTATGAAATTCCACTGTCCCCTTAACACCTCTAGTATACTAGACATGCTATCTCGTTCATGGTCTGGTATATTTTGCTAATGGTGAGGTATCTAGTCAAGACAAATCTGCCCTATTACTCCAAGATAAACAGAGGTATAAGAAGGGAAAACAACTTGTTGCTTGTCTAGATCTGCTAACAGTTTAGAACAGGTTTTCATTTTCATAGGCTAGACACTACTAGTTGGTTTTCTATACGAGAAGATAAACCACCAACTATCGTTGTTATAAAACCAACAAATAAACGAATGGAACCAATTGTAATTAACCAATCAAACAATTGCAATGATTAATGTATTTTACTTTTTTGAGAGTATGATTATGTTAATCTTTACAATTTCTTGCATAATCGCCATAGATGTGAAATATAAGTAGACTGATCAGTACTATTAGGAGGAACTTCAAAACATGTGATTGACATATCGGCTAGTAGTCACATGTCTGCTCTTGTAAGATTGTCTTGGCTGTGTGATTTGGTATCTGATCGCCTCGTTTGGCGATTTACATTTAATGACAGAGTAGATACGTCCCCTCATTTCTATAGTGTGGCGACAAAAGTGGTTAAATCGCCTGTCTACTACAGAAAGATGATCAATAAATGGACCAATTTGATGATTAAACAATGGATGAATTAAGAATAAGCATCT
Source organism: Metellina segmentata (assembly GCA_947359465.1). NCBI lineage: Eukaryota > Metazoa > Arthropoda > Arachnida > Araneae > Tetragnathidae > Metellina > Metellina segmentata. The sequence continues at coordinate 60,446,562 of OX375877.1, read as the reverse complement.
CATCTCTCTATTTTCGCCAAATCTATTTACATAAAATGTTATGTAAGGCTGTACTTCCATGGCAGTTCAAGTTTTGATTGGTTACGTGATATCACGAGAAGGCGAAATTTCTAATTGCTTTGGTCGTGTGATGTCACGGGTAGGCAGATATTTGTTTGACTTTCAGTGAGCATGTATCAATATGACAGTTATCAGACGAATAAATAATAAAAAAGAATAAAATTAGTGCACGCACACTTGATTAAAGAAAGTGATTGTTGATTGATAGTTATTATTCAACAGGGAATTTAAAGAAAAAGATTTAAGTCAAGTAAGTTCATTTCTTATTAGTAGTTAGTACAAGTAGTTAATTTCTTTGCAAGCGGTAGCGAGTTTGATAAAGTTAAAGGTTTGTAGATAGCCAGTGATCAACACAAGTTGACATATAGTGGTGAAAAAAGGTTTATACATAGCTAGTGATCGCGCATCATCAGGTTAAACAAAATGTATAAATGAAGTTTGACCAAAAGCTACATTCTACAGCTACACTCGACGTTTATGAGCGGTTCCAACGGCCATGGCGATTTTTTGGCGCACTTCTAGTAGCGAGTACTGTTGATTAAGGCAACCCATCTGTCTTTCCGGTTGAAAGAAAAAAAGGTTTGAAATAATTATTTCCTTGGCAAATTTAGAAGTGCGTCAAAACAAATCGCCAAGGCCGTTCCACAGCTCATAAACGTAGACTGTAGCTTTACCAAAATAAATAAATTTTGTTATTCACCCGTCGTATTACGGGCTCATCCTAATATTTTATTAAATAATATTTATCTCACCAATTTAAGAGTAATGCTTAATCAAAATTCTAAATCTGTGGTCAAACATGTCTGCCGTCACCATTCGCTATTTCCGTCGTAATACAATACGAAACAAAGCCCCTTTCCACAGTTTTTACTCCGTTGCAGCATTAAGTATGCCTCTATATAAACTTATCGCAGAGACCTTAAAGACGAATGGCGAGCCTTATAGCTAGTGCGAATGATAATATTAACGCTTAAACCTGCGCATTAAGATATGGTTATTGCTTTAGAAGCGGAGAGAGACCATTTTGATAGAGAGGAAGTCAATACTTCAAGAGTACGTTGTAAATTTCGTAGCGAGAGGGTGTTTATTTCTCTGTGCATCTCTGTTTCTTTCACAAGTACTCATAAAACAGAGTTAATATACCATATTATATCCTTCGGGCTAAGGTCTGCAGAGAAGTGTAAAGCGAGACATTGGAATGTTTTATTTATCTATATTTAATCAAAACACTTTTTCAAGATATTTGGAAGGTTTGAGGTTTTGGTGCAAGGACTATATTTTTGACAAGCAGCGTCAGGCACAAGATAAGCGAAATCAAGTAATAGACATGCAAACACAATGAAGGTTTTACTGAAGGAGAAGAGAGAAATACACACCAAGGGAGGAATGCATATGACAGGAATCGAATACGACTTGACTGGTTTTTTTGGGGGGGGGTTGTATGTCTCAAGGGTCGTATTTGGCCATGCTGTGCCATACACACATATGAAGTTGTAGACATATACACACAATGAATGTTTTACTGACAGAAAGAGAAATAACAAATAGGAAGAATCGATCTTGAGCCACTTGCAACTCGAAACAAGAAATGTGAAGTTATCGCGATTTTAAGGTATCAAATTTACTTCATCCTCCTGATGGTTCTCTCGACCAGGTTTCTTGTCACTAGCAAAACTGACCAGATCTTTATTGACAAGGAGATTTACTCATCCATTAAGATGCTATTGTCCATGCTATTTTTCAGCTGCCCTTTAATTTAAATAGGACAATGGGATAAAATGGGTTAACAGCATTACATTGCATATAAGATCGCTCCTAACGCATATGTTAAGCTGATTATCTTTTAAATTACTTATTGTTTATCCGTACCTCAAATTAGAAACAGGGCTCAAATTATATTACCTAAATTGGTATGGTACACATTTTAAGAAGTGATCTTGTATTTATAAAAAATGTCATTTTGTATTGCGTTTGGTGTTTATGTTTTTCAACGTCTAGTTAGGAGTTCAACGTCTAGTTATTTACTCCACGTTTCTCAATGAAATAGTCATCTTACCATGATTTATCGCCGACCAACCGGTATAGTGGTTAAGGTGTTAGCCTCTAGATTGGAAAGTTCCTGGTTCGAATCCGGGTCCGGGTATGGATGTTTGTAAGCTTATGGTGTAGAGGCGGCTGGTGCACCTTAAATCTGTAGTGGCCGAAAGTCCTCACGTTGTGTTGGTGTGGAAGTTTGGAGAGTGGGGTGCCAGCTCAGGTGTTGCTTCGTCATCTGACCGTGGTTCAAAATTACGAGGTGTTGTCCTCGGATCTTTCCCTTAAGGGACTGATCCCGGACCGACGTCAATAGCCCGTTGTGTTGCTTTAGTACGACGTTAACTAAAATTTACCAACTACCATGATTTATAATTACAAGACGTTATATCAATGGATCTTTCCCTCAGGGATTGATTCCAGACTGTCGGCTATAGCCTGTTGTGTTGATCTATTGCTACGTTATTTTACTATCTGTCTGTTTTATTAACTCCAAAGTGGCTTTTAAAAGGTTTTGAAACAGTTTATTTATGGTTGTAATAATAAACAATATTATTTACACGAGTATTACAAGTACTAAGAAATCATAAAGTATCGAAAGTTGACAAATACACCTTTGAGGTAGGTATGCATTTAATTAACGTAGCACAGGAACAATACAACGTGCTATTGGCTGCACCACACATTTGCAATAATGATAGGTACTGTGAAAATTCGTAGGAAGTTGAATTAACGCCTCTGGTGGTGCAACATTAACTCAACTACCAACCTTCTTCGAACCATCCCGGATTACAAACCATAGCCAGAATGCGTCATTGGCGATAGTCCTTGATCAACGTCAAAGGGTAAGATTCGTGGACAACGCCTCGTAATTTTGAACCACGGTCACTTGCGTTCTATTGTACGGAGGTGGTTACATAAGAAGATGGGTGAAATGAAAAACTAGTCTAAAACAATATGAATGAACTTTAATCAAAATTCAATTAATTTAAAATGCTGGCAAGTCTATCAGCCCTCACACGAAGGTCACAAAATAAATTAGGCAATTGTTGCTTACGGTGCATATACAGGTATACATTAGAAATCACAAAAATAGGCCAGATTTTTTTGTATTGCTTCAGAATATTTTTCAAATATTAAGCTTTCAAACGATGCCAAAACGTGTATATATTCGGAATTTATAAATTTTCAAATTCCTCAAAAATCTTGACTTGCTTAAGCTACCTAAGTGAAAAGATTGCAAAACCATATTTCCTTAAACAACTGTATTGAGAGTTCACACATGAAGAATAAAAAATATTTAAAGGGGAGGAATTACCATTCTGAACAAATTATAATTTGAGATATCACTGTTAAAAACACGTTATAAATAGATAATTATACCTAAATTAAATAATCGAAGATCAGCCAAATCTGCTCTTTTCACATTGAAATTATTTTAAGCATTAGGTAGGAAAGTATTTAAATTAACGTCGTACTGGAGCAACATAAAGTGGTTTTGACGACGGTACTGGACCAATCCCAACGGGAAAGATCCGAAGACAACACCACGTAATTTTAAACCATGGTCAGATAACGATTTAAGCATTAAAAATGACCTATTATAAGAAACCAAGGATTGTTAAATCTTCTTGTGCATAGGTACAACTTCTTGTCTTGTAGATAGGTGTATTGTGTATAGGCACTGTTTTATAATTAGTGCCGAGATTTTGCAATATGGTAAGTTTTAATTAATATCGTACTAGAGAACCACAACGAGCTATTGACGTCAGTCCGGGATCAATAGCCTAAGGGAAAGATCCGAGGACAACACCACGTAAATTTGAATCACGATCAGATGACGAGGCAACATCTGAGCTAGCACCCCACTCTCTAAACTTCCACACCAACCCAACCTGAGGACTTTTGGCCTCGATTTCAGCACCAGCCGCCTCTACACCATACGCTTACAAACATCCATGCACTGACCCGGATTCGAACCAGAAACCTTCCGATATAGAGGCTAACACCTAAACCATCAGACCGGTTTGTTCGGCCCAAGATTTTTACAATGTCCACACAGTGTAAATAAATTGTTCACTGCATATATGAATAAAAATAAATAATTTATGTCGATTGCGTACCTATCTGTGGTTTACCATAGTAATATCTAGTTCACCACTCGACACAGGTCCCACTCAAGTATTTGCCGCATTGAAATGTTGTTACTCATAACATTATGAAACCTTTGAGGTTTGTTATCTTCTATTAGTTTGTTGACATGGAAATTCATAGACTAGCAACATTTCAACGTATGGTTACTATTTAAAACAAAAGTGCAGCTTTTGTTATTAACAGAATAACGTCATTTGGAACACAACATCGTTAACCTATGTTTTTGCCGATACACAAGGGATTCCTAATTTCCAGAAAGCTCAGTGACAAGATTTTTCTAAATCCTTACAATTATTTATTTTAAATACTAAATAAACCCATACCGTCGTATATAAAATCATTTGGTAAATGAGTTAAGGAAATTTGGTTCTCTCTTTGTCTACAGCCTCCAAATTGGAAAAATGCAACTACAAGGGGTGTTCAAATGAAAAGGTACGAAACGTCGTAACAACGTGACCGTTAATATATTTGCCTATGCCGCTATGGGAAGACGTAGACAGACATCTAAGGATGCGAATGGAATCTCCGGCGTGGATCGGAGCATGCGCAGGAGAGAGCAGAGGCAATTATAAAGAGCGCCGTCGAATTGACGCGGCAGTGCGTGTGAGGACAGAATGGCGTTCACATTCGACAAAATTCGCAAAAATGGCGCAAAGTTCGACGATTGAGGAGATATCCGATTTCTCACATCGGAAGGTGTTAAACCGGCCGTTATTCATAGCCGGATGGTGACCGTATACGTGGATGACTGTCTGTCCGACAAGTCAGTGAGAAAATGGAGTGCCCGTTTTCGTGCAGGCCGTGAGAGTTTGGTTGATGACCCGAGACAAGGCCAGGCAAACACAGTCATCACGGCCGATCTCATCGACAAGGTGGATGACCTAGTGAGAAGTGATCGGCGTGTCACATTGAGAATGTTGGCGGTGAAGGTGGATGTCAGTTGGAACAGTGTGGACAATTGTTCAGGACAGGTTGCGTTATCGGAAGGTGTGCGCGCAGTGGGTTCCGAAGCAGATCACCGAACAGCAAAAGGAACTGCATATGGGGCTAGCACTTCAACATCTGTTTCGGTATCATGAACACCCCGCTTTCCTGGAGTTGATCGTCACAGGTGACGAGAGCTGGTGCCATCACTACGAGCCAGAGACAAAGCGGGACAGCATGCAGTGGAAGCATGCGTCGTCACCTCCCCCTAAAAAGTTCAAAGCCATGGCGTCAGCAGGGAAGGTGTTGCTCACCGTCTTTTTCGACGTCCAAGGTCCGCTACTTGTTGAATTCCTCGAACACAGAAGAACTATTTACTCCGATGTGTACAGTGAGACACACCGAAGCCTATGCAGGTCCAACAAGAACAAAAGACCGGGGCTGCTCACGGAGGGTGTGGTTCTGCTCCATGATAAAGCGCGTTCACACGTCTCCAGAGTCCCACAAGCGTTACTGACCAAGTTCAAGTGGGAGCAGCTTGACTATCTGCCCTACAGCCCGGACATGTCGCCCTGCGATTTCCATGTGCTTGGTCCCTTGAAAATACATTTGAAAGGGAAGCACTTCAACTCGGACGACGAACTCGAGGACGCTGTGAAGGACTGGGTATCGTCACGGCCACAGGAATTCGGGAAACAATGAATCCTTCGGCTCGTTAATCAATGAGATCGTTGTGCTCAGGCCTATGGTGTATACTTTGAATAAAGTCTTCATTTATACCCACAGTGTCGTTTCGTACCTTTTAATTTGAACAACCATTTGTATTTTGTGATTGACCATTGAGTTCGATCCGTCGAGTCTTTCTTGAACAACATTTAAGAGTAGAAATGTTTTCTTTAGTTAAATAGAACATTAAAATGAAAGCTTCCTCTGGAGGGAAAGTTAACAGATGGGATCATTTGTTTTCTTCCTATAACAAAACTAGATCAGTACGATTGAACGTCCCTTTCCATTCCGTCAATATAAGAGTTATTTAATAGAATTTCGAACTTTCAGAATTCATTTTAACATTTGGAAGTAACGGGTACTTTACTCAGCTGAAAAGTATCTTGTATGCTCCCTGGATAGTTTATAAAGGTAGAGTTAGTGAGATGTTTCCAAAAATGTCCTCGGAATAATATTATGTAAAAGCTTGTGCTGACAATAGTCGTTTTTTTGTTGCAGATTGTTTACTCCTAAATATTTCGTAATTCCTATGTAAGAGTAGACTCAGTAAGTCGCTTTATCTTTGTTATCGCACATTTTAGGAGTTCCGGACATGATGAGGGTGTTCACGCTATGGTCAGAGTAGGAAGTAATTTCATGCTGGAATTGGAAGTTTTGAAATTGTGCATTCTCTTGTAGAATATATTCCGATGCTTTCCAGATGTGCTACAATGCAAGCATATCCAGTCTGAAAAGGGCCACATGATATATAAAGAGTATCTTAAACGTAATTCAATCTAATTAGCGTTGACCTACCAACTATTATTAGTCGGAATTCAATTTTTGGAATTTATATCGGGGGAATTCTTAAATCGAGTTTGTAAAACTAGCCACGTGATGTCATGTTCAGGATATGTACTGGAAACAGGGTCGCCACTGAGACACTAGCGCGTCTTTCTAGGAATGGCTCTTCGTTACGTGGACGATTCTATTCAGGACCGTAGGTTGATCGGTAGATATTAACTCGTGATAAGTGAATCGATTCTTCAGTTCGATTCTTTCGTAACTTGTTTTGATCCACAGTGAGCTATGATTGATTATTTACTTGTTAAAATATTACCAGTACCGGACTGAGGGAAACCTCAATAGTTTTTGTGCATCGCCCGTCTTAGCTCTGTTGGTTATTCTTGTACTGCTGTCACCACGCAACACTTAAATTTTTTCTTTAAGTTTGTATTTCGACGATTTTTAACTGTATCTTCAAATATTTCCCACTTCAGATTCATTTTCCTCTTTTAGAAGTAAAAATCTCTCATCTTCAATTGATTGAGTCCATATATATATGCATGTATTAGTTCACTAACTGTTAAGGCTCTACTTTCAACGAGTTTAATATCTACCGACCTACCTACGTTCCAAAATAGAATCGTCCACGCAACGAAGAGCCATTCCTAGAAAGACGCGCTAGTCCACTGAGACACTAATACTACCTACAGTTAGCTTTTCAAAAAGTACTTCTCTCTCTCATACAAGTATCATATAGAACTTACGACATGCTAACACGTATGAATTTGGCAGCGGTTGATCGATTGGATGAGTAACGGATTAGCAACTTGAGTGTCGTCAGTTCAAAACTCAATCAAGACCGTCGTGGTCATGGGGTCTGGTGCGCGTTAAATCTGTCGTGGCCTCAAATGTCCTCACACTGACACGGTGTGGAGGTTTCGAGTGTTAGGTGCCAGATGAGGAGTTGCCTCGTCTTCTGATCGTGGCTCAAAATTACGAGGTGTTGACCTCGGTTCTTTTGCATCAGGATTGATCCCGGACCGTCATCATTGCCCCGTGTGTTTCTCCAGTGTGACGTTAATTCAACTATCATAACATAGGAACGTCATAAAATATATTTCAAATATAATCAATCGCCGATGCTTATTTTATACATATTTGGAGTAAAAAAATTACGTTAACCTTTAAATCCTTAAAATTGCTAGACCCTGATCTCTTTTTACTTCTAAAGAATTATTTCGAATAATGCTGACTAATATTAAGTAGAAATCGCATTTCTTTCTTTGATTCGCCGTTTTGAAAGCGAGGTTTAATTTATAAAGTCAGACATCTTATATCTTTTACCGCTCCATTGCTTTTCAATGGTGGATTTTCAATAAGTTTTGCTTTTATATAAAGATTACTGAGCAATCTCTTTTGAGCAAAGTTTGAGCTGAAAGGCGCTTAAGGCTCGTCAAATCAGTGTATTAGAAATAGGGGGATTAATAAAGTTTATTCTAAAACAATTAAAGCAGAAGGAAAATATATTTTTCTTTAAAAATGGAGTGAATGTGAGTGTAATAATTAAGAACGTTTAAGTGACGAACAGGGGTTGAAATAACTTCAAACGTTCAGAATCATTTTGTAAAATTAGATTGTTTTCTAGAATTGATTTTATGACAGTAAAGGGCATTTACATACAAAAATCGTTATTTTGCTAATTGACTCATATAAAGCACTATAATATATCGCACCTCAACGAGAAAAGTGATACATATCAAAATTGTAGAATTTGAGAAACATAAACTTAAAGGATACTATAAAACTTATATTGAAATACACTCGTGTCCAAAAATTAAGGATAATGCCAGCTCCGGCAAATAAAGGTTCAGAAACAAAACAAACGTGACTTATTCATAAAACCCATTTATTAAACAAAATATAAAGAACAAAACAGATGGTGTATGTATGATACCATTCATAAAAACTACGATTTTTGCTCATTGGAGCAATTACAAAAAATATCGACCCTACAAAAACTCAACATGATATGGTTGGTATGATGGTTAATACATTGTATGTCTCTCAGACGATGAAATACAGTCCGTACAATGCCAGGCATGCTGAGGATCAAATTATCGAGTGGATCGTGGGGAAGATCACTCCACTCAGCAAGCAATGCTCTCCGGAGTTCCAGCACGCATGTAGGAGTAGGTTGACGGGCTGAAACTCGTCGGCCAAGCATGTCCCACACATGCTCTATCGGATTCAAGTCAGGTGAGAATGCTGGCCATTCCATACGGGTGATATCCTCAGATTCAAGGCATTCGTTTACAATGTTTCCACGGTGAGGACGAGTGTTGTCGTCCATAAACACAAATAAATTCTACGCCCATGGTACCCCTAAACAAACGTACATGTTTATCCAGAATGATGTCCCGATAAATTTAGCCTCTCATGGTTCCGATTTGAACATGTAGATCTGTTCTGGAGCCCAGTATAATTCCGCCCCAAACGATCAATCCTGCACCAGCGTAAGCACAATAAAAATAATTAGGGTAACACAATTTTAATAAAATATTTAATCTTAAACAAGCATAACAGGGTACTCTTTACTTAAACTGTTTGCAATCAGGCTGATAAAAATGACAACTTATGCTTATATAGATAGCTAGTGTTTATTTTTCGATAAAGATAATACTAAAAGATGTTGGGTATCTTCTTTAGTAGAAAACTCAATGCTATACATGTTCTGTATTAATCTTTCAATGAAGACAGTACTCTAATTATTTTCTTTCAAAAATGTTTTATTTTATACTAGTTGATATATTACAATATATTATTTCTGTGCCTTGGTAGAAAAGGGGCCAATGTCCATTTTACAGGCTTTCGAAAACACTTGGTTTAGTACATTTTATTTGTTAAGTTCAATAAATAATACATAGAACAGAAAATACTTTCTTTCCAATGCTTTGATTGTTTAATAATGTATTAGCAGGAATACACTGGCCCTTTTTCTCTAAAAACTTTCATTACCTTTAAGTGATTTCCGGACACCTCAAAATCACGAAATTTTAATTTTGGGCTTTTCATACCAAGGTACAAATTTATAAAATGATGTTTCTAGATTATATTTAAACACGCATTTATTCCGTACTGAAAATACTATTCCAACTGCAGATTAAATAAATATAAAAATAGACTCGCACTCAGGAATTTTCATTTGACAATGTCACTAGCACACACAAAATTTTCAATAACGATTTCCACTTCAAATGTAATTAGGAAACGTGTGTTTAATGAAATCACATCGCATGTTTCCACGAACAACCTCAGATTACCTTCGCCTGTTATTACATTGACGCAAAATTTCAACAGACCAAAGCCAGTAATTATAAGAACCCCAGAAAATCAAATTTAAAACCATTCCAAAAGGGCAATAAGAGATGTGACAGCTTTTATGATTCATAACAAATAACGTGTCCCACAGTTAATGTTCATTAAACAAGTCCCAGTAAAAACAGACTATGTAAGGTATCCTCGCTTAACGAGGACACTCACATTTTCAAAAATCGCCTTTAGTCTTTATAAAACGATTAGGTAGCGTTAAGCGAAACCAAGTCTCACGCTTCGACAAACGACCTTAACCGATCTACATCATTTATGACGTCGAGCCAAGACTTCAACACACCAAATCCAGGAGTTCACCGGGAAAATGCAAGATCCCCATCATAACCAAATTTAAAACCACTTGAAAAAGGAAGCAAAAGATGGGAACTACTTTCTTCCGCCGGCGGAAGAATATTCACCCTTAATGACCTGGTAATTAGCGCGTACTTCGACCTGAGGGATGATTTATCGGGCAGGCGGATTAATCCACGAACCTCATCTTGGTAATTATACCGAGTTCGGAAGGATCTACCCCCAAACGATTTAAGGTGACAGGGATGGCAGAGGGGGTTGTTGTTGCTCGGGGGGTGGATGGGGAGTTGTTGAAAATCGTTTGGAAATGCTATCGCAGGTGTTGAGAGGCTCTTGGAAAAGAAATCTCGTTTAGAAAGATGGGGTGGATGTTTGATCGTTTTTTCCCCCACTTATTACTCCTACACCATGCTTAATGTAAAGGGAGATATTGGATGCGAATGTTTAATTGTTTGTTTTATTGAAAAATGCATAGGGAGGAATATATATTGATTGTTTTGGTGGAGATGGGGGATTTGGGGCTCTTGTTTAATTTCGATGGCTCGTGTAATTTGATGGATGTGCGAGAGCTTTTCTGGGATTTAGTGATTAATTTGCTTTTGGAGTTGGAGTGAGGAGTGTTTCTTAATTACTAATTACGCCATAAACGTGGGGTTTTTCTTGGGAATTAATCATCTGTGATGAATCTGGGCGATTCTAGGCTGTTAGAGGGACATAAAGCCGCCGGGTTGTATCTGTAACACAAATATAATCTATTAGAATCGACTTTAAACTAGCTTTTGCAGCCCTCTAGACATTGTGTAGACGCTGAGGAGTTTAATCTTTGTATGACGTGCGTAACATGTTACGAGACAAGTTTGTGACAAAAGTTTTGGAGCAATATAATTTCTATTCTTCACGCTCGTTCTACTTTTTGATTCTATCCATCCATGTTTTCATAGTTAATTAACTAGTAAATTAGTCTACAGTTTTGGACTAGGGAGAGTAATCCATCAATACAATTATTACCTTAAAACGTAGCATTTATGGAAGTTATTAATTTGACTTTTGGGGCACTGAAATCATGCTGTCGTTCCACATTATTCTACATTGGTGAATCGGATATAGTTGAAACGAGCAATCTATCAACCGCCATATTATGCAGTTCCCAAAACATATCAAATGGCGTTCTTTGTTGCCTCTATGAATCCACTTTTTACCATGACGTAGAAAGTAGAATTTAGTCATGGAAATCATTTTCAACGACTGAAAGGAGCCTTGTGATGACAAACACTACTTCTATCCCCATTGAGGCTTCACCCTTCTTGCTCAATCAACTTCATTTCAAGCTGTAGGTCATCGTTCCCTAGGCTTCTAATGAAAAGTGCAAGACAGCCAAACAAACGTCTTTCATGTAATGACCACAAATATGGGTGTAGAGTCGTGAATTTAATGAAACTTTCATTGTTTCACAAAATTTCCAATCATTCAACTAGTGCTAGAATCCATTGAACACAGCCAATGCTATGTGTATTACTATATTGATAATCAATTATTATGGTGATGGAAAAGTTTCCATGCCATTTTTTCCAAGGCACACAGATGGTTTACTTAACTCCGACTAATTCCAATTGACTATTTCAGATCCGTCATGGAGACGTGTTGCGATGAAGACATGGATGAAGTCGAGTATAATTTCTCTAATAAATAATTCTCTAATAATAAATTCTCTAAACAGGATTCTCTGTAAGTTATTAATCGAACGAATTTCTACAGTTAACATTAATTTCTACGTTGATGTCTTAAACGAATATTTATTTTATTGTGTAGATGTAATAAAACAAACCTCGCTATTTATTCGTGCTTCGTTTATTGTAGAAAATAATTTAGAGATACTATTCTCTATGAAACATACATTCATCTACCAAACTAGGGGGAACCTTGGTTCAGTTGATTTGTCTACAACTTGCGAGCTGTGGACTGCTCATGTTCAGATTATATAACTTACCCTGGTTACATTTCTCTCTTGTGTGACAGTGAAATTTTCATTAGGTGTGTAAGTCTATTACTTAGTGTTGCCTGTCTTGTGTTTGGCACGGTCTGATCAAATGTGGCCCATGTGGTATAAAACTTAACCATCATAACAATTGCGCATAAACTTCGTAATTTCCATTGGTGTAACTAAGCAGAGGTTGGTTGTGTTTTACGTTACACGGGTCATGCATGGTCAAGCTGCACCAAACACAGCCATAGAAAACGCCAAGGAATACACAACTTTCGTTGGGTGTGTCCGTCCATTACTTGATGTTGCGTGTTTTAAATTTGGCACATCCATAGATAACGCCTAGTAATAGACAACTGTCGTTGTGTGTGCATGTCCATTACTTAATGTTACCTGTTTAAAATTTAGCACAGCCCGGCCACTGTTATGGGGCACGGTACCATATATGTTGAAGGGTGCCGCATTAATTTAATCGTGTATTGGATAAAAGGAAAACTTTGAATAGTAAATAAGTATAAATTAATTTAATGGCATAGCGTGATCAAAAAATAGTTTAAAAACCATTGCGTTGGAAATAAATGAATAACCAGATCTTCTTCAGCTGTTCACTGTTGGATGATCACCTAGGAAATAATAAGAAAAGCAACATACCTCAAAAGAACGGAGAGAAAGGATTTGTTAAAATAAGGATATTCATTTATTGAGCACACGGATGATCCATCCTGAGGCATTGGAGGAGGTGCAGATGTTATCGAGGAAAAAGTGGGATCAACAAAAAGGGGGACATCGGTGTTCGTTATGTGCCAGGTCGTTGAGCTGGACTCTATGTCCTATGCACATTTCTTTGTCTGGTTCCGTTAGCGTCGTATGTTTGCGATGTCGTGGGAGAGAGAGATCTTCTGGACTGGACTGGACATATCACTTACGGAGCTCCCGTAGCATAATGCAGCTCTGCCTGAGTCTCCCTTATATAATGTCTATTTTTTGAGACGTGTTGAGGTGTCTTCGGTCTTATAAATGGGCTCAGAAACAATTTGTCCGTCATTCTTACGGAGTTTAGAAGTTCCATCTTCCCTGTTTGCTGCTTCAGAGGGGAAGAAGATGAGTGCAATGGTATTTTTATTGCCTTGTTTTGTACGCAGTCTCCGGCCGGGTTGACCCCCCCCCCCTTCTACACCTACGATGGGTTCGCTGACTTGTAAATGTCCTTTTGTTGGGGTTATGTGCCTAATGCAGACCCAAATTGGTGTAGAAACTCAGCCGTAAATCCCATCGGTAATTTCCAATCTGCAGAATGCCACGGTGCTGTTGCACACAACTTTCTATGTGCAACAGCACGCCCACATATGGCCCTGGTGCCAGAAACCCAACTCAAAAACCAACCATCATATCGATTGGACATAAACATAATTTCCAGTGGCGTGTCTAAACAAAGGATGGTTAGGTTTTGTAGTGCAAGGGTCAGATATGGACAAGCTGTAGCAAAGACAAGAAAGGTAACGCCAAGTATGGACACACACAAGACAAAAAAAACTCCATTGGATTGCAGAGGCTAAGCTACACATAAAGAATGACCGAAACAACAGAATAATTTCATACCGGATCACACAACAGAAACTCCCACCTCTCTTTCTCTCAAAACTTCCCCTACCAAAAACACGCATAAAAAACTAACAATCGCCTAAACCAAGCGGAACACGACATCCTAAATTAAATGCTTAATTGACCAAAAATACAATACCCCCTTAAACTGCTTCCTGATTCACGCAGCAGTCTATTGACTAAGAGGGAAAAAGCAAAAAGCCTGCCTCGTCTATTTACCCTGGGCTTCCTTCCCCATCTCCTAAGAAAATTCATTACTTTCATGGAGCAGATAATACCTACAAATGGGAAACGCCCTTTACCCTCCCCTTCATCTCCTTGATGCTCATTTGTATTCCCCTTCTCCTATCTAGGGGTTGAAATCTTCCCTTCTATGTAGGGGAAATTTAACCATCCGGGGATTATATGCACCCTTCGCTGCTGAATAGTCTTTAATTTGGCTTGTAGAAACTCAGTGCACAAACATGATTTCCTCGCCCTCGCACCTCGCAGCATATAGAGCAGGAAGTTGTTCCTTCAACCGTTCAAGATGCCCTAATGCTCTTTTTCCTCTGATACATGTATGGACTGATAAGTGAAGATGCTCTTATCTCTCTGCTGTGTTTTGCACGGACGTTGCCATTGAATAGATCTGAGAACCCTGTTTTCTTTGGTAGGATAGCAACGTCTTTCAAGCTAAGATGTTCACTGCTGTTTTAAATAAAAGCAATTCTGCTTTCTCTGATGTATGATTTTAGGAGGGCTTTAGAAATGGTGGCCTTGTAAAAACGGAGAAAATGAGGCTCCCCTCTCAATTATGCTCATTGAGGGATATAGAGCATGCCGTCATATTCCAGTTAGTGGTAACTTTGTGCTTGTTAACCTCTATGGCTATGGAGTGGAAAATATGCTTGTGGACATTCTGAACACTAGCATGATTTCCTCGTCCCTGCAGCATATGGAGCCGGAAGTTGTTCCTTCAACCGTTCAAGATACCCTAATCCTATTTTCTTGTGATGCATGTATGGAAGGATAAGTCAAGATGCGCTTATCTTCGGTATGTTTTTAGGTTTCCTGTGTTTTCCCAGGACGTGACCAATAGATTTGAGAGCCCTATTTGGTGTGATAGAAACTTCTTTTTTATAATGCAAACTAAGCTGTTTACTGCTGTTTGAAGTAAATGTAATTCTGTTTTCTCTGATGTATGATTTTTGTAGGGCTTCTAGAAATAGAGGATTAACCCAATTCCTTGAGAAAGAGGAAAAAATGAGGCTCCCCTCTGAGTTATGCACATTGGGAATATAGCGTATAGCATCAGATTCCAGTTAGTGGTGAGTGGTAACTTTGTGCTTGTCAACCTCTATGGCTATAGAGTGGAGAATATGCTTGTGGATATTCTGTACACAAGCATGATTTTTTCGTCCGTGCAGCATATAGAGCAGGAAGTTGTTCCTTCAACCGTTCAAGATACCCTAATGCTATTTTCCTCTGATATGGACTGATAAGTTAAGATGCGCTTATCTTCGGTATGTTTTAATGTTTGCTGTGAAAATATGCGCAAACGACTTCAGCTTTGTCTCCAAGAAAAGTGCGGACATTTTGAACACATATATTTAAGTTCAAATTTTTTCCTACGTTCTGTTAAAAGTGCTTTTTATCAATAGCACAAAAATAATTGTTTTAAAGTTTGTCGTTTTTGTGTAATAAATTCATGAATCGTCAGTTCGGGAACTTTTAGGAAACTGTATTTACTATGTAAGTGCAAATGCTCAGATAATTATTATCCGAGGTTTTTTCAAACATTTTTTTAACTTTTGGTTGCCTACTAAAATTGCAATAATGAGGATGATTTAATCTAGCGCACAAAGTATTTATCGTAATGTGGTGAAATTTTGAATGACCATATTAGAAGTATTTCTGAATCGAATACATTAAAAACATAATAAGGTTCCAATTCATAATTTTTTTCAAACATTAATTTAATACTTATTATAAAGTAATAAAAATTATTTATAAAATAAAATAATAAGTCTATTTTCTTTGGGTTGTTTAACAGCAATATTATACAAAATATCAGTGCGCTAGAAATATTATTTAGGAAGATATCCATAGAAGTCTGATAAACTTATTATTTACAATAGGAGCTCCAATCTTTCTGTACTCATAACTTCAAAATCAAGACTTAAAGATGTGTAATTTGTTATAGGAAGTTAAAGTTTGATATAGAAGACGTTAGTGTTCCTGTCAAACGCCATTTTGAATTTTTCTCTACTTATAAAATTCTTCTAATGAAGAAGGACGGTTCGGTTTGTTTTCCCGACTGTTCCTTTTAAGCTGTAGGAATATTGATAGGATTGTTGGTTCTTGCTTTAACCTTTTAAGATGCCATCGTGCTTTTTTCCTCGGGTACATGCATGGACTGATAATTGAAAATGTGATTATCTCTGCTGTCTTTTCCAACGACGTAGCCCAAGAACAGATTTGAGTGCCTTGTTTTCATAGATATGATGGTAACGCCTTTTTTTTTACAATACAACAAGATAAGATGCTCATTTCTGTTTTGAATAAACACAATTATATTTCCTCTGATGGATAAAATGAAGGGCTTACAGAAAAGGTGATCCAACCCACACATTGTGAAAATTGCGGGAGATGTTTTATTGTTGTCGCTATGAAACACATATTGAGGAATATATCTTATGACTAGAGCTCGGATTTTGCAGATTTTTTTTAGTCCCTAATGTTGATAGAAATCCATATTGCTTTTTAACAATTTGCAGCCAAAAAACCCGAATTTATTTTGCATGTTTTTGCATATTTGGGACCATTTTGCATGTTTTGTGCATATTTGAACAATTTTTCTCTATTTTTAAACATTTTTTTCAAAAATATTTATTTTCAAAGAACTTTGCTCAGTGCGTTTGGAAGGAAGGTTTTCAGAAGCAATCAAATTCAAGTCAACTGCGACTCACAAACAAAAAGTGGAAAAGGCCCAAAAAGATAAGAATATAACAGCTTTTTATTGGGTAAAATGAGTCAGTGTCCCAATCTTCGGAAAAGAACGAGATGTACCAAGATCAAGGCTATGTTGAAATCTAATATTGATCTATGTAAGTTGGAGAATGAACATTTGAGAGCCTTTTTGAAGAAGTACACAGGTAAAGAAATTCCTCATGAATCGACAGTCAGAAAGAACTGCATTACGACATTGTACGAGAAGGTGATACAAAAAATACAAAATGAAATAGGTGATTCCCCTCCCCCATCTGGATGTCGATGAAACGACTGACCCCTGCTGGCGATACCTAATTTATGTAGAGTTGGAAAAAAAACAAATCACTACACGATCGCCAGGACAGTGGGTGAAGCTATTAATAAATAAAATTGTGTATTAATTTAATGAAATTTTGGCTCATTTACACTTTATCCTCCTCACTACCCTTTTTGTAAGAATTAAAAAATTTGTGTTTGCAATTTCACATATTTTGGGGTTTTAGTGCATATTTCTGGATTTTGTAATGCATATTTGAGGTCACATTTTTGCATATCGATCCGAGCTCTACTTGTGACATCATATTTCAATGAGTATACACTGATAACATTTTGTTAGCCAAACATCTAGAGCTAATAGGGAATAATTGGCATGTATAAATTCAGTGTTAAAAGCATGATTTCCTCGCCCGTATAGCTTCCAGCATACGCTGTTAGTTGTTCTTTAAACATTAAAGATTTTATAATATTTTCTCTCTGATAAGTATAAGAACTGATTAGCAAAGATACACTTAAATGGACATGATTCGACGAGAAGGTTACTAGAACTTGACGCTGAAGAATTTGCCCTAAACGCTGAAGAACTCGCTTTCTGTGTCCTTACACTTGAATATGCACGAGGTAGTACGTCATCGCAACATAGTACCTCTGCATGATAGTGTCTTAACGGTCTGTTTCTATTCTTAACTCGTCTGTTTCTATTCTTAACTCGTCTGTTTCTATTCTTAACTGGTCTGTTTCTATTCTTAATTCGTCTGCTTCTATTTTTAACTGGTCTGTTTCTATTCTTAATTCGTCTGTTTCTATTCTTAACTCGTCTGTTTCTATTCTAAGCTGTCTGTTACTTTTCGAAAATTAATTAGGATGTTATTCTGGAACCATATACATATGTTGTAAGTACTAATGGTGGAAAGAACATTAATGATGAGTAACGATGACGTGTTGGTTAATGGGTACTAAGCAAATGCGACCGTAGAATAGATTTTTTGGTCATTGTTTTCAAATATGTATCGTGGTTCTTGTTATACAAACTTAGAATTTCGTATCTGTATTCTTCTACCATAGACAATCTTCAATTTAGGAACTTAAAGACAGTTTCTAAACATATTTTATTCAAATAAAACTGCTGTTTTGTAATAAGGTCCAGCTTTCCAATATCTAGGCATAATATCTTACTAAACAAAGAAACTGATGTTGTCTACTATAATAAAATCTATTTTACAATTCATATAGTTTATGTTAAATTTTTCTATTATTCAACCCTCCGTTCTCTTAATTCATAAAGTCCACTATTTTTACACATATTGATTAGTGAAGAAAATCTGTTTATATCTATTTTGAAACATACACAGCATAGAAAACCTCTGCCGTATCTACTTATCTGTTCTTTAAAGGGGTCTCATATTTCGCATTCCTTTTAGAGTAGGCAATAGGATATATATGGAGATCTAAGTCGTTTCAAGAAGAGATCGAATTGAGTTACTTGAATAATAAGAACTCATTGAATATTTGGATCGCAACTGCATTAATTCATATTTACCATTCGCTTTAAGTGTCTACTTAAGAATTTTTGAACATTTTGCGCAGGAAAATGCGATTGTTTCCTTTTTGCTATTCGCAAGTTTTCATGGTTTTCGCAAATAAACTCAACAGTCGACTACACATTGCGAATATTAATGCACATTTTAAGCGACTATTTCATGAAGCATACCTAATTTATGACATATATTTAAAATTTAGAGCAATCACTTGGAGGCACATAAGACACTATACCACGAAAGCAAAAATTTTCAGACTAGTTTATCATTTTCTACATTTTACATAATTACTGAATTATTTTAAGGAGCTAGATATTATTTACATATTAAGAGTTAGCATAGTGTTCTTACTAGGGTTGAAAGTTACCATTATAAAGATCGAAAAAATTGGTACCTAAAGATTATTTTTTAGTAATTACTTTCAAGGAAATTGGACATAGTGTCGTCACATGTCTACCTGGTACAAAATTGGGGCCGCTGTAGCCCAGTTGGAAGACTTAGATTTAGATTAGACCAGTTGCTTAGCAACCGGAGGATTGGGAGTTAGGATCAACCAAAGATCGTAGTGTACAGAGGGGCTGGTGTACGTCAAATCTGTAATGTAATGAAATGTCCTCACGATGGTGTTGTGTGGAAGTTTGTAGAGTGGGAGTATCACCTCAGACGCTGACCTCGTCATCTGACCGTGGTTCAAACTGATGTCGTGTTGTCCTAGGATCTTTCTATTTGAGTATTGATTCTGGACCGTCACCAATGACCCGTTGCATCGCACCAGTTTGACGTTAATTAAATACCTACCTGGTACAAAATTGTGCAAAATATTTAAACGGATCATTATTTTCATTCAAATTTAAACTACTATTTGTCTGCCGAAATTAACTATCTAGCAAATCATATTTAAAACTGATATGAGTGGAATTGAATTTTCAGTGCAAATATACAAACAAACCAAGTGGTCTGCTGAGATTATACCTCTGCTGTCCAAATGATATCACAAGATAGGTATCGAGGTTACCATAGCATAAAGTTTATCACCATATATATAACATATAGTCAATAATCACCATAAATAACATATAGTTTGTAACATATAGTTAAATATTTAATCTGATTGGTGGTGAAAGCCGCCAACTATCGAAATTCAATTCATAATTTATTCTTTGGAATTTTTGCAAGCAAAGAAAAATCGTATTTGAAAAACATGTGGATCAAAGTCAAATTCGAATACGTTCAGAAACATCACTTCAGAAAACTACTGCCTCTTATATTTAGATAGACAGGGAAATGCTTCTAATTGGTAACTCTAATATTTTCCAAGAAGTGCATGTTTCGACTCCTGACATCTCTGTTAGATACCTGTAATGTGTTTCTCTGTATTTTGTGTCAGTGACAGAACCAAAAAGAGACCGAGAGTGAAAAGACTGATTGAGATGCACGATGGGTACGGCAGAGTTCCATACAAGTAGTCAGCAACTGTTCACGTTACTGGTATTGATATGATCAGTGTTTCCAATGTTGGTATTGCTTAACGTTCATAATCCCTAAACGCTGAAGAACTCGCTTTCTGTGTCCTTACACTTGAATATGCACGAGGTAGTACGTCAACGCAACATAGTACCTCGGCATGATAGTGTGTTAACGGTCTGTTTCTAATCTTAACTTGTTTGTTTCTACTCTAAGCTGGTCTGTTCATTTTCTAAAATTTGTTAGGATATTAATTTTAAACCATATACATATTTTGTAAGTAATAATGGTGGAAAGAACATTTAATATATAGTTTCCCGTATACACAATATGGACAAACGTATTTGGACGCTTCATGTTTTTCAGAAAAGTGCTTTATTATTCTGTTTAGTAACGGGTAGTGTAACGTATTGAGAGCATCCAGAATCATTATAGAGAATCGTGGGCGCTCACAACGGGAATCGTTCCCCAAGTCCATCCCCTGGTCCGACTGCATAAGTGACGACTGGAGGAGGCGGGCTGGGAAGAGACACTTTGGAACGGAGGCTTTTTGCTAGCCGCAGACGATTTGAGGAACTTTATCTTTTAGGAGGCTGTATTGTATCGGTGATGGACATCGTCTATAAATAAAACTGTAGCTGTATATATTCTGTAAAAACTTTAATTCTTAATATAACTATTTTAACCAGGAAGTGGTGTTACTTTTTCGTCGATACGGTACAGTAGGCCCATTTTTAGCTTCTATTACAGCTGCAACACGTCGAGGCATACTTTCCACAAGTCCTCTGTAAATCCGAGTAGCAATAGCTTGCCATGCTTCTTGTAAAGCGGTGAGAAGAGATTATTGTGAAGATGGGCGTGCGTGGCGGTGTCGTACTCATCGTTCCAGTTTGTACGACAAGTCCTCGAGCGGAGCTCTGAACAGGCCAGTCAAGGAAATTCACCTCATTTTTAGGATACCAGTCCAGCACACGTTTTGCAGTATGACATGGAGCTCGACCCTTTTCAAAGAAACAACCATCATCGCCGTAGTATTGCCACAGGGTAAGGAAGGCCGAATTATCCAAAACTTCGAGGTACACGTCATCGTTCATGGTACCAGGTACATAAAGCAATGGGCCGAGCCCTAACCATGAAAAACAAACCCACACTAAGATAGATCCTCCCCTGAATTTCGGCAGTGTCCAAATACTTTTGTCCATATAGTGTATAGTACATAGTAACCCTGAATTATAACGTGTTAACAGTTTGCTTCTATTCTAAACTCGTCTGTGTCTATTCTAAGCTGGTCTGTTCCTTTTCTAAAATCAGTTCGGATGTTTATTAGATACCATATACATATGGTTGTGAGTACTTATGATGTATAGAACGTTACACATTTGATAGCTTAAATTAACTAATGGTTATGGATAGCTAGTATGCTAGTCATCCAGTGTTTTAGTGCCTGTAGGTAGCTGAGGACCGGTAGGTTGCACTGGGGTTATACAATGGTTGGGTGTCGAGATCAACTCAATAACTGAAACCTTGATCTCCAAAATTACACATCACGCCAAGAATAGGACATTTGAGGCCACGAGATATTTTACATTCATGTTAATATACATATTTCTATATTGTAGCCTGAGGCAACAACAGAGCGTAATCTTTTTACACAATAAACTATAGAATGTTCTGTTTTTTTTCCATTTGCAAAGCATAAAAGTTCACGCTTGAACTTGGGTCCTTTTACTCTTTGTTTAGAAGGTTTCTTAGATATATATTTCCCAAACGCACGTTTAACTACTTAGTCGTTCCAACTTTCTGTCAATGGTCTTATATTGAACAGCAGATATATTATATATCAAATTATAAAAAATCTAGAAATACTGCTATTTTGTCAGTTTTAGTTTCACATCTTTTCGGTCTATCATAAATGCAATAAAATGTAAGCCGTTTTATAAAGAATAAACACCTATTACTAGGTGTTGGTATAGGAAATATCCAGTTTATGTCGTTACATTATTCTTATTCAGCGCATACAATCTCATTTATTGGAAGTAAAGAAACTAAGAATGCATAATACATGGCCTCGAACGAGGTGTCTGACCCGCTCCTGGCCAAGAAATTATCCTTTGCAAACAAAGTCAGTAGATTCAAACCACTTCTTCAAATGTTGAATTCCTTTTCAAATTCAGCTACATATACGATAATGTTTTTGACAGGAATACAATTTCCAGACGACTGTCATTCACATCTTTTCGGTCTATCATAACTGCAATAAAGTCTAAGCCGACTTATAATGAATAAACACCTATTACGAGACGTTTTGGTATTAAAAAAATCCAGTTTATATCGTTACATTCTCATTTAGCGCATACAGTCACATTACTATCTCCTATTGATTAACATTCACATGTTAAATCAATAGGTAATCAATGCTAGCGGTTAACTTATTAATAAAGTTTAAAAAAAATTATCTGTGTTTTTTAACCTATCTATAGTTTTAATTTATAAGGAACAAAATTATAGAAACTTTAAATACATTTATCAATGAAATTGGATTTGTGACACTGTGATATATTAGTTGCAGAGTGTATAAATTTTTATAAAAAACTTTTATTAGTATCCCAACGGTTTATTACTTTAAAAATGTGTAAAAATGTTTTTTAACTATTACTTTTTTACTGTAGAATAGTGTGAAAATGGATGTATGAGGTTATTACACCAAAAGGCGTATTACGAAAAGTTTGCATACACATTTCAAAATGCAAATCTACATAAATGAGTAGTTGAAAAGAGTATAGCCAAGTACTTTTATAGCATACTTAATTTAAACATGTAGTACGCCTATTAAAAAATAGATTTCAAGTAGGGAAAAAGTTATTTTTAATAAAAAAAATTCACATATAACATAAAAAAAGAAAATTTTGGAATTATAGTCATTCTCTTAATGATTGATTGACCAAGATGTATTGAGATAGCGAAAAATTAGTTACATGTTTATAAAGACAACACCTTAATTTATTCGGGCATAGCATGATTTAGTTCATTTGTAGAAAACTATCGTGATTCAATTTCATGCAAAAGTTCACTAACTTTAACGAGTGAAAAACAAAAGTAAAACAACTGTACAAAGCAATTAATTGCATAAAATCACTTTGCTGACGAACTTTGAAAAGGGGACCACCAATGCTGATTTAAAATAGTTGCTTAATAATCACATTCTATACAACTTTATAAAAGCCCATTTTGATCACGCTTTCGTGTTTTTGTTCCTATGTGCTGTGTTTGTAAACTGCCCTTAATTAATGTCATTGAACGAGTACAAACTTTTAATTCGAGTTTTAGACGCACCTACCAAAATAGGCGGAGTTAAAAGCTACTATCAAAACTGAATATGTTTTCCCTTAACAACTTCGAATGATATTCCGAAGCAATTTTGAAAATGCACCGTTACACCTCTAGTTTTGCAAGTTAATAGTTCATTAAGAGGATGCGCTTGTCTGTTTTATACTAATGAATCAAAGTTCCGTCATTAACTTTACAATTAACCTGGTTCTTTAACGATATTTTCGAAGAGATAATTGCAGTTATCGGTTATGGAAGAGTTGGGTAATGATCTATCGGCAAATTTACTGCAGAATTCTTTACCCTAGCTGTTTGAAAGCAAAGAAATACTCAATTTTCAGTAATAATGGATAGTTAACATTTCTGAGAGGGTGCCTCTTGAGAAATAGTTGAATAAGAACATATGGAATAATGTGTTTCACTGTCATAAGTCACATAAACTACTGCCCAACAAATATTTAAGCTTTTGCAGAGTTAAACTACCGCAAGTATCCCGGCATTTCGGACCAATTCAGAAAACTGAAAAGCTAAGTTAATTTGAAACTTAAGTATTTCATACGTATAAAACTTTATAAGATGCAGACGCCTTGAAGAAGGGGAGTTAAATTTAGAACCATTCTACCAAACAAACCAAAACATTGGTACAAATTTACTATTGCAGTAAGCAGCATTATAGATATTCGTATTATTGTTATACGGAAATAAAAAATGATAATTATAAATCATATCGCACCCCGGCAAGAAAAGTGACACAAAGAACAAAAAATTTGAGGTTATGTCATTGAAAAATATGTATGAGATGCCCCAGCGTGTTATTACTATTCTATAGAATATAATAGAATTTAAAGACATAAATACTTACCTAAAAATTAAAAGAAGCTTATACTATTTCAATATAAGTTTTATAATATCCTTTAAGTTGATGTTTCTCGAATTCTGCAATGTTGAGCTGTCATTTTTCTTACTGGAGTGTAATGTGAGTGTGTATTCAAAACATGTGAATGTTTGTATGTTGCCACTGAATGAATTAAATTCAGTAGTCACTGGTCAAATACAAAATTTCTTAATTTTCACCTTTACTCTCCGATAATTTTTAAAGAACAAAGAGTTAAACCTGGATCTAATTGATGAAACAACGCAAAATAACCGTCATGTTCAGAGTAAATACCACACAGAAAAATTAGATTTGCAAGAAAAATTTGTTGCATTGTATCACCTAGCCGTAGTTCAAAATTGCGAGGCATTTTCCTTATATCTTTCCCAAGCAGTCTCTAATAAACCGCTGTGTTGCTCCAGTGTGGTGTTAATTAACTACCTAACATGCTAAAGAAATCAATCGTTCTAGAGATTTGCTTATGTGTGTTATCATTAATCCTCTAGTTCAACAAATAGACTCGTTCAGAAAAATTACAACGGTATTCAGAAACGTGCACGTTTGCAATCGACGGGTGCTGTCAAGCTTGCATTACTACAGGTGCAACTTTGAGCACTTTTTAACAGACTAATTGCAGAACTTCGGCCAAACTGAAACTAAGATAAATGAAATTTTTTCTTCGTTCATGCTGTGGCTTACTTCTACACCTTAGTGTATCAATCACTCCATCATGAAGACTTGCAACCCTATGGGGAAACGGTTTAATTTTGTGTACCACATCTCATCCTAACAGTTCTACAGGAAGTTTTCAAACACGGGCAACACATCGTACGTTATGAAGCAAGCTAAAGACCAAGTGGTACTTGTCGAGCTTAGATAAACCTTTGAATCATCTGTGCAACTCGGAAGCTGTGGATGTCCTGTTGAAAGAGGGTCACAGGCTAATCTGTATAGAAATTGATTTCAGCTTCCAAGATAATATTGCTTTTAATGTTGTATAGCTGACTGCAAAGCGCAAAAGATGACAGAGTGATTTAAGCGAAACAAAACCATCCAAGCCATCACTCTCGGCTTATCACCAATAGGATGTCACACAACTCATTCTTGCAGGTCCCTCAGAACATAGCATGATTGAAATCTCAGATGTCGATGGTGTAGGGATAGATGAGATAAAAGCGAGAAAAAGACAGTAAGACAAGTAAGAACAGCAGGATGTAAGTGGAGACATTAAGAATTGATATTAAAGTATGTGTACCAATAGTAAGTATGAGAGGACTGTGAGAGGATGCAATTGCTAAGTCACAAATCAAGAAATAATTTTCATTAAGAAATAAGCCCTTTTTAATAATTTTCAATTCCCTTTTTTAATATGAATTTCAATGTTGATTCCCTATTCTATGGATTTTAAATAGTTCGTCTCTAAAATAAACTTCATATAGTTGTAAATACCACGATCTTACTACAAATAATTGCATGAAAAACATACACTACAATAATAACTTCAAATAATCACAAAAAAAGCACTTATCTAAAAGATTTTAGATAACTGTATTTTTCTTGTTAGATTAGCTAATTTTCAAGCAATAAAACTCCACTGTCAACAGACTACCGAACAATTCGGAGATCACGAAAGGAACTTGAACAAGTGTATTTTCAACTAACTCGGAAGTATTTGATATTTTAAAAGATAATATCTAAATATTGCGAGAAACTAAAATGAAATGAGATTTCAGCTTTGTAACCAGTCTTTATACTTCATAACGAAGCTGAGAAAGGAGAATGCTGTATCGATGTCTAAACACATTCTAAAGTAACAAAATGCAGTGGCGTTAAAACGGCAGCGAAGCAATGAAAAATGCGCTTAGAATTCATTATGAAGCTTAAGGGAACCATAATTACAAAAAATAATTACTTAGGACGAGGTAAGTAGAAAAGAAGTTTTTATTTTTAGCTGAATTTATGACCGAAAAACTCCGGCTGAAAAGAATTAAAAAATCTTTTATTTGGCCACGATTTGCCGAAAATTTTAATTTTCCAGATATATCTATTATATTTTTTTTCCATCCGCTACGAAGTTAATAGAATTTTTGACGTACCGTAGTTATTGTTGTGTTCAGGTGATTAAACTCATGATTCTAAGAAGAGAGAAATTTTCTTTGGGAAGTTAAGTGCTTTCTAGTTGAAAGTAAAATTTTGTCGTGATATTGCTTTCATTTTTTATTTCTTTTCTACTCCGCTATCCTTATATATAAGGACGAGACTGCGTGTGCTTAAAAGCCACGAGATTATGAAGGAAAAATACGGGAAGGAAAATAATTTTCTCTTTTTGCGTCTTTTCATCGGATACTGAACGAACACACATATTTCCCATTTCCTCATTCGTTTTGTCGTGAAAGAAAAATCTGTAAAAATGCATTTGCTTAAGAATTTATTGCAATAATATTTTCACTAAACATAATTTTTCCCTCCTAATGCAGCAAAATAATGCAAAGAATACCAAAGTAAAGAATTTACTGAGTAATCTTGTAATCTTTTCGAGTGGAAGATTTTACTTTTGGAAGACCATATTTTATTTAATTTGTGTTAACTAAATTTTTTATTCATTCGGATTATCTAAGGGTATTTAATTACTAACGATGCTTCAAGTATTTATATTTATTTAAGGTAACGACTATTTAGCCTTACATCTACAAAATTACCAGTGCATTTAAAAAACTGATTTCTTTCCTTTACTTTTTTAAAAAGTTTCATTCAAGACGATAAAATAGAATTTACATTTTGTATGAAATGCTCATTATATCAGGACAAGTGTTCAGTGATATTTGGTTAAGCTTTTTTGTAGTATTAAGTTTAAAAAACCTTACGAATTTTAGGCGATAGCTCAAAAAGATTCCTTGTAATATGAGTACTAATTACTCAAAGAAAATATTCATTTTGTACAATTTTAATTTGCGAATAGTTCGAATAAATTATCCATTATTTTCATGTACCATAGGTATTATTTTTCAAATTTTTATCTGTACTATTTAAGGTGAAACAGAAGACTGTTGTGGATTTTTTCAAGTGTTTAAGCATACAAACGTTTTAACGAGATACCTCGTCCATCAAGATCTGAAGTATTTCGATAATGGAGAGATGACATCCTCAAGACATTTCGTCCATCGAAATCTGAACACTTTTGCTTTTGACGAGTTAGCTCGTCAAGGGGGTGGTAATTCGTTATTGAAGTGTTCACCGGTTTTTTCAAAGAAACACATGCGTCACGATATTCTAGTTTTTTTTTTTCATGATGAGATCAAGATATGATCATATTTTTTTAATGATGAGATATCTCGTCCATCACGATGTGGTTAGGTTTGCTAATGACGAGATACCTCGTCCATCACGATGTGGTTAGGTTTGCTAGTGGCGAGATACCTTGTCCATCACGATGTGGTTAGGTTTGCTAATGACGAGATACCTCGTCCATCACGATGTGGTTAGGTTTGCTAATGACGAGATACCTCGTCCATCACGATGTGGTTAGGTTTGCTAATGACGAGATACCTCGTCCATCACGATGTGGTTAGGTTTGCTAATGACGAGATACCTCGTCCATCACGATTTGGTTAGGTTTGCTAATGACGAGATACCTCGTCCATCACGATGTGGTTAGGTTTGCTAGTGGCGAGATACCTCGTCCATCACGATGTGGTTAGGTTTGCTAATGACGAGATACCTCGTCCATCACGATGTGGTTAGGTTTGTTAATGACGAGATACCTCGTCCATCACGATGTGGTTAGGTTTGCTAATGACGAGATACCTCGTCCATCACGATGTGGTTAGGTTTGCTAATGACGAGATACCTCGTCCATCACGATGTGGTTAGGTTTGCTAATGACGAGATACCTCGTCGAGGTAACCACCAGGAGGATTAAAGCTAATGGTATGGGTAGTAAAATTATATAATCCAGGAGCTATATGATACAAGGTACATCACAGAAGGCCTTTTACACATGTTGAAAAATTAATACAGGAAAATCCGAGTCGTCATTCGTGTTGTCCTCGGATCTTTCCTTCAGGGCAAGGAATTCCCCACCGGTGGTACGTGTACCACTGATGGTACGCGGCTACATTTCAGGTGGTACACAAGGATGATACGAGCGACCCAAATATTCTACGAAGTTTGTTCGATTTTTTAGTATGTACAACCACGTTATAGGAAATATGGGATTATATAAAATCAATTTGGGATTAACGTTTTTATTACATTGTAATAAATAACGCTAACAGTAGCACATTATTTAAAGAGAAACTTTGTTGCTGACTACCTATTTCTTATTCAATGGCTATCTCGGCGAAATTAAGTTGATATCTCTCCCTGTCTTATGCCATTTGTTACTAGTTACTTGTGTAAGAGTGGTTTTTCTGAAGTTTTATGTATAAAAAAATATAGAAACAGAATAAGTGTTGAAGAGGACTTAAGAGTGAAGTTAAGCTCCATTGCTCCTGATATTGATATTTTAATAAAAGACAAACAACAAGTTTCGCACTGAATATTGATTTTTGATTATGTTAATCTTTGTTTGCTTAGTTTGTGCTAATTATTCACAGTTTTATTTTTTACTCGCAGGTCTAAAATTAACTAATTTTCATTTTCAATAATCGTTTTATTATTTCCTTTATTAAAACATCATTAATACGAAATGGAAGTGCATTAATCATAAAATATGAAGCTTTCTTAGTATTTTAATTCAAATAAAACAAGGCATTGGGCACTTTTCTGACATTAGATATATCTTTCTGAAAAAATATGAAACTGGTGGTACGCCAACAATTTCTAAAAATTTCAAGTGGTACGCAGTTACTAAAAGGTTGAGAACCCCTGCTTTAGGGGATTGATCCCGGACCGTCTTAATAGCCCGTTTTATTGCTCTAGTACGACGTTGATTAAAAAATTACCAATTACTGACTCGTCACTCAAGGGACCAAGAATTTTCGACTACTTAAGAGGATTAATCACAGAATATAATTCATATTCACTACTACGACGATCATAGAAATTTATAACTTGCGATATTCTCGTAACAATAATGTAAGTTGAAGAAACTACTAAAAACTACATAGATGATTAAAAGTTAACTTTAGTTTTTTTTATATCTATTTTCAATATTTAATAAATGTTAAAACTACTTTACATGTACTATAATGCAAAGTATTTTATAAAATTGATTGAAACAAACACCAATATACTTTCTTAAATAAAACATTTGGTGCTATGAATTCATCATATATAGTATCTTAACGTTACGTAAGGGGATGTCGAATTATTTATGTGGTCAAAAGAACTTGTGTAAACGAAGGTGATGAAAATTTCCTTATTTTTAATCAAAGAAAATCATTTTTAAAATTTACTTCGACTTCATATGGTTTGCAATCCGACACGAACCCTGCATATTTACATACCTTTTCACAGAGGCGAGTAATACTGAGAAGCCGTCTATGAGACCCAGACGATACTGAATTAAACTGAATATTTATCCGGAGTGACAAGTTATCGAGAATTTACTGCAGAAAAAAGCGTAAAGCTTATAGATTTTGTTAACTTTTGTATCAAGAGCTTTCTTCTCGTTAAAAGAGCTTTAAATGATTGCCTTTCATTGAGGAGTAGGAGAGAACTACTCCACGAAAGGTTGGCAGGTTAGAATTTTTAAAACTATGATGGATGAGCTAGTATCTGATGTGACAAACTATCTGATGGATTACGGTACTAATCGACTAACGAGGGTCTTGCCTTGCCTTCTTTATCGTATACCACTCAGTGTAGAAGCATCCGGACTGAGTCTATTAGAATCTTTAAGGTGTTGTCATGGTCAGTAACTTTCTGCATTCGTTTCCGATTGTGACAAATAACCGTTTCTGATTTCTTTTCAATATAAGTATACCTAATTCTGTATTTGTATGAGCTTTTTGTTTACACGAATTTGATTTAACGCCAATTCCAAATAAATATTTTTTTCTCTTTTTACGCGAGTCGTTTTCATTTAACAAAAGTGGGCCAAGCCAATTTTTTAGATTTTTTCTCAAATTCTAAGAAAATTATTATTTTTTTATATGGGAGACAATAGTATTAGTTCTATATTACACGCACTAATGAGGAACGCGCTGAGAAGTTTTAACTTGAATTGAAGTTGACAGCCTCTTACAGAGAATTATATAATGGCCTCACAAAAATAACACGAACACAGCGATTAATAACTCAATTCGTACTTAAAACCGGTCAAGCATCAGCACCAGAGGAGATTTGTGCTGATTTTTCTCAAGAGATCACATACAAAATTAACTATAGAGGAAGAAGACGATGGTTCACAACATTTTTCTAGTGATAGCCAATATATTTCAGTCAAACAAAAACGTATACACCATGTGAAAAATGTCAGTCGTGCCTATGTCAGAAAGTGAAAATGAATAAAATATTGTAAGGTCTAAAACAGATTTTTTGTTCAAGAAGAATTTTTTTCATTTCAAAAGCAAATGTACTGTAACACATTTTTATTACATTTTATTACTTGTATATTTTTTTAATAAAATAATCAGCTTAAAACGAATATTTACATGGTATTTTTAAATTATTTTTACTGATTTTTTTAGATTCGTATCCCTTATCTTCTTTTCTTCCATAGATGCAATGTCTTTTTCTACACGAATTTTTTTACACGCTTTCTTCAGGAACGTATCTATCGTGCAAAAACAAAATTATATGTATAGCATTCTTGCGAGTAATATAATGCAAGGCAGTTGTTTAAAGTTTCATTGTTGGCCTTTTTATTTAACCTTTTAGTGGTGTAACTTCCCATCAAAAATTATCCTGTTGCAACCAGCCTCTAGAAAAGGACCTGTTCCAAACTGTCACCAATTCTGGGCGAGGTACAATTTAATAATAGGATAAGGAACAACTTGGATCTTCATTCAACTTTGAGTAATAGGGTGGTTTTATCTTTACGAAGTATCTTGTGCTTATCAAAAAGGACCAGATCCTTAACGAGATACCTTGTCGAAACTATTGGTGGGTTAATATCAACACTTGTTCAATAACTGGATACAGGGATGTGATAAGAGAAAAGAAATGTAGCTGTTTGGACAAGCTGCCTCATTCAATGAGTGGCAGATTTTCCAAATAGTACAACATATTTCAAAACCAGCAAACTGCATTGACAGTCACAGTCTCAACCCAAAGGCTTTTGAGCCAGGATAACAAATATGTAGTTTGGGATTTGTTGACTTCTTCTGAATGGAAGCAATCCCCTCCGTTCCGAGTTACTGAAACCCCACACCGGATTGACTGGGAAGGCGGGGTTTGTTGACTTGTGTATAATGTTCATTTAGTCCTACTCCAAAGAGGTATTCGGCAATCCGTGCTGACCAATACTTGTATTGAAAGGAAGCAAGGCAGGTCACCGTGGCTTAATTTTCTCACTGTGTTGTAAAGCAATTCTTGCTTACGTTTGCTGGGGTCTCCGCCGAATACTCTTTGGGGACTTGCCTAATATCCGGAATGATTTTAACTAACCGGAGGAAAGTGATGTTTAATTAGCCCTCCTTGTGGTTGTAGGTGATGTATCTCGTGATTAGCAAAATTTACCAGATTTTGATTTCGTTATCATAAAAAAGTCGGCAAAGACCAGATGACGATATTCCTCCTCATTAGCAAAATCGGTCGGATCTTGATAGACGTGAAATCTGTATATATGATTATCTTACGTGACACGCAAAAAATGAGTTATTTGTTAGCGCGTTTTGGCAACACTGCACGATTATTTGTTTACCACGAAGCCTCGAGACTCAATTGAATTTACGACTTTATCGGATAAATTGTATTGAAAATAAATGAATATTAGTTGAGCTGTTGCAGTTTTACAAACGACTTGCTGGGTATTCGATTTCCAAAGCAGTGCTCACATTTCGATTTAAAATTTACTCAAAATCTTCATTTGAATTCCAAATTGTTTGAGTTCTGATTCTATAGGTACGGTATAATTTTTCTGTAGTACAACAAATTTAGATTTAAAAAATATTTTTTTGGAACATCATATTTTTTAAACAATGTCTTCATTGATGCGAGCTATGCTAGCAAGGTTCGCCCAGCAAACCAATGAGTTTTGCAAAGCAATCTTCTGTGGGTTGGCGAGCGTCAGAGAGCAGGGGGCGGGCCCCCTAGTCTTCTAGAAACCACTTAGAGGTTTAATTAATAAGTAGATTTACCCATTGTCTTAGCAGTTTGAACGCTGTGAGTGCGACAAGTTTATTTGTGTAACTAATAGTGTCTCATTTCCACAGCGTCTACTTGAAGATTCGAGACATAACATCCGAATTATATAAATGATGCACAATTTCAATCCTCAATGATATCACAATTGCTTCCACCAAAGCAATTCCCTAACACCGAAACTCCTGTGCCTTATTGAGCGTAAAACTCACAAAAGGAGTTGCATCCTTAAGAAACGACGATTCCGAAAAGCGGATCCAGGACAGCTTTTCCAAATCCTACTTTTCCCAGAATGGGATTCATAGTACCATCTGCTACCTACACACAAACCGGACGCAATCACAAGTGGGAACGCTATTGACGAATGTCGGACAAAACGGGAAATGCTTTTGTTATGTGCCATTCACAATTCCAGTCGCATACCTCTGGGAAAAATCAAATGAAAGAAATTTTCAGCGTGAAGCACTCGCTCCAGTTTTCCGCATTTCGCCCTATGGCTCCTACGGGAATACAGGACGTATGCTCCGATTCAACGAAATGACCCTTTTGGGCACTTTTCTCATTAAAGCCGCGCTGGAAACTTTAAGACTAATATTTTCTCTCTCTTTACACTCTTAAGAAAATGAAAGTTTTTCTCGTTGTAAAGTGCTTCGTAGAATTAAGAGCAAATGGGAATTGATATCCCGAATCTGTTTACATGTTAATATAACTACATTCATGCCTTTGAGTTCATTCAGTTTTCTCAAGGCAGTTGTTAAGGGTACTTCGAAGTTTCCTCTTAACTTATGTATTTAGCCCACTTTTCATGTGTTCTAGCTAGTTTAATGATAATTGTGTCTGTTTTGAAGCTACGCTACTAGATGTTAAAGCTAAATTTTGAAAATAAGTCCAAAGAATACATGTTGAGACGTATTCTCTCAAAAAACTTAAAACAATGTCCTAATTGTTTTATTTATCCCTCCAAATGTTTGCAATGTGATATCTCGTTCAAAATCTGACCAATTTTACTAGTGACGATATATCTCGTCAATAAAGATCTAACCAATTCTACTAGTGACGATATATCTCGTCCATTAAGGTCTGACCAATTTTACTAGTGACGATATGTCACGTCCATCAGTATCAGACCAATTTTACTAGTGACGATATGTTTCGTTCATCAAGATCTGACCAATTTTACTAGTGACGATATGTTTCGTCCATCAAAGTCTGACCAATTTTATTAGTGGCGATATGTCTCGTCCATCAAGGTCTGACCAATTTTACTAGTGACGATATGTCACGTCCATCAGTATCAGACCAATTTTACTAGTGACGATATGTTTCGTTCATCAAGATCTGACCAATTTTACTAGTGACGATATGTTTCGTCCATCAAAGTCTGACCAATTTTATTAGTGGCGATATGTCTCGTCCATCAAGGTCTGACCAATTTTACTAGTGACGATATGTCACGTCCATCAGTATCAGACCAATTTTACTAGTGACGATATGTCTCGTCTATCAAGATCAGACCAATTTTACTAGTGACGATATGCCTCGTCCATCAAGATCTGACCAATTTTGCTAGTGACGATATGCCTCGTCCATCAAGATCTGACCAATTTCGCTAGAAATGAGATTTCTCGTCATCCAGATAATGTCAATTTTTGATGATGATGAGATCAAGATCCGGTTAGCTTTCTTGTAATGACGTGATAACACGTTCAACAAGATCTGGTCTACTTTGGCCTAATCTCATAGATGACTAGATACTCCTTTCAGACAACTACAAGGTGTGTTATGCCATCCCATGAAAGAGACATACTACACAGAAAATAAAGAAATCCATTGTTGGTTGTTTATTGATATTACATCGCACTGAAACAGGACACCGGGCTGTTGGCGGTAGTCTGGGATCAATCCTGAAGTAAAAGATCCTACGACAACACTTCGTAACTTTAAACCACGGGAACAAGTCAACACCTGAGCTGGCATCCCATTCCCCAAAGTTCCGCAACATGCCAGTATGAGGACATTTGAGGCCATGAGACATTAAACGAGCACCAGCCACCAGACACGATGGTCTTTATTTGGACCGAATTTCGAGCGCACACTTCTGTTATAGCTACTCCGCGACTCTATAAACTTAGCTACTAATTGGTCAGTAATAAAAAACTGCTTTTAGAATGGGAATGAAGAGCATATTAATCAGGTTTTTAGGCATTTTATATGTAATTGTAAATTTCGCGTATCATTTGCTGTGAAGTTTCTTTACTGTCTATCGCTCTGTTGACGATTCACTTTGTGTTGTTGAATTATGTCCACTTCGATCAAAATAGAAACGATTATGACGGCCTTCTTTTGAGCACAGTGTACTATTACCTGGATTATTAGCTTTCCGTTCTCATTTGAATGGTAATACGATATTCAATTTTTAATTAAAGGGTTTCTCACATGGAAACGATGCTCACGTCACAAGAGATACATTTATAGTGCCGCTTCGATGAGAAGGAGCCGACCTTGGACCAATCGATTTTTGAATAAGTGTGGTAGCTAGTCAGAAGGGCTGTCTTTCCCACAATTGTATGTCTTTCATAGGATACCACTCTATCGTTCCGTGACTGCTTCAAGCTCTTTTGAAAGAAGCCTATCATAAATATTACACAGGTTAAATATTAAAATTCATTATTAATGAACTAGGGAGCCCGCCCCGTGCTCGCTAACGCTCGCCAACCACCGGAGGATTGCTTCGCAGTCCTCATTGGTTCGCTGAGCGAACCTATGGTCGCTTCGCTCGCATCAATGAAGACATGTGTCCTAGAAGAAGGGAAATATAAATTGTTTGCTGTTTTTCAGAAAATATATATGCAGTACCTCTGGAATCAGAGTTCAAATGAAAACTTTGAGCAAATTTTGACTCGAAATGTGAGCGCTGACTTGGAAATTAAATACCCAGCATGTTGTTTGTGTGTACATTTACCCAGCACTCGAGACACCCACACTTTTTCATTGAGTTTGTTGTCGAAAGATGTAGTGGGTACAGCTACATTCTACGTTTATGAGCGGTGGCTACGACCTTGGCGATTTTTTTTGCATACTTCTAGTAACGAGTTATGGTAAGGCAACCCATCTGTCTTTACGGTTGAAAGAAAATGAGTTTGAAATAATTCTTTCCTTGGCGACTTTGGAAGTGCACCAAAAAACAATTCCCAAAGCCGTTGCCACCGCTCATAAACGTAGACTGTATCTGTACCTTGTAGTGCAGGCGTCTTGTTGAACTATAATTGTTGGCCCTGAAAACGACAGTCTTAAATGGCCCTGAAAAGATCCTCCGCTTTCTTTGATTTCTATTATTAATTGCAACAGCTCGACTAAAAATTTTTTTTTTAATAAAATTTCATCCGATAACGCTATTAATTCAATTGAGGCTCGAGGCTTTGTGGTAAAAAAAGAATCGCCCAATGTTGCTAAAACGCGATAACAAATAACGTATTTTTTGCGCGCCACTTAAGAAAATTATATATATAGATACAGCACGAAAGTGTCCCAAATTCTTACATATTCATTGCTTCTCACTTATACCATAATTGGTGCATTCGCTGTTGATGTAGATAGTTGTGTCTCATTACCTAACTCCCTGGTTCTTGAAGTCCATCACTCAATAAAGAAGCGTTTATGTATTCAGATATGCTACTCGCGTCAAACTAAGCGGTAGAAGTATTTGGCGCATTCGTATCAGGCATTGGTTCAATTTGACAGCCCGTTGACTCAACTTCTAGGAGCTCTCGCCGAGCCCGTTGACGCACTGCATCGGATGTCCGGATCTTCTTGGATTCTTCATCTCTAGATCTTTCGTACTGTTGACATTTTATATAATTATTCTTGTGTTTATTATCCGTATATTTGGACGTTTCAAATTTTTTGCAAAATTTCCACACTTTAAATTCTAATATCTAAACAAGTATTAAATATTTAGGTTTTATTTATAAAGCGCAAAGAGAGAAGAAAACAAATGACACCTCAAAAATCGCGCTCACACATCGGAGACCGGAGCTAGACTAAATTAATGTGTGAGAGGCAGTGCGCATTTTCGTGACTCAACTTTGCACTGCGATTGCATTAGTTGATGTTTAATCGTAAGATCAATCGGTATTTATAACATACTTTGTTTAATACTTTAGTGAATGCGGTATCGTTAATTTATGTATAGTTTATATTTTTCAAGTTATTACATTTTTAGTGATTCCTTTTTTTGTGACACTCAAAAAATTAAACTTGGTACCCCGGTTTTAAAAGGTTAACCGTATTCTACTTCAAAAATTAATTAATGGATTCCAAAGAAATAAGGGCTACATTATTCCAATATTAAAACTGTCATATTTCTATACCATTGTTCTAATCATTCAACTTAAATTAATACATTATTTAAGTGATTTAATACGTACATTGAATCACTTAGCAAACAGAACCCACACTTCGAAATTTCGTCCTAGCAATACAAATGGCATGTTCCTCCAGAACGCGTGATGACTGAGATACATAACTAGTCTAATAACAACCTCTAATACCATTTTCACAGCCGTATCATTCCCATTATCCAATGCTGTCCTAACTCCTTTAAAGAATGCAAAAGATTTGGAAACTATAGGAAGGTCCATTAAGAAATTAATTAAAGGATTCCAAAGAAATAAGGGCTACATTATTCCAATATTAAAACTGTCATATTTCTATACCATTGTTCTAATCATTCAACATAAATGAATAAATTATTTAAGTGATTTAATACGTACATTGAATCACTTAGCAAACAGAACCCACACTTCGAAATTTCGTCCTAGCAATACAAATGGCATGTTCCTCCAGAACGCGTGATGACTGAAAGATACATAACTAGTCTAATAACAACCTCTAATACCATTTTCACAGCCGTGTCATTCCCATTATCCAATGCTGTCCTAACACCTTTAAAGAATGCAAAAGAATTGGAAACTATAGGAAGGTCCATTAAGAAATTAATTAAAGGATTCCAAAGAAATAAGGGCTACATTATTCCAATATTAAAAAAGTCATATTTCTATACCATTGTTCTAATCATTCAACTTAAATTAATACATTATTTAAGTGATTTAATACGTACATTGAATCACTTAGCAAACAGAACCCACACTTCGAAATTTCGTCCTAGCAATACAAATGGCATGTTCCTCCAGAACGCGTGATGACTGAAAGATACATAACTAGTCTAATAACAACCTCTAATACCATTTTCACAGCCGTATCATTCCCATTATCCAATGCTGTCCTAACTCCTTTAAAGAATGCAAAAGATTTGGAAACTATAGGAAGGTCCATTAAGAAATTAATTAAAGGATTCCAAAGAAATAAGGGCTACATTATTCCAATATTAAAACTGTCATATTTCTATACCATTGTTCTAATCATTCAACATAAATGAATAAATTATTTAAGTGATTTAATACGTACATTGAATCACTTAGCAAACAGAACCCACACTTCGAAATTTCGTCCTAGCAATACAAATGGCATGTTCCTCCAGAACGGGTGGTGACTAAAAGATACATAACTAGTCTAATAACAACCTCTAATACCATTTTCACAGCCGTATCATTCCCATTATCCAATGCTGTCCAAACTCATTTAAAGAATGCAAAAGACTTGGAAATTATAGGAAGGTCCATTAAGAAATTAATTAAAGGATTCCAAAGAAATAAGGGCTACATTATTCCAATATTAAAACTATCATATTTCTATACCATTGTTCTAATCATTCAACTTAAATTAATAAATTATTTAAGTGATTTAATACGTACATTGAATCACTTAGCAAACAGAACCCACACTTCGAAATTTCGTCCTAGCAATAGAAATGGCATGTTCCTCCAGAACGGGTGGTGACTGAAAGATACATAACTAGTCTAATAACAACCTCTAATACCATTTTCACAGCCGTATCATTCCCATTATCCAATGCTGTCCTAACTCCTTTAAAGAATGCAAAAGACTTGGAAATTATAGGAAGGTCCATTAAGAAAGTAGTTAAAGGATTCCAAAGAAATAAGGGCTGCATTATTCCAATATTAAAACTGTCATATTTCTATACCATTGTTCTAATCATTCAAATTAAATTAATAAATTATTTAAGTGATTTAATACGTACACTGAATCACTTATCAAACAGAACCCAAACTTTGAAATTTCGTCCCAGCAATACAAATGGCATGTTTCTCCAGAACGGGTGATGACTGAAAGATACATAACTAGTCTAATAACAACCTCTAATACCATTTTCACAGCCGTATCATTCCCATTATCCAATGCTGTCCAAACTCATTTAAAGAATGCAAAAGACTTGGAAATTATAGGAAGGTCCATTAAGAAATTAATTAAAGGATTCCAAAGAAATAAGGGCAACATTATTCCAAAATTAAAACTGTCATATTTCTATACCATTGTTCTAATCATTCAACTTAAATTAATAAATTATTTAAGTGATTTAATACGTACACTGAATCACTTAGCAAACAGAACCCACACTTTGAAATTTCGTCCCAGCAATACAAATGGCATGTTCCTCCAGAACGGGTGGTGACTGCAAGATACATTACTAGTCTAATACCAAACTCTAATACCATTTTAACTGCCGTATCATTCCCATTATCCCATCGCTGTCCTAATTCCTTTAAAGAATTCAAAAGACTTAAAATTATACGAAGATCCATTAATAAATTAATTAAAAGATTTCATAGCAATAATTAATACTTTATTCCGATATTATAACTGCCATATTTTCATACCATCGTTCTAATCATTCAACTTAAATTAATAAATTATCTAAGTGATCTAATAAGTACATTGAATCACTTAGCAAACAGAACCCACACTTCGAAATTTCGTCCCAGCAATAGAAATGGCATGTTCCTACAAAACGGGTGGTGACTGAAAGATACATTACTAGTCTAATACAAGCCTCTAACCATTTTAACAGCCGTATCATTCCCATTATCCCAGCGCAGTCCTAATTTCTTTAAAGAATCCAAAAGACTTGGAAATTATACGAAGCTTCATTAAGAAACTAATTAAAAGATTCCATAGCAATAATTAATACTTTATTCCGATATTAAAACTGCCATATTTCCATACCATTGTTCTAATCATTCAACTTAAATTAATAAATTATCTAAGTGATTTAATACGTACATTGAATCACTTAGCAAACAGAACCCACACTTTGAAATTTCGTCCCAGCAATACAAATGGCATGTTCCTCCAGAACGTGTGGTGACTGAAAGATACATTACTAGTCTAACGCCAGCCTCTAATACCATTTTCACAGCAGTATCATTCCCATTATCCCATCGCATTCCTAATTCCTTTAAAGAATGCAAAAGACTTAGAAATTATACGAAGCTCCATTAAGAAATTAATTAAAAGATTCCATAGCAATAATTAATACTTTATTCCGATATTAAGACCGGAAAATTTTCGCACCGTAGGCCAACTCACTCCACGTAAATTAGTTTCCCGTTACATTAAATCACTTAACAAACAGGACCCACACTTTCAGACTTCGTCCCAGCAACTCAAATGGCGTACGCTCGCCCTACAGCGCAGAGCGTCGCGACCGCGTCGCTAATCTTAAGACGTCGTCCTACCAACCAATATCCACCGGTCCGGGAATTGAGTTTTCCGGACTGACAGAGCTCTCAGGTTAATGAGCTCGTTGTGCCCGGGAAACCCCCTATCTCAATCAAGGGAACTAATTGGCAAGCACCACGCAGCCCGACAAGCAATTAGATTTCCTATCCACTTATTAAACAATCTGATCCTTCCAGCGTCTAATACCCCCTTTCCCGTGCTGTGAGCACTTCTGCCGCGTATTAACCGAATATTGTTGGGGAGATGGAGGTTTATGACATATCTCCATCTCTGTGCATGGTTATGTGCAGTGCGCTAACAATCGCTGGGAGAGTTTCGGGATTGTGGCCAGCTGCCGTGTGTGTGCAATCTGTGAAGCTATTGAATGGAAATCGGTTCAGCGAGCGTGAGGAGGTCGGTTCTTTAGATGCGAGACATTTTAACAGGAGGCGTCACAATCAGGGGTGTAGTGGAGATGAAACTCCTCTCCGGCACTGCTTTTTTTAGGGGAAATAAATAAGAAAAAATTATAAAATACCGCTCCATTCTGTCCCTTAACCCTCCCAACAATACCATCCAGAGGTCAGAGCCATAATTATGACTACAGTGCTTGGTCTGTAGGATACACTCACAAATCTTCGTCAAACAATGCACATATACACTAGTTTGATTGGATTTTACGGTTCCGAGCCAAATTTAAGCCGTCTGCGCAATAAGAATTTACGTACATGGGCATATTTAAACACATAAAAGGAAATCTTTACGACATTGAAAATAGAAATACACCCAGGTTGGAATCTAACCAAGGCCACCTGTAATTGGTAGACCGCTAGAGCAATGGGCAAACCCACTGAGCAAGAGAGACCCATACAAACAAGGAAGCTTTAGTGATGTAAAAGAGAATATATAAGTGTAAGGTGTGGAAATATAATCCGCGACTTCTTCAGCAAGTGCTGTGCACAAATCCTCAGAGTCACGTAGGCTCCTAAAATTTTATTACCTCGTTATTTTAAATCATAATACATAACAGAATTAGATAGAAAGTATGGTTCAAACATACTCTTAATATGTTGTCATTGGTGTTCGGTGGTTACTACACTACTGTTTGTAAAAATTACAACACTATGAAATAATCATCAAAATTAATTAAATTTATTCCACGTATTACTTATAGTGGTTTAAATCAACGATCAAATTTACAGAGCAATAAAACAAAAATTATGCCGAAAATAAGTGTCGTGCAGCCACTAAGCGCAGCAATAAGAGCCTGTACACGTTGTTGCATCAAATCATACAGATTCTTTTAGAACCACTGTCGGATGAGATAAATACCTGAGATTGCACCCTACTCTCCAAATTTCCACACCATACCAACGTAAGGACATTTAAGGCTACGACAGAGTTACCAGCCTCCAGACAGGCACCAGCCTCCTTCTACAAAAATTGCTTTGATGATATATATGTATAATAATTATAAAAACTAAAAAGAAAGTTTTAAAATGTAGTAAGATATCTAAGTAGTAGTATGACATTTGTGAAAGCAAAATTATTGCAGGAATATAATTTTTCTTAAATTTGTTTTCTGATTGAATACACCCTGGATATGTTTAGTTCTTCGTTTTTTTTTAACTATTTACCTTTTAGATGTTTTGAATGCTTTTGTGTTTTAATTATCTGTATATTTCTCACCAAAATTCAGACAAGAAAATCCAAACCAAAAATAAAACATCTAAAATATAACTTATAAATTTTAACTTATCTTCCTATTGTTTTTACTTTTGTGTGGGGATGGGGACTAACTTGGCTAAACCTCACACAAGCACAAAAAATTCAAAGCATCTGTTCTCAAAAGTGATTAGCGTTATTTCCCTTTGAAAAGCAAGCGGGATCTCTCTCACTTCTTTTAAGTTTCAACATCTAATTATTTTCTTTCTCATGAAAAAATTATCTTTCTGGTAATAATTGGGACTATTATTTTCGAGGAGTTTTACAAAACATGAGTACTTGTGTACAGACAGTGTGAGAGAAATAAACAAAATTGTAGTTGCGATTGTTCACTCTTAGGGCATGGAGAAAATAAACCCCTGTTTAACTACTAATCACTAAGTACAAAATTAAAAAAGAATTCTCGAAAGGCAAAATAAAGGTCTTAAATTAATTCATCTAGAATTCACGAGACGAAATCAAAGGAAGCACTCCAACCAACGATCCTGTTTTTCCACACCTTTTTTTCTTAACTTGTTTAGGAAATCAATGGACCTCCTTACTCTTCATTTTTCAAGATAAAATGAGAGAGGAAAAAGAAAAGACGAAAAGCAGTTTTTCATATCTTTTTTCTCCACTGCTCTCTCTGCTTCCCGTACAAATAGCGCCCTGGGTAGAGAGCGAAAATTGACAAAGGCCACGTCAAAGTGTCAAGCAGTGAAAAGGAGCACTAACCCAGCTCCAGTCTTCCCGTTTTTTCATTATGTTATGGCATCCCGGATGCCCTACGTGACTCCCGGATTCGGAAACCGGTGTCAAACGGGAAAGACAAACCGTTCGATTTGTTAAGGGCCTTCATATGAAGCAGGGATTCGATTTGTTATATTGACCTGAAGTAATAGAAAAGAGCAGATCATAGCTTAAAGCATTGGAGGCATTAAGAAACACTCACTTTTCATTAGGTTGTGCAACAATGGAAGAAGTTTAACCGCTAGTTACTGATGGCTTCATCAATGTGTTTTGCATTTGATGAATATGTGTATTCACAAATATTTAATTTATTTATAGGTTGCTGTGTGTATTTATGTGGAAATATGTAATTGAAGAGAACAAATTTTTATGACCCAAAAAATGCAAGAAAAAATACATACTCGAATGCAGATAAAAAAAATAGATGGATTAACGGGGAACCTTATTGAAGCAGATGTAGGTACTTATGAACATTTATTTATTTTTACATTAACATTATCAACAGATAGTCATAATGTTTCGGCTCTTCAGTGTATATAATATATTAAGGTAAATATACTATACTAGGGGGCCTGTCCCCTGCTCGCTAACGCTCGCTAACCCCCGGAGGATTGCTTCGCAATCCTCATTGGTTCGCTGCGCAAACCTATGCTCGCTTCGCTCGCCTCAATGAAGACATGTGTCCTAGCAGAAGGGATTGTTTACAAAATATGTTACCAAAAAAATATTTTTCGAATCAAAATTTGCTGAATTACAGAAAAAATATATACAGTATCTCTAAAATCAGAATTCAAATGAAAACTTTGTGCAAATTTTGACTCGAAATGTGAGCGTTGCTTTGGAAATTGAATACCCAGCATGTTGTTTGTGTGTACATTTTCCCAGCACTCAAACGACCCACACTTTTTCATTGAGTTTGTTGCCGAAAGTTGTAGTGCAAGCGTCTTGTTGAACTATAATTGTTGGCCCTGAAAAGGACCGTTTTTTAAATGGCCCTGAAAAGATCCTCCGCTTTCTTTGATTTCTATTATAAACTAACTGCAACAGCTCATTAAAATTTCCTTTTTTTTTTCAATAAAATTTCATCCAATAACGCTATAAATTCAATCGATGCGCGAGACTTCGCGATAAACAAAACAATCGTACAGTGTTGCCAAAACGCGATTACAAATAACGTCTTTTTTGCCTGCCACGTAAGAGAATTATATATATAGATACTGGGATATGTATACTATTTACTGGGATATATGTAATATATGTTGGGGTATATGTAA
This sequence comes from Metellina segmentata, assembly GCA_947359465.1. Lineage (NCBI taxonomy): Eukaryota > Metazoa > Arthropoda > Arachnida > Araneae > Tetragnathidae > Metellina > Metellina segmentata. Next base: position 60,402,570 of record OX375877.1, on the reverse strand, counting down.
TATATGTTGGGGTATATGTATTTATATGTTTGGGTATGTATAATATATATACCGGGGTAAATATAAACTACATATTGGGGTGTATAAACTACATACTGGTGTATCTTTACTACATACTGGGCATATATACTATATACTGGGGTACTATACGTATGTAGCATATTTTTGCTGCATATAGTCGAATTGGCGTTTACCTATCAACTATCATATATCAATTTGAAGTTAGTTCTTATGAATTTTTATTAGGGAAATGTTGTGAAGGTCGTATTCGTGAAACAAGCATAGGAAGTCATACTCAGAATACGTATCCCCCCCCCAGAAATACTACTGTAAAATAGATTTAGCTTGACAGAACATGCCCCTGAGGTGTCTTCGCCCCAAATTGGTAGCGTGAAACAGTACGAATCGTACACAAGGAGAAGACAGTCAATAGCTAAGATATTTACGTTCTTAATATTCCAAGAATATTAAGAATATATTCAGTATTTACATAATCACATTAACATCATCATTTCGTCTATGTATCAAAGTATGTCTCCCACAGACCAGCGCGGGGAGCCAGCCTTGCCCGCTGCTTCTGGCTCTCTCTCCCTAACCGTCTCTAACCATCGTCTCCAAAGTGCTTTGCCGCAGTCTAAAAATAACTCAACGGTAAAAGTTAATAACCAATCAGAGATCGTCTGGACGAACACCACCTGCCGAGGAGTCTCTATTTTCACCCGCTCTTCTCGAGTCGTAGTAAAGCGCGAGAACAGCAGGTAGTGCCAAAATATAACCAATCAGAATACATTCGGCATTCCGATGACACAGTGGAGTGGGCACCTGCCCTGCAAAGGACCTTTCCGAAAGGTCAAGCACAACTGAGTATCTCACTGTGTCACACCTTCTCCTCATAACTTCCTCTCCTTCACAAAACACATTAAAATATACCAATTTGTTCAGTTTTTCTGAATTTATGAGGCCTTACATTATTTCCTACTTATTAATTCTTTCTCAAATGAAAACTGTCATATTTATTACACAATGTATTTAGAATATTCAAAACAAATACCTTCGTAGCTGCCTCTTTGCTGTAACATACTTTAAACATTGATTTATTAGGGTTTTAGGTTAATTTTCCACTAATTTTGAAGATTACTGTTACCGAAACACCCTTAAATATTTTCCTCGCATGGCATTGTATTATTATTTAATACTTCAGAGATCGGTTCATAGTACGGCAGTAATTGCAAATGGTGTCGTATAACAGAAGTGGTATATTCGATATCACATGGGTTTCACTGAAAGTTCCAGTTTCAAATGTTAATGATGGTTTGTGTCTATCCCATATTCATATCCCTTTATTCAGCATGAGTGATGGGTAACATCAATTGTCTAAGTCAGATCAATGAATAGAAACAATTAGGTAAATAATCCATTGTTTAACGAACTTTGAGAATTTTTGTAGGTATTTTAACAGTAATGATAATTGTTATAGGTACTTTATCATTGTTGAGAATGTTTGTAGATATTTACCTGTAGGGAAAATTTTTATAGGTATACTTTATCGGTATTGAGAAGTTTTGTAGGTATTTTACAGGTGCCGAACAATTTTATAGGTATGTCACCGGTATTAAAAAATTTGTGCAAGTATTTTACCAGTATTGAGAATGTTGAATTTTTGTAGGTGTTTCTTTCCGGGTAGTAAGAATTTTTTTAGGTATTTTACCGGAAGTAAAATTATGTGTAGATATGTTACCGGTATTCAAATTTGTACCGATGTTTTAACAGTTTTAAGAATGTTGAATTTTTGTAGGTGTTTTTTTCCCGGTACTAAGAATTTTTGTAGGTATTTTACCGGTCTTGAGTATGTAGATAATTTGTAAACAGTAATTGTTATTTTTTCGTTCTGTGTTTGATGTTTTGATTCAAAATATTTACCGGTAGCGAACAATTCTATAGGTATGTCACTGGTATTAAAATTTGTGCAGGTATTTTACCAGTATTGTGAGAATGTTGTATTTTTGTAGGTGTTTCTTTCCGGGTAGTAAGAATTTTTTTAGGTATTTTACCGGAAGTAAAATTATGTGTAGATATGTTACCGGTATTCAAATTAGTACCGAGGTTTTAACAGTTTTAAGAATGTTTAATTTTTGTAGGTGTTTTTTCCCGGTACTAAGAATTTTTGTAGGTATTTTACCGGTATTCAGTATGTAGATAATTTGTAAACAGTAATTGTTTTTGTTTTTTTCATTCTGTGATGTTTTGATTCAAAATATTTGCCGGTAGCGAACAATTCTATAGGTATGTCACTGGTATTAAAATTTGTGCAGGTATTTTACCAGTATTGTGAGAATGTTGAATTTTTGTAGGTGTTTCTTTCCGGTAAGAATTTTTATAGGTATTTTACCGGAAGTATAAAATTTTGCGTAGATATGTTACCGGTATTAAAATTACTACTGGTGTTTTAACAGTTTTAAGAATGCTGCATTTTTCCCGGTACTAAGAATTTTTGTAGGTATTTTACCGGTATTGAGTATGTAGATAATTTGTTAACAGTAATTGCTTTTTTTTTTTTTTTTTTCTGTGTTTGATGTTTTGATTCAAAATAGTTTTCAACAGCTATCACAAAACAAGAATTCGTTCTATAATGTCTTCATCAATATATTAACAGCAAAAAACGATATCCATCCTTACAAACACAACCTCTAATAAATTACGGCATTTTTATCTCTCATTTTACCCTTTTAGTTCACACCCATATAAGAAAAAACATCCCCATGCATTGATAAATACGATGTACGCCACAAAAGATGTTACACGTCCATTCAACGTTGCAAAACAGAGCCATTTAGAAAGATAAATAACCGAATATAAAAATGCGCCCATGTAAAAGCGCAAGACCCCGCCTTTTGTATTCATCAAAACTGCATGCAAACATCTCTTCTCAGTTGCATGGTACCCAAAAACTACGCTGACTTTCTTGTGTAATCCCACCTAATGGCTGGTGATAATTGATTGTGGATATAGAAATATTTCGATGGAGATTTTAGAACAGCTGCTGTCATTAGCTGTGGTAGGGGGAAAGGCGTTAGAATATATTACAGTTATTACTCTTAGAATTTAATACAATCATTCCGTTGGGTAAATATGGAAGATTGTGAGGGAGATGGGAAAAAAATAAAATATCCCCCTCTCCTCTGAAGCTAATTTCGAATCTTATCGATTAGCTTAATGTTTCGTGTTGGGACCACATCTGAGCAATTCCTATTGAAATTCAGACTTCATTTGATGGGGTGAGGCCGTTATAAAAGCTTTTTATTTCGTGAGATGAAATAAAATGAATTCGGTGAACGTTTAATGGCACCGAATGCGAGTGGAACACTAGAAAAATGGTTTTCGCAGTTTCGAACTTGTAATATTTTTTTAACAATTTCAAGAATACTTAAGAGGGACCTCTAGCTCTTATGTGACTTTATTGAGTAATTATGTGGATTTTTAACGTCTATTTTAAATTCTAAAGATTTATAGTGTAACATGCGAGTGAACATTAGAAAAATCATTTTCTCAGTTTCAAGTGCATTTTGAAATGGTTTTCGCCGTTTTTTTTTCAAAGTGGATTTCGCAGTTTCAATTTTGTAAAATCTTTTAACGACCTCAACATTATTTTACAGATAGCCTATCTCTTATTAGGTGAATTTTTAACGTCCATTTTAATTTCTGAATACTTATAATGTTCTATGCGAGTGAATATTAGAAAAATTATTATTTTAATTTCAACTGCATTTCAAAACGAATATTGCTGTTACAACTTTATTTAAAAACGTATTTCGCATATTCAAACGTGTAAAAATGTCAAAATTATTTAGAAGATACGCCTAGTTCTTATATATCTATATTGAGTAATTATGTGAATTTTAAACGTCTATTTTAAATTCTAAAGATTTAGAATATAGTATACGAGTAAACATTCGAAAAATCTTTCTCTGAGTATCAACTTAGTTCCAAATTTAATTTCAAACTACTAAAAATTTGCTAACTTTTAAGATTATTTAAGAGATTAAGCTTATTATGACTGTATTGAGTATTCATATACGAATTGTAAGAGCCAGTTTAAGATTTAGAATGTTGTATGTAAAGATAGAGAAATTGTTTTCGCAATTCCAATTTTTCAAAGTAATTTTTCAAGGATTCAAATTTATTTGAACCTATCATAATTATTGACCTTACCCGAGTTAAATTGGGAAAGTCCTCACGTTGGGTTGGCGTGGAAGTTTGGAGAGTGGGGTGTCAGCTCAGGTGTTGCTTCGTCATCTGACCGTGGTTCAAAATTACGAGGTGTTGTCCTCGAATCTGTCCCTTAAGGGACTGATTCCGGACCGTCGTCAATAGCCCGTTGTGTTGCTCTAGTACGACGTTAACTAAAATTACCATTACCATTACCGAGTTAAATTGGTTAACTGTAGAATGAAATCCATGGCCAGAATAATCTATTTATCTTTCATAGAAAAAAGTCAACAGCATTTAAGTGTCAGGGAGACAATCTTTCTGCTCTTTTCGTCATTTTCATAATTTCTACAACTTAATTCGGATGCAAATAGGATACAAGTCCATTCATGTAATGCATTTCACATATATCGTTGTATGATAAAACGACAAAAGATGACACTAAAGTAATTACCACCAAAATAAATTTCCATTGTTTTTTTTTTATTATAAAGTTTGCTTCCTGTTAAATTTCCTTAGATGAATTCGAAAAACGGCAAATCTACGGTCAATAACTCTAGCATTCATAGTTTTACTATCAAAGGTTCCTATGTTCTTGACTTGTAGTATTCTTGCATTCATTGCAGTTATTGATCAGTTTTACTAACGACGTGATTCCTCGTCAACAAAAATTTCCTGTTACTTCAAGGATGGATGACAATTTAAGTATTCAAAACAAACTGTCCCTTGCGCTGAGCAGGTGGCAGTTTTGAACAGGTTTCTGCACTAGAATCTGGTCACAGCTGGTTTCGGTACAAAGATAAATCACCAATATGATTAAGGAATGCTATTTATAAATACTTTAATATTTCTTGGAAAGTTAGAAATTTAAGAATAAAAATTGCTTCAAAATAATTATAGACTATGTCACATATTTAAAACGTTGCTCAGTTCCCAATAATAAGCATACTTCCTATATGATAAAACACACATTTGTTGTGAACTGTTACACACTAATGATAAATATAAGACAAAAGACAACACACAGCGCCACTCGCAGGTGAAATTCACTTGTTGACTGTCAATATTTGCCAGTGTAAACAGTTAATACAGTCACTGTAACAGGCCATCTGGTGACTGCGCAAAGGTATTGCTTCAAATACTCTTTTAAAATAATAATCCTTCATTGAAGACTATTTACTTCAAACTGAGTATAAGTTTGTCAGAAAATTTGGGCGAACAGTTGGCCAAGCAGATTAAAATTGATTTAATATTTGAGCTATTATTTTTGAAAGTGGTATAAGTCCATTTTGTCATACATCAAGATATTTAAGGGTTTGCGTTTAAATTAATTTTATTTAAATTATTCGTTTAAAAATATTGGCAAACGTTACTCAATTCGGATGATGTTTTTAACACTATAAACCTGCTAAATTTTATCATGCAATAATAATTATTCAAATTGTTAAAGAATAAACTCTTTTTTTTTTCTAAGTGGATTTAAATTCCTTTAAAAAATAACGGCTCATTCGTTAAAATAAGAGAGAAAAAGTGAGAGATTTTGTGTTATTTTCCGATTCAAAATCTGTGTTATACAACTGAGCTTCAAATGCTTAAAATGTTTAGTCAATCCTTTATGACATTTGTACCGTTAGAGGACCTTAAAAATTATTTTCCTTCTTGTGAAAACAAATATCGAAGTCATTTTTGAAAAGGATCTAGAAAAAATCTGTGTCCAAGGGCATCCTAAAATGGTATGTTAGTAGAATTTTTTGGTGCTCAAATACAAATTTCTTAACAAAATGCTTATTAGTTTATCGCTTTTTCACTTTTCGTGACGTACCAATATGATCTGCTTCCCTTATATGGACAGGTATATGAAATTTGAACGCTTTTAAATGCTATATTTTTTATGAATATTCAACATGTTACATGTCAATAATTACCAAATAAATGCTTTTTAATGGGTTCTTAATGGGTTATCAAGGACTTGACGCATCTCTGAGTAAATGAGTTCCACTTCTATTCTGATATTTTTTCTGCCTCTTAATGCAAGTTTAAAAATAGCGGTTATCGGAAGTTAAATTTGGTTATTCAAATTCTGACGGTGCTCATTTAAGGGGATTAACCCTTAAATGAGATTTTGTTTTGTATCGAAAAAAGATTCTCTATCTTTGGAGATACATACTTACATAATTTATCGAATAAAACGTAAAATTTTTAGTTTGCCCCCAATTGGTGGTCATATACTCAACTATAACATTAAACTTTTTATTTTTACTTTTTTGAAATGCATTTCACTTTAAAATTTTTATTTTCAGCTTGCTTTAGAAATTTCAACAATTAAAATACTTTTTTTTTTGTACTTGTAAAATAAAAAATAGTTTCTTAAGGGTTCTGTGCCACCTTATAAACGTTCTTAAATCTTTTTTACATTAAGAAACATCAAACTTCCATGTGCAAGTTCAGCCAATTGACCTAAATAATTATAGATATTATTCTCTCTCTTGATCTATGTCATTTTAGATCTGATTCTGAGATCTCCATTATTACTCAAGATACATTTTTCCACGATAGTACAATTTTCGATAAAATTTCGACATTGTTTCACAAGAAAAGAAAAGGAGCTCTATGGTATCGGTGATACTAAATCCTGATCTAATGGTACCATTGATCATGTCGTGTTATCCTTATTTATTCTTCTTATTTTCTATTTCCTCACATATATTTTCCTTTTGCTATTAAATTACCCCTTGCGTCATTTTGTAGTCATGCTGGTCTTTCCCATTTCTTCCATGAAATGATGTCTGTGATAAAGCGGTTATTAAATTATATGCTATTGAAATTGAATCAAGCCCGCTTCTAATTTTGTCTTAGATGATTAAAAAGTAAGGTTTCATACAGAAAGATACCCTGGGTCACAAAAGTATCCGTTTATTTCATATGTTTAACGATAAAGCTGTAGTTAAATATACAATATGAAATTTTGCCTCATACAATTTGTCTTTCTATTTTATTCTTATATCAAAATAACCGAATTATATTTGAAAATCCTTTGTTAAAAATATTTTGAGTACAACGTAACCCTTGGAATAAGGCACACAGAAGTTTTCAGTCACCTTTTTGTAAAATGCACAAATGTTAAACAAAAACGTGGAAATTGTCTTTACGATTTCATGTTTTGTATTCTTTTCACACTTCAAACTGCTTTAAAACTTAATACTACTATTTGCTCTAGGTACTGGGACAAATTGGAACCATTTTACTCTTGAAGATAAATTTTAATTGATTTTACTTTTTAAGATAGAAAAACAAAAAAATTCTTCAGAACACCTTATTAAGGTAATCCGAAGATATTTTAAGTAGTTTTGATATTTTACAACTAATTTGACCTTTATTCAATACACAACGTTTTAAGTTTGCTTCATGATTGACCAATATCTGTACATTTATTTAAATTTACCGTATAAACTTTTAAATTTCTTTTAAAGGATTAAATATGTGTTTTGAACCTAAATGCATGGGGCAAACAAAGGAGTTACTTAGTTTTAACGCGTGATGACTTAAGCACTATGCAAATAAATTAAATGTGGAACACACACATATCATTTACTTACTATAGTAGTCTTCAACTACCTACACCAAATTATTAGCTGTTATTGAATAGAAAAGACAGATTTCCACACTGTTTTGGATAACTGGATAAGCTCACTTGAAGGAATAGTTTCAGTTAAAAAAAATTCTGCGTGATTATCCCAAACAATGCAGTGGAATGTTTCTGTAGAATGCCTCCTCTTTTTATCCGATTTTAGAGGTCTGGGATATAAATATAGTAATTGAAAGCATTTGGGGGTAGTTTACAGAATCAAAAAATTAATTAATAGAGTTATCTCGAAACTAGAAAAAACGCTCCTTTTCAGAAAATTTGGATGAAATTCAAACTTTGCGCTTGTTAAATTCAGTCATTTGTTAGTTTTATTTGTGTTTTATATAACTTTGAGTGAACAGAAAAATCACCGAACTTGAAATAAATTAAAAGATGGTGAATTTCTAAAAACCTCAGAGACAATTTTTGAAAGCTTCTAAGTTTCAACTCACCTTAAAAATCCCTGAAGCAATTAAGTTTTTCAGATTGATTAGTACATTATGATGAAAATTCCGCATTATACGTTAACTATCTAAGAGTCGTGCATGACACAATCATTGTAGTCTTCCTTGCATAACGTCTAACTAGTTTTAATCAACTTAATCGTTTCTATGGGTTTTTTTATCAACATATGTGGTACCTTAGACACTAAGAGTGTTGTAAGTTAAAAGCACTAGTATACAACTCAAAAATTTCAAAACGTAGCACTCTTAAAATAGATCAAAGCAGTAATGTTTAATTCATTGCGTTTGAGTTGAAATTATATTGGTGGATTTACCCCTAAGGAGTTCACATGAATAATTTCACCTTGCAAACTGAAGTTTTCCAAGCATGACGTCTAATCAAATTTGAACTTTTTGACCAATAAAATCTTTCTAAAGGATTTTATTCCAAGTGAAGGGCAACGGAACATTTTCCAAAGGATTCTATTCTAAGTGAAGGGCAGTGAAACTTTTTCCAAAGGATTCTATTCTAAGTGAAGGATAATGAAACTTTTCCCAAAGAATTCTATTCTAAGTGACGGGCAATGGAACTTTTTCCAAAGGATTCTATTCTAAGTGAAGGGCAATGAAACTTTTTCCAAAGGATTCTATTTAAAGTAAAGAACAAATAGAATCACTTTCCAATTCAAAGGATTATATTTTAAATGAAGGGCAATATAATCGTTCCAAAGGATTATAATTTAATGAAATGACCTATAGAATTTTTCCAAATGATTCCCTTCCATGTAAAAGAGCAATGGAATAATTCAAAAGGTTTCTATTCGTATGAAATGACCTATAGAATTTTTCCAAATGATTCCCTTCCATGTAAAAGAGCAATGGAATAATTCAAAAGGTTTCTATTCGTATGAAATGACCTATAGAATTTTTCCAAATGATTCCCTTCCATGTAAAAGAGCAATGGAATAATTCAAAAGGTTTCTATTCGTATGAAATGACCATAATCTTTTTGACTCACTCACTTTCAAGGAAAGAAGCAATTGAATAATTTGAAAGGATTCTATTCTAAGAGAAAAAAAGAACGAATAGAATATTTCTAAGCGTGGTAGTAACCTACGGTTTCTTTCATCCAATAAATACGGTTATTTAGCCCGAAGTGCGAAATATCTCGCTATTTAGTACAATATGATATTTAGAAATGCTTTTACTTCATAACTAACTAATCCAATAGATAGGGTTACTTAATAGTAGAGTAAAAGCAATACTACACAACACAGTGATTTTGTGAGGCTCAGAGGATTACGATCTGCAACGCTAGGGAGGATCCGTATTTATATGGATACGTCCCCCATCTACCATAAGATCAGGTGAAAGCGATGGAAATGATAGATCGTCATGGATTCGTATGAGGCCATCAGAGCCCATCAGGCTAGATATGCCATTTTCCCCCTCCTCCACCCTCATCATAAAGCAACAGACCCCTCCCTTCATTCGGTTATCAATTTTTGCAGCCATGTTGCCACCAGCTAAAAATACGCATTAAAAAGATTTATATTTTCATCGGAAATTCATTAAGTTAATGCAAAATACCTCGCTACGAAATTTATACCTTTTTTGACAGTCTTGGAAGATGAGTGTTGAAAAAATATATAGTGATCCCAACAACGAAACTCGTCGCCTCTTCCAGGGATAAAAATCTGTAATTTATCCACAAACAAATAAGTGTATAAATATATAGTTTAGCGCTAGATGGAATCTTGGCTCTGGCATTTTATGAGTTTTTGTCCCCAGTGACTGTAGTTATCTACGTTGGAATTTATGAACGTGGAAATTTTACGACACGCCGTATTTTTGGCTCTACTTATTAACAACTTTGAACTTTTCGCTTTTGTTCGGAAGAATTTTTCTAACTGTCTAACAACTATTTTCTCATAGTTTTTGTTGGAAAATCGTCATCTAGAAAATTGCGCTAGTTTGCAAATCACTTCCACTAAATGATGTGTGTAATATGGTTCATGATAAAGTTTATATAGAATATTAAACGTACTTATGAATGTGAACACAAAAAAAAGTGATTATATGACCTTTAGGATTGTTTAATGTTTGAAATCGTCAAGTGCTATTTAATTGCTGAATACATTAAAGATATATTTCATGAGAAATTTATCTAGTATTTTTGCCCTTCACCTAAACCTTATTTCTATACGATATTTCAAAGTCATTTAATAAAACTTTCGTACTAATTTTAGATGCTATAACCTTTTGTTCCTTAATATAAAAGTTTTCCCATTCCGGAAAAAGGTATTTTCAATAAATATGTTTTTCTTCTTTGAAGCCCAATGAGGAACTTGCACGTTTTTTGCTTATATTTTTATAATATAGAAAATGAAAAAATATGATGGAAAGAATCTTTCTTTTTTACTTTTATAGCCCGAAAAGGTAAAATAAAGAAATTTAAAGTTCGCACTATTTACTTCATCTCAAGAACGCTAGTGTTCCTACGCCGCTTCTTGTGACGTCACTATGCACTAAGACAGTTTGTTTAATTTTATAGCGACGTTGGAATAGCAAGAAATTTTTTTTAATCTATTGTTTAAAAATTAAAAGAGCAAGGAATATGAAATTTCAACGCACTAGACAAACGTAAACATTACATCTAGGTGCACAATGACGTCACGTGGCGTTTTGAGGTCATGTGCTTTTGCCGTCCTGTTTGGTAGTTTAAAACTTGAAATTTTAATTAATTAAGTCCATTTATGGGTTTTAATTGAAGTTTTTGAACATTTTGACGATCAATCTATTAATAAAACACAGAAATGAGCATTTTTCTCACTGGTGCAAGTTCCTCATTCGTGTTGGTTACACTGTGTAAAAACAAATATTTAAATTAAAGAAACTTTAACATAAACTTTATAATCATTTGAGCTATACCTGTACTTCAAACACGTAATTCTGAATTTATAGAAATGTCAGAATTGAAACTATATTTAAGTACCTAGAACACTTGTTCCTAAAGTATAGCCCGCAGACCTTCAGGGTTCAAGGCAAGGTTTTATGGGGTGACTATCTGGAAAAGAACAATGGAAAATTAAAATATTCGATTACTTTCTCCAATTGCCTTATATACTAAAATCTAAATTTAAAATAATTTATAGATCTAGTGTTTATTGATTTGCAACGTACTTGATATTATGAATGACAATATTGAAATTATGAGACATTAAACCAAATATTGTTTTGCTATTTTCTACAAAGAAACCCACATTATTCACTTTGTGATTAATGTATATATATATATATATATATATATATATATATATATATATATATATATATATATATATATATATATATATATATATATATATTACACCTTTCTATATAATATCTTGTCCATCAAAATCTGGGTAGAAGTTTTCTAAGGACGAGATATATATTGTCCATCAATATCTGGTTAGTAATTTTCCAAGGAGTAGTTTTCTATCTGCTCTGTTTTGCCAAGGAACATATATGTTTTAAGGCAACCACCAAAAAGGTTAATGGATTGCAAATCATAACAATAAAATACTAGAGATCTTGAAGTTTTCAGAATACACGGCAATACTATTTCCCATCAACCCATAAGAAACATCTCAATATTTCTTCCACAAAAATAAGCATTTCTTAATGTAAAATAAAGCCTTCCCCTTCGGCTAGAAATAAAGCAAAACAACGCTTTAAAATGAAGGGCACATTTTCGAAATAGGATTGTTATCAGTTGATTAATCCACACGTTTCATTTTATGTGCCATTCGAACACCTACTTTTAAACTACTTCTTCAACCCCCGTATCTGCTTAACTTAAAATTTTATTGCCTCTAATCCTCAAAAAATGCTAACTTCTTTAGTCAACAACGTAAGTATAAATTCCCTATCGCTTCAGACCTTTCCATTCCCCGAAATGACTTCGCCATTTTCTTTCTTGAAGCGTACACACCAAGCACACGTACTACCCCAGAGTAATTTTGGGTACGTGATTACCCTTGCGTTTAACGGCTATACATAAAGGAGAGGTTCCCTTATCAAAATAAGTAACACAAAAAAAATAATCCAAGCTTGAGAAGGTCCGCTAAGCGATTGCCGAGAGTAAAAATGACTCGTGGTAATCATGGCATCTTTAAAATTCTGCACTAGGTTTGTTTCTGGCTTTTTTCGGCTCTTCCCATGCGTTCGTTTTCATTTTTCAGTTAAATTGTGCGTGAGAAATGCTGTTAAGAACATCCGTGAATATTTCTTTTCCCATCTGCAGAAAATAAGATGCTGTTAAAAGTTTGAGGTTTTTTATCTTGTATATATGTTATTTGGTCAAGTAGATTAACATGTATTTAAGTGAACATGTACTTTTTAGTGCATGTATACTAAAGGTAGGTGGCGATAGTGTTTCATCTCAATACGTGTTTCCTGTACATGTTCCGAACATAACACCAATTAGCTTGTTTTCTGAATACTATTCCGTCATTGAAAATAAAAATTCGAAAGAGTTAATTCCGAATTGATACATGATTGTTTATTGGTCAACACTAGTTTTATTAGACGTCAAAGTCTACTGAAATAATGATGAACTACATTTGAGGTAACCCCGATGTGTCTCATGGAGAGCATTTGGACAGTAGATTTAAAATCTTTGCTGACTGTCCTGTTTGTCTTAGATTGAAAATCCGTCTCATTCACAAAGAAATTTCAGAAAATGTGTTACCTAAGCTGCTATCAAAACGTTTTCATGTCACAAAATATTCTTATGTGTTCGTTTTCATTTCCAGTTACATTTTGCGCAAGGAATACTTTTAAAATTATCCGGGAATATATATTTTACCATCTGCAGGAAATGACACTGTAAACATTTAATTTTTAATGGTTGTATGTGATGTTTGGTATTGCACATTAACATGTTCTTAAGTGAAGATGTACTTAAGTACACTTTCAACTAATTGATAAAATAACATAAACTTGCATTTTGAGTTGCACTTGGAAGAATATTTTCTTAGACAGAAAGAAATTTCAGAAAATACTTGTCTTCCCACAGCCGAAACCAAAATGTTTTACCTGTCAGAAAAATATTTTAAAGGTGCATTTTATTTTTAAATGTTCAATTGTTTCAGTTCATTCAGAATGATTGGTTGGGTTGAGTCACATGGTACATGCAATTAAAAGTATAGAAAATACTTTTTATGTAACAAAATGCTGGTAATATTCTCCATAGTTAGGATATTTATTAGGAGTAGGTAGGATTATTTGTCATTTCAGTAAAATTTTACACTATAGTACCTTAGATCTAAGATGATTTTACAGTGATTCGTGTACAAATGCTCATAATTTTGGATAAAATTCTAGCATTTGCAATTTAGGGACATCTTAGCAGAGAGAAAACTTTAAACTTAACAATATCTCTAAGAAAACCAATTTTATCCTGGTAAAATAATAATTTAAGTATTTACTATTTGCATTTGATCGGTATTTCATATAGTATTCACATTTTCTGACTGTGAAACCATTCTGAGGTAAGATATTCTATAAAAAAGACGCCCTTATTTTTAATGAGTTGGTGAACTCGATACTCGAGTTTATTAAAATACTGATGATTATAATGTTCCTAAATATTTCAAAACCTTAGATTGATTTTTATAAAAGATATTCCCTCTAAATTAAGTTTTTACCTGCCAGCTATAATAAGGCAATATTTCAGAATGCCGTAATTCAGTATCAGGAGGTTCTCATACACTGTGTATACATTTATTCTTTAATTTTCAACACTATTTTGAAACAACAGATTTTTTTCAGATGCGTCAGAATTACTCGATATTCGAGTTTATTAAAATGCTGCTGATTATCATGTTACCATATATTTCAAAACCCCAGATTATTGTTCATTAAAGATGTTCCACCTGAATTAAATTTCTATCTACCAGCAATAAGGTTTAATATAATGTAATAGTTCAGAAAAAAATAATTCGTTCATAAATAATTCGTAAAAAAATAATAACGAATAATTTTTTTCTGAACTATTACATTATATTAAACCTTATTGCTGGTAGATAGAAATTTAATTCAGGTGGAACATCTTTAATGAACAAGAATCTGGGGTTTTGAAATATATGGTAACATGATAATCAGCAGCATTTTAATAAACTCGAATATCGAGTGTATATATATATATATATATATATATATATACATTTCTTCTTTAATTTTTAACCCTATTTTGAAACAATAGAGAATCAGGTACTTGAGAACACTCCATACTCGAGTTTAATAAAATACTGCTGATTAAAATGTTCCCAAATATTTCAAATTTCTAGATTGATATTTATAAAAGGTATTCCACCTAAATTAAATTTCTACCAGCCAGCTATAATAAAGCAATATTTCAGAAAGCAGTAATCAAGAGGTACACATAAACTGTGCATACATTTCTTTTTAATTTTCAACACTATTTTGAAACGACAGAACTTTTTCAGATGCTTCATAATTACTTGATACTCGAGTTTAATAAAATACAGCTGATTAAAATGTTCCCAAGTATTTGAAAACCCCAGATTGTTGTTCATTAAAGGTATTCCACCTAAATTAAATTTCCATCTGCCAGCAACAAGGTATTATGGTGTAATATTTCAGAAACTTATAATTCAATATCAAGAGGTATTTAAAAAACTGAACATACATTTTGTCTTTAATTTTTAACCCTATTTTAAAACAACGGAGAATCAGGTACTTGAGGATACTCCATACTCGAGTTTATTAAAATACTACGGATTAGTGCGTTCCAATGTATTTCAAATCCCAGATTGTTTTTCATTATAGATATTCCACCTAAATTAAATTTCTATCTTTCAGCTATAATAAGGTAATATTTCAGAAAACGGCGCCACACTACCTAGCAGAAAATAGTTCTTGATCAAAAGCTACGAGATATTTTTTTTCTTCTCATCTCCTCCATTAAAAAAGATTATTTTTTAATCTTCCGACCATGAACAGTTTTTCCATTCCGAATCTGTGATTAAATCTTACTTTCTTGAGGTTCTTTTTTCGTTCTCGTGAAGTCATCAGAAAATTTTTATGCCACCCCTCCGTTCAATTAAATTCTGAATTAACAGACTCCGAGTTAAAATAACGCACACATTTTTTCATGTGCACAATACATATTTTTTGCCTCACATCTAATTTATTTTGTTCCCGAAAAAGCGCAGGTATTCCAAGCAAGGAAAAAATTTCCATAAAAAATAGCAATTAACCTCATTTCTATATTTTTCTTCTAGGATTTTCCCTTTTTGCTTTTTAGGAATATTTACTTTGATTTCCACTAATCTGTTCCAATTTAGTTATTCTATTTAACTATTACCTATGTAAACTATTAAATGAGAATATTTCAAATGATTTGTTTTACCATTACAGATTTAATTCTTCTAACGTATTTACATAGTTGGATACGGAATATTCAAGCGGTTCTTATTATTGATATAACATAAAATTTTGTTACTAAAATCACGTAAAATAATAATCGATAAATTATAATAATTAACTAACAGAAAATAAAAGACCAGTGATAGTGGACTGTATGAATTTTATTGATGAATCATGAATGCAATCACCACATGGACAAATCTTCCCTGTGAAGAATATAACACAAAAAGTTATTGTAACCCAAGGCAAATCCTTCATGGATTGCGGAACACGCTGCTGGCTCGCCACACACTCAGAATACGAATACAAAAAGAACGAAGTTGTGACCTAAAAAACTAAGATATTACCTGACCTTGTTCTGAATGAAAAAAAGAACATAGTTCAGCTACTGTTACTCGCTTATACATATTTCTGTGTGATCCATCTAGCACATTCTATCTAGAATATTCCCTCCAGAATTATCCGTACAGAACATTCCATCCAGAATATTCCATATAGAACATTCCATCTAGAATATTCCCTCCAGAACATTCCATATAGAATATTCCCTCCAGAACATTCCATATAGAGCATTCCATCTAGAATATTCTCTCCAGAATATTCCTTATAGAACATTCCATCTAGAATATTCCCTCCAGAATATTCCATAAAAACAGACCATCTAGAATATTTCCTCCAGAACATTCCTTATAGAACATTCCATCTAGAATATTCCCTCCAGAACATTTTATATAGAACATTCCATCTAGAATATTCTCTCCAGAACATTCCATATAGAACATTCCATCTAGAAGATTCCCTCCCGTAAATTCCATCTAGAATATTCCATAAAAACAGTCCATCTAGAATATTTCCTCCAGAACATTCTATATAGAATATTCCCTCCAGAACATTCCATCTAGAATATTCACTCCAGAACATTCCATCTAGAATATTCCATATAGAACATTCCATCTAGAATATTCCCTCCAGAACATTCCATATAGAACATTCCATCTAGAATATTCTCTCCAGAATATTCCTTATAGAACATTCCATCTAGAATATTCCCTCCATAATATTCCATAAAAACAGACCATCTAAAATATTTTCTCCAGAACATTCCTTATAGAACATTCCATCTAGAATATTCCCTCCAGAACATTCCATATAGAACATTCCATCTAGAAGATTCCCTCCCGTAAATTCCATCTAGAATATTCCATAAAAACAGTCCATCTAGAATATTTCCTCCAGAACATTCTATATAGAATATTCCCTCCAGAACATTCCATCTAGAATATTCACTCCAGAACATTCCATCTAGAATATTCCTTCCAGAACATTCCATCTAGTATATTCACTCCAGAACATTCCATCTAGAATATTCCTTCCAGAACATTCCATCTAGAATATTCACTCCAGAACATTCCATCTAGAATATTCCCTCCAGAACATTCCATACAAAATTGAATCATGTGAAAAATAAGCAGAATACAACAGGTTAATAGGATAGAAAGAAGGCTTCCGAATTACTTTTCAAATTATTACGACAAAAAAATGTTGATATTTACAGACTATGCGTCATGTGGAGTAAAAGCAATACTACACGTTATACTTGAAAATTCGTGACTTGGGCCGGTAGCCAGGATGAAAGATTAACGGATTTGCAACCAGTTGGGCTGTCTGATTAATACACGTGAAATGTATTTACGCTGGGCATTGTTATTAAGAGGAACTTCAAAAACTGTGAACATGACCACTATTAGTCATGTGACTGCTCTGTGAAAAAATGACTTGGTTGATCGATTTGGCATTTTATCTCTTCACTTGGTGAGATATAATATTTTATGACAGCGTGGATGTGTGAATACACATTTCTAGGATATCGTCAAAAATGACGAAGTGTCTTATGTCCAGTGGACCTATCAGATGATGAACTTTCGTTTCCTCCCTGCAGTCGAAAGTACTTTAAGGGTCACACCTCTAGTTTTGATCACATGATCCTCGGAACAAGAAGTGCTTACTATAACTCACTATATTTTTATATATCCTCTATGGTCTGGCCAACACATGCTATACTTCAATGTATTCAAAGTCAATCCTTTGCATAAAACAAAATTCCTATACTGTGCTGAGAGTCTGATGGATTTCATATAGACTGTAACACCTTTATATTATAAAAACAGATATTTGAATGCCACTTTATGATACAAAAGGAAATAGACGTACCAGTGGCTAACGTCGCGGCAACGGTTATTGGATTTATTTTTGATGGCTCAAGAGCCAAATTTGACCAAATTGCTTCAAGCAATGTTTTTTCTGTCAAATAAGTAAATGGACACCCAAGAAAAGTTTCAGCAAGTCATGAAAGAGTAAATGGTCACACTAGAAAATCTTCAGTGACACAAAAGAGTTAACTACATCCAGGATCGTTACAAGAATCAAGCCTGCGCCACCTACAGCTTCCAGGCTGCAGCGAGCAAACCCACTGAGGTACGCAACTATCATATAACTGACCTAGAAGCAGTGATAAGTCTGACCTCGCCAGATGTTTAACCTGAAAACGACAGCGCTGAAAACACAAATGCAACTGCAACGCGGAAAGTTATTGACTACCGCACTTCAAACCTTGATTACCGCACTACCGATTCAAAATGATGTGTTTAATATAACTTCGAAAATATTGCCTTAGTACATAACTTCTAAGAAACGACTCGAAAATAAACTCATACCTTGTCCATACATCCCATTCACTTTTCTGCGGTGATTATATATGCCTGATTGCTACAGTCTTGCAAATTACGATATTCATTCCCATTCAATTTCACACGTGAGCGAAAATTGGATTATTTAAATACTGAAGGGTTCAGGAAAACGCGCTGGTTTACGAGCTAACAGGTCTTGTTGATCTTCATCGTTTAGTCAAGTAGGTTACGGATATTTAAATTCTAATGTCCTCTTCGAGAGTCTCGTTATTCATTTAAAATTTCGTGGCGTTTCCCAATGATTGATGTGGGGATTGAATCAGTGCCCAGTAATGTTTGGAAAAGGAACCCCTGGGGAATTTAGGACATCCCTAGGATTCCCATCGCTGGTGTTTGGATAGCACTTTAGTTTGGAATATTGATCATGGAAAGCAATTGCCTACCCTTATTACTGTTGTTTTAATTTTGTATGTACAGAGGAAACTACGTAGGTCAACACAAGCGGGCAGCGGTTACTGGTGAATATCTTTTGATGTCCTAACTGATGGAATAGTTCATCTGTTGTATATATTTATTTCCTCATGCCATCCTCCTGCATGTGTTCATATTCTGCTTCTCCAGGTTTAGAGAGCCCATTTGGACGAACGACGTATTACCAACCGCAGAATTGCGAGTTCAAAACTAGGTTCATCGAGGATGGTGCATGTTAAACTCTATTATGGCCTCAAATGATCTCCGCTGGAGTAATGTGGAAGTTTTGAGAGTGGGATGTTTTGGTTGTCGAACCGTGGGTGAAAATTCCGAGGCGTTGTTCTTGGAACATTTTCTTCCGGACCGATCTCGAAGCGTTGCCAATAGACTGTCGTGTTGCTCAAGTGCGACTTTATTTAACTACTCCTCTAAATTTGACTTTTTTGTATTAGAGTCCAGTATAAATACCTCCTTGAATCAAACAGTAAAATTCCGTATCCAACTTCGGCTTACAGTTGCTTTCCGAAATTATTCACAACTCGAAATGTTCAAATGGTAACGCATTTCTCGGTCTTGGGCCCGATGCACGGATCAGGTTTGTCAACGTCCGGTGCCGTTGCGTTGCCGAAGCCAAACTATGCACATATAACCGTGAAATGACGCAAATACTCATTTCGTGCCTTTGAGATGGATATCTATCGAAGAAAACGTGTTTATTTCGCTTATTTGGTGAACAAAAAATATGTTTTGAAACAAAATAGAAGATACTATATACATCCATTTATTAATTATTATTTATATTCCATTTATTTATGAAAAATAGGTTCTTGAGACCGGAGAAGCGCGTGCGGCGAACTGTGGTACAAATTGCACGCAAGTTGGACGTGCGTCGCCGCAGCGTCACAGGAGGCATGTGCGCTCTACTTTATTGCATCTAATGTATCTCAGACCAGGCTTGCGTTGCCGCAGCGGCGCCTCACGTTGAAAAACCGGATGTGTTCACCGGACCGAAACCATCTACTTACTAATGAAATAGGCGGAAAGAACAAGCATCTTCGTGTCATTTCTGCCGATCAATTGGTTTGAAGATCTGCCATGTGGTTTGTGGGAAAATTTATGAATCCTTATGTGGGACAAATTTTTGACTGGAAAAAAGTTTTCCCAGTATGATTAAAATTACTGCTCTCCAATTCGATTGTCAACCAGTCCCATTTGATTTGTAATCCCTTTCGACTTACCCTTCTGAGCTCTTCCGACAGTGACCCCACCCACCCGCTCCGTCAATTTCATTAGAAGTTCCATTAGAACTCAGATGCAGAATTCTAAATGGAATAAAAAATAAAATTTGTCTTAGAATTCGAAGATACTGGGGAACAAAATTAAAGATTTATCACCAGTGTTTTTATCTGCTCTTTTCGCTTAGAATAGAGATAGATTTCCTACAAAATGGAGGTTAAAGTAGTTGTGATTGGTGGTAAATTTTTGTCTCTATGCGTCTTCAAAATTAGTTTCCATCTCTAACAAAGGTTCTAATGGGTTTGATAAAGTTTTCAAAGTTAAGTATTTTTTATCCTTTTGCGATATTTTAAATATTTGGAAATTATATTCTGAAAAGAAATAAAAAATAAGTTCAAACATATAGAGCATTAGAATTCAGATTCTCTAAAAATAATTTTTGAAGACAATTGTTTTCCTGGCATTACAATGTTAAAATATTCTTATTTTGACTGATGCTTCTTACTCGTGCGAAAACATGTCTCCCCATATACAGAAAAATGTATCCTTTTTTCAGGGTTTTCTCTTATTTAACCCTCCAGGGGGTTAGCTTGGCTAGGTATTTTGCCATTTGCAAAACTTACCAGATATATGATGGACGAGATATAAAAACGTCAATGAAAAAAACTAACCATATCCTGATCTTGTTATCACCAACAAAATTGACAATATCCTACTGACGAGATATCTCGTCATTAGCAATAGTGGTCAGATCTTTATTGACGAGATATCTTGACGAAACCACGGGTTAAATATCTAAAGCTTACAAAATCGAAATCGAAGCAGATGTGCACTACCTCGGTATGCAAGCTACCTTTTTGCAAAACTTTGGGTTTCTAGGTATTCAACTAGTTACCACCGTCCCAGCCTAAGCCATTCGGTGTATCGCCACGTAATTCTGAACCCCGGTCAGATGCATAGGCGTAACTAGGGTTGTTGAATTTGGGGGGTTGGTCCTCCAAAAAAGTTTGGATTGTACCCCAGTGAAAAGGGGAAGATCAAATTAATTATATGAATATAATTAATATCTATTAGATATTTATAATTAATTATATTAATATGGTTCCAACTATTAATTATTATTAATCAATTAATTTTATTACTATGATTCTAACTATTAAGCATTACTAATCAATTAATTATATTAATATGGTTTTAACTATTAATTATATTCATTAATGAACACTAGCTTTTAAAAAATAACAACTTTTTTTATCGCTCTATGTTAAAAAAGCGTTGCCGCCGTCGCAGGATTGAAAACTCGTTTTTTTTGCTCGAATCTTAGACAGTTTTCCGAGGAAGTACGGATCAGAAAATTACGAAATTAATTGTTTTGTTCAAAAATGTCCAGATAACACGATGAAGAAGATTTTTTTTCCGATGCGACTATTAGTTTAGGATTTATTAAGTGTCAAAGTTGAAAAAGCGAATTTTCTAACGCGAGTGAGCAAAAGACGTACAAATTTTCAGTCTTCAGTCGTGATTTAAAGTGATTTCAGAGTGCTTCTAAACGTGAATTTTTGCAGCTCGTCAACTTTTTTTAGAAATTTCAATTTGGTTCATGGTAATATATTTTTGAAATTCGGAAAAAAGCGGTACACACACACATTTTGGGTAAAACTGTTATATCTATAACTTACTAGCAGACCCGGCCACGCGTTGCTGTGGCTACGGTTTTTATTATATTACATAGTAGTAAACTATTCAATGGAAACGGTAGGATAACACCAGTCTTGGGGACTACCATGCTTTCTTACACAGATGCCATTTGTCAAAATACATGGCGACCTCCATGATTGATTTTCTACTACCGTTGATATTGAGCAAAAATCAATACAAAAGAAATAAATTTAAATTTTTTTATTTTTTGTATTCAAGTCTGTAACAAATGAGTACATTACAAAGTTGTTAGTAAATAAAACGTAACACTTAAACTTATTAATGAGGTAGGTAGGGCAGATAGTTTAAAATTTTTAACAATAATGTTTATTATTTTGAATTATAAAATTCCACTGTATTACTTTTACTATAATATGAATTCAGTTTATAATTCAGTCTAAATAACACGTGGCCGGCTATGCTAATCACTGTATTGTGTTTACTACGAAATAAATTTAACTTATACTTTAGACTCAGCAACACGTGGTGGTTATGCCATTAAATTGTAGCTTATGTGAAACGTTGGTACTTTCAACACAGCGCCATCTGTTAGAATACTTACCCAATCCAGTCAACAGATACCGCAATAATTTGCAATAAAATAATATCGCGGCTATAAATTGAGATGAAGGCTATCCTATCTTTTAAGTTAGATCAAACTGCACACGGTGCGCAAATTTGATTGAAATCGGTTAAGTAGTTTAGGAGTCCATAGCGGACAAACAACGTGACGCGTAATTTATATATATTAAGATTACTATTGGTTTTTAAATTTAAAGACATTGCACTAAACCTTAAAAGGTACTCTCTCTTAACGTTACAATTATTTTTGAAATTGGTTAATAAATAAATTCGATGCGATCAATAGTTAGTCAGACAGATTTTGGAATATTGCGAAATATTCGTTACTTTTTGTTAAAACTCTTATATATATAGCTTAATACTATTCTTTTTGAAATTTCATAGCATCACTGGAAACCTTTGAATGTACTCTTTTGTATGGCACAATTATATTTAAAATTGGTTAGTAAATAAATTTTCAATGCGATTATAAGTTGATCAAACAAATTTCGGACTTTTACATCGCCAGTTCCGATACACAAAACTAAAACTATCATATCTATATCTTAATAATATTAGTTTTAAAATTTGAAAATACCACGTGAAAGCTGGGAATGCACTCTTTCTTACGGTAAAATCATTTTTAAAATTAGTAAATAAATAACATCCGTGCAATCAAAAGTTGGTCATACAAATTTCGTATATTTTGGATCGCAGAGCGATAGCATTCCTTCTCTTTCACGGAAATGAAGGTTACATTTTCTGCAAAACTTATTTGCCAGATATCAAATAATCATAGCAAGGATTTTGTTTCATTTGGGGAGGAAAAGGGTTCGCTTTTTTCACTCTATTCTCATATGGTTTCTCGAGAAAGTAGAGATCAGAAAATTAAGAGATTAACATGGTCTATTTTAATTTGTACAGGGAACAAGATGGAGAAGGTTTTTTACTGATGCGGCTATCAGTTTAGGGTGCATTAAACGTCAAAGTAAATTAAAAATGAATCACTTGTGTGTGCTAAAGGAATGTTGGTTTGCGAAGAAAGCCAAATAGGATTGCGTAGCAATCCCCGGGTGTTCTCCATCAGAGGACGGCGCCCCCTAGTTTATACAATATTTACCAGATGTTTTCATGGTGAATTCGTAACTCCGTAATTTTTGTAACTTGGATTTAAACTTGATTTGCTTGAAGCACATCGGTAAAAATTCTCTCGATTCTGATTCTGTCCTCTGTGAGTGCTCACAATTTTTTAATAAGTGTATTAACTACATACTTGTGAATAACTACATGCAACTGTAATATTAATGATGATATTAAGACATGAAATCATTCATCAGTGTTGGTAGAAACTTAAATAGACATATCACTGTTGTAATGTCAACAAGAGGAAAATATAACTCATACTTCTTATAGTAACATTTCTGTAAATTATTTTAGTAAAAAGTCATCACCCGAAAGTATCATTTAAATTCTGACATAATTACATTAAATATGTCTTACCTTTAAACTGTAATAATTCTTTCGCAATGTTGTTTTTTGTTGTCTTGTAATAAAGGAATAAAAGTGTACTTCCAACAAGACTGTTTTAATAATTAAAAAGGGACATCACAATAGACAGGGTTAAGTACGAAACCGCAGCGTAAAGACTCAGAGGCAACTGGGTCAATTACTGCTCATTAAAAAATAAAATCAGCCAGTTGTAACTGATTAGAAAAAAAAAACTAGAAACAGTAATGGTAAACACATGAAATCATAAATCTAAATGCGGGGAAGAGTAATGTATTAACATTCGTAGTTAACAGCACTCATAATATAAAGACTTTAAGGAAGTATGCAGCATTTTTAATATTGAAACATTTGCAAAACCAAATGCATGGAAAATGTGCTGTGGATAAGGTTGCCAGAACATCTCTTTAAAGATAATATCTACTCTCACCCATAAGAAATTTAGACTTCTGATAATACGTAGGCTGTTAAGAAACCGTGATTATAAAGTTTAAACTAGTAGAACTTTATGAGTAATATATAAATGTATGTCGAAAAGGAAATGAACCACCAAAAATCTATACTTTGACGAGTAAGCATCTAGATTTTCTCATAGGCGTGACTAGGGTTGATGACTGAGGGGGAGGAGGTCAGTCCTGAGAAGTATGGACTGCACACCAATAAAAAAGTGAAGCATCTGGAGATCTCTCAGAGAAATTTTTGTATTTTTATGTTAAAATCAACATTATAGATTAATATCTTTTTCGTAGTACATTGATAAAATTATTAAATATTTTTGCGTCTAGCAAAAAAAAATTCACTACTTCCATTTCAAATATTGTTGTATAAATATGTATCAAACATAAGAAACACATTGTTTGGTTTTATATGTATGTACACAATATAAATCTTGAAATTAAAACATAAAGTCTAATTTTTTTTATTGCTTCTTAATATTCTTCAATTCTTTAGCTTTCGAACGATGCCAAGATCTTGAAAATATTCGAAATACTTTTCTAGTTACAAGGGTTTTCGTTAGGTACTGTCACCGTGAACAGACATGTTTCCAAAACTTTAAACTCAATTTCTGAAGAACAAGTTTTTGCAATAGGATCCCTTGTTCAAGCAGTGATAACTCAACAGTAAATTAATCTATTATAATTATTTTTGTAACATTATAATCTACATAATACAGCGAATGTTTTAACCCTCAATCAGAGTTATTAGTTAAAAAATAAATTTTTATATCCTCAATTTCCAGAAAAAATCGTGATTTTTTATGTATTGTTAGTGAAAAAAGTTGTAACAGAATACCTTTTCTCTCAAGAAACTTGGTTGAGGGTCAAAACATAAAAAATAATGTTGGGAATGATTTCCAACTAGAATTGTCTTTCTAGACAAATTAGAATTTGAGATATCACTGTAGAAAAAACATGCTAATTAGCTAAATATATCTTAATTAGCTAATTAATAATTAGTTTAATATGATTTTTTTCTCACTGAAATAGTTTTAAGCATAAACCAATGACCTACTGTGAAAAAACTGGATTTTTAAAGTTAAAATTTAAAAAATAAACTTCTAGTGGGTATGTACACTTTAACAACAAATTATTTAAGGACAGTCTTGAATTACACTAAAACCCCGCTAATTCAACCCCCCCCCTTCGTTCATCCGAGTTATGTTAATCCGAACCACCTGTTTTTAAAATTTTTGAAAGAAAATACTGTAAATTAGTGACAACATATATTATCATTATTGAAATAAAAAACATCATTGGTAAGAATGCACATACTTTCAGATTTTTAGATTATCATTTAAATTAAAAAGAATTGAAAAATAGTCTCTGGAACTTCATGAACTATAACCATTGGACAAACTTAATCAGTTTTTGCCGTGGTAAATACATGTAAACATATTCCTAGTTGGTTCTTTAAAAAATTATATTCTAAGTTGAACACAAAAATCAAGTGAATAAAAATTTCCCTTTTGTCGTGCAATTATTTATATTATGAGTGTAAAAATAATTTTTATTTACTATAATCTAGTTTTAATAGCCACAAAGCTTAAAACTCCGATTATTATTTATTAACAAATTTGACTATCGTTTACGACGAACTGCATGGGGGGGGGGGGTTTGAACCCCCAACTCCCCCTGGTTAAGCCAATGAACAAAGGACCACTGTTTCGTTTATTACATTACTGCACAAGTAAAACATTAATTAAAATTAAATGAATTAATATTAAGTCATGAATAGTTTGAGTACTTATTAATAAAGGATTAATTTGTGAAAAACTAATATATATGTTAGCAAAACTGTTCTCAACTGAATGGAGGGTTTTACTACTGGGGGATTACTATTTTAATTTTGAAGTAGGAAAATTATTATTTTCAATTTTGACGTGAAATTTTCATATTGAAATCTCGCCTGAATTTCGGTTCTCAAATGTCAAAGTTTACCTTTTGAAATACTTAGTAATTGAAGGCGAAAAAGCTAGCTTATCTGATTTAGTCTACATATAATTATTGAAGGGAGTTTTACGTGGATCAAAGTTACTTAAAATTTCATCAGTGAAGTACAGTAATTATCTTAATTAGGTTTATGGAACTTATGAGTGCACAATAAAGCTTCCCGCTAAGTACAGTTTCACTGATGACCACCATAACTTTCGGTATTTAATAGCAAACTAAGCTATAAATGGACATGTTTTGTGAGATAGATTATTTGATTAAATTTACTCTCTACATACTATCAACATTAGAAAAAATGAAAGTTGCTTATCAAATAACCTACATTGTTTTTTGAGTGTCAAATGCCGAAATCATGACGTCAGATTTTATTGATTATCTTTTGGAATCCTGCTTCTTAGGAAATTGATTTTCTATGATGCTGATTCTTTAAAACTCTATTTACCTTGGAATAACTTGTCTAAGCATCTCTTTCATATACAACAAATTAAACTGAAGGGCTCCTGGCAACATATTGATAAGACCTTTGTAATGAAGAACATGATAACTAAATGTTCACGTAGTTCGAAAGAATTTCCGATTGTTTGAATGATTGAGTAAAACTCGATAGAGTAAGATAAAAAACATACCCTCCTAAAAAGTGATTCACAATCATAATTTTGTAGTGTTTTAAAGGTGAATTGCTAGCCTGGAAATTTTTAAAAGTGTCGTATCATTAAGATGTTCGAAGCCCTTCAACACGGAAATTACATATTGTGTTTAAATATAAGCTATAAAATGTCCTATTTTTCTAGAGTCCATAAAATAATGCCTCGGTTTGTAGGTACATCATCCGAAGTCCATTAGTATCATGCTATACACTAGTTCAGCCTATTTGGTTTCCCAAAACAAATGCCCTTAAATATACACAAGATCTTTGAGAATAAATAGATGGCTAACTCATGTGAGTCCCAGGAAAACATAACTTAATCCAGCATGCATTAAGTCCAAGTAAACAAGTCCACTTCAAAAACAAGGAACATTAAGTGGTTTTCGGTAAAAAAAAATGCACCAGGAGAATCACAGCATTTATCAAAAAGGAAAATTAGTCTGACCATCCGAAGATCCACTCTCGTTTCCAGAGGCAAGATTAGTGGCAGGCCGAATAACGATGTTTAATTGTGTAGACTTAATCGTGAGGGATTTACTCACCAAAATGAGTTCCGCACACAACTTGGAAAGAAGCCCATCTGCCTGGACCTGATGGAGATAAATGGCCAGGTGAAGCACTGACCGCACTGCCGTGAATGGAGAAATGACTTTTGGGAGTGTTCTCAAGTGTCTCTGTGGACACACTCTAGTTCCTGGATGAAAGAGCTGCCTGAATCCTACTCGCACGAAATTCACCTCTGGAGCTATTTTGGTGTTCCTTAATGGCACCGGGCTTTTATGAGGATAAGGCTTCATCAGAAATTTGAAACACGTGGTCTGGAAACCCAGCATTTTGTGTGGCAGAGGTGGTGTTTTTCGTGAAAGAGTGCACGCTTTGATAGGTAGGTTGTTTATTAACGTCTCACTGGAGCAAAACAAAGGGTTATTGGTGGCGGTGGTCCGCGATAAATCGCGAAGCAAAAAATCCAAGGATAACGCCTCGTAATTTTGAACCACGGACCGATGACGAGGACAACACTTGAGCCGTCACCCCACTCTCCAAACGTCCACACCCCACCAACGTACAACCATTCGAGGCCACAGAAGGTTTAACGTGCACCAGGCCCCGTGTACACTACATTCTTTGGTTGGATCGAGTTCCAAACTCGCAACTCCCCTGTTACTAACCCGTTGCTTTTCCAACTTGGAAACCGTAGCCCCATAACATTTTGTTCAGATGATATTTTTGAATTTATGATTTTATATATATTATATATCTTGATGATTATGGTTTTATATACATTATATATCTTGATGATTATGGTTTTATATACATTATATATCTTGATGATTATATTTTTTTTATATATTATAGAGCCGCGGTAGCTCAGTCAGTAGAGCGTCGGTCTTGCATCGGAAGGGTTGTGGGTTCTGTCCTCGACGGAGCCTGCAATTCTGATGGTTGCGAGATCGGCGCTTAGACCTAGCTAAAGACCGTCGTGTTCGCTAATGGTGGCTGGGGCACGTTAAATAGGTCGTGCTCACAAAGTCCCCCATGTTCCCATACCAAATCAATACCTCTGGGGGTACCTGATCAGGGGGTTATCGGCCTCTGATTGGGATCTAAATTACGATATGTGTGAGTGAATGTATGTGTGAAAGGGACCTTCCTGTAAAACGGATGTGTCATGTATGAAGAAGTCCAACTCTCCGGGGCAATGGCACCCACAATTGGGCCATATATGGCCCGCACGACAACAACATATATATTATATATCTTGATGATTGTGATTTTATATGTATTATATATCTTGATGATAACACGTCCTTAGAAAAATTGCTAACCAGATCTTGATGGACAAAATATCTAGGCTTAGAAAACTGGACAACAATTTTTTGTATCTCCACTGTTCAATTATTTTTCTCTTTTAATTGGTGTTGGTCAGTCTTTAATAACTAAGTCCAAACAAATGACAAGAGCAAAAATGGACTCAATTCAGTCCCTCGCTTCCCAGTAATTCTCCCTCATTGAAGTTGACGTTGAATAGTTAATTCTCCTGGTTGCCTCGATGAAGTATCTTATCATGACTGATCAACGAAAATTATTATATCTTTATGTACGAGATATGTATTCATTAGAAAATACTCATCAGATCTCGATCGCGTCATCGTCAAACAATCTTAATTTCATTATGACGAGTTCTACCTTCGTTATCAAAATTCGCCAGACCATGATGTACGATATATCTTGTCGAAAACTCTAGCAGGTTTAATTAACGTCAAGTAAGAAGTTGCTATTGGTGACTGTAACAATGATTACAGTGGAGATTTTCAGATTAAGGTTAATATAGTGGGAATTTAAAAATGTTTACTAAGGAAGAATGATTAGAGCTCATTACGTTGGTTTTCCGTTATTGAAAGGAAGACAGAGTGCTGGTGATATATGAACACCTGTTTATTCACTTGAGAATATATAGACACAGTCCAGTCACATTAATGTGACCACCATCTACTTTCGACGTCAACGTGAAATAACCAATCATTGTTTCCAAACTGTCATTGGTTCGATGCAAGATGCAATTTGTTTTCCCTAATTTTACCTTGATTACCCTAACAGAATAGGGTATATTTCGTCGATACAATGATCTTAGTGAATGAGATATCTTTTCATTGATAAAATACGTAAAATATTGGATGATATACACTATATGGACTAAAGTATTTGTATCATTTATCAGGAATATTTATTACTGTAAAATTGGACAAAAAGAACGTGTTTACACTGTATGGACAATATACACAGTCCAGTCACATTAATGTGACCACCATCTACTTTCGACGTCAACGTGAAATAACCAATCACAAAAGGCAGGTGGCAGCACATTGCAGTGGAGTGTATATAAAGGATGTCCAAGGGCATCGGAAAGCATTTCAATCGTTGGCGTAATGCAGAAACGTAGCGATTTATCCGACGTCCAAAAGGGCATGATTATTGGATTTCGGGCCAAGGGTGGAAGCATTTCGGTAACGGCTAATTTTGTGAACTGTTCGCGTGCCGAAGTGGTAAAAGTATACCGTGCATGGCAAAATAGCACTATCCAAATTCAGCGACGTGACACATGTGTTGCACCACGGGCTATAGATGACAGAGACGAACGAAGGCTACGGAGACGCGTTCGGGCGAATAGACGTTCAACTGTTGAGCAACTGACCACCCAGATGAACCAAGGGGCTACCAAGAGTGTATCCTCAACAACGGTTCAGCGAACGTTGCTGCGCATGGGCCTCCGCAGCAGACGCCTGGTTGATGCACCTATGCTGACTGCTGTTCTTGGGCGACAAAGGCTGGAATTTGAACGCCAGTACCGCAACTGGACGTCCACAGAGTTGCGACAGGTGGCTTTTTCCGATGAATCACGTTTTATGCTCCATCGGACAGATGGACGTTGGCGTATACGGCGTGAAACGTCTGAAAGCAAACACCCTGCAACAATTGCCGGAAGGATCCAGGCTGGAGGAGGGAGGTAATCTAGCGCAGCTGGCCACGGCACTGGAGTCGGTATAGCTCAACATCCCAGTGAACACCTTCAGAAACCTAACTGACTCTCTTCCTGCACGTCTCGCAGCGGTCCGCTCTGCCAAAGGTGGTTATTCTGGCTTTTGACAGGTGGTCACATTAATGTGACTGGACTGTGTATATACATATGGTTTGTACTGGCAATACTGGTGGTTGTCAGTACAACATTATTCAAAGGCTGGTGGTGTTCCAGCGGTAGTTGAAATGAATACTTATAATACTCTAGTCTTTTTAACAAGCCACAGAAATCGTCAAAGAATACTTCCATGGGAGGTGACAAAAGTCTCACTAGAGATATGAAACTGTCAAAAATTTAAGGAGGGGAGAGTGTAATTCAAAGCATTTCCATATCTGAGTCGTTGGGCCACATCAGACAGTACAGTACTAAAAAACGAAACCTTCTTTCAAGCGAGTTTTGAGAACTGAATAGTTTTTCTCGCCAAGCACTGCTTGAAGCGAGAAGGTTGGCAAAAGCGTTCGTGCTATGGTTGGGTGGAGTGTTGTCCTACGCCAAACACTGTGCAATTCCACTCCAATTTTGTCGGCCCCAACGGACGTGGTAACTTCACACATCTGGTTTTCTCATTTGGAGAAAGTTTAGCTAAGCGATTTTGCAGATGTAAGATTGGAGCGTTTTTCGAATCCACTCCAAACTATTTGTCTCGTATAATGATAAACTGGGAAATTGGTTTCTGTTCTTTGCGATTGATACTAAAATTTGCAGATTACGGATGTCGTATGACAGTGACAGCCAGGGATCAATCTCGAAGGGAAAGATTTGAGGATAACACTTCGTGATCTCTGATGACAGGATTTTGAAAAGAGCACAAGACACCGGAACGTTTGCAAGGTGCATATCCTGAAGATCGTATAGAGAGTAAAAAAGGTTATTTAGCACAGATGGGCGATGCCAGGCATGAAGGTCATGTAGCTTCGATTATTTGGACGATAAATTTGGTTCAACATATGGTCAATTTTGCTAAAGGCGAGACGTCGAGACAAAACTGCTCTGTTATTCCAAAGGGAATGGAGATACAGGTATGAAAAACAAATGACCTTTTCCCCAGAAATGGTGAGAGTTTGGAACAGGCTTTTGCACGAAAATGCTGTCCACAACAATGCAATTTTCGACACAAAGATGAACCATCAAGAAGGGTAAGAAATTATAATCGTTGAATTAATTGTTACTAAAAGATGAGGAGATACGTCGACAGGTCGAAATTCTTTTCATTAGCTAAATGCTCCAAATCTACAATCATTCAGTTACGATTCGGAAATAGTTTTATTTAAAAAGTAGCAACGTAAAATGCTCACCACATGCTGTGACAACCATCCCTTTATAGTACCGATTGAGCTTTCTAGTTTCGCTTGATGCAAGCACGGGAAGTTTTCAAACACCCCATTTGATGATGATGCTAAATTCAGCATTATATGTTTTTTCCCCGCTATGGTTGGTGTTGGTAGTTGAATATTCTTCGCACTGGAGCAATACAACGGGATACTGGTGACGTGATCAACTCTGAAAGGAAAGATCCGAAGACAGATCCTCGCAATTTTGAACCATGGCCAGAGGCAATATGTCCCCTTCACAACAAAAACAAGAAAACAATGATTGACATATCCTAACTTGAGCAAATTAAAGACTGCAGCTTCGTTGAAGAGTGATGGTAGAGTGAGTTGCTGGTTCGATTTCGACCTTTTTTTTTCCAATGGCGGACACTGGATTTTTCCTTGGCCACTACGAGGCCGGAAGCGATGGTCACTACTTTCAACGGCAGGCACTACGGACTTGTCCTTGGCAACTACAAGGCCGGAAGTGATGGTCACTCGTGAAGGGGGCACCCAGTGGGTGGGCCATCATTTCCTCTAACAAAGGAGAGCACAATTTACATCCATGTCCTGACCCCGGATTCAAACCAGGAACCTCCCGATCCAGAGCCCAACACCATGACCACTAGACCGATTGGTCGGTGGTGATTTCGACATTTGTTCTACGAAATGGCTAATGAGATTGGCTATTGAAGTAACGAATTATCTCACAATCCCCTAAGCAACAAGATAGGAAAATTCATTTGTGAAATCCTCAACTTATTGTTTTCGTATGCATATGTTTAAAAAGCAATTAACCTTTTGACTACTGCCGGTACAGCAGTTGCGCCATGATTACTCCAAGATATAATTTAGACAACGGCCAGCACATCAGTTGTACCTTGAAAGTTATAAGAATCGCGCCAAGAAATAATTTAGCCTACGGCAGTTACAGCAGTTGTACCTTGAAAATTATTAGAATCACGCCAAAAAATAATTTAGGCCTGCGGCAGTTACAGAAATTGTACTTTGAATATTATAAGACTCACGCCAAGAAATAATTTAGGCTACGGCAGTTACAGCAGTTGTACCTTGAAAATCATAAGAACCACGCCAAAAATTAATTTAGGCTACGGTAGTTGCAGCATTTGTACTTTTTTTTTCTAATGGCGGGCACATTTGACCTAAGTCATTGGCCACCGTGACCGGCCACAGTACAAGGCCGGAAGTGATGGCCACTTGTGAAGGAGCACCCAGTCGGAGGACCATCATTGCCCCTAACAATTTATACTTCGTAATTTTGAACCATGTTCAGATGACGAAGCAACACCTGAGATGGTATACGCTTACAAACATCCATGCCCGAACCCTGATTCGAACTGGGGACCTTCCGAGCATTTGTACCTTGAAAATTATAAAAATGGCGCCAATAAAAAGAGTCGCGCTTGTTTTATCTATAGACATAGTCAAAAGGTAAATATCACGGGTTTTTTTTAAATTGAAATGAAGTAGAAGGTAGATAGTCAAAGAGTAATTCAAAGTAAAACTTCAATACGATTGGATTATTTTAAGGTCAATGCATGAAACACTACGTTTGTTATATTGTCTTGTCAAATGTCATAATATCCACTTGGTGCACAGTACACACGTTCTTATATATACAAGAACTTAATGAATTTAAGGAATCGAAGTGAGGGAAATCTGATGGTAATCACATGTCTAATGTAGACTCGTATTCGAGTCACAATTGTGCTACTAGTTTTATTATTTTAACAAACACCATAATGAAATAATTCTTCAGTGTTGTCTCATTCTCAGGATGACAACCAGCACCGGTTGCCGTAGTGACTACTGTTTATCATTGATCATGCCAGATTTTTCTCCTTCGTGGGGGTGGTTTCGGCATAACTTATCGCTTGAGGGGCGTCAGTGGGGATGATTGATTATTGTTGGTGGAAGCACGTATGCTGTGATTGTTTTCTGAGTAATTAAACTATGAAGTTTCTTCAGGGAATCATGAACATGCGAATTCCCAGGTAAACGTATACCATCAGAGTTGCTTTACGTAACTGTGCAAGATCAAACAAGCATTGCTTCGGTAACTTTTGGGTTCGCTCACTTCAGTTTTTTTAAACTGGATTACGGTTTTAACGACAGAGCACGATTTAAGTCTTAACCTTTTATCTGCCAATGCTCCCAAATGGGAACATTTTTTTTGTGAATTTTTTTAATAACTTAATTTTTTGTTTAGAATATTCACGCTTGTCGAAATGCCGCATAATAATAGGAATTTATTTTAGATGCCACCGTTTTTCAAAAAATATTTCAACTTCTTTATAGAATTTATGTCAAATTTACTGAATTTGTAAACTTTAAAGTGTCATGAAAAATTTTAATTTCTGCTTTTTTTTAAATAAATTTTAAAACAAATTTATTGACGGGATTTAATAGTCAAGGGACATATATTCTCTTTCAAATTACCATAATATTTCCATGTGTCTTTTCTAGGAAGTAATTCTTACAACAATTTCGATGTTCCCAAATGGGAACATTGGCATTTGGGGTATAGTATTTGAGGGAATTTTTTTTAACTCCCAAAATTTGAGTCAGTACTATCTTTTGTTTAATTATCACAATTATTCTGCAATGGGTAATGTGGTGGCTGATTCTTTCATACTTCCAGCTGGCACTTTTGTATCTGCGTGTGCCTAATACCCGTTTTCTCTGCAAACCGTGACACTCTATTGTAAGGTAATCGCATTATTATAGTTATAAATGTTTACGATTGGGATTTCCTTCACTCTATTCACTTTAGAAGAATAGTAACCACATTCTCCCTTGGTGAAATGGTTGGTTGAAGTGTATGGCGTGACTTAAGGGTAGGAAAAGAGAGGAGCGCCTTCTGAATGACCCTTGCCCGAACTATCACATTCCAACAACATTTCTTTATCAAGACTCGACGAAGGTGTGACCTGTAGTCGTTACGGTTTCAACTAATGCGTTTCGTATTCACCAAATATTTTCTTTCTCGCCTATTTCAAAGTACTACTGTATAGTATACGCTGAACGCTGTAATTTTTATCATTTTTCTACGTAATACGCTATTCCTAATAATAATTGACTATTCAAGTGCTTCTTAGGTATCACTTAGTGTCAACTACATCTTTCAGAGAAACCTCGCAAATTCTTGAAGTTGGAAGACGCGCTGGAATTTTTCAACAGCCTATCCGATGACGAGCTCGAGGACGTAGACTATCCTGATCTTTGCATATTGCCATCTGATGAAAACTCTAAAATTTGAGTGATGAAGAACACATCAACGATGAATCTTTGAATGAGGTTCGTCCTCAAGATGTTTGTGGCTAGATTGACCTGATGATTAACAATGAAGTTGATGAATCGACTATTTCAGATGACCGAATTCCCGATTCGGGCGAAGATCAAAAGAGGAGCACACCCTCATTTTCTGTTTCAAATGCAAAGCGAAGAAGATATCCCAGATGGAAAAAGGATGCAACGTTGGAAAAGGATCTTTCAGAAAAAAGCTTCGAAAAGCTGGTTGAAAAATTACCCGAGCTTGAGACAATGGATCCTCTAGTTATTCCACAAAATACTCCCTATGAATTATGTGCAACATCTAGTTGAGTGACAGCGTTGTATACGCTACAAAAGGGGCATATATTAACAGTTCGCTGTGATGAAATTCTTCAGTTCCTAGATCTACTTCTTTTGAGCGGTTACCACACGATGCCTACAGAGGACTTATATTGGAGTAATTCTAACGACACATGTGTTACAATCTTTCCTAAGATAATGGCTAGGGCACGCTTTCGTCAGCTTAAAAAGTACTTTCATCTTGTTGACAACAATAAGGATGTTCGACCAGGTGTTAAAACCAAAAAAGATATCGCCAATATACGATGAATTGTGTAGAAACTTGATTAATCTTGGAGGTTTTCATGATAAACTCATCATTTACGGATCAATGGTGCCGTAATACGGACATCATTCTTGTGAGATGCCTACTCGCAGAAACTTCATCGGATATGGGTGCAAAATTTGGATGATATGCTCATATAATGGGTATCTATATAGGATGGAAATTTACTCAGGGAAACAGGATGATGCCAAAGCTCTACTAGGCTCTACTAGGATCAAGGGTCGTTTCAACAAAACCATGACCACGATCTCATCTACCAGATCACCTTAGGAAGACGGACAAACACTATCACGTCGCTTGCAACCTAGGACGTTGCGCATTGTGCAAGAAGAATGTTTGAAAGCAGTGCCTTACATGCAAAAAGCAGATACATTCATCTTGATTCCCCCCCCCCCGTACCACGGTCAATAAAAGAAAAATGTAGAAGAGAAATGTTTAAAAATATGTGATAGATACCTAAATTAGTCCTCCTTTTCCGTCTATTGCAAACAAATTACCTTTCGGGAAAATGCCCCTTTTACTTCATCAAAAACGCCAATGTTCCCGAATGGGAACAACCTCAAAACCATACTTAGGATTTTTTTTTCCGCCAAAAAAGGTCTAGAACAGTTATACTAGCAGTAAAATAAATAAGCCATTTGAGTGAAAAATTAAATAAAAAATATTAAAAATGAATTGCGGCGTTTAAAAGGTTAAGTCTTTCCCTTCCGATCCCGTGAGGATGTGTTGATAGTTATTGCTCCGCCGTAGAAATGGGTTTTTCCCAGAAGCCAATACCAGAACCACGCCACAGGATAGATTGGTGAAATCTCAGCCAACAAATTTGCAATTTCATCATCTGTTAGAGGCTTATTCGATTCCATTTTTTTCTTTTGGTGGCGTGAAGGCCCTACAGAACTATCGTCTCAACAACTTATATTATAAGATTTTTTTTAATAACCTCGATAACGGTAACGATAGTTCTGAAACAAAAATAATTGTACCGTACGAAAGAGTACATTCTGATGTATACTGCGATATTTTAAAATTAAAAAACAAATCGTAATAAGATGTAAACAATAGTAACAATGTAAGGTATTCAGTGATGTTCTCAAATTTAAAAAATAATGGTATTAAGCTGTAGATATAACGGTTTTAAACAAAATGTGGCGAAAATATCCAAAGATTCTGAATTTTGCACGACCAACTTTTGATCGCATCGAACTTATTTATTAACCAATTTAAAAAATAAGTATACCGTAACAAAGAGTACATTCTGAGATGTACTGCGATATTTTAAAAATTAAAAACTTGTAGTAATAAGATATATATAAATATATGACAGTTTAAAAAAAAGTAACAAAAATGTCCCGATTTTTCCCGAATTTCAAAAATATATTATCAAGAACCAAATTGAAATTTCTAAAAAAACTCGACGAGCTGCAAAGATTCACGTTGAGAGGCCTCTTTAAAAAAAATTCACGGCTTAATACTGAAAATTTGTATTTTCCTCACTCGCGGAAGAAATTTCGCTTTTTCAAATTTGACACTTACTAAACCCTAAACAAATAACCGCATCGGAAAAATATTTTTACAATTGTCCAGGGAACACGATGAAGAACAAACCATGTTAATTTCATATTTTTCTGATCCGATCTTTCTAGGGAAACCGTATAAGAATCGAGCAAAACAACACAGTTTTCAATCCTGCGGCGACGTTAGTAACATTTTTTTAATATAGAGAGACTAATAAAGCTATAAATTCGAAACCACGTACTTTTACTACTACGAGTAGCTTCTAACCTTTATTCCACGTAAAAACCAGCATACACACCTAACATATAATACCGATTGAGGCCCAGTGGAAACATCCGATTTTTCAACGTGCGGCGCCGCTGCGGCACCGAAACCTAACTATGCACACATCTATATATATAAATCACTAACGTACGTGGACCCGAAATCGACATTATTTGTGTATCGTCGAATGGCAAGAATTAACGTAATAAAATAACCCAGATATTTTGAATTCTTGCTGTTTTCAAATAGCCGAGGTCATTTTCTATGCAAAATAAGGATTTAAATTGTAATATTTATGTTTGAACTGACTTTTTATTTCTTCCTTTGATGCAAAAGTAATTTAAACGTAATTTTGCTACCCGGTATCTGGCCACGTCAGAATTAATGTTTACTTTTTTAATTTGATTTAGAATTCCGTATTTGGGTATTTGAGTTAACTGCGAGATGTTGCGGACATATTTGAGGATTCCCAAGTATTATAAATATGTGTTCTTTTTGTCAATAAAACATTATTGTCTTTGTCAATATCATTGAAAAGTCTTTTGTCACATTATTCTATTTTACAATATATTCAGGAAGTCGAAATTCAACACGTTTGAATAGATATGTACGTGGTTTTTTTTTTCAGAATTTTGCACTTTTTTAAGAATTAGAATTTTATTTTTGTTTGCATTATGTGTTCCGGTATGGTACCTATTGCAGAAATACTATTTAGGAGTTTGATTTTAATGATATGTCTATTTCCTGCAAAATATCACTAAACATGGGTAAATTTGTAGCGGTATATGTATATTTCGACCAACTTTCCTTAATACTTGATTGAATACGCACTGATTTGAAGAGAATTGTTTCATAAAAATAAATAAACTATACAAATCAAAACATGTTTAATTATGGTGTGTAAAAAGTTTTAAAAAAGCACTATTACACACCGCCGAGCTCCGGCTAGTAACTTGAAATGACGCAAGTACTAATTTCGCGCCATTTGCGATAAATATTCTATCGAAGAAAACGTGTTTATTTCGCTTACTTGTTCTAAAAAAAGTATATTTTGATACCAAATAAATGTTACTAGATACAACCATTTATTTATTATTATTTATATGCCATTTATTTATGGAAGAAGGTACTTGAGACCGAAGAAGCGTGTGCGACGCCGTGGGGAACTGCGGTAAAAATTGCACGCAGGTTGGACGTGCGTCGCCGGAGGCATGTGTGCACTACTCCATTGGATCTAATGTATCTCAGACCGCACTTGCGTTGCGGTAGCGGCGCCGCACGTTTAAAAACCGGATGTGTGCACCGGACCTGAAGAGGAGAATAAATGTTGAGGCGCAGCTCTTCTCGCGCGAACGCGTGACTGGCTACTGAGACGTCACTCTACATCACGCGCTGGCATGGGATTGGCTTTTTTGAGTTGACGCCACATTACGCGCTGCCGTTAAAATTGGCAGCGAAAGTGTTAAGTGTCTTCACTAAAGTGTATAATGAACTAAATAACTTAAAATCTATATATATAATTCTCTTACGTGGCACGCAAAAAAGACGTTATTTGTAATTGCGTTTTGGCAACATTGTGCGATTATTTGTTTACCATCACGAAGTCTCGCGCCTCAATTGAATTCATAACGTAATCGGATGAAATTTTATTGAAAAAAATTAATTTCAGTCGAGCTGTTGTAGTTTGTAATAGAAATCAAAGAAAACGGGGTATCTTTTCAGGGCCAACAATTGTAGTTCAACAATACGCTTGAACTTCAACTTTAGACAACAAACTTAATGAAAAAGTGAGTGGCTCGAGTTCTGGGGAAATGTACACACAAACAACATGCTAGGTATTCAATTTCCAAAGCAGCGATCCCATTTCGAGTCAAAATTTGCACAGTTTTAATTTGAATTCTGATTTCAGAGGCACTGTATATATCTTTTCTGGGTGGAGTGGTCGTTCACGGTAAGTCGTTGGTCGCCAACTAATTTTTGTCGCCAAATCAAGATGGCGGCCGAATTCCGTAACAGCAGATAGGGTTGCGATAACAAAAACGGCAGATGTGAAGAAAATACGCAAAATGTGAAGGTTACTATATTTGGCGACAAATCGCCTTCTTACCGCGAACGACCACTCCACCCTTTTCTGCAAACAGCAAATTTAGATTGGGAAAAAAAAATGGTTTTTTTTTTTGGGGGGGGGGATATTATATTTTGTAAACAATCCCTTCTGCTAGGACACATGTCTTCATTGATGCGAGCGAAGCGAGCATAGGTTCGCGCAGCGAACCAGTGAGGATTGCAAAGCAATCCTCCGGGGGTTGGCGAGCGCTAGCGAGCAGGGGGCTGACCCCCTAGTTATTAATATTCCAACTACTAACCTCTTCGACCTTCGGTAGTTAATCTTCTGGACCTATAGAAACGTTCAACCAACATATTATGTTATTTAGTTACGGTTGCGGAGTGAAAACAATACTACTTTGGCCTGAAATCTCGAAGCAATAAGAGAGTTAAGAAAAACATAAATCGTCATAAATAGGTTCTAAACTGAATCTTTTGCTGCAAGTATTTTCAATCTTTTTCTCCTCTCTTGGCACGTATAAACAAAATATTAAAATTTTGCGATTCACCAAAAATAAAATCCTATCTCTAATATTATAAAAGGAAGTGTTTGTTTCTTGCACGCAAAGTCCTGACGAA
Source organism: Metellina segmentata (assembly GCA_947359465.1). Taxonomy (NCBI): domain Eukaryota; kingdom Metazoa; phylum Arthropoda; class Arachnida; order Araneae; family Tetragnathidae; genus Metellina; species Metellina segmentata. Next base: position 60,362,334 of record OX375877.1, on the reverse strand, counting down.
TCTATGGCACTTACAGTAATGGGATTTGGCACACAGGTATTCGGAATTTTTTTTAATTTTAGGGTGGAGGCTAATTTTAAAATTCAATCTGGAACATTTAAAAATTAATTTAATGAAATTTAATTAATATTGTTTTTTTTTAATGGCAACAGCATAAGAGATCAGACTCTAAATTTATTTTATCCGTTTTCATTTTGCACGGAGGAATGATTTTCCAGCAGACGATAAAAAACAAAGTTTTAACTTTAGTTATGAGTTCTTCTAATATCTCCTAGACCGTTAAAGATAAGAGTAAAAAATTTCAACGGATTTGAAATCTGCGTAAAATTTCAAAATTTCATGTGATTTTTTTTAAACAAATAAAATTTTAAAATTGAATACCTTTTATATTTTTGCAAGAGAATGTGATGCCCCGCCAACATCAGTGTTCCAAAAATAAACAGATGACATTTTCAGCCCTCGATTTCAGCGAAAGATAGGAAATAAAATAAAAAACGTTTTGACTGGCATTTAGTTCCTTTTTGCACAATCAGAGGGGGGGGGGGATCGTTAAAAATAGATTTAAAATTTTCAACGGATTTGAAAACTGCGGAAAATTTGGCACCAGATAGATACCTAAAACGTTTGATTTTCTTTTATAATAAATAAATTTTCAGTTAAATATTTATATTTTCACAAGAGATTGTGACATCACGACAAATTCCTATTTCGAACCACTGTCAACTCCGTTATGGATGTTATCGAATTTGCGAAAAAAATCATAGTTCTGGATATTTATAATTTGAAATTCGCAGGGAATTCATTCCAATAGGCTACGAATTTCCATTTATTCGTAAACCAACACCACGGGTAAAGCCTCTTGGGCTGTTATCCAATAGGCTACGAATTCGTATGAGAATTGGTAGCAATGGGTTGGCTAGCAGTGGTCACACCTGACCCCCCCCCCGAAAAGAACTGTCAACGGGCAGCACCGTACTGGCCACGCTGTGGCTAGTATGTGATAAAAATATATTTATAGTTTTAATTGATTTACAAAAAATAATAACAAATACCTGCTATTTGTGTTTCCCACTAGGCGGTTTTTAAAATATATTTCTAAAATTTTCATTCATGATGTCTTGTAATAGAAAATACAATTCAAACTCATTAAGGGGTTAGGTACCTTTTAAATGTCAAAATATGCACAAAAAAACTCACTACATTTCGAATCTTAATATCTCTATGAATAAACTATTTACATAAATGAAATTTTTTATGCAAATTTTAACTATTTTTATCTTTTGTAAACTATTTTTTAAAAATTACTATCCCTTAAATATATTGTAAATTGGACCAAAATGAAATGCATTGTTTTTGTTGTTAGAATATTATATGGTGCATTGCGCGCAGTATTCTGGGCAAAATAATTATTATTCTGAGCTGAATTTTTTTTTATTCTTAAAAATATATACTATAATTACAGTGACGAACTTTTGTATTAAAAAAAAATTTCTTACAAAAAATGTTTTTAATAAAAAAAAAATTGAAATTTTTTCTTTTTTTCAACACAAAATTAATTTTTTTTTCAAAATCTTTCAACAGGATAGACAAAAATGTTGGTCATTTTAAACATATATATGGTTTACATAATCAATTAAAATTTCATGTAATTCTAACCAAAGAAATCTTACGCGCAAGTGGTAAAATCACTGTTTTGAGATATCGTCGTTAAAAACAATTCGCTTGTGAAATTCTTTCACATTAAAGGAAGGAAACAAATGAAACTAAAAGTAGGAGTCAAATACATTGTTCCCAGATAAAAAATATAATTAATTAAACAATGTACATGGAGATGGCTTTAGCAATATAGAGCGTAGTCAAATTACATTTTTGTGATCACTGATATCGACGAAGTACAAAATGGAAACAAACCATTTGGCTCTAAATGTTTGATTAAGGGCTTCACTCTTTTAACCATAACTTCCGTTCTAGAGTGAAATTTTACACCAGGTTTGTTTTAAAACGTTACTAAGAAATAGAGCATTAAAATTAGATCATAATAATTTTTTTGATTTTTTTGAAAATTTAAAAGGTACCTAACCTTTAATACGGGTGCAAAACAAAACTATTGAAATGAAATAAATCTTAAACAGTTTCTCCATCCGTACGGCACAAAAGCGCCATTCTTGCAGCACACCTTTTTGGGTTGGAAATTGCACACAACCATAATAAAGCCTAACACTGGAAATTCTCAATTGGAAACACTGGTTCATTAGAAGTTAAGTCAAGTTGAATTTCAGACATAAAGGTACTTCTTTTTCAATTCCATTATTTTGCAGATAAAGTAAATTATTTCCTTCTGCTTCTAACCAAGGAAATTACAGTTAATGTACGTACATAATAGGTACTTGCTAAGGCAGCAGCTTTAACGAAGCTACCTTTTCCTTAATTCGGTTAACTGCTTGCCACTGTAGTATTTCGAGCTAAATGGACTTTTTGGACTAAATGGTCGAACGGCTAGTTAGGCGACGAATTTAACTCGTTAAACAGAAGCGACGCTGCGAATAAAATTGGTATCTTCGCTGGGGTAGTCTAAACAAAAGCAATATATTTTCTAAAAAAGCTAAATGGCTGTAAGAATTTAGAGATAGGTAGGTAGTTTATCAACATCTCACTGGAGTAACAGAACTTGCTATTGGTGATGGTCCGGCAACAGTACCGAGAGGAAAGATCCAAAGACAACGCCTTGTAATTTTGAACCACGGTCAGATGACGAAAACAACACCTGATATGGCACCCAACTCTCCAAACTTTCAAACTACGCCAACGCTAATACATTAGACTTAACGTGCACAACCCTCAGTTGCTAATCCGTTGCTTTTCCATCTAGACAACCGCTGCCCGTAAGAAAAATAAACACTTTGATTTGCAATGTATATACTAGGCCTAACAAATCAAGGCACATTTCCCCCAAAATAATCATCACTGGGTAGAGAAGAAAGTTATAACACGACAATAAGTTGCCTTAGACCTAAAAAGACCAAGACTGCTAGTGTGGCCTACTCATCTAATAGAGCAGGGTTTCCCAAACTTCTAATAACTGCGCACCACTTGAAATGTTTAGAAATATTTGGCGTACCACCAGTCTTATATTTTTTTAGGAACATATAACTAATGTCAGAAAAGTGCCCAATGGTTTTTTCTATTTTAATTAAAATACTTAGAAAGCTTCATACTTTATGACTAATGCACTTGTATTTCGTATTAATGATGTTATGATAAAGGAAAAAATAAAACGATTATTGGAAGTTACAGTTTTAATTTTACTCACAGGTCTAAACATAAATAATTTTAATTAATTAGTACAAACTATGCAACCAAAGATTAACATAATCAAAAATCCATTTTTAGTACTAAATTTGTTGTTTGTCCTTTATTAAAATATCAATATCAGGAGCAATTGAGCTTTACTTCTCTCTTAAGCCCTCTTCAACACTTACTCTGTTTCTATATTTATTTTTATATACAGAAGTTCAGAAAAACCACTTTTACACAAGTAACTAGTAACAAATGGCATAAGACAGGGAGAGATATCAACTTAATTTCGCCGAGATAGCCATTGAATAAGAAATAGGTAGTCAGCAACAAAATTTCTCTTTAAATAATGTGCTACTGTTAGCTTTATTTATTACAATGTAATAAAAACGTTAACCCCAAATTGATTTTATATAATCCTATATTTCCTATAACGTGGTTGTACATACTAAAAACTCGAACAAACTTCGTAGAATATTTGGGTCGCTTATATCATCCTTGCGTACCACCTGAAAAGTTGACGCGTACCACCGGTTGGGAATCCCTGTAATAGAGCATTAGATCTAATTAGAAATATTCACATAGCTTTTCCTTACTAAAAAGCACCATGTGTCTAAAGGATTCGACCAATGTGGGACCAATTGAACTTGTGAGTAGGAAAAATGAGTGAGATGAAGCAGTCTTGGAAAAGACCGTAGACCAAAAGATCGAGAAAAAGTGAGCTCCGTTGTTCGGTTCCTTACGAAGACTGTCGCAATCATTAACTAGGCAGATAAAAAGCATAAAGTAGCTTTAATCGAAATCGAACAAACATGCTGAGTGGTCTAACAGTGACAGGTCATAAAATAAAGGAGACTGTATTGTAGTTTCTTAGAACACGGAGGTTCCGAGTAGACTTAGCGATATCAATATTATAAGTTGTGGAATGTATAAATGTGTATAGCACTAAATTATTTATGTAAAGAATGCGTCTCTATCTTTGTTTTCACCGCAGTAATGTATTGTCTACCGTCTTCATAGTGATAAACAAGACACAACTATTAAATAACAAGACAAAAACATAGCATTTAAAACAAGCTTTCAAAATTTGTTAGAGTGCGGATGTAATCAATTTATCAAACCGTCCCGGCCTAAGGCATACGGTGGTAGTTTTGGGTTGCGGGCAACCCGCATAGCTTAATTTTTCTTAATATTACAATACAATTACACTTTCTAACATGGGATAGGCTATGATAGATCTTCTAATCGTATTTCAAGAAGTCGATTGGCTATGATCTTAAGGCCTTGTCTTGACTTTTTACTTGTCCAAAGTAGTTTTCTTTCTACTTTTTTGTGGTCCCGGGGATATAGGTCTTTTTTTTATGTTTTCCCACAGTTTTCAGTCGTAAATTACACGGTCAATACTTTGAATTCCTTCTCCACATTCACATTTGTCTTCCTTATTGAATAAACATTTCTAGTGTTGTCCAAGTGACCTGTGATAAATTTATTGATCTCAAAAGATCATAGAAGTCTCGTCTGTGATATTTCCTTGTATTCTGTGTGGACTACGCTTCCCTTCTCTGTGTGGACTTCTTCCCTTCTATGATATATATATATATATATATATATATATATATATATATATATATATATATATATATATATATATATATATATATATATATATATATATTGTAACCGAAAAGTCAAAATCATTGTATACATCAAAATGTTTTGTGTTTCTACCGTAATTTCAGGAATTTATATTTTTAATGATAAATGTTGTAATGAAATTAAATAACAGGTTTTTATCATATGAAAACAATGAAGTAATAGCTAATTGCTAAAGCATCTATGTTATCAACATTGTGGTTAATTAATCACGGCAAGTAAGTTTTCAGATGTCTTTAGGCAGTAATTCCCTAGTTAGGGTTCACGGAAAGGTGTCAGGGTTGGTGGGAAACATGTAATATTTCACTAGATTTCACCAAAATAGAGAACCTACAACAAAAAATAAAATACCTCATCATTCTATCCGATGTTCTAAATATTATGAAATGATTACTGAAAATATTTATTATTTGTTTTAGAATTGAGTAACTGAATTTGAAGCAAAAGAAGTATTTCCCAGTGTCTGATGATCATATCACATTCTGTGTACAACACCGCCGTAGCTAAAATAAATTAATTTCTAATTTTATGTCTCGAAAGACTGTTGTTACATATTTCTTCCCTGTCAAGCCAATACAGGGGATATAAAAGTAGAGTGTGCAATGGTGACATCTTTATGTGTTCAGGTTCATGTGACAAAAACTAGCAGTAATATGATCCCTAGACAAATTTCGTCTGCCGGGTAGAACCTAACATTCATCATCTGATTGGTTCACGGGACAAGAAAAGACGCCAATTCATTGATTCATCATATGATTAGTCGTCATAGTAAGCTTGAGTATTTGAACAATTCTGTCGTCACTCTATACTAGCTTTATATTCCCAAGCTCTGCTCCGCCGAGCCTTTGGGGCTCCGTATGTGATTCTCAGGGGATCTGTCCGTGGCAGATATGACATGGTTTCGGATAGCCACTGTCAGGCATCATTTCAAAGCAAACCACTTCCAGAATTTTGGGCTCTCTCAGCTAGGGGAGAATCTTCTCATATTAAGTTCTAAAGCTAAATTGTTCTTAGTTCCTTTTGGTACTACGTACCTCTGTGAAACGGCATTTGAAGTACATGGCAACAGAAACTAAATATCGAGCTTGCTTGGACGATGAAGACTATACGCGTCTTCGACTGACTTCTGTGACACCGGACATTGACAAACGATGCAGCAGGAAGGCACATTGTTCACATTAATTTCGGGTGTACTTGTAACAATTTCAATTATCTTAACTAGTTGTTACATCATTTTGTAGATTTAAATAATAAATAATAATGTCTTCAGTTCTTTTCTACTATATATATATATATATATCATTCCAAAACGTAATTTAATGAAAGATCAAAATAAAAATAAAAATCATATGTATTAAACCAGAAAACGAAAGTTAGAAGAAAAGTTAAAACTAACCATGCAAGCGCGCTGAAAGCTGCAGACATAGCATGGCAAGGAATATATTTTACTTAAACAAGAGGAAATTCACAAAATAAAAACCAAAAGGAATTTATTGAAAACGAAAGTGTTGGTGGATCAGGGCGTCATCAGGCAGGAGCCTGATCCATACAACACAAAATGGTGTTTTCTACGAATATGAATGCTAAGAAATTGCTCATATACTCCCCCAAACACCATTAAAAAAATACGAAAAAAATTCGAATAATAAAATTTAAATCAAACCTGCAGCAGCAGTCGGGAGACCGGCAACACAAAGCCAGAAGATCGCATCAAATGCCGCAACTCACTTAGTTCAACAATATATATATATATATATATATATATATATATATATATATATATATATATATATATATATATACAAGCTTCTGCAACTGTATATACTGTAAATACAAAACTTTTATACTGTATATACAAGCTTCTGCGTGCTTGAAACTGCTCTTTACTGTAGTCCACAGTTGTGACAATTTCACAGCATGCATATTAATATATATGGTCTTCCTACACATGAAACTAGAAATTCATTTTTTAGTTATAGTAGTATCGCAGACAAAATGCGATAAGTGGATAATGAATCTATTTACTGACTATCAACCAAATTATTATGCTTACACTACGATTCTATGACCAATATCTCAACCAGAGGTTCATTAAAATTAGTTTTCATACGTACTACTAGTTTTTGGTTACCTGTCATGACCGATTTTTCTGACCTCTTTTTTATCTGTTTATTCCATAATTTACTTGTGTGAAACTGCCTTTTCCAATCTCGTGTACTCAAAATCTAAGTGAAGAAGTGCTTGAAGTTGAAAGTGGACTTAATATTGAAATCGTCTGTCATGAAACCAAGCATAGCTGTGGTTATTCTAAGCATCTCCTATATTGTTAACATTGAGATTTAAATATATTGTTTCATTTCATTGCTATTTTAATATTGCGTGCTGAGAACCTTTTGATTTTAATCAATCTTAATTGATATAAATTAAGGCTTTTTCAATATTTACTCTCTCTTTAATTGTATTTCAGAACTCTATTTTTTTCATGTTTCTAAACTTCAAGCTGTCTTTATTAATGCATTGTGTGAAGTATTAACATTTTACAACCTGTTTAACGCAGATCTAAAAATTTTACTCCCTAGTGGGGGAACAATTATAATTGCCATGGTCTTATGCAGGTCTAAACATGTAATATGTAATTTTAGAGTATCAGGGGGTTGCGAAAAATTTTAATCTTCATGGAGGTCCTTGGACTGACAAATTTTAGAGCCACTATTTTAATTAGTTATGATCAACGTTCCATTTGCAATACGTAGTTTACAACACTAGCAATTTTTCTGAAAAATAAAACAGATGAAAAGAATAAAACGCACTCATGGAATTATTCACAAATTATGGCTTATGCAATATTTACTCTTTATTGTATTTCAGAACTCTAGTTTTTCTCTGTTTTTGAACTGTAAGCTGTCTTTATTAATACTTTGTGAGAAGTATTAACATTTTAGAATCTGTTGAACGCAGATCTAAATATATTTTACTCCCTAGTGGTGAACAATCATCATTGCTATGAACTTATGCAGGTCTAAACATGTAATGTGTAATTTTAGAATATCAGGGGGTTGCGAAAAATTTAATTTTCATAGAGGTCCTAGAACTTGCAAATTTTGGAGCCACTATTATAACTAGTTTTAATCAACGTTCCATTTACAATACGTAGTTTACAGCACTAGCAATTTTTCTGAAAAATAAAACATACGAAAAGAATGAAACGCACTCGTGGAATTATTCACAAGTTTTAATATACTCAGTAAGATAACTTTTATACAATAGATAGTCCACTGCAAAATGCTTTTGTTTTCTTCTTATGGCACATTCTGAAACAAAAAATAAGTGAACAGTCTTTCATACACTATCTTCTGATCGAGTGCATACAAACTTCGAAGGTACTCTATTCGGGGAAATGTACAAACAACCCTAAAGTATGTTCTGCCACAGTAGCTATGTGCAATGAGGGAAAAACTACCGCCAGGGATAACGTTTCCCCGGTCACAAGCGCACAAAAAGTCGAATCACTTTAAAAGAAAAAGAGTCTCTCATATTCATTATGTATTTCGATTTTTGCACAAGTGATTCGTATAAAAATCAATAAGCTCATTTATCTTTGCAAGTTCAAACAATCCGTGTGTACTCCCTGAATTCCTTTGAGTGAGAATTCTAGCTGAGTTTCTATGGGAAGTGAGTTCATTTAAAAAATAATACTTCATTGTTTTCTAAGGATTAATGTTTCAAAAGAGGAAGAAACCGCTCGAAAATTAAATTCGAATGAATTTTGCCCCCCAAAGAGGTCTGAATTTTCACTCTTTGGAAGTAAGAGAGTAGAGTGTGGTGGCAATAGAATGCATGGGGATAATTTAGTGAATGTTACGGAAGGATGGATGATAAAAATGCGTGCGCGATAAAAGTGGTCTTACGCGTTAAAATGGAAAATATGGAGAAAGGTGGCTCTTTCATTTTATTCTGATCAGTATATGATTAATCTAAATGCAAGACCAAATCATGATGTTTCAATATCGTGAGAAAGCGCATTATTGCAATGTCCATATTTTTATTCTGACTTCAATTTGCATTAAATGTACTACAGATCAAACATTATATTATTAATTTATGAATAACAAACTTACGTATATTTTATACTATAGAGAGATAAATTGAAATTCTCAAGTTTTTAACAGTTGGATTATCGTTATTTCCGTTTTCGTTAATGTCCATTGTCATGATGTTTCAATATCGTGAGAAAGCGCCGAATATAGTAATGTCAATATTTTATTTTAACTTGAATTTGCACTAAATGTACTACAGATAAAAATTATGTTATAATTTATAAATAGAAGCGTACGTATATTTTATATTATAGAGAGATAAATTTTAATTCTCGAGTTTTTAACAATTGGAGCATCGTTATTTCCGCTTTTGTTTACGTCCATCATCCCCATTGATATTAAATATTGATTATAACAATAAAGACACCGTGAAAAGATTATTAAAGGCACATTTGTTTCTAATGCTTCATTTAAAAAATTTCGGTTTTTAATATCTATTTCTGGGCTTTATTAGTCGCATGACTTAAATAATTATATAAAATTCTGTATGTAGATTATATACGGGTTTTCTCATTTTCCAAATATATACAGAACATTGTATGATCAGTTCATTATCGTATTCATTTGTTTAAAAGACTTTTTGGTAGTATTATAGTATAATTTATTCATAACATCACTGAATGAAAAATTATGAATTGAGCATTTAACAATTTTGAAAATTTTAGGTAAATTTCGGTATTTTTTAATTAATGTCGTACTAGAACAACACAACGGGCTATTGACGACTGTCCGGGATCAATACCTTAAGGGAAAGATCCGAGGAGAACACCAAGGAATTTTGAACCGCGGTCAGATTGAAAATTTTAGGAATCGATTTTAAAGCTTTGTGTGCATGATTAATCACGTCACACGTTTCATGACTGAAAATTAGCATTAACCCTAAAAATATCAATGCATGGCTATGCAAATTTATACCGAAAATAACACAATAGCAACTTACATTTGTTTTAGCCTGAAACATTTGACTACACTGTGATTTTTTGCTGCACTTTTAAAATCCGCGACTCAAATTTTAAAGTATAAAGATCAACTCTTTATAAATATTTCTTTCAAATCTTAAGCTCAATTTTAAAATTAATTAACTGTAAAATATTATTTTTTTATAACTGATCGCAGATCAGACTGAATACTGTAATTTGGGTTTCATTACAATGCTTCTCAGCATAAGTACAATTAAGATTCTTATAATTCGCGTGCCCTGTTCCCGAAGCGTTACTAGACTATTCAGCTTTGGGCAGTATAATTTTTGATGAAACCCCGATCTAATCATTTCAAAATTGAATTTCCTCCAGAATAGCCGAGTTCCCATAAATTGAGAAGGGAACACAGTTCGAGTTGAAAACTACCATTTAGATGTAATTGCAACGCGTTTTTCCTAGCCCAAACTCAATTATGATTCCTATAATATTCGTACCCTAAGCATGCAGAGTTAATGCGCTATCAGGCTTTGGCCAACAGCAGGGTGGTTAGAAACCACGATCTAATCATTTCAAATTCGAATTTCCTCTGGCTAAGTCGGGCTCCCACAAGAATGAAAAGTTTCATCAATAGAAATGAAATGCATACTAATTTTCCGATTTTATGCAAGAACAAATGGATTTCGTTTAATGGATAAGGCAATTTTACATTCCCTTCGTTTGGAATTGGATCCAACAATAGTAGTACATACCTCTGCACTAGCTGGAGAGAAAGCTAACCTAATAAGTAAACTAATAAATGTGAAGGGAAATAATTGCAACTGGGGAGTAGAAGAGGCTTGGATGTATGCCAAGATTACTATTCTGCGAGGCACTTCCAGCAGAGTGAGATGTGCTCAAGAAAATTCAATATAAGTATAGCGAAATCATGAGAGATCGGAAGAATTCCAGTTCTTTGAAGAGGTGCACTTGAGAACGTAACTAGAAACCCGGAGTAATTTGGATAATTTAGTCAAAGTAATCCACAAGGAGATGCTTTTGATTTAGCCATGGTTTCCATTTGTTTCGCCCTAATTCCAATCAAGTGGAGTTTCACTGAAAGCCCAATCAATCAATGGATGAGCATCTGTTCGCCTAAGTGCATTGAATGGCGTTTTCTCGGTAACAATATTATTGAAGAAGGGGCTTTTGCTTATTGACTCACGATCTCTGGAGAGAAAATGGAAAGCCAAAAGAATTGGTTGGAGTCGTTTCCACCCTTCGTGGTTTGAATGAGATGAACTGGAGTAGAATTTTATGTTTGCGTTTCAGAAAATCTTTCATATTTAATTCTGACATTCTATTCATACAACTTGATTCTATCATTCCGTTAACAGAATTCGATCATATTTTTTTAGTTAAAGTTCAACTGAAACTGACGTTTTAGTTGTATCGTAATCAATCAATGGAGTTGTTCTCGCAAGTGCATTGAATGGTGTTTTCGTGGTTACAATATTATTCAAGCACTCACGCACTTTTGCTTAGTGATTCACAACCTCGGAAGAGGAAATGGAGAGCCGAAGGAATTGGTTTGAGTCGTTTCCACCCTTGGTGGCTTGAATGAGATGAACTGAAGTTGGGTTTTCTATACTAATACCGTAGAAAAAATCTTTGAGAATTAATTGAATAATTCAATTCATAGAGCTTGGATCCTTTCGTTCGATTCACATAATACGATCATATTTTTAGTTGAAATTTTTAGTTTCAGTTAAATTAGAATTGGTTTGAGTCGTTTCCACCCTGGGTGGCTTAAATGAGATGAACTGAAGTTGGGTTTTCTCTACTGATACCGTAGAAAATCTTTGAAAATTAGTTGAATAATTAAATTCATAGAGCTTGATCCTTTCGTTCCATTCACAGAATACGATCATATTTTTAGTTTCAGTTAAATCAGAATTGGTTTGAGTCGTTTCCACCCTTGGTGGCTTGAATGAGATGAACTGAAGTTGGGTTTCTATACTAATACCGTAGAAAATCTTTGAAAATTAGTTGAATAATTCAATTCATAGAGCTTGATCCTTTCGTTCGATTCACAGAACACGATCATATTTTTAGTTGAAATTTTTAGTTTCAGTTAAATTAGAATTGGTTTGAGTCGTTTCCACCCTTGGTGGCTTGAATGAGATGAACTGAAGTTGGGTTTCTATACTAATACCGTAGAAAATCTTTGAAAATTAGTTGAATAATTAAATTCATAGAGCTTGATCCTTTCGTTCCATTCACAGAATACGATCATATTTTTAGTTTCAGTTAAATCAGAATTGGTTTGAGTCGTTTCCACCCTTGGTGGCTTGAATGAGATGAACTGAAGTTGGGTTTTCTATACTAATACCGTTGAAAATCTTTGAGAATTAATTGAACAATTCAATTCATAGAGCTTGATCCTATCGTTCCATTCACAGAATACGACCATATTTTTAGTTGAAATTTTTAGTTTCAGTTAAATCGTAATCATTTGATGAAGTTGCTAGCATTAAATTCATTGAGTTGCGTTTTCTCAGTAACAATGTTATTGAAGCAGGAACTTTTGCTTATTGACTCATGACCACGTGGGCTACTGAATGAAAATTGCCATGAAATTGGATGCGATGAACTGGGGCTTAAGCTAACATTGCAGAAAATCTATAGACTTAATCATTGAAATTTAATTGGTCCATTCTAGCAGTAGAGCTTTCCTACCATTCCATTCAAAGTATTTGATTTTGTTTTATAATTCATAGTTTTTAATATGCATATATCCCTTCCGTAACCTGTACTCTTCCCTGCATGACGTCAAACAAGATTTGAAATTCTTAACCAATAGAATCTTTTCTAGGCTTTATTCAACCAATTGATGTATTTATTTATTCATTATATATATGCGTTTTGAGGAAAATAATAAAATATCAACAAAGTAACATTTTAAGTGGAACTATATATATTACGTTCCAGTGTAAAAACACTCATCAAAATTAATCAATAATATCTCCTCTTTGCAGAACCTTTTATAATTTATAGTTTATCTTTATATACCTCCGAGAGAATTTGAAAGGCATGGGTTCACTTGGATTTAAAGTATTAAACTATGAAGAGAATAAATTTTGTTTAGCGAGATGGATTTAAATTTTCTCCTCTAAAATATATTAAATTAAAGTGGTCAAAAAATGTCGAGATAAATTTTGTGACACTTATTTGCCTCATGATAAAATCGCAATGGTGCAAACAGAAACATGCATGTATTTGGTCAAGCATATAGTTATAAAACGATACCGAGGCAAATGACCTTACGTGGAATATAAGATCAAGTGGTATTGGAAATTTGTAAACAGGAATGAGGTCGTGGAATTATTAGCATTACTCTATCGAATAAATCTGTTTTGAGTGGAAAACCACCGAATGAGGGGAAAATGGAATGTGCAAGTCGTGTTCGATCTCGTACGTTGTATTTTGCATTTTAATTCGGTACAGAGCATGACACTTTATGAAACTTTAGATTCACTTAGCGTATTTCATCTTTAAAAAATATCCCGGAACTTCGATACAACCTCACTTAGTCACAAAGAGCTAGAAAAGAGAGTGAAATAAATAAGTAGTTGACACCGATTCAAATAATAGATTGGAATGTCTCACCATTCTCAAGCTTAAAACCACCATATAAATATATTTATTACAGGCTGAATAAGTAAAGGACTTCTTAGTACCGATGTAGCCAGGTACGAGTTTAATTTTTGTTTTAGCGGAAACGTCCGTACTGTTTGCCACTTGCTACCTATGTAACGTTATGAGTTGAGAAGACGATTTGAGCTTTCTCGTGGATATTGTGTGTGCCTTATATGTAAGGGACACTCGAGTTTCACAGAGCACTAGAGGTAGATTGAAACTCTCAGTAGAAGTCCAGAAGACGACAACATAGGAGGCTTGTGCAACATACGTCCTCTTCAGATTTCCAAAGGGTCGGGTCGTGGAGGTCTCTGACCAGTCGACCTCGGAGTTGTTGCCTCGTGACTGGGTTGGATTGAGGTTGTTGCTGTTGCTGCTGGTGCTGTTGCCAGGTTGGACTCCCGGTGACTGGTGGCCGAGCAGGAACGGAGCGACTTCGTTTGCTTGAACCTGTGAAAAATACCATAAGTATTATATTCGAAACAGCACTGAGTTCTAATGGGGCATACTCTGCCATGCTTAAGGTTTTTAATCTGAACGATTTTCCAGACTATGCAATAAATAAAAAGTTAAACTTCCAAGCATACATGCAAGAAGACTAAGGAAAGTGCCTTGTTTAGGTGGTTTAAACTTCCTGGTCGTTGCTTCGTCAATGGCAAAAATGATCAGGTTTTGCTCTTCGATTTATCTCGTCATTAGAAATGGTCTCGTCGTCATAAAAAATTAGCAATGTTTTGATGACGACGAAATATTTTGTCGAAAAAATTTATCAGATTCTTTGTGGATGAGAAATCCCGTTGAAACCACTCTTGGTATTTTAATTAACGTCGTGTTGAATTCAATTGGAGGATTAGAAGTAAAAATGCAAGATACATTCCTCTTTAAATGAGCATATTAAAAGAAAATGGTAGAATAGTTGGATGATTATAAAAAACAAATTGCAGGACATCAATACAAAATTTCTTGCTACATTTAACTGTGTTTCTAGAAAACTTGTGATGAATCTGATGAACAATAATTTTTATAGTGAAAAGCAGTTCAACTGTTATACAATCGCAATAGTTATTCATTCGAAGAAAAAAATTTTGTATGCCAATGCTTGTACAACTTCTTTTTTTTTAAAGTTATAGGTAATTTAATTACCATTACATATAGTCAAAAGTACGAATGCATCTATTCAGAATATAATCCGCTGAATAGAATAATTTTTGCTTTTACATTTCTCCTGCAATACACTAAATTTGTCTTAACCCACTTAGGGGTTGATATTTGTAATTCCCCTTGCTTGCTCCAGTCTTCTTCCCCGCATGAGTGTGACCTTCTTTACTAATACAATCTTTCTAAAGGATTCGAAGGAATTGGCCAACGGAATATTGCTGAGCTGATATATTTTAAGAAGCAAACTCTTAACATAGGATTCCATTTTTTGCAAATGTGAATTTTTAACAAAGGATTCTATTTTAAGGAAACGAGTAGACCTTTAACAAAAATTTCTATTTTAAGGAAACGAGCAGACTCTTAACAAATGATTCTATTCTAAGAAAACGAGCAGACTCTTAACAAATTATTATATTCTAAGGAACTAGCCAACATAATCGAAATATAGGATTCTATTTCAAGGAAATGACCAACAAAATCTTAATAAAGGATTCTATTTTAAAGAAATGACCAACAGAATCTTCCCAAAGGATTCTAATCTCCCAAAGAAAGGAACAGTAGAATCTCACACCAAATGTTTCTATGTTAAGTAAAGGAACAATATAACGTTTCTATAAATTCAAATAATCCATGTCATTCTTTCAATTAATAAATTTAGTCATAAATGCGATGATAGTATTACCAGAGGGTTAATACACCTAAATATTGCAACCAAAAGTAAAGTATGTTAGCATTTAAAAAAAAACAGAATCAGTAAATAATTCTTAGTCTGAAAAATATTTTTTTAGATCCAGGTTACACTATCCACACCTCCATCCTCCAGAGATTGGTTACTAAAACAACATTTAAAGCTAATTTTTTCCTTGCTCATCGAAAGAAAAACAGAGATCGAAAGACCAAAAAAATATAAAAGATTTGCTAGAAAAACCACGAATTTTATAAAAAGTATCACACATTCCTTGCAAAGGTTTCCATTCCGAAAGAGGTTGAATCGCCGGGGATGAGAGAGTATCTGCAGGATAAAGCTGAAATTATATTCTCTAGAGTGAAGTTTCTTCTATTTGACTTTAATACTAGATTTTATCGATGCAAAGTTAGAGCCAAAAGGATCCTAATATTTCGACCATGAGTGTATACCTACCAATATATGGATTCCCAGCGCTTTCTAAGGTCTCTTATAGTCAAAAATGTGCGAAATTAATTCAAAAGCTCGTTAGCTTGCTTTCAAGGTTAAATATTCAGTTAAAACTTGTCTTGCTGTCTAGCATGGGTGAAATATCATGTGGCTTAGGGTGTTCGATGCAAAGTTAGAGTCAAAAGGATCTTAAAAGTTTGATCGTGAGTGTATACCTGCCAATATATGGATTCCCAGCACTTTCTTTCTAAGGTCTCTTTTGTCAAGAATGAGCGAAACTATTTCTAAAATTTGTAAGCCTGCTTTCAAGGTTAAATATTCATTTAAAACTTGTCTTGCTGTCTAGCATGGTTAAATATCATGTGGCTTAGGGTGTTCGATGCAAAGTTAGAGCCAAAAGGATATTAAAATTTTGATTGTGAGTACATACCTGCCAATATATGGATTCCCAGAACTTTCTAAGGTCTTTTATAGTCAAGAATGTGCGAAACTATTTCTAAAATTTGTTCGCCGGCTTTCAAGGTTAAATATTCAGTTAAAACGTGTCTTGCTGTCTAGCATGGGTAAAATATCATGTGGCTTAGGGTGTTCGATGCAAAGTTAGAGGCAAAAGGATCTTAAAATTTTGACCGTGAGTGTATACCTACCAATATATGCATTCCCAACACTTTCTAAGGTCTCTTATAGTCAAGAATGTGTGAAACTATTTCTAAAATTTGTTAACCGGCTTACAAGGTTAAATATTCGGTTAAAACGTGCTTAGCATGGGTGAAATATCATATGGCTTACGGTGTTCGGTGCAAAGTTAGAGCCAAAAGGATCTTAAAATTTTAACCATGAGTGTATACCTGCCAATGTATGGATTCCGAGCACTTTCTAAGGTATTTTAGAGTTAAGAATGTGTAAAACTATTTCTAAAATTTGTTATCCTGCTTTCAAGGTTAAATATTTGGTCTCGCATGGGTAAAATATCATGTGGATTAGACAGAAGGCAGCTTGGCATTTTCATTGCATACTTATTTTGATATCTGTACAAATTGACACTTCTGGTGGCTGTACCGTTGAGGTATGTCGTCATTAGCAAAATTTACAAGAGCTTGATAGACGAGATATCTCTGGCCACTACAGGTAAGGTTCCAAAGTGAAGAAAAACTACTAAGATAATTGAAAATAACTGCTAATTTACCGAAATTTTGTGAACGTCTCTGAGAGTTTGCAACAAAATAGTGGATAATTTCGGAATAGGCATATGTGAAAGAATTACCCTGAGTTTTCTTCCGCGTTCCTTTCCGTCCTCTTGCTTCTTTCCTAGCACCAACCTCGCTCCCGGATTCCTGACTAGAGGAAGACAAGGGCGTCCCTTCGCTGTCCCTTGGCATGCTCTCGTACCCGCTACTCGTCCCAGAAAACTGAGGTGTCTTCGCCAGCTTCCCCAACAGCTCTTTGGTCTCCTTCATCTCGGTACTGATGACGCTGCTGTCGCTGCCGTGGCCGCTGCTGGACTGCCTGGCAGCCCACTTGGACTCTTTCTTGGAGAGAATGCTGGTTGGCGTCAACGTGGCGATGTTTGGTGTCACAGTTGAGATGTAGGAGTACGATTCAGCTCCGAGGACAGCATCCGAGCGAGGCGACGGGATGTTGTTGGAGAACGGATTCGATGGCGTGGATGTGCTGCGGATCAGAATCTGCGACTTCTGACACGGGGACTGAACGGGAGCTTCCGTCACAATGTGGGACGTACTGGCGTGTGCTGTCGTCCAGGACGCACTGGGACCGCCCGCGGCTTCGGAACTGTTGGTCAAGTCCACCACGGACGGGTAGTTGCAGTACACGTGGGGCTTGACCTTACCCTGACCGTTCCGATACGGACCAAGGGTTGTTCTTGGCGACAACTTAGGACTACCCTTCTTTCTTTGGTATTGTTTAACAAACGCAAACTCGTGCCTCTGATCAGGGGAATCGGTTGGCTTTCCCATGTAGGTTGAGTGCTCGGAAATGATTCTGGACTTTGAAGTTCTTTGGGCGAAGTATTTTGTAGTTTGAAATGGAACTGGAGTCGATGCTGGACCTTCACTGTACACTCGGCATCGTTGTTCTTGAATGATCTCTGTGAGGGAATGTACTTTTTCTAAGGAAGCAGCGTGAGTT
Organism: Metellina segmentata; assembly: GCA_947359465.1. Taxonomy (NCBI): domain Eukaryota; kingdom Metazoa; phylum Arthropoda; class Arachnida; order Araneae; family Tetragnathidae; genus Metellina; species Metellina segmentata. The sequence goes on along the minus strand of OX375877.1, from coordinate 60,344,254 downwards.
GTCGGTTGAACATGCGCGACGTCTGAAGCACTGTTTGGAGTACACTTTTCAGAAGACGGGGAATTTTCACAGGAGGTCGTGCGCAAGCACTGAGAGTCATATTTCTCTAACGATTGCGTGCTACCGGCGTTTTTAGTTTGTGCACCTAGCCGACTAGAGGATGAACTCCATCTGTGTTTTGTTTTAGAGGGCGAACTTTCGCGCTCCTTTTCACTCACTTGCCTATTCAAAGAACATTTCAAAGATTCCAAATCTTCCAAGGGAATTTTAGAATATTTGGTCTGCTTAATGATAGGAGGCACGACTTGTGTTGGCTTACCAAACTGGGAGTAGCAGTCTGGGAAAAGAGGAACTTTTTGGATTTTGTTATAAAAGGCTTCTAATCGAAGTCCATTCATCGGTTTCACATTGAATTGAAACTCGAAGTTTTCAATGTCTAGTTCAGCGGGTTCACTGCGAATGCTATTTACATCGTTTTCCCTCAACTCTTCTAGGCTTGAATCCGCGCTGTGGTGGAGTTTACTATACAGTGGGAAACGGTTTTCCACGCTACAAAAGTTACTTAGGCTATCTGGTATTAAAGGAGCTTTCCAAGTTTCAGGGTTGGTTGACGATTTCTCAATCATCTGCCGAAGATTCGCTAGTCTTTCTAGTTTAGAAGCTAAGAGATTGTTTTTAACACTCAGATCTTCATTTGAATTTAAGTTTCTAGAATGGCAAGTACGAGATGCATGTGGTAAAGATCCACCCCTAAGTAACCTCCGCGTTAGGTCCGCATCAATGTGACTGTCAGCAGTCCACCCCTCAGGGACACTTAAAGTGTCGAAATCCACACTAGCAGCCCTAGAATCGGTGAAAGAAGATGCTAAATTTAAATCATCGGCACTCAATGCATGCAAAGGATGTTCAATATCTTCAAAGCTATCAGTGTCGCTGAAATGGTGATTGTCCATCAGTACTTCCCTAGGCCAACCACAACTTGAAAATATATCTTCTTCGGTCACTTGTATACTTGAATCCGCCATAACTATGAGATCATTTTGTCCACTATTATCAGTCAACAGCATGCACCCATCCTTGTCTTCCAGATGTATGTTCGTATTATTGGTATCAGAAAATGTGAAATTGTCTCTGCTTATGTCTTCACTATTATTATCATTGAAGTCAACAGAACCGGAGGAGGACTGAGAACTGCCATTCTCAGAGTGACCTAAGAGCTCGCTTAGGTTCCCGTTGATGGAATTTTCCAGATCACTAACCATTTGTAGGCCTATTTTAGGTTTCACATTACCAACTTCTTTGTCTTTCGCAGCAACACATGTCTTATGTGACACTTCATCCGCTGATTGCCGAGTATCTTTTACAACAACCGATGGCTTTGCGTATTGATGCTTTTCAGATTCCAATAGCGACTGGTGTGAACCTGTATCTACTGTCTTGTGCTTAGTTTCTCTTTTACTTTTATCACTGGGGTGAGAACTATGCTTTTCGGCAGCATCGGAAGTCGAAGGTTTGGCTGAAGACGCAGACTTGTCTTCCTTACCGGGTGGAAAGTCTATCCAAACTTCTTTCTTTCTCCTCTCTGATTCCGGAACCACCCTGGAATGATCCTCGACCCATTTTCTTATCATAGTTTCCTTCTGAACATCCATGTAGCCATACATCCCAGGTCCATCAACCCACTTTTCCTTCTGCAGTTGATGCAAGGTCCGGGAATCAAACTTTGGCTTTGTAAACCTAGGCCCGTCGATCCACGTTTCGTCACTAGTTGGCTTCGGTTCCTTGACGAGCAGCTTCAGAGCACTTTCCGCTTGCTGCTGTTGCTGGATGAGTAACTGCTGCTGCTGCTGAGAGGCGTCCTGTTTGTGAGATCGCTTCGATTTCCGCTGAGATTGAGGGCTGCCAGTGAGCGTGCTAGGTGGGATCGCTTTCTGATGACCCTCAGGGCCGTTCAGCTTAGTCCGGTTGGGGGACCCCTTACTTAGGGAGTCAGTCGAGCCTTTCGACTTCTTCAAATCGCTCGAATAGTCCATCATCACGTACTTGCTCAGTTTGGGTGACATTTTGGGACTGTCGGAGTCCGTTAGCTTTTGATGCTTCGGCGAAGAGTATGGAGACGAACAGACAGACTTCTTTTTGGGCGAAGCGACCGCACTAGTTCTCATCTGTTCACTTAAGGCACTTTTTGGAGCGTGGTCAGTCTTTGGATCCTTCCCACCTGAAGCAGCGTTGTTGGAAGTGGCCGTACCACCACTCGCCGATGGCTTGTCGGAATGGTGTGACTTAGAAGTAGTTTGTTTCTTGGAGGACCCCCCAGGAGAAGCTGTCGTTGTCCCCTGGTTGTCTTTGGCTAGAGGAGACATGGGTTGGCTGTTGCGCCCGATGTTTCCCCCGAGGGGACTGCTTCGCGCGGAACCGACAAATATCACAGTGTCACATGATTGTTCACTGCTGGACGTGTAGTCCTGGTCACTGCTTCCGGACTTGACGACGCCGTCTTCCCCAACTGCGTGGATTCGAACGAAAGGCCTGCAAACTCCTTTGTCGTCACCGATCGGGCCTAACTCAGAGGATGTGGCAAACTGAAATAGAAAGAAAAAAACTCTTTTAGATGTTGGACATTAGTTTAGCTTTGAGATTCTGCCGTCACGGAAAGTTCAAGCAACATGCAAGTCTCTGTGTTTCCTTGAAACAGTATCAATCATTTATCATGAATATATATTGCTTTAGACCCGTAGGTTATTTATTCTGACCTATTACTTATAATACAATGTGTTCAGTTAATTTTCTGCTCAGTATTAAAAAGCAAAACCTTAAAATTGTTTTCCTCTCCTCTACCGTACATCTAATTTAAAACTTATTTCGCGATATTCTTTAATATTATTATACTTTACCAAAGATTTCAATTCACGATTTACTCGAAACTGAAACAGAAAGTTTTCGTTAAATTATAATTTCATTACATTCAATAAGGGAATTCAGTGAAGTCGATTAACCCTCCTAGTGGTTGTCTCCACATGGAATCTCATTAAAAAAATACTGACCTGATCTTGGTATCGATGTCATAGGAAAATCGTCAATATATTGATGATGATATGTATCGTCATTAGCAAAATTAGACAGATCTTGATAGAAAAGATATCTCAGTATAACCTTTTAGAGGGTTAAAAATAATTCCAGTTTGTTGTACATATAATATAATACGTCGCCTTTCAAAGAATAGTTTTGGAAGCGGTTAGGAAAAAATAACTGTCCTGAAAATCAAATCATGTAGTATTTTTAGCCCATTTATTGATTTTAGCTTAGCTGCAGCAAATCAAGTCATATATTTAATATCATAGTATAGATACAAATTACAATTTTCTAGACCTATCATTAAAGTTATTGCCTTAACCAGAAATGTGAAATGAAAATATTTGTTTCAGAATAAAGGCATATTTGCTTTAGACGCAACATCCACTGTAAATGTTCATCAACAACCATTGATCAGTCTAAAAACATCTTAACGAATATCTTATTCAAAAGGAGTTCATTAACTGCTTGTGGTAAGAGTTGTATAATATGCAAGTCACCAACGAATTGCATTCTACACAAAAGCATTGATTCATCAATGGTCAGTGTCTACATTGGATTAAACGGACCCGACTTTTCATTAAACTAAACACCCATGATTAACTAATCTTCATCTTCAGTTAAGATGTTAGGAAAGAGTCCCTCATATATGTGTTAACCATGCTCTACTTCCTTAACTAGTCATCATATCTTAATTTCCTGTCCGACATTCAATCATCATTCTATTCAATTTTTCAAAAGCGCAATTCCAAAATCCAAATATCTGACTGGGGAAATTCCTTATTCACATCTTATTCAATCCAAAATACCATTAGCTGTAACCCTCTGTCGGGCGCAATATAGAACCAACGTGTTCGGGCGCAATATAGAACCAACGTGTTCGGGCGCAATGCGCCTGACAGGCACACATAAAAGAATCGCAAATTTATACCCATGGATTTTAATTATAGTATTCTAAAAATAATCTGCGATCTCCATAGTATTATTAAAACAAAAAACAATGAAATTCGCTTAAAAAAACTTATTTTATGTTTAGAAAACATTAAAAGAAAATTTCAGATCTAGCACTAAATTGACTTAAATTTCCAGGGTAACAAATTAAATAATTTTGGTAAAAATTATACATTGTAGTGCAGAGGTAAAAAGCCGATATTCACTCTGAGTCGTAGTCCTTCAGCTTAAGATCAGCAGAATAGGGCATTGGCAAACAGCACAGCACGTTCCGCTGATCATATTTGCATGAGCCAGGCAGATTACGTTGTGACATTTATTACATTCATAATTTGTCATCCTTCTCAAACCCACAAACCCGTTACCCCTTCATATTTACGGAAAAAGCCACAAAATTTGCATGATGCAGTCATTATATTAATAAAATAAACACCTGTGATATTAAAACACAGATATTACGTACCTTTATATGTGTAACGAATTCGGGCGCAATGTGCCTGAGAGATCAGAATGACGCTAACAGCTGCATACGACGAGCGCGAATAAAATTAAAAGGTTGGTTCCAAACATCCGGTAAAGATAAGATACCAGTAAAATAAGCAGATTTCTACCCCTTCTACGAGAGGAATGTCAGCATATTTGAAACAGGGGAAAACATCATCTAAAAAGCACAACAGTGGTCGAAAATCGAAGCTGAATGACAGAGATCGAAGGGTTTTTGAAGCGGATTGTGCCAAAAAAACACAAGACAACAGCATCCCATATAACATCTGAGATGAACACACATCTACAGGATGCAGTTTGATCAACAACTATCCGGCATGAACTGCGTATGGCAAATATTCATGGTAGAGCGGCTATTTCAAAACCATTGATTACACCATGCAATGCCCTGAAACGACGAATATGGTGTCACGAGGGGGGACGGACGTGTTTGCACATCCAGAGCTAACACGTGTTAACAAAATATTCATGGTAGAGCGGCTATTTCAAAACCATTGATTACACCATGCAATGCCCTGAAACGACGAATATGGTGTCACGAGGGGGGACGGACGTGTTTGCACATCCAGAGCTAACACGTGTTAACAAAATATTCATGGTAGAGCGGCTATTTCAAAACCATTGATTACACCATGCAATGCCCTGAAACGACGAATATGGTGTCACGAGGGGGGACGGACGTGTTTGCACATCCAGAGCTAACACGTGTTAACAAAATATTCATGGTAGAGCGGCTATTTCAAAACCATTGATTACACCATGCAATGCCCTGAAACGACGAATATGGTGTCACGAGGGGGGACGGACGTGTTTGCACATCCAGAGCTAACACGTGTTAACAAAATATTCATGGTAGAGCGGCTATTTCAAAACCATTGATTACACCATGCAATGCCCTGAAACGACGAATATGGTGTCACGAGGGGGGACGGACGTGTTTGCACATCCAGAGCTAACACGTGTTAACAAAATATTCATGGTAGAGCGGCTATTTCAAAACCATTGATTACACCATGCAATGCCCTGAAACGACGAATATGGTGTCACGAGGGGGGACGGACGTGTTTGCACATCCAGAGCTAACACGTGTTAACAAAATATTCATGGTAGAGCGGCTATTTCAAAACCATTGATTACACCATGCAATGCCCTGAAACGACGAATATGGTGTCACGAGGGGGGACGGACGTGTTTGCACATCCAGAGCTAACACGTGTTAACAAAATATTCATGGTAGAGCGGCTATTTCAAAACCATTGATTACACCATGCAATGCCCTGAAACGACGAATATGGTGTCACGAGGGGGGACGGACGTGTTTGCACATCCAGAGCTAACACGTGTTAACAAAATATTCATGGTAGAGCGGCTATTTCAAAACCATTGATTACACCATGCAATGCCCTGAAACGACGAATATGGTGTCACGAGGGGGGACGGACGTGTTTGCACATCCAGAGCTAACACGTGTTAACAAAATATTCATGGTAGAGCGGCTATTTCAAAACCATTGATTACACCATGCAATGCCCTGAAACGACGAATATGGTGTCACGAGGGGGGACGGACGTGTTTGCACATCCAGAGCTAACACGTGTTAACAAAATATTCATGGTAGAGCGGCTATTTCAAAACCATTGATTACACCATGCAATGCCCTGAAACGACGAATATGGTGTCACGAGGGGGGACGGACGTGTTTGCACATCCAGAGCTAACACGTGTTAACAAAATATTCATGGTAGAGCGGCTATTTCAAAACCATTGATTACACCATGCAATGCCCTGAAACGACGAATATGGTGTCACGAGGGGGGACGGACGTGTTTGCACATCCAGTGTAAACGCAGCTTAAGGAACATGTCTTAAAAACGATAGAAATGACATACTGGTTTATTAAAACAAATTCTATAATGCTATACTGTACCTTCAGCTTTTTCCTCCTCAGCCTATGTATCCTTGAAGCCAATTGCAGAGTGGCAAGAGTCTCAGGATAACGTGAAGGTGTCGTGGAGACATGGGCAATCATGGCCGCTCTGCACATTATGCTACCCATTGCTTCTCGCAGAAGTTGCGTCAGTTTGCTATCCCTGGAAATTGAAAATATCAAGATATTAAAACCGATCTAGAGGTCTATATTAAAACTATTGGATGCTGATATCACAGTGAGCAAAACGTTTAATGTCTTCAATGGAAATGGAATACAATGATTGGTTAATGGTGTTTGTCATGCGCAATGGGCACCTTCAAAACAGACTCTTTTCACCGTACCTCAAGAGGGCCGCTGTAAACCAGTTGGACGAGAAACGGGTTAAACTTTACTTTGCGGCGCTTAGATTTTTCAATCGTCTCGCAGAACGGCTATTTCTCCTGCATGTCCGACCCCCTAACCTAATTACCTAACTTAGGCGATAGAGCCTTGAGTGGCATTTACGACTGACGCTTTCCTTTCATAGTATTGTGTGGCGTATCGTTTGGCTTGAGATAGATATCACCTCACGGCCTTCTGCCTTTCCTACAAAGCGTTCACACCTCACGGCCTACTGCCTTTCCCACAAAGCGTTCACACCTCACGGTCTACCGGTTAGGGTACCGAACAAAAGGAGTTACCCCTAGAAGGTCAGTCGCTGACAGCGTAAATGGTGATCGATGCCAGCGGTCACTTAAAAGGGGGATAGCATCTACAGTACACAGATATATACCATGCCGCTAGTGTGAACGAAATTTTAGTGGTAACAATTGTCTACCTGTCGCAGCGTAAAGGTTAACAACCGAGTTCAATACTCGGTCTAGCCAAAGACCGTCGTGTACACGAGGGCTGGTGTATGTCAATATATCGAGGCCTCAAATGTCACCACGTTGGCATGGTGTGGAAGATTAACGGACATGCAATCGGAGGGTTACGAGTTCGAATCCTACCAAAGACCGTCGTGTGCAAAGGGGGAAGGAGTACGTTAAATATTCGTGGTTTCAAATGTCCTCACGTTCGAATGATAGGGAAGTTTGGTAAGTGGATTGTTTGCTCAGGTGTTTCACTCGTCATCTGACCATGGATTAAAATTACGAGGCGTTGTCCTCTGATCTTTCCCTTTAGGATTATTCCTCTGATCCCGGACGGTCGCCAATACCAGTTCTGTTGTTCCAGTGCTGTGTTGAGTTACTTCCTGCCCCACTCTCATGCTTTTGATTGAGGCTAGCAATTGATCGAGATAATATGCGCAGTTGGTCCTTGCGAATGGTCAGCGTTTCGGACATCTATACAGAGTTGTCGAGATCGATGCAGTTGCGGCTTTCAATCTCCTCTAAAACCGTGGTGAAAAATTATCAGTGGGGGAAAGAAACAACGGAGAATGGAATTGACTGACAAAGTTACCTAAAGTTGAAATATGTTTTATTTTTATTTTCGATTCAATTTCGTCGCTCTCAGTTGCCAAAATTACTGTATTTGGGTCTTAAATTTCAGTCACCGAAACAAAACTTAGTGGTGAAAAATACGATTAGTGATCATTAATTTCATACCCTGCCAAAGGAGCATCACTAAATGAATCAAATTCTTAAGGTGGGTATATGACGGTATATGACCGTGCTAAAAGCGATGCCTATAACGTAAAGAAAAAAGCTTTAAAACTACTCTTCAGAGAGGGCTCCCACGTATATGTACGTCATCTGACCGTGGTTTAAAATTATGTAGTGTTGTCCTCGGATCTTCCTCTTTGGGATCGATCCCAACCATTATCAATAGCTCGTTGTGTTGCTCAAGTACTACGTTAACTAAAATACCTACATACACACATCTTTTCTCTGTCCTGTAGATAGGCTAGCAACAAAAAACTGTTTTGATACTTTTGACCAATCTTTACTGTGATTCTTTAAACCTATATACAGTCGAACCCCGTTAAAGTTAACCGTCACCGAACCCAATAAAAAGTTCACTATAACCGATGGCTCAATTCATCCAATTTTGTTCACACATTAAAATTTCTTAGCATTTGATGGTGGTTTTGTTGAAAACAATCATTGGAACATATAACACAATTTACTAAATTCTATAAATTATTAAATACTTAGATAAACAATTTTTATCATGTTTATTAGAAATAAAGATTTCAGTAGTTTTACTTACTTTTATTTTTACTCCTTAAGGAGAAAATTCGTAAGTTTGGATTGGGTACATTTCGATTTTAAGTACAGTTAATCAATTTTTTAAATGGACGATTACAAAAAGATTCCATATTCCTTTTGTCCGCATTTTCCGTAGAAAAGAAAGTAATTAGAATTACCTTTGGAAATCTGGAAAAATATCTGTAGAAGGGAAAATTCCGTTCACTACATGCGAACTTACATTTTCTCAGGAGTTCACTATAAGCGTTTAATATAAAATTAGTTAAATAGGAGTTCAATCGTGACCAATGAAAACGTTCACTGTGACCGAGATTTCACTAGTTCCCGGGTTCACTATAGTGGGGTTCGACTGTATGTGGCTCTAAATGAGTGTTGTGGGGGATATACATATATGTTACCGCTAAAGTTCAGTATTCAACTATTCTACAGATTATCTAAGTAAAATGTAAATTAACTAGGGTAATCCGTTAAAGTGCCGAAAATTGTTTAATTTCTCAAATTACATAGGTAATCTGCAAATTATCTAGGTAATCTGCAAATTGTCAAGATAATCTGCAAACTTTCAACATAATCTGCACATTACCTACTAGGCACTCGTTAAAGTGAAAATAAGATCTTTGCTCGAACAAATCTGCAAATTGTCAAAATAATATACACATTACCTACTAGGCACTTGTTAAAGTGAAAATAAGATCTTTGCTGGAACAACAGCAACGTTTCTGTACGCTTAAATTAACATAATGGTATTTATTTAATTTTCGATACCTAAAGAATCAAGTTAATTCTATCAAACAATCAACAAATTGTTGATAGAATCAGTCATCAATCAATTGAAACACTTTAATAGAAAGAATCAAACGGTTTAAAATATTATTACAATTAAGGAAATGAACATTATGTTATTTATTTATTTTTCGATATCTAAATAATAAAGTTAATATAATCAAACAATCAAACAATTAGTTGATAGAATCATCAATCAATTAAAAAACTATAATAAAAAGAATCAAACGGTTTAAATTATTATTACATTTAAGGAAATTAACATAATGTTATTTGTTTATTTTTCGATATCTAGGTGTAGGGAAAGGAAATGAGAGAAACAAACTTTTGAACTTTAACGATACGGAAGTCGGTAATGTGCACATTACCTGGGTTAAATGCAGAAAACTCTTGATTCTGCACGTTAACGGAGCAAATCGGTTATTCTTCATATTAGCTATATAATGTGCACATTAACGGCTTTCGAGCTTTAGCGGTAACATATATATTGCTTGGAAATGTGACTCTCAAGGGTTGGCATAGCTGTATAGACTGGCCCAATCAGTACATTCTGTATATGCTCTTGAATTAAACAATTATTATCTAATACCATCAATAAACAACACGATAAAAACAAATGGCAAGCTTAGAATATATGTACTAATACACGAAAGAATCTATAGAAAAGTATTACTTGTAAGGCACATGTTTCTGGCCATTGAAAAGCGCTAAGATCACATTTCCCAATGCAGAGAGGGACAGACAGCCTCCAGAGCTACCGTCTCGAGATTTGCTCGTCTTCTCACAACTGCCCAGGTCGAAGAGATGGAGTCGACTACGTCCACCGGCAACTGCGCAAAACACATATCACGTTACAACTCACTTAATATATCCCAAAACACGTTGCATAAAATATTCAATTTTCTTTTATTTAAAATATCATGTAGTGGTGTTATTGATAATCCACTAGTCAAGATTACGACAGCCTAGATCAAGTCCAACAGAACCATGTTGCACAAATCTCAATGTGACCAACTCCTGATTTTCCAGGAGCTGTATCACAGAGACACCAATACATCTCAACTATTATAAAAGGAAAGGTATTATAAAAGCAAAGGTACGTTGCATAAAATATTCCATTTTTTTTTAATATTTAAAGTAGCATGTAGTGGTGTTATTGATAATCCCCTAGGTCAAGATTACGACAGCCTAGACCAAGTCCAAAAGACCATGCTGCACAAATCGCACTGTGACTAACTCCTGACTATCCAGGAGCTGTACCACAGAGACACCAATACATCCCAACTATTATAAAAGGAAAGGTACAGACGAATCTATAGGACTTTCAGTAATGAAATTTGGCGAACAGGTAGTCCGAATTTTGTGCGAAGCCCTAATTTTAAAATTTAATCTAGAATATTTTTAATAAACTTATTGGCATTTATTTATTATTTGTTTTCTTGTGAATGGTATAAAATATAGGGAAGAGTTGCTGCAGTCATAGACAGCTTGGACAGTTCTTTAACTCCTTTCACACAAGTCAAATGACATGTGTGCACACTTCAATTATGGATTAGTCTGGTACAGTCTTTTTAACGTAATGAGGGATACTAAGAGTAAGAGGAGAGACAAATCACGTTTGGTAGGTTTTTGATTTTCACTATTAACAAATTGTCACGACTGTTAGATCACTATTCGTTCCTATGAGTGGCCAGTTCAAATTTACATCCAAAAGCTATTAGGCAATTCTTTGGGGTGAGACAGACTTCATAAACTGGTACCTCACTAAAATGAAGTTGCCTTTCTCTACCTATACCATGGATAGCTTGTAGAAGATACTTAATAAATGCAGAATTTCAATTCTTGAGTACATTAGAATCTGGCAACACACTTGGCTACCCGAATCTGACATCACTAGTTTTTTTACGCGATTTCGAGCGCATGCAAATATTCTTTTTGAAAAAAAGGCAAAAAAAAAAGAGTTCGACTGTTATACGGAGATCGGATTGATGTTGATAGTTTATTGATTTGATGGTTGTACTGATGTAGATAGTTGAATAATTATGCTGAGATAGTATTGATGTGTTGATATTTAATTGATGTAGCCTACTGTATTTTTCACGTTAGTAATGAATTCTGTGTTGTGTTAACGAGCATTCCAGTCCTCGTTGTAGCATTCAAAAGACAAGAAACATTAACCCTAAACGACTTATGAGGATGGACAGTCCTACATACATACAATACAAAGTTAAAATTCTGGTATACCATTTGGGAGAATCATGCTACTGTACAAACCAAAAAGGCATTGTTTCCAAGGGTGTTCATAGTGGATCTTGATGTCTTCAGTAAAGTTAAACTTAAAGTAAATCCAAGGATGAATAGTGAAGGGATGTAAAAGTGGGGATTGACGTTAAAAAATACACCAAAAACACATTACCTTAACAAAAGCAAATCTAAAAATCATCGTCAGTGAAGAAACGAGCTCGAATTTTACAACTCGAGGGACCTTGCATAAGACATAATCTAAACTTTTACGCAAAGAGGATTAGTGGTCTATTAAAGAAAGCTTTTATCTTAAAGATAATTGCGTAGGATGAGTGATTGACGTACATGGTACAGAAAAGAAGTTATTAAATTCTATGCTGGGTCTTACTATCCTCTATAAACCCAAAAGCTCATTTTTAAAGACAGTTACGCAACGACGTATTTAGTTTTCTGTGGATTATCCGAATTAATAGTCTCCTAGACGACAGTATTTTGAAAATCCTCTTCGTCATCAATTTTAAATTAGGATGTAATCCATTTATTGTTCAGCTATTGTTTTATGTATTGATTATACTAACGATGCTGTATTGCATTATACTCGTGTGTTTAGTAACTTACTTACTAAAACAAAACAAAAATACTCGTCATCGGACCATGGTTCAAAATTACGTGGTGTTATCTTCGCATCTTTCCCTTGGGGGACTGTTCGTGGACCGTCGTCAATACCCCGTTGTGTTGCTCTAGTACGACGTTAATTACAAATTACCTTATCTTTCTATTATAAAAAAAAATTCGGTCTTTTTCAGTTTTATTCGTTTTGTGATTGGTAGATAGCGAGTCACGTGCTAGCGAGTCTTGTGGTTCAACGGACTAATGAATTTGGAGCACGTGCATACGATAAACACAGTTATATTTTTCATTAATTCATTCATAAAATTTGAGAGTACGCGCTAGAAAGTTTGCGATGTTTTCAGAAGAACCAGCAAATTCGGTCGCCGTTTCTATAGCGACAATCGAATGTGAAAATCTTAAAAAGTACCATTACAACACGGAACAGCTAAAACATTTAAAATTATAAGGATATTTCCTCTGAATTTTAACAATAGGTTATTTATTTATCAATTTCCTTTTTCATGTGGAAATAAGATGTTTTGTTCTTGACATTTTTTAAGAGACTAGGGGGCTCCGCCCCCTGTTCGCTTACGCTCTCCAACCCCCGTGGATTGCTGCGCAATCCCATTTGGTTTGCTTCGCAAACCAACACTCCTTTCACAGATGCCATTTGGTTTGCTTCAAAAACCAACATTCTTTTCGCAGAGTGAAACTATCTGAATAATTCGTATTATCCAGATTCCTCTTTCCAGTCCATGACGTCACATCGAGGACTTCGTCACCTGCTCGCTTACGCTCGACGACTTCCGGGGATTGCTATGCAATCCCGTTTGGTTTGTTTCGCAAACCAATACTTCTTTCGCAAGTGATTTCACTTTTTTTAGCTTTAACACTTAATGCACCCTAAACTAATAGCCGCATCAGTAAAACATCTTCTGTATCTTGTTGCCTGTACAATTTTAAGTAAACAGTGTTAATCTCCAAACTTTACGATCTGTACTTTGTACTTTGTTGGAAAAACTGTCTGAGAACAGAGGGAAAAAAGCGAGCCTATTTCCTCGCCAAATAAAAAAAAATAGTTTTTATGGCAATTGTTGCTACGATAAATTTGATATCTGGCAAACCCGATAATCAAAATTGCAACCCACTACTGCTTGCGGAATCTGCTATGCAAACTGAAAAATACGAAATTTGTGTCACTAACTTTTGATTGCATCGAATTTATTTATGAACCAATTTTAAAAATAATTGTACCATAAGGAAGAGTACATTCTGAGGTATATTGTGATATTTTTAAAATTAAAAACTAACAGTAATACGATATAGATATGTCCGTTTTAGTTTTGTATCGGAAGTTACGATCTGAAAGTTCCAAAAATTGTATGACCAACTTTTAATTGCATTCATTTTATTTATTAACCAATTTGAAAAATAATTGTACCATAAGAAAGAGTGTAATGTAATGTATTCAGTAATGTTCTCAAATTTAAAAAATAATGGGTTTTGCTCTAGATATAACGGTTGTAACAAAAAGTAGCGAAAATATCCAAAGATTCCGAATTTTGTATGACCAACTTTTGATCGCATCCAATTTAATTATTAACCGATTTCAAAAATAATAGTACCGTAAGAAAGAGTACATTCTGAGGTATACTGCGATATTTTAAAAATTAAAAACTAATAGTAATAAGATATAGATACGGCAGTTTAAAAAAAAAGTAACAAAAATGTCCCGATTTTTCCCGAATTTCAAAAAAATATTATCAAGAACCAAATTGAAATTAAAAAAAAACTCGACGAGCTGCAAAAATTTACGTTGAGAGGTACTCTTTAAAAAAAACTCACGGCTGAAAACTGAAAATTTGTACGTGTTTTGCTCACTCGCGGAAGAAATTTCACTTCTTCAATTTTGACACTTAATAAAACCTAAACTAATAGCCGCATCGGAAAAATATATTGATAATTATCCAGGGAATACGATGAAGAACAAACCATGTTAATTTCATTTTTTTCCGAGCAGTACTTTCTCGGGAAACCGTCTAAGAATCGAGCTAAACAACACAGTTTTCAATCCTGCGGCGACGGCGGCTGCGGCGGTAACTTTTTTTTAATATAGAGAGATATTTCCGTGTATGAGCCGAGAAATTTTGCAACGTTTACTGAAGCTAAAGTACTGGAGTCCGCTTATATACGGATCCGCTAATCTCGCAAAAAAAAAAAGTAGGTAATTTTCCGTTACTCGGGCGCATGCGATAAATATCGCAATGGCAAGGGAAGGGAATCTTCAATTAAGGTCGTATACTAGAGGTCCGGGACCAATCCAGCAGCGATCCATATGGGGATGGATTGTGAAGCAATCCCCTCCCTTCATTGTTGAAAAGTATAGTTCGCAGAGCGAACTAAATATGATTGCGTAGCAATCATCGGGGATTGACGAGCGATAGTGAGCTGTAGGCGGTGCCCCCTAGTAACTAAAATAAATATTTAAGCACTTTCTCTCTTATCTCTCTCCTCTTTCTATCTTCTTTCCATTCTTTCTCTCTTCTCTTTCTCCTCTTTCTTCCCCCCCCCCTCTTTCTTCTCTCTACCTCTCTCTTCTCTATCTCTACTCTGTCTCGGTATTATCTGTATAACCATCTGTTGTGTACACATGTACATATCCGTCATGCTACATATACTCGTCCCTTAACGACTTTTAAGCAGTTCTTGAATTTCTTTCGACCTGCAAATAATCCTACCTAAAATTTCTTCAACCAATCCATGAGCTTATTTAGTCATTCTGTTATGTGTACTAAAAGCAATCCTAGGAGATTCCGTGATACTGATGGCTAAAAATTGCAGTATTGTTTATTTAGTTTAAAATAAATGCAAAAATATAAGCAAAATATTTCTATGCAGTTCTCGAAACTTCAGTATCGAAAGTAAAAAATAGAGACATACACTTATATTTCGGTAGACACTCATAAAATTAAAATAAATGGGTAGCACAAAAATTTTAAAACAGATGTTTTATCTAAAAACATAATTCTTCATTTTGTATGATTCATCATTCTGTATACACTCATACAAAACTAAAAAAGAACAATAAAAATTTCACGAAGAAAGATTTCCCAACAAAAATGTTATACTATGATACCTAGTGAAGTAATTCTATTACATATACGTTATCTTGGAATACGGAAGACTTTCTTTACTTCCGTCCGGGGCAAAGACGCAATTTCCGGATTCTAAGCTTAACTATTATTACCTGAGAATCGCAGTTTATCAACTAAGCTGGAAATGGGGTGTTAATGATAAAAATCAACCAATTGGTTAAGAACCATCTTCACGTGAGATGAAATCTGCGTCTGATAGAAAATGTATGCAGCTAAGAAACGCGGTATTTCAATGGATTTTCAGCCCAATAGAAAAGGAATGAAACTGTCTGAAAAATATATTATTTACAAAATGTCATAATCTTAACCGAATCCAAATGTTTATGTACTTTTTACTTATTATAGTGAATGCACTTTTTTCTTATAGTGAAAGTACTTTTTACTTATAATGAAAGTACTTTTTACTTATAGTGAATGTACTTTTTACTTTTAGTGAAAGTACTTTTTACTTATAGTGAAAAATGGTTATAAATTATTAATTTTTGAAATATAAGAACAAATATTTCGTCTTTAAAGAGCTGTGCGGAGTAAAAATGCTTTTTGTCAATTGCAAGTTTATGCTATAAGCAGACGATATAGTAGGTTATTCGAATTCAATGTGTTCATTCTGTGTGTTCTTACCTCCTCCTCGGCCACCTTTCTCCACCCTGTATTGATACACGTGTAGAGTGAAAAGAAAATGGGCGTTTTTGGCATCTTCATCATTCTCTGAAATGAAACCAACTGAATCAGAAAGCATATATAAATAAATATTTGACGTTTACATAAAAGCTATCAACTAAGAGTCAGGATTAATAGAAGAAGGAATAAGGTTTGATAGTAGTATTCTTAACACGTTGTATCCTTTCAACTGTGATGTACCTCAGATATACTGTCTAGACATAATGGAATACACTAGATGGACCAAAATATCTACACACTGCAGAAATTCGGAGGAGGTACCATGTTACTGTGGGGTTGTTTTCCTGGTTACAACTCGGCCCATTGCTTTTTGTACCTGGTACCACGAACGCTGACATGTAACTCGACGTTCTAGACAATTCGGCGTTGCCTACGCCATATCATTACTAAGGCGATGATGATTGTTCCTTCCAACAGGATCGAGCTTCATGTCATACTGCAAAACATATGCTGGACTGGTTTCCTGAAAATGAGGTGAATTTGCTTGACTGGCCTGTTTAGTGCCCAGATCTCAATCCGATCAAGCACTTGTGGGATAAATTGGAGCAACGAGTACGACACCTCAACGCTCATCTTCACAACAATCGCTTCTCACAGCCTTACAAGAGGCATGGCGAACTATTCCTGTCGTGATTACAGATAGGGTGTGGAAAGTATGCCTCGATGTGTAGCATCTGTAATACAAGCAAGAGGGGAGGGCCTACTCGTTACTAAATGGAATATAAAGCACTTCCTCTGAAAACCACGCAGTCCAAAAACGATAGTCCATATAGTGTATATAGTCGTACAGACATGTTACTTTCAAATTTACACTAATTAAAAGTTCAGTTTTGCAAAACATACTCTTTTAATATAGAATGCTTGTAATTTAATTTTAATTAAGTGATTTTGACGAGATATCTCGTCTATCAAGATCTGACATGTTCTGCCTACGACGAGGTATTACATCGAAGTATTGCATTTTTTATGTCACGATGAGCTCGAGATCTGATCAGTTTTGTAATGACGAGATATATCGTCCAATAATATCTTGTCAGTTTTGCTAATGCCGAGATATATTGTCCAATAATATGTAGTCAGTTCTGCTAATGCCGATATAATTTGTCAAGACAACAGCCACCATTAAAGGTTTGATATATATCCCAAGCTTAAGAAATGTGGAATATTTCGAGAATATGTTATGGATAAGTATGGCGTTAGGTTAAAAACATAATAAAAGATAAGCTTCGATATGCTGTAAAGGTTATTTGAGCAGTTTTACTATTTTCATAATTAAAATATATCTCTCTATATTAAAAAAAAGTTACCGCCGCCGCCGCCGCCGCCGCCGAAGAATTGAAATTTTTGTTGTTTAGCTCCATTCTTAGACGGTTTCCCGAGAAAGTACTGATCGGAAAAATATGAAATTAACATGCTTTGTTCTTCATCGTATTCCCTGGATAATTATTAAGATTTTTTTCCGATGCGGCTATTAGTTTAGGTTTTATTAAGTGTTAAAGTTGAAGAAGTGAAATTTCTTCCGCGAGTGAGCAAAACACATTCAAAATTTCAGTCTTTAGTCGTGAGTTTTTTTTTAAGAGTACCTCTCAACGTAAATTTTTGCAGCTCGTCGAGTTTTTTTTTAAATTTAAATTTGGTTCTTGATAATATTTTTTTGAAATTCGGGAAAAATCGGGACATTTTTGTTACTTTTTTTTAAAACTGCCGTATCTATATCTAATTACTATTAGTTTTTAATTTTTAAAATATCGCTGTATACCTCAGAATATACTCTTTCTTACGGTACTATTATTTTTGAAATCGGTTAATAATTAAATTGGATGCGATCAAATGTTCGTGATACAAAATTCGGAATCTTCGGATATTTTCGCTACTTTTTGTTAAAACCATTATGTCTACGGCAAAAACCATTATTTTTTAAATTTGAGAACATCACTGAATACACTACATTACACTCTTTCTTATGGTACAATTATTTTTCAAATTGGTTAATAAACAAAATCGATGCAATTAAAAGTAGGTCATACAATTTTCGGAACTTTCAGATCGTAACTTCCGATACAAAACTAAAATGGTCATATCTATATAGTATTACTGTTAGTTTTTTATTTTAAAAATATTGCAGTATACCTCACAATGTACTCTTTCTTACGGTACAATTATTTTTAAAATTGGTTCATAAATAAATTCGATGCAATCAAAAGTTGGTGACACAAATTTCGTATTTTTCAGATCGCATAGCTGCTTCCGAAAGCAGTAGTGGGTTACACTTTTGACTATCGGGTTTGCCAGATATCAAATTTATCGTAGCAACAATTGCCATAAAAACGATTTCTTTTTATTTGGCGAGGAAAAAGGCTCGCTTTTTCCCCTCTGTTCTCAAGACAGTTTACCGACAAAGTACAGATCGTAAAGTTTGGATATTAACAATGTTTACTTAAAGTTGTACAGGGAACAAGATGCAGAAGATTTTTTACTGATGCGGCTATTAGTTTAGGGTGCATTAAGTGTTAAAGCAAAAAAAAGTTAAATCACTTGCGAAAGAAGTATTGGTTTGAGAAAGCAAACCAAACGGGATTGCGTAGCAATCCCCGGGGTCGGCGAGCGTAAGCGAGCAGGGCGCGAAGCCCTCACTGTGACGTCATGTACCGGAAAGTGAAATCAGCATAATACGAATTATTCAGATAGTTTCACTCTGTGAAAGGAATGTTGGTTTGCGAAGCAAACCAAATGACATCTGTGAAAGGAGTGTTGGTTTGCGAAGCAAACCAAATGGGATTGCGCAGCAATCCCCGGGGGTTGGCGAGCGTAAGCGAGCAGGGGGCGGAGCCCCCTAGTATATATATATATATATATATGTGTATATATATATATATATATATATATATATATATATATATATATATATATATATATATATATATATATATATATGTGTGTGTGTGTGTGTGTGTTGTGCCTATTCTGTAAATAGGGCCGTTGTAGCCATGTTGGAAGAGCATAGGATTAGCAATAGGATGTTTGCCAGTTCGAATCCAGCTAAAGACCGTGCTGTACAGGGGGGGGGTGCACGTTAAATCTGTCGTGGCCTAAAGTGTCCTCACGTTGTGAAAGTTTGGAGAGTGGGGTGCCAGCTCAGGTGTTGCCTCGTCATCTGACCGTGATTCAAAATTACGTGGTGTTGTCCTCGAATTTCCATTTTGGATTGACCCCTGACCGTCGTCAATAGCCAGGAGTGTTGCTCCACTACGAGGTTAATTAAAATACCTACCTACCCACTCTGTAAATGATACGACTGAATCTGTAAGTTGATTTATGAGACACATGCACAGTAAAAACTCTAATTGCATTGAAATTAAATTTCTACTTAAAAGTTTAATGTTGAAACTTTTAAATAATTTGAAGGTGAAGGTATGAAAAACAAAGATTTTATGTTTTATTTGTTGAGTCTCAAATTTTTTAAGTAACTTAATTAACTAATAATATACTTCCCGTTAAAAATAAGAAGCAACATACAAAGCACTTTAAGAAAAATACAATGAAGAGTATGTCTTAAATTACAGTGGTTAATTATTTTGAAAATAAAGTGCTACGAAATATAATCTTAATATTGATTTACTGAGTTTTGCAGGATTGTTTTTACTGTAAATGGGGGGGGGGGAACTATCTGTCTCAAGTATGATTCTTTTCTAATTTTACCGTATTCAGTTTTATTTTAAGAAGTTGTCATTTTATTTTGTAAATAAAGCGACTTAATGTGAATGGGATTTGTAAGTAAATACTTCAGAAATAAAGATAGAAAATAACTAAAATTAACTAACATTTAGAAGTTAAGTCATCTTTTTCAGAAATGATTGCAAAGTAACTTTTGAGCACATCAAAAAGCAATTTTTTCGTTCTATGCTTGTTTCTTTTATCTTTATTTATTTTTTCTTCTTCAAGAACACTTTAATTTGCATTTGAAAATGTTTCAACATTTTACTGAAGTGAATTTTTTTTGCCTGTCAATAATTCTAAGCATTCTTATCTCTTATAATATTCCATTATGAAACAGGAAATTAGTTTTTCCGCAACAGACATAAGTAATTTTTTCTTAGATTAATTTAACTATCGTCTGTGTGGTATTTTCTTTATATCTCATTAAAACAATGAAATAAATTTTTTTGAAAATAACCATTACATTTGTATTCCTGTATTCCTCGTTAGTTATAATTAATAAATGTTATTCCCTTTTTAAGGGAACAAGAGCAGAAGAATCTATAAAAAATTTTGATTTTTTTACTATAAATTTAAATAAATGTTTAGACAATTTTGTTTAAAATTATATATTATCTATTGAGATACGTTAAGTAGAACTATTTTAAATAATTTTTTCAAAAATACCTGTACGTGTAAACCCTTAAACTTTAATACCTCAAAATGTGTATATTTTCAATAAAAGGAACATTTTTTCAAAATCTATTTAAAGAAATATAAAAAATGGTTTACAGGTATAACATGGCCTATAACATATTTTAACACAGGCATTTTTAATCTATCTGCTCAGAAAAGTTCATTTAATTGTTAAAAAAAGCTGAAAATTGGTCACGTTTAAAAAAGAAAGAGGTTGAAGAAGAAAAAATCTCAAAATATAAGTTTTTTAAAAATCGTTGTGTTAAAGTGTTTAAAAGTGTCTTCATAATCTGTATAAAAAGTTCAAAGCAATATACATAAAAGATTCTTTGAAAATATTCCTTACAATTTGACCATTTTAACATTATGGAGATAGGACTTCACCTGCCCCTTTAATTAATATAGGATACGGAGGTATTTTAATTAACGTCGCACTGAAGCGACACAACGGGTTATTGGCAACAATCCGGGATCAGTCCCCGAATGAAAGGTAATTAACATAGGAATAAATGTGTATATCTATCTGTGTAATCACAGGTTTGTAAGAATCCTCCGGCTTGTTCCGATTCTTCAGCACATTGAATTCTTCAGTTTGTTAAGATCCTCCGATTCATTAAGATTATCGGGTTACATAAGAATCTCCTGTTTGATCCTATTCTCCGGTTTGTAAGGATCCTAATTACTCATGGGATCTTCTGGTTTATTAGGATCATCCAGGTTGGTAGGTTTCTCCAGTTTTCCCCTATTGTCCAGTTCGTAACGATTCTCCGGTTGACTCCGATCTTTAGGCTTGTTAAAATTCTCAAGTTTGTTAAGATACGCAATATTATTTTTAATGTAGTACTAATTGTGAAAATCCATTTCATTACATTCATTTAAAAATATATTTTTATGAGTTGTGTTTGGCACAGTAGATCCCAAGACTACTTAGAGTCAATAAGTACTACTCGATAACTCAAGTAGATTATTCCATGATGAACGGTTTTCAATTCAATGTGTAGTTACAACTTATATTTTTAGAAATTTTTGAATACTTAATAGATTTATATAACATCTCAAACTTCACATAGAGTTTATAAAAGCTAAACTAGAAAAAAACTCGGACTCCACATGAACTAAATCCTAACATAAATTCGTGAAAGTAATTGTGGTTTAAAACGCCGTCCTTAATGAAGCAAAAAGCGCAATTCCCTTACCTGGCGTTCGAGCTGCCATAGCAGCATCCAACAGGAAGGCCGCTCTCTCGGCAGTGGGAGCCCTCAACTCGCTCTGGTTCATGAGCTGGGACCCGAAGACGGGGTCGTCCCTTAAGTACACTCCTGGGGCCGACCCGCTCCCCTCGGTACCTGCAACAAACGAGACCGCAATTTGAGGACAATCCCCTAGAGAGCAATTCCGTGATATGTATCTAATGAACACATCGTCAACTCCTGGTGATTCATAAAGTCCGTTAGGAAATTGCCGACTATTAGATGTTTTTGAATAACTTTTAAAGGTTTCAAAGAGAGGTTTCGTTCAGATGATCGAAGACTTGTTATCATTTAAAAATTATAACTTTTTTCGAAAAGTATTTTCTTATTACTGCATGGTCAAGTGATGGCTGCAACTTCACGCATACTGCGACTCGCCAAAAGTTGACAGCGTAAACATATACAAAAATACAACGTTAAATATTTATTTACAACGCAATAGCTATGCTCACGTCACATCGACAAGTATTATAACGATGACAAGCAAGCATTTGAGTACAATTCTCTGATAGGTATCCAACAAACCCATCATCAACTCCTGATGACTCATGAAGTCTGTTACGAAAATACCAAATGTTAGGTATTATTGAATAACATTTTTAAGATTTCAAAAAGAGGTTTAGTAAAGATTTGCAGACTTTTCCACGATTAAAATTGAATTTTTTTCCGTGTAAGATTTTCTTATTTCCTCGGGTTTAAGAGATTGTTACCATTTCACTTATACAGCGACTCACCAGAAGTTGACGAATGTGAACGTGCAAAAACGAAACGCATTTTATCATCAACGCAGTAGCTATGCTCACAACAGAATAGCAAGTTATTGTACACAGAATGTACTATGTATTACACAATAAGACACAACACAGGAATAACTATGGTATGCCAGCACAGCTGTAAGATCTTGTCAACTTGGTATGATCGTGCACCACCTAGGACAGATGTCTAGGTCTGGTGAAATCTTTTCAACCACTTCCAATTGGGCGTAGTAGTAAATTAGTTTGTGGAATAAGTTTTAACTCAGTTGGTAATTTGATAATCATGTAAGGGTTGATATTGGATCGAGCTCATGTGAATTTGTCACACAAATTATCTTGATTTGAGGTATCCTTATATTTTGAACTGGACATATGTAACCATTTGCTCACATGTTCATAGTCCACTTTATGGCTAGCGATGTACATCACTTAAGACTACTTATTATGAGTAACAGTAGTTCATTATGAAAAAAATAATTCATTATGTATGTGGGGTTATTGGGTCGGGTTTTTTTATGTCTAGGGGTTGTCTCAGGTAGAAGACTTATTTTAGAAAACAATTATATTTATTAACAAAAATTACTATTTACATTACAAATAAGATTACCGCGAAAAGGAACAACGGAAAAACACACCCATGCTGGCGATTGAAAAATGTCTGACTCCGCATACTCTGTGAAGGCTCCAGACTGTTCTAGAAAGATCGCGGAACTCACCTGCGCAGTAACAGAAATTTAGAACTAGTAATATAATAGTAGTTTGGTCTGATTCGTGCTGTCATCTACTGGCTTCGGTAAACAGTAGAAATTACTCGCATGAAAATTCCTACATGTATTATAATAGTTATGATGGGGTTATACCATAGTTGCGGACGTATGTGTCATTTCTTGGAGATATGTGCTTGCATGTCCTATGAAGGCCGAGTTGCAAGTATGAAGGCCGAGTTGCAAGTATGAAGGCCGCGTTGCAAGTATGAAGGCCGAGGTTTATTAATCACGTGATACTTTCATCACCTTATTTTGATATGAACAGCTGAAAACATTGGGGACCCTGATTTATTGTATCACTGCATGCGTTCATTGCCCACTTCATAGCTGGAAATATCTCCCACAAATACTTTGTTAACCCTCCAAGTAGTTTCGACGAGATATTTCGTCCAACGAGATCGGAACAATTTTGCTAATGGCAAGAAACCTCGTTATAAAGATGAAGATCAAAATCTGGAAAGATGTGTTTTCTCACGACGAGGTACTGTTCCATCAAGACCAGATCAGTTTTTCTTATACTTTTGATTCACATTCCGAGATAACCTCCACGAGGGTTAATTACCGCACGTATATGATTGGGCTCTTTGTAAGCTTTGGTGACTACTGTAGTTAGGATCTAAAAGTTATCTCCTCAGCGTGTATCATCTAAATTATAATACATAAAAGTTACTACCTAGAAAGTTGGAGGATGAATTTGAACATAAAGTTACTTTTTCGTAACAAGGGTTTCCATTTTGCACTTTTAGCAAGCCGGAGTGAAACAGCGTAACTTTGTATCTAACAAAAAGTACTTCATGGTAGAGTTGATTCACACTGTTAAATATACTACTGCATAGTAAGTTTATTTTTGCTTTGAAGTTAGAGGTGGCTAATCCCGCTACAATATTTTTCTTCAGAATGTAGCGGTAGCCAAATTCGATAGATGACGCCATTAGTTGAGTGATTAACATTCGCGTGAGACTGTGAGAACTGCAGTGAGATCACTGTTATAATTGTCCTGTCTTGCCTTTAGCAGCCGAGTGTGAGTGCCCTTGTGAAGTGAAGGCTGAGTAGCAGTGAATGGAGTGAAGCGTGATTGTAAATGTCTGTGTCCGCTATCGCAGAGCGTCAGGTGGTCGTTGAAAGTGATTAGCATCGCATTGGGGATTCAACTATCCATCGCAGTTGTAAATTTTTGTATGTTTAAAACATGTTCGTCAGTCACCAATTTGGAAGCCGGAATAAAACAGTATAATCCTGTATTTACCAAAACGTACTTCATGGTAGAGTTGGTCTACACTGTTATATATACTATTGCATGGTAAGGGTATCGCAGAGCGTCAGGTGGTCGTTGAAAGTGATTAGCATCGCATTGGGGATTCAACTATCCATTGCAGTTGTAAATTTTTGTATGTTTAAAACATGTTCGTCAGTCACCAATTTGGAAGCCGGAATAAAACAGTATAATCCTGTATTTACCAAAACGTACTTCATGGTAGAGTTGGTCTACACTGTTATATATACTATTGCATGGTAAGGGTATCGCAGAGCGTCAGGTGGTCGTTGAAAGTGATT
Organism: Metellina segmentata; assembly: GCA_947359465.1. NCBI lineage: Eukaryota > Metazoa > Arthropoda > Arachnida > Araneae > Tetragnathidae > Metellina > Metellina segmentata. The sequence continues at coordinate 60,319,412 of OX375877.1, read as the reverse complement.
AGCATCGCATTGGGGATTCAACTATCCATTGCAGTTGTAAATTTTTGTATGTTTAAAACATGTTCGTCAGTCACCAATTTGGAAGCCGGAATAAAACAGTATAATCCTGTATTTACCAAAACGTACTTCATGGTAGAGTTGGTCTACACTGTTATATATACTATTGCATGGTAAGGGTATCGCAGAGCGTCAGGTGGTCGTTGAAAGTGATTAGCATCGCATTGGGGATTCAACTATCCATTGCAGTTGTAAATTTTTGTATGTTTAAAACATGTTCGTCAGTCACCAATTTGGAAGCCGGAATAAAACAGTATAATCCTGTATTTACCAAAACGTACTTCATGGTAGAGTTGGTCTACACTGTTATATATACTATTGCATGGTAAGGGTATCGCAGAGCGTCAGGTGGTCGTTGAAAGTGATTAGCATCGCATTGGGGATTCAACTATCCATCGCAGTTGTAAATTTTTGTATGTTTAAAACATGTTCGTCAGTCACCAATTTGGAAGCCGGAATAAAACAGTATAATCCTGTATTTACCAAAACGTACTTCATGGTAGAGTTGGTCTACACTGTTATATATACTATTGCATGGTAAGGGTATCGCAGAGCGTCAGGTGGTCGTTGAAAGTGATTAGCATCGCATTGGGGATTCAACTATCCATCGCAGTTGTAAATTTTTGTATGTTTAAAACATGTTCGTCAGTCACCAATTTGGAAGCCGGAATAAAACAGTATAATCCTGTATTTACGAAAACGTACTTCATGGTAGAGTTGGTCTACACTGTTATATATACTATTGCATGGTAAGGGTATCGCAGAGCGTCAGGTGGTCGTTGAAAGTGATTAGCATCGCATTGGGGATTCAACTATCCATCGCAGTTGTAAATTTTTGTATGTTTAAAACATGTTCGTCAGTCACCAATTTGGAAGCCGGAATAAAACAGTATAATCCTGTATTTACCAAAACGTACTTCATGGTAGAGTTGGTCTACACTGTTATATATACTATTGCATGGTAAGGGTATCGCAGAGCGTCAGGTGGTCGTTGAAAGTGATTAGCATCGCATTGGGGATTCAACTATCCATCGCAGTTGTAAATTTTTGTATGTTTAAAACATGTTCGTCAGTCACCAATTTGGAAGCCGGAATAAAACAGTATAATCCTGTATTTACCAAAACGTACTTCATGGTAGAGTTGGTCTACACTGTTATATATACTATTGCATGGTAAGGGTATCGCAGAGCGTCAGGTGGTCGTTGAAAGTGATTAGCATCGCATTGGGGATTCAACTATCCATTGCAGTTGTAAATTTTTGTATGTTTAAAACATGTTCGTCAGTCACCAATTTGGAAGCCGGAATAAAACAGTATAATCCTGTATTTACCAAAACGTACTTCATGGTAGAGTTGGTCTACACTGTTATATATACTATTGCATGGTAAGGGTATCGCAGAGCGTCAGGTGGTCGTTGAAAGTGATTAGCATCGCATTGGGGATTCAACTATCCATCGCAGTTGTAAATTTTTGTGTGTTTAAAACATGTTCGTCAGTCACCAATTTGGCAAGACGGAATAAAACAGTATAATCCTGTATTTACCAAAAAGTACTTCATGGTAGAGTTGGTCTACATTGTTATATATACTATTGCATGGTAAGGGTATCGCAGAGCGTCAGGTGGTCGTTGAAAGTGATTAGCATAGCATTGGGGATTCGACTATCCATCGCAGTAGTAAATATTTGTGTGTTTAAAACATGTTCGTCAGTCACCAATTGGGGTTGGCGAGCGTGAGTGAGCAGGGGGCGGGCCCCCTAGTTGTTAAAATTGCTCCAATAAAAAGGGATGATTCGGCTTTTTTCCGCAACTGTAGCTCAGTAAGTACAGTAACTCCAGCTATATCGGGTATCTGAGGGACAAGAAAATAGCGACATAATGAGGTAAGCGATACATCGATGTCGAGATATATTGCTCTTAGAGATAGAAAATCAAAACTTTTGCATTAAATTACGCTCTTTTAAATTAAAGTTATGTACAATTGCAATTTAAACATAAAGGAAAAATCTTTACAAACTATATTTAATTTGAAAGAATATGTTTAAAACAGAAATTCTTTACCATCAAAGCTTACGAGGTATTCAAATCCTTTTTAAATTTCCTTTAGCCTTTCCACAGTGCTAGGATATATGTAACGTCTCTTATGTTTTTACCAGAAGCCCGTAATACATTTTGCTCTGCGAGGAATTGGTTCCGTATATATGTGGAGCTGGCCTATATGTATTTAGACAATTATTTATTCAAGACTATGTTCCAGTCTTCAGTATTCAGTTCCACTTTATTCCATTTGCATAACCATTCATCGATATTAAGAACACTGGGTTTTATATGTAGAATTGAAAAAAAGACAATGGTTTGTTCTGTATGTAACAAGAGCTTGCCAATTGTAGAGCTAGTGTATTGTAAAAAATTTTCATTCAATAATATGTCCTATTCTTAGGTTACGCTGTCCCTTTTGCTTACCCTTTAGTTTATATTGACAACACTGGATACTTTTATTATGTAGAATTGAAAACGACGATGACTTGCTCTGTATATAAGAGGAACTGTCCTATTTATTCAGATAATAATAATTTATTCAAGAATATGGCCCAGTCTTCAGTTTCTCTCCTTTGCATAGCCTTGTATACGTTAACAACACTGGGCATTTTTATGGTGTGGAACTGCAAAAGACAATGTTGAAACTAGGGATGCGACATCGACAGTAAAACATCGATGTTTTGAAACATCGATGTTCAAAATTAAAACATCGATGTTTTTAAAATTCAGTGTATTTAAACTCCCCCCTCCCCAGTTCTTAAAACTGGCTTAGCAACTAGTGATGCGAAATCGGTTCCAATACATCGATGTTTTTTATAAAACATCAATGTTTTGAAAACATCGCCGTCGATGTCGCATCCCTACTTTTCAGATCCTTCACCCTTGGCCACTTTGGTCTAAAAGTATGTTCAATTTGCTGGTAATGGAAATTATGCTACTTGGTTATTTTTTAAATTTTTATAACGGTACTTTTTTCATTTAAAAATAAAACATCGACAACGTAAAAACATCGACAAGTATAAACATCTATGTTACAAAAACATCATTTCCAATACATCGATGTTAAATACATAGATGTTTTTTCAAAAACATCGATGTTTTGAAAACATCGACATCAATGTCGCATCCCTAGTTGAAACAAAATATATTTTTCTAACATCTGAAGACCAGTTGAACCATATGCTGCTGACCGCGCTCAGTGTTCTCTTAAATAGTAGTAACCCTCATTTGCATAGTTGTTTGCATTTTTCTTGTCAGCAATAGATTTTTGTCTCCAAACACTAAAAGCGATCTTAAGTGTCTCTTTGAATAGAGGTCTCTCACTTACGCTTTTCTTAATTTCTTTCAGTCCAATGATGAATTTGAGATTCCTAACTTATGGAAATGTGTGGATATTGACCGACAGTCGCAGTGCCATCCAGCACCTGAGCAACTGGAAGGAGGTGGGCGACAGAGCTTCACTTTCAATTCTGGAGATCCGGAGAGATCTTTCTCAACATCGCGATGTTTACTTACAATGGGTCCCGTCTCATATTGGCTTGACTGGTAATGAGACGGCTGATGTTCTAGCCAAAGAGGGGACCTCTCTTACTTATGCCTACCATGGTAACTTGACTTTTCACGAAATCTGCTCAAGGAGAAAAATATCAAATCATCATTTATGGAAGATCCCTCCGTCACATGATTGGTATGACAGAAAATCTCCCGGTGGTGCTCTTAAAATAAATGGCAACAGAAGGATGCAGACCACCATTTGCCGACTTGCTAGTGGACACTTAAAGAGTCTCACTTTTTGCCAGGGGCAAAAATCTTATTTTCATTGCTCTTAATGCGGGTCTGCCGAGGCCTCTCCCGATCATCTATTGAAGTGCCTGGGGCTTGACAGAGAGGACAGTTTTGTAAACCCTGTACTGGTCTATGACTTTATTGTAGTCTTCGGTCTTTTGGACCTGGTCTAGCCTGCGGCTAGATCGGGTGGAATAAGTCAAAAAAAAAAGTTTCCTAACAACGATGTCAGGTACCTCTGAAGTATTTAACTTAAACAGAACATAGGAAACGATTGAAAATACTCTCATTTAGTATGACAACTCCTCTATTTCATCAATCAGAAAGTCCATCGTGGAACAAGAAAAATAGTGATATACCGAGGCACAATATAACAAAGCAATCGTCATATTGCCGTCGTATTGTTACAGTATTACACCAACTATATTATATTGCTCTCGGGGTTATTTTATGCTTAAATCCTATGGTATAAAATTCATTAAAACTGATAGAATACGTTTGCTGACCTGCTGCATAGTCGGCGAGTAAGTCCCGCAGCTCTTCTACCTTGCCGGACACTTCCACCGCGGACACGCGCACGGAGAACCTAGCGCCTGTCCGATGTTTGTGCTCATTGATTGCCCTGAACAGCCACCAGATGGCGCACGGGATTACTCCAAGCTCTTGAACCGAATTGCTGCTGCCAATCATTGTGTTGGTTTTCCCTAAAATATGCGACAAAGTTGTTAGAAATATCTATGAGAACATTAAAAACATTCATCACAGAACAATGAAAAAATATGGGTGCTAGAAGAGTACCACATTAACAGAAATACTGTCTGCCTACCACGAGAAGTACTCCTTACATCAAGTCAGTAGTCCTTTTAAAGTGCATTATGTCATTTTACATGTAATGTGATTGTAGAATTAAGTTTTTCAGATGCACTTCACGATATTGCCGAAAATAAAATTAAGTTACGGTTTCTAACGAGTCGTCACTTTCAAATTTGAACGAACCCTGTTACTCTATAAACAGCCTAGAATCAGCAACGGGAATCAATCTCGTAGTAAGCAAACAATACGTAACATAGTATGTACTTTTTACATGTCTAACATGCTAAGGTCAAGCTGCTTCTAACCCTAATCAAAAATCATGGTAATGCTTTCCATGATCAACGCAGATAATTTATTTTCCCACTTCAATTAAGGTAATGGTAATTTTAGTTAACGTCGTACTAGAGCAACACAACGGGCTATTGACGACGGTCCGGGATCAGTCCTTTAAGGGAAAGATCCGAGGACAACACCTCGTAATTTTGAACCGCGGTCAGATAATGAAGCAACACCTAACTCACCACACTTCCACACCAACCCAACGTGAGGACTTTCGGCCTCGACAGATTTAGGGTGCACCAGCCGCCTCTACACCATACGCTTACAAACATCCATGCACTAACCCGGTTTTGAACCAAGGACCTTCCGATCTAGTGGCTAACACCTTAACCACCATACCGGTTGGTCGGCCGTTCCATTAAGGCTAGTGATGTAGTGATTCATTTGCGTCAAGTTCAAGCTTCTTCCAACCCTAATCAAAAACCATGGTAATGCTCGCCATGATCAACGCATATATTTTATTTTCCCACAAGGTTAGTGACATAGTGATTCATTTGCTTAGGATCAGAGTGGAATACAAACTCAAAGAGGAAATGAAGTGGGAATATAGAATTTGGACGACATATGCTATCATGGTAACGGGATCGACGCACCAAATTCAATATTTTTATTTAAGTTTTACCACGACAGCAAATTGTAATCCCCTTCTGTATACCAATACCAACCACTAAACAGACCCACCAGCATAAACTATTGCACCAGTAACAAATACCTTTACGCTTTGATCAAAATTCTCCCCACCTATCAGATACAGGAATCAATAAAAATCTTACCTAGCTTCGAATGTCCATAGACAAAGAGACATCCGTCCGATCCGCCAACCACAGAAGTGATAACGTCACACAGAGAACTGGAGCACACTTCAGCCTATGGAAAGCAAACACAAAGAAATGTAATCGATTAACTCCTATTCTTTCACCGCCACATGTCGACAGCAATTACGAAACAGTAGAGAGGAATTTTTCCGGAATATCCCGAATCTACGGTGTTCGAGATCAACAGTGATGCTTGTCGATTGAGTGGATTGGACTCTTCTTTCAGTTGGAGTCGAGAAGTTTAAATCTTGAGTAATTGAAAAAGTGGAGGGCCGTAGAATGAAGAAGAATCTGTTTTTAAATTGGGTAAGTTGAGAGTAGGATGTAGAAATTACGGAGCAGAGTTACACTCTAGACTATAATTATGTGGCGCTTCTAAATGTTGATCTACTATGATGACAAAAACTTTCAGTTGTAATTCGTGAATGTTCCGTGTTTTCAAAGCATTGTGCTATGACAGCTTTTGCTTGTTTATGGGATTTATGTTTATGTTCGTTGAAGCTGCTTATGAAAAAGTAAAAATAGCAATAATAGACAAGGAGGCATTTCGAGACACATCTGAATTAAATTTGGAACTGAAGAACTTTAAAAATAAATTATTGGAAGAAGCTGATTTATATTGATCAAATGATGTAGCGTAGAAGTTATTTTCAGTTTGATTTGGTAAATTTTTAGGGTTTTCAAACGATTTTTATGAGATTATTTTTTCTTAATTAAAGGTAGGTAGTTGAATTTAAATCCCAACAAAGCAATATAACTGCCTATTGGTGATGGTCCGGGATGAATTATGACGGAAAACACATGAGAATTGCGTTTCTATTGCGAGACGAAAACTTCTTATGAATGCGTAAAAATTATTAATTATAGATATTAGGTTTTACGTGACAGAACATTTAAACTTAAACTAAATTTGGAATTAAAGAACTTAAAAAAAATTAATGGAATTTGATTTATCGACATGTGGCATTAAAAATCTTGACTTAGAATGTAATCCATACTTGGAAATGACAGTAACTTTAAAAATAAATTATAAATATCGGAAGAGGATGAATAGGTCAACACTTTGTAGTGAAACAGAGATATGTTCTTTGCCGTAAAAACTGAGATTTTCTATTCTAAAGCAAAATATTGCTAGTATCAAATAATGACCTATTCTTCAGCCTTTAAAAGAAAGCCTCTAAGGTAAGGTGAATATTTATATACGCTTCATTTCCAAAAATATTGAACTTCACATTCCTCTTAAGCCAGTCAGTTTGACAATCATGTCTTGCAGTCAGAAAAAAAATTAAAGCCAATCAGCGAATTTTGAGTTTGACGCGCGGAAAATTTGAATGCGTGTTTTTTTGTCAGTAGAAGTTATTTCCATTGTAGTGCATATGACTTCAGGGGAGTACATATCCAGGAAGGTACTAATCTCGCCTGGGAAAAGAATTGCTAATCGAATACATTTTTACGATTTTTGTGTCTGATTTTTTCCCGGCAACTCGCAATCATTACTATTACTTCCCTCGCCAAACGCTAAGCTCAGTCTTAATTCCACGCTAAAATCGTCATTGAACTATCGCATATTTTATTTATTAGATTCTTTCAAAACCACGGGATTTGAAAGCCAACCCACCGAAATCGGAATATAGATGATACCATCTAGAAATAACTCCTTTACAACAGACAATTTAAAACCATACAGTCATCGTCACATGACCAAAATAACTTAATATCCAAAAATACCATCACTTCGATAAAATTAACCGATTCTATGCTTATTGTGTATTAATGCAAATAACACTATTTCTCGTTCACTTTCAATGCGCCTTGGCAGTTTTCGTAACAACCCCGATTGCATAATGTTTTCGTACCACTTGTATGAATTAAATACCTTTTCCAATGTCCTCCCTAATGATTTTTGATTACTTTGGTTGAATCCCGCTCGCCAATCCTACCCGAATCATACTGAAACACTTTACATCCTAAATCATTTTCGCGTGTCCCAAACATTAAACAAACTCAACACCGCTAGAATCTAATGATCATCTTCAACGTCTAACAACGAAGATTAATTAGCGGTGCCTAATATTAGTCAAATGCTACCCTGGTACAAAGGAATAGCTTTCCACGATGATCGGCTCAGTTGGTGGTTGATGTTGGCTTTTGGGATTGTTTCTTGCTTTTAAAAATGCTTTGACAGAGATGGATTTCCTCCGTGGCTTCAAGGGCTGGTAAGTACTTTTACGTGACGTGTTTGAGGTGTGTGCTTTGGCAAAAAAATTCAGCAAAGACGAGGTGGGTATTCATTATAATGACATCAAAAGTTCTCTGTAAAGCTGAAAAGTTTTTTAGTTGTTTTTGAGCATCCTTAATCTAGGTAGTTAAACTTCTCATCCTAATTTGCCGTGGAGATTCGAGCTAATGACTGCGGCTATTATTACCAGAGTAATTTTAAAACCAACAGCTGCGCATCGCACACAAAGAAGTATAAGCATTTTAATAAACATGAACAAGATTATATATACATAAGAATCAAAAAGTTTCTGGGGAAGAATTTTAAATTAATGTTGATAAAGAAAAATATCTGGTATGTGTCAAGCTTTGGGATTTATTTATGTAAAGTCGTGTGAGACCACAGGCAGCGAACAGACAAACTTTTAAAAACAAAATACTCCGTAATTTTTCATTTCTTGAGATATGTTTCAGCAGTAGGCTTAAATCATTCATTTTATACATAAATATGCATACACAATCAGTGAAAATAATAGCTGTATAGTAATATTTTTCAAATAATTATAAAATAATGTATTACAAAATAAACATACACTTTATTTCTGAAAGAAAGATTTTATAAAAATGTGAAAATACAATTTCTAAGACAGTGGGAACTAGGATAAAATACATCGCACCTATCTTATGTATTTTTTGAGAAGTCTGGACCATAATTCCCGAAACCTGTTTGGACCAATACCCCTTATAAAAAAATAATTTTTCTGGTCCTCCCCCTCTGGTAAACTCTATTTAAACTAATAGTAAACTGCAAGTACAAATGTATCTTACCAAAATACTTATGCGACTGCACAAAACTGGTAACTTTTCATTACGAAATCTACTTTAAATCCTCAATTATTTTCGCGTGTCCCAAACGTTAATAATTCGGAAGTGGCCATTCTTGTGCATTAGAGTTTACAACCTGTTCCAAACTGGTTGTTTTCCCAACTTAAATAATCACTCCCCTTGGAGTAAATAGAGCAAATTTGTCTCAACGTATGAGTAATTTTGAAATAAAATTCAAATCCAAGAATACTTGATGAAAAGGCGTAAGTGTGTGCTATTTTCGTTGCAACAAAACTGTATTTGCACCTAATTCTGTTTTTGCATGATATATATGTTCCTGAAGAATACGTGGAAAAAAGACATTGGTTTCTATGGAAGAAAATAAAATTAGTTCCGGATCTAAAAAAAATCAGTAAAAATAATTCGAAACAACCGAGTAAAAATATTCGTTTAAACCTTATTATTTTGTTTAAAAAATATACATGTGATAATATGTAATAAAAAATGTATTAGAAAAGAAAATTTGTGCATTTGAAAAAAAAAAATTCTTCATTAACAAAAAAACATGTTTTACACATAATAAGATTTTATTCTTTTTCACTTTGAAAATAAACGGCGCAAACGTTTGCGTACTACTGGAATATCACTGCTGTCACTAGAAATGTTGTAGAACTTGTTTTCTTCCTCTATTAATGAATTTCTTTCCGTGATCTCTTGAGCAAAATTAGCACGTGAAATAGCCTCCTATGGTGGTGATGTTTCACCGGTTTTACGAACAAATTCAGTGATTAATCGTTGTGTTCGTGTTTTGGTTAAGCCGTTAAATAATTATTTGCAAGAGGCTGTCAAAACAACTTCAGTTCAGGTAGAAACTTCCCAGCGCGTTCCTCATTAGTGCGCGTAATATAGAAATGATTCTATTAAAACATAAATATAACAAATGTTTCTCAAAATTTAGGCAAAATAAAAGTTTTAATTGGCTTAGCCCGCTCGTGTTAAATCAAAATAACTAGCGTATATATATATATATATATATATATACTAGGGGGCCCGCCCCCTGCTCGCTAACGCTCGCCAACCCCCGGAGGATTGCTTCGCAATTCTCATTGGTTCGCTGCGCGAACCTATGCTTGCTTCGCTCGCATCAATGAAGACACGTGTCCTAGCAGAGGGGATTGATTACAAAATATATTCCAAAAAAATATTTTTCAAATCTAAATTTGTTGTATTACATAAAAGATATATACAGTACCTCTGGAATCAGAATTTAGATGAAAACTTTGAGTAAATTTTTACTCGCAATGTGAGCGCTGCTTTGGAAATTGAATACCCAGCATGTTGTTTGTGTGTACATTTCCCCAGTACTCGAGCCACCCATACACTTTTTGACTGAGTTTGTTGTCGAAAGTTGTAGTGCACGCGTCTTGTTGTACTATAATTGTTAGCCTTGAAAAGGACCGTTTTTTAAATAGCCCTGAAAAGATCCTCCGCTTTCTTAGATTTCTATTACAAACCGCAACAGCTCGTCTAAAATTAATTTTTTTTCAATACTAGGGGGCTCCGCCCCCTGCTCGCTTACGCTCGCCAACCCCCGGGGATTGCTGCGCAATCCCATTTGGTTTGCTTCGCAAACCAACACTCCTGTCACAGATACCATTTGGTTTGCTTCGCAAACCAACATTACTTTCACAGAGTGAAACTATCTGAATAATTCGTATTATGCTGATTTCACTTTCCGGTTCATGACGTCACAGCGAGGGCTTCGCTGCGTCTCGCTTACGCTCGCCGACCCCGGGGATTGCTACGCAATCCGTTTGGTTTGCTTTCTCAAACCAATACTTCTTTTGCAAGTGATTTAACTTTTTTTTGCTTTAACACTTAATGCACCCTAAACTAATAGCCGCATCAGTAAAAAATCTTCTGCATCTTGTTCCCTGTACAATTTTAACTAAACATTGTTAATATCCAAACTTTACGATCTGTACTTTGTCGGTAAACTGTCTTGAAAACAGAGGGAAAAAAGCGAGCCTTTTTCCTCGCCAAATAAAAAGAAATCGTTTTTATGGCAATTGTTGCTACGATAAATTTGATATCTGGCAAACCCGATAGTCAAAAGTGTAACCCACTACTGCTTTCGGAAGCAGCTATGCGAACTGAAAAATACGAAATTTGTGTCACCAACTTTTGATTGCATCGAATTTATTTATGAACCAATTTTAAAAATAATTGTACCGTAAGAAAGAGTATATTCTGAGGTATACTGCAATATTTTTAAAATTAAAAATTAACAGTAATACTATACAGATATGACCATTTTAGTTTTGTATCGGAAGTTACGATCTGAAAGTTCCGAAAATTGTATGACCCACTTTTATTTGCATCGATTTTATTTATTAACCAATTTGAAAAATAATTGTACCATAAGAAAGAGTGTAATGTAATGTATTCAGTGATGTTTTCAAATTTAAAAAATAATGGCTTTTGCCGTAGACAAAACGGTTTTAACAATAAGTAGCGAAAATATCCAAAGATTCCGAATTTTGTATGACGAACTTTTGATCGCATCCAATTTAATTATTAACCGATTTCAAAAATAATAGTACCGTAAGAAAGAGTATATTCTGAGGTATACTGCTATATTTTAAAAATTAAAAACTAATAGTAATTAGATATAGATATGGCAGTTTTAAAAAAAAGTAACAAAAATGTCCCGATTTTTCCTGAATTTCAAAAAAATATTATCAAGAACCAAATTTAAATTTAAAAAAAAACTCGACGAGCTGCAAAAATTTACGTTGAGAGGTACTCTTAAAAAAAAACTCACGACTAAAGACTGAAATTTTGAATGTGTTTTGCTCACTCGCGGAAGAAATTTCACTTCTTCAACTTTAACACTTAATAAAACCTAAACTAATAGCCGCATCGGAAAAAAATCTTAATAATTATCCAGGGAATACGATGAAGAACAAAGCATGTTAATTTCATATTTTTCCGATCAGTACTTTCTCGGGAAACCGTCTAAGAATGGAGCTAAACAACAAAAATTTCAATTCTTCGGCGGCGGCGGCGGTAACTTTTTTTTAATATAGAGAGAAAATTTCATCCGATAACGCTATAGATTCAAATGACTCGCGAGGCTCCTAGTAAACAAACAATCGCACAATGTTGCCAAAACGCGGTAACAAATAACGTCTTTTTTGCGTGCCACGTAAGAGAAATATATATATAGATATATTTGTGTTTAATCAAATTCATGTAAAAAGGTTTTCGTGCAAAAACATAATTAGGTGTATTTAAAAAAAAATTATTTTTACCCTAGTTTATAAATAGTAATTAATGTAAAATAATTGTAATTAAATTAATACATTTTCTCAGTTCTTTTCAGAACAAACTTGTTCATGCATATGCAAGATGTTACTGATAAAGTGGCTAGTACGAAACAATACAATGAACTAAAATTTCGGAATATTGTGATTTATGGTCTAAATATTAAACATTCGCAACCAACAAGTGCCGCCACATAAATTACAAGTTGAACAGCTGCAGTTGTATAACTATTAATAACAAGGATTAGAGATTACTTAGTTGGAAATCTTCCAGAATATCCGCTTCATACAAGTCTTAATGCTTTTATAAATGTTTCAAATTATTAATGGTTCCTTTTATGGGAAAGAAGTGCACTTATCTTCCTGTTTATTTTCCATTTAATTGTGGTCAGAGATTATTAACAAAGTTGGGCATTTACAAAACAATGTCTTAGACATCGCTTAGTAAAATTATAGTAATTTCGAGGAGATACTTGAGTAATGAAAGCAATACTAAGCACTTACTTCCTATCCTAATAATGAGCTGTGAGATCGTCTAGTAATTTATATTTATGTACCATGGCAGAAAAAGGACAAATGTCCATTTTGAAAGTTTTTGGTAACAGCTGATTTAGTAATTTGTTTTTAATTTTTAATACAGCATACTAAAGCGATTTTAACTGTTTTGATTCATTCAAAATGCATTGACACAGGCGGACGTTAGCATTTTCCCGGTGAACAGTCTTCATTAACATGAAGTGATTTGGAGGCACAACACGAACTTGGAAATAGACCCTTTACCCCTACCAAGGTTTACATTTATTTATTAAAAGGACGTTTTGAATGTGTCCCTGGTGAATTTAAAGTGAAGTACAATGTCTTAAATACAACTTATGAGTCCTAAAAAACTTCGGATTGTATATAATGAAATGATTACTCAAGCAGTGATACACAATATCATCCTTATCAAACCTTAAAGTGAACGAGCTGACAATATTGTGAGGAAACAAATTGATGTATCACTGAAATTTAAAAAATCCTCTTTTAGCTTCTTGACACTTTTATTGCTTAGTTTTCAGACTTTCAGCAAGGCATTTCTCACCTAGTAATATTGAAATATCAACATGAAACATAATTCAACAATTTTCATAATTAAACTTACGGGAAATTCTTATTATTGTTTCATCTATCACTGCTATTATTTTCACATTCGTTTGATTGTAAAATGACATGCAAGCAGACAATGAATACAGTCTTTTTTTTATCTTTCATCAGTAGTTTTTACCTATTACCATTGACACAAAATAATGTGTACATGTGTAAAATATTAGAGAGAAAACAAAGAGTGATACTCAGGAACTATTTTCTACATAGGTGTAGTTGCAAGAATCCTAAGTTCACGAAATCATTTTTAATCGATTTTTAGCAAAACTATGTTTTGAATTTTTTTAATTGTACAAAAAAAAAGAGTATGAAATTGTATATTGAAATAAGGGGGAAAATAATCATGTGCTTGGTGTCAAGGCAGCAATAAAATATGCTAATTGTTTCAAACACAGGAATAGTTTAAAAGAATAATTTTTCACATAAAATCTGCATCGTGAAAAATTGTCATAGTAGATTTGTTTGAAAATAATAAAAAAATAAATAAACCAATAAGTCGCTCATTTTTTCAAGAAAAACTTGTTCAAAATTTTAAATATTTTTTTCGGACATACGACCACATTGCAATAACCATTGTCCCCTGAATTCAATTGTTGATTCATAAAAAGTATGTAAACATTTTCATTTAAATTCAACACACACTAAGAATTAATATCAAAACAGTCCCCCCTCCCCCTCCACAAGTAGTTCACCGAACTCTGTAAATCGGTCTTTACCACGCTATGAGGTTGTAAGCAGGAAATATAACTTTTTCATCGCACATATCAAATATTTCCTCGATCTCGTGGTTTATTAACTCAGAACATTCTGTTTCACAAATTTCATTCTTCAGTTTGGTTCTAAGAAAATGTCACATTTGAAATTAATATGATCCTTTAGAATTTTAAAGTTTAAATAAACTCTTAGTAACAGTATTCAATTATTTGATTTATTCGAACAATAACCCTGGCGTTTCTAGGAAAAGAAACGTGACATTCTTTGACATCTAGTACACACTGTCTTGCCAGCATTTCTTAGATCTCCCTTTACCTTATTTTTAATACGGCGTACAAATATACTTTCCAGTGTTTTGATATTTTCATAAAGTATTGACATAAGGACTTAGCACTCTTTCTATCATAATTTTCAATTAAAATTTTGATTGATTTTGAATGATTTGTGGACTTAACTAAAAAATCGGCAAATTTTGACCTATTTCTACCAATTTACCACCCAAACCAAACCTTGTCCCCTTTCTCTTAAGTCTCGCGCTTTTCTCTCGTTACGTACTTCTGTCCTAGTCCTAGTGCTGCACCGAAATAGTAATTGTTAACTTTATCATTTTAATCTTTATTGGTAACATTTCAAATTTTAAAAATTTTTGACTGAAGCTTCGTTTGAGCACCGAGGGAACTTATGACTTTGCCATCTGTTACTTTTTGTAGAGATAGCCTTTTGACTGAAACGCTCATGTTTGGTGCACGATAAGACCTGAGCTTATGGTTTGGTCATTTGTACTTGTTACTTAAATGACCTATAAGCTGAAACGTTCATGTCTGGTGCAGGATATGACTTATGGTTCAGCCATCTGTACTTATTGTAGAGATGGCCCTATCGGCTGAAAAGCTGATGTTTGATGATGGATAAAACTTATAGTTTGGTCATCTGTTCTTGTTGTAGATATGAACTATTGGCTGGAAAACTCATTTTTGGTGCAGTATAAGACTTATGGTTTAGTTATCTGTACTTACTGTAGAGATTACTGAAATGCCCATTTTTGGTGTAGGATAAGAACACATTTCCATTGCTCTGACAATACGAAACTCACCTGATTGTCGTCTGGTGAAAAGACTGCGTCGAAGGCGAACATTTTGGGAGCAGCCACACCCGCATGCCTGTCACCCGTCGTCTCCTGTCCACACACCGTCGGGTCGTACAGAGTGACCTGTTTCTTCCTGCTGTCCACCGTCATGTACGACGCGTCCGCGCCACCGGCGTCTGACGACGGGCACATCCGGAGCATCACCTTCACCTGGTTCAATGGAGACAATGATAGTCAACTTACAACATTTCAACTACTTACAAATTCATCTTACCAGGACTCCTCAACCCTCTAAGTGGTTTCAACCAGTTATCACGTCCATCAAGATCTGATCACTTCTGTTAATGACAAGATATCTCGTCCATCAATATTTGATCGCTGATGTTAATGACATGATATCTGATCACTTCTGTAAAAGACATCTCGTCCATCAAGATCTGATCACTGCTGTTAGTGAAAAGATATCTCGTCCATCAAGATCTGATCACTTTTCTTAATTACAAGATATATCGTCCATCAATATGTGATCGCTGCTGTTAATGACAAGATATCTCGGCCATCAAGATCTGATAACTTCTGTTAATGACAAGATATCTTGTTCATAAAGATATGATTACTTCTTTCACTGACAAGATATCTCGTCGATCAAGATCTGATCACTCCTGTTACTGACAAGATATCACGTCCATCAAGATATCTTCTCCATCAAGATATGCTCACTTCTATTAATGACCAGATATCTCGTCCATCAAGATCTGATAACTTCTGTTAATAACAAGATGTATCGTCCATCAAGATATGATCACTTCTGTTAATGACCAGATATCTCGTCCATCATGATCCAAGAAATTTTATTAATGCCGAGATACCTTGCTACAAGCAAATTTTATCAGACCTTGATAGGTGAGAAATCTTGTTGAAACCACTTAGTTTAAGGAGTCGCGATACTATACATTCGTCAATATTCAAATATTCATAATAATCCTACTAATCTGAAATATTTCGAACTATCACAACTACGAAATATCTCGTCTCTGAGATACTGCCGAAATATTTATGATGCCGAAATCAAAGTCTTGTCAGATTTTCTAATGACGAGATACCTCTTCTATCAGGGTCTATTCAGTTCTGCTAATAACGTGATACATAGTCTATATGTTGTCCCGGTAGAACTTTAAACTAGTTTTAAACTCATGGGTAGGTTGAAAGACCTGGATTATGAGTGAATAAAAAGTAATTTGCCAAACCTTGGATTCCTATAAAGTCATGGGTTCCAATCTCTGTCATTGCTGGCCAAAATACCGCAGATCATTCCACCAACTTAGTACCTGGTTTGTGTGGGGACACACGTTTCTGCATCATACTCTTAACTTAATAATGATGTGACAACGTGAGAAATTCCGTTGTGCTTGACCTTTAGGAAGAGTCACTTTCATGGCAATTTCCACTCCACTGTGTCATCGGAATGCCGAATACATTATGGTTTATTATTATTGTTTTTGTCGTCAGCTGCTGTTCTTCCACCACGCGCTTTACAACGACTTGAGATTACCAGGTGGTTGTTGGTTCAGATGATTCTCGGATTGGTTTTTGACTTCTACCGTTGGGTCATGTTTAGACTGCGGCAGAGGAGTTGGAGACGACAGTTAGAGAAGGAGAGCGAGAAGCAGCGGGTGTTCACGCGGTTCACCACGCTATCCTGTGAGAAACATACTTTGATGTATGGGAGTAATGATTTTAAAGTGATTGTGTAAATATTGTTTATATTCTTAATGATCTTGGAATAATAAGAACTTATATATCTCAGCTGTTGATTGTCTTCTACTTGCGTACGGTTCTTGCTCTTGTCACGCCGTCGTTTTCGGCTGAAGACACCACGATCCTGTGAAAATAATATTAACACTGACTGGCAGCACGATTGGAACAAGGCCTCCAATGGCCTTCGAGTTGAAAATTTCATGCCACTCATCACCCCCCCCCCCAAAAAAAAAAAAAAAAAAAACACAAATTACGAACAAAAATATTTTTTATTGGTCACGTCCTTTCCTGAAATTCTTAATTGTTTCAAACTCAAAAGCACCTCACACTGTTCCTGTGGGGAGCTTGGTGACGCATATCATCACCTATTTGAGAGTAAATTAACTTGTAACTATCATTTAACAAAACCATCACCACCAAGCAATATCCAAACGTTAGTAGAAATCTAATTTCTCTATGCAATATTAAAAACAGAACATTACATCTAAATGATTCCGGACACCATCAACAAAAAAAAAGTGCTACCAACTTCCTTATTTTCCTGTAAACACCCGCTCTTATGGATAATTACCAGTAGTGCTCAGTGATCACTACTTTGCTCAGAGGTAAAGATATCTCTAGGTTCTAGGAGGGGGATATCTGAGGGCTCTTGAATTAGTCATTTTATGCAAATTAAATTAGTCAGGGCTAGAATTCATGTAATTGTAATGAACATCGTTTTAAAATTTTCTTTGGACAGAGCAAACTACAAAGAGAAGAAGCACAGCACTTCAACACAAACTACTACAATGTAGGACAGACGGGTTCTGCATCGCAACATAAAAGAGAAATTTGGAACATAATCGGAGGTATCGCTCTAAAAGTCTTCACATTCTCCAGTATCGGGTAATCACAGTCTTCATGAATTGCTTTGCAGTGAAGAAGGTGGGATCTGTCCATAGTTCAGGCTGCTTAGCAAGCAGGTAGGAAGGCATTGTGATCAGCATTGAATACATTATTGACTGACAGCTAGACCTCTCGAAAATGAACTCTCCTGGTGGGTGTCTTGACGACACGTCTAGTCATTAACAAAACCATTCGAAGACCGCGGTGGACGAGATCTTGTCATTAAGAAAACTGACCAGACATTAATCTCGTCACTATAAAAAATGGACCATAACTTGATGACAACCTGTCGTTACCACTTCACCAAAGGCCAGAATCTACAAAAATGACGTTTCTAAAAACCACGTTCATTTTGATTCATCGAAAAAATCGAGTTATGACTCACAGGGTTCTGAAAGTCGACATTTCCATTGAAAATCAAAATGATTCGTGGCTTTGTCATAGCATAAAACATGAAATGGTGACTCGACAAGTGCATCTAGGTGAAAATCGCCAACATACAGATTGGTGCCTTTGCCGTTGAGTAACAATATCTCGTCGTTAACTAAATCGGTCAGATCTTGATGGACAAGATATCTCGTCAAAATCACTTGGGAGGTTAGGAATGACCTAATATTTCCCGACATTTACTATTCGGTTTGCCTAGAGCTTACGTACCCCGCAGAGACTCTTAAATATGTCTCTACATATCGAGTGGGATATCTGAAAAGGCAATGAAACAACACAGACCACTTGTCAAAGGGAAGAGTCTCACCTTGCCGACGCCGGTGACTTCCTTGCGTCCGGTTATCCTGAGAAGTCCCGGAGGTACTGGGGGCGGATGCGTCTTAATGATATCTCTGAAGTTCGTCCGGAAAACGGGTCGCTCGGGCTCTCGCTTCTTCTTCTTGGCAGACAGGTTCAGACGTTGGGCGGCCCTGAAACACACAAATATAATGAGTCAACTTCCAGATCATTTCCTTCAATTATTACTAGTACTTCATTGTCTTAAATTTATTGGATGCTTGATGGAATACCCCAGTTTCGGTTATTATTTCCATCAACTACCATTCAGTTACCATTTCCTTCAATTATTACTAGTACATTATCTTAAATTTATTGGATGGTTGATGGATTTTTTACCAGTTTCGGTTATTATTTTCATCAATTACCATTCAGTTACCATTTCCTTCAATTATTACTAGTGTGTCATTGTCTTCAATTTATTGGATGGTTGATGGAATACCCCAGTTTCGGTTATTATTTCCATCAACTACCATTCACTTACCATTTCCTTCAATTATTACTAGTACATTATCTTAAATTTATTGGATGGTTGATGGATTTTTTACCAGTTTCGGTTATTATTTTCATCAATTACCATTCAGTTACCATTTCCTTCAATTATTACTAGTGTGTCATTGTCTTCAATTTATTGGATGGTTGATGGAATACCCCAGTTTCGGTTATTATTTCCATCAACTACCATTCACTTACCATTTCCTTCAATTATTACTAGTACATTATCTTAAATTTATTGGATGGTTGATGGATTTTTTACCAGTTTCGGTTATTATTTTCATCAATTACCATTCAGTTACCATTTCCTTCAATTATTACTAGTGTGTCATTGTCTTCAATTTATTGGATGGTTGATGGAATACCCCAGTTTCGGTTATTATTTCCATCAACTACCATTCACTTACCATTTCCTTCAATTATTACTAGTACATTATCTTAAATTTATTGGATGGTTGATGGATTTTTTACCAGTTTCGGTTATTATTTTCATCAATTACCATTCAGTTACCATTTCCTTCAATTATTACTAGTGTGTCATTGTCTTCAATTTATTGGATGGTTGATGGAATACCCCAGTTTCGGTTATTATTTCCATCAACTACCATTCACTTACCATTTCCTTCAATTATTACTAGTACATTATCTTAAATTTATTGGATGGTTGATGGATTTTTTACCAGTTTCGGTTATTATTTTCATCAATTACCATTCAGTTACCATTTCCTTCAATTATTACTAGTGTGTCATTGTCTTCAATTTATTGGATGGTTGATGGAATACCCCAGTTTCGGTTATTATTTCCATCAACTACCATTCACTTACCATTTCCTTCAATTATTACTAGTACATTATCTTAAATTTATTGGATGGTTGATGGATTTTTTACCAGTTTCGGTTATTATTTTCATCAATTACCATTCAGTTACCATTTCCTTCAATTATTACTAGTGTGTCATTGTCTTCAATTTATTGGATGGTTGATGGATTACCAGGTTTGGAGATTTGGGGAACTTTACGGTTACCGAAAAGCATTACTGGTTTTCTTAGCTATGGTATTTTATCATTGTTATTTTAGCTTCAAGATCCGCTTCAGAGACCACTAGAAGTTTTAGATTTCGTCTTCGTATGAGTTTGATTCTTCCCTGTGGGTGTTTCTGATTTCTGTGTCAGTAGAACTTTCATCGGGTGTATGTCCATTTATTAGACATTGTTTGGCGCAGCTTGACCAAATATGGCCCTTGCGCCATATCCGTATCAACCACCTTCGTAGTATGCTGTGCGTTTCACTAGTGGTATGCTTTGCAATGTTAAAATGTGGTACTCCACTCAGTTTGTCTAAGACACCCCGATTGAATTCATTATTTTGGTACCTTTAGTTAGAGTAAGAACTGGTTGCTTTCTAATTTCAATCAAGGCCCGTGATGGTCCGGTTAGAAGAGCAACAGGTTCGCAACTTGAGAGTTTCGAATTTTAAACATGGTTCGGTCACAGATTGTCGTATAAACGGGGTCTGGTGCAAGTTAAATTTGTTGTGGCCTCAAATGTCATGACATTGGCATAGTGTGGAAGTTTGGAGTGTAGGGTGCCATAAAAGGTGTTGACCTGAGATGGTACGAAGACCATGGTTCAAAATTA
Source organism: Metellina segmentata (assembly GCA_947359465.1). Taxonomy (NCBI): domain Eukaryota; kingdom Metazoa; phylum Arthropoda; class Arachnida; order Araneae; family Tetragnathidae; genus Metellina; species Metellina segmentata. The sequence goes on along the minus strand of OX375877.1, from coordinate 60,298,693 downwards.
CAGGCGATGTTCGTGGATCTTTCGCTTTGGGATTGATCCCGGACGCCTATTGACAAACCTTTACCTGGAATAGAAGACATGGGAAAATTTTTAGCCCGCTGATTCGTTGGTTTCAAACTGTCGACTATGACGTCACTACTTGACATCATCATTAATGGCGATGCTTCACGTGGACTCTGTCATTATTCATTACTCGGTAGTTTCTACTTGAACTGAAAGCCGGTGGCAAAACTTCTGTAACATAAGTAACGCATCTATACAACACATCCCCAGTAATAACGAAAAACTCCCCCGTTTCCGCCTTCTATTCTGTTCAAGGACCAAAGTGTCCTTTAAAGTTCGAAAATGGATTAATTTTTAATCATGCGTGTAGAATCTATACTGGAATTAAAACTAAACACAAAACATTTACGATCAAATTACGAGTACATGGCACAAGCCGTTGAACTGTCGCTTGGTAATCATCTAAAAGCAATCGCTTTCTTTTTTATTAGTATTCTATTATCGGTCGAAGCAGTTTCAACTTTTTTTTTCGCAAACATTGCAAGTAAATAGTGATACTTTTCACACATGAGGAGTGCGCACTATGGGTGAGTGACGTCATAGATTTCGGAAAGAGATAGCAACGAATCAGTGGGCTTAAAATTTCCCCATGTCTTCTATTCCAGGTAAAAGTTAATAATATGCATCCCGGACAGTCGCTAATAGACCGTTGTGTTGCTCCAGTGCCATATTAATTAACTAACTACCAATTTAAAACACATGTTTCGAATACCGACTACTGACCGTATTCGGCCCTAAAAGATGCGAATTTGTGGCTATTTCGACGGAACATATTTTTGAAGCATTCATTTCCATCATTCAATGAGTAGGCCACTAACGCTCATACCAATATTAATCGCCAACACCCATGCGCTTACAAACCCGAATTCACATCCGGGACCTACTGGGAGGTAAACACCGCCTCTCTAGTCTCTAAACTATATCACCAAAGTTCACGGAGAGGAAGAGGTTCCCTGAGAGACTTTCAACGCTCAATGTTTTGTTTTCCTATTCTGTGAAGAAGTATTATGGTCCATGTTCGTCGGGACTACCGTCAAGTACCTCCTTTGATGCCTACCCTATGAGATCAGCAAGTCAAGGTGTAGGAAACCCCACAATTGAGATGAAGAAGAGAGCGAACACTATATCTAGTTTGCTGCATTTGACTCGAAATGATTACGCAGTGTAAATGCCAGCTGCATGTCAATCAAAACTCAAGTCTCGCGACAGCAATCGCTTTCATTTCAAAAATGTACTAATGGCGAGTTCTCAAAGAATCAGGCTTAATTGACCGATTATATTTAATAGATAAAAGAGAGAGAGAGTTGAATATGACTTGAATCAGTTTTTGTTCACACATTTCAATAGAAACTGATCAACAGTTTAATAAGCTAAAATATAAAAGTTACAGTTGAAAAATTATTTATTCATAGAAAATCACATTTAAGATATCGAACTGGTGTAAAATTTTCCGCAGATTTCTAATCCGTTGAAACTTTTATTCTTTAACGATCGCGAAGTTACAAATTTGGTCGAGAGGATAAAAAATCACTTTTGTTTTGTTTCTCGAATAAAATAAACCACGACAGATCGTTTGCGTGGAAATAACTCTAAAGCAGGTGGCGGATGACTCATCACTTGAACGATAAAGTTTGAATGGGTCAAACTTTTCTTGATCCACTAAAAAGTTGATCAACTCTATTGAAACAAAGGTTCTCACTGTAGCTTTCATTCAACTTTGGTTGATCAAATATAATCGGTCAGTTAAACTTGATTCGTGGGAACACGCCTTTACTAATGATCGAAGAAGCAACTAAAACTTGAAACCAGTAAAATCATGAAAGGAGAATGTTGGTAATTTGCAATCCCTAGTGGAAATTCCAGTTCAAAAAGGGAGGTGTTGCCCTCTTCATCTAACCATGTTTCGTAATATCGAGGTGTTGACTTCGAATCTTACTCTTTGGGATTCATCCCGGACCGTCGCCAATATCCCTTTAATTTGCTCCAGTACAACATGAATTTAGCTACCACCTACCAACCAACAAAAAACGAGTAACTTAAGTTTTAGGAATTCCGATTCGCGATATTTCCTAAGCCCATAGCATCAATGCCTTAGAGACTTGGGGAAAATCTCTCTCTTCGTCATTGCTCAATTTTATCCTTTTTCCATCAGTAATTCTTAGTTCCCCATAAAACGAAACTCCAATAACTTAAGTAACTTTTTTTAACAGGGTGATTCTCTCTCTCTCTCTCTCTCGATTATATACTTGTAACGATTTGGTAATGAGTTCTTTCACAAAATTAAACCAGTATTTTGGCCGCTATTTACTGAAGATTTTCGCTTTATTTTTGAACTCTGAATTCCACTTCCTGGAATGTGAATATGAAGTGTCGTTTTACAGGTTATTACACAATAAAACTTTGCTTAAACACATAAAACTATTATATGGATATTTCAGTCTCGTACTCTTCTATGTGCAATTAAGAGCATGTTGTGGTGTGTGTATTAAATCCTTCTTTAAAAGTTCTGTTTAAATTTTGTTTAAATATTATTATAAGTAGTAAAAAAGTTGTACTCTGAATCCCAAATGTAAATGCGACATAAAATCTCATACAAACTCCAGATATAATAAATCACATTATTTGTAAATTATCGTGCAGATTTTTTATTAATGCAATCCATAAACTTTTTTTTGCCATGTTATGTTTGCACCTCTAAGTTTGCCATTTCGAATTAGTTGAACTAATTTAACTTTTAGTCCAATTTCCTTCAACAAGGCTGCTTCATCTTCACATCATCTTATAACGTTACAAAAATCATTGTATATGACCTTAAGTTTACATGCAGTGTCTACGTTTATTTTTTATTCGTTTCACTATTACGCTATTTTTTAGTTCTGTGTATTATTTATATAATATTATAACATAATTTCTAGTACTTGAAATTACACTGCATCTTTTACCAATAACAGTTCAGACAAATTAAATATTTTCCCCTTTATAAAGCTGCTAACATTTTCATAAAATGACACTTTTTGAAGTTACATTCCCATTCCGTAACAATAAAGGTAATTTTCATTGTAACACAATACAATGTTTTGTTTTGTTTGATAGCATGGTTTACTTATAACACATTTTTCTAGTTTTCTATAACATTCTAATATCATTTTTAATATTTTAAGTGATCCAGCGTCTGTCTGCGATTGGCACAGCTTGTCGCACTTTTATTGTATTTGTGCCATAAAATCCAAATCAACCAATTCATCTGTCTCCTATTACATGCCAATCACAATAGATACCTGTGGCATTTTTCTTATACGTGTGGCATAAAATCCAAATCAACCAATTCATCTGTTTCCAATTACATGCCAATCATGTTAAAAACTTGTCGCACTTTTATTGTTTTGTCCCATCAAATCCAAATGAACCAATTTATCTGTCTCCAATTACATGCCAATCATGTTAAAAACTTGTCGCAATTTTATTGCTTTGTCCCATCAAATCCAAATGAACCTATTTATCTGTCTCCAATTACATGCCAATCATGTTAAAAACTTGTCGCACTTTTATTGTTTTGTCCCATCAAATCCAAATGAACCAATTTATCTGTCTCCAATTACATGCCAATCATGTTAAAAACTTGTCGCACTTTTATTGTTTTGTCCCATCAAATCCAAATGAACCAATTTATCTGTCTCCAATTACATGCCAATCATGTTAAATACTTGTCGCAATTTTACTGTTTTGTCCCATCAAATCCAAATGAACCAATTTATCTGTCTCCAATTACATGCCAATCATGTTAAAAACTTGTCGCACTTTTATTGTTTTGTCCCATCAAATCCAAATGAACCAATTTATCTGTCTCCAATTACATGCCAATCATGTTAAATACTTGTCGCAATTTTATTGTTTTGTCCCATCAAATCCAAATGAACCAATTTATCTGTCTCCAATTACATGCCAATCATGTTAAAAACTTGTCGCACTTTTATTGTTTTGTCCCATCAAATCCAAATGAACCAATTTATCTGTCTCCAATTACATGCCAATCATGTTAAATACTTGTCGCAATTTTATTGTTTTTGTGCCATAAAATCCAAACCAACCAATTCATCTGTCCCCAATTACATGCCAATCACATGAAATACTTGTCACTTTTTAACGCAATGATCAATAAAATCAGAATAACTGAAAGCTTTGTCCCTCTCTCTATGACGATACATTTTCATTTAAACGCATACGGTATCTGTTTCATATATAATATTCTACGCTTCATTTTCATGTTTAATAAAATAATGTAATATAGTTTTTAATCCTTGAAATTACTCTGTATCTGAATCAGTGAATAAAATCCATTGAATCAGTTCATCAATTAAAAGTTCCGTTCCATCAATTTCTCAACTTTTGAAAGTTCCATTTCATTCTATAACAATGTAATTTTCACTACTAAGCAATATAATGTCTGTTTTTGTTTAATAACATGTGTACCACATTTTCTAGTCTTCTATAGTATAAAAACATTTAAAATATTTAGAACTACCCTACTTCTGTCTGCGTTTTACCCATCTTGTCCCTTTCTGGATCAGTGCCATAAAATCTGATTCAACTAACCAACTTTGTACTTCGTCTCCAATTACAATTCTCTATTAATAGTTAACTCTCTGTTTATCACTTGTACAAACGTTTAACATTACCAACCAAATCAGAACAACTTTGAAAGTCTTGTTCCTCACTATGACACTAAAGATAAGTACCATTCAACCGCAATACGATATCAGTTTGAGTTTTATAGCATGCATTCTCTGCCATATTTTCCTCGTCTGCTATAATAATGTATCATTATTAACCCTTTAAATTACTCTTTATCTGACTGAACCTGCGCCTTAAATCCAAATCATTAATCTAACCCTTTATATTTAAATTAACATCCCTACAGTCAAGTTAACTATGTGTCACTTTATGAAAGTATTAACACATGATCAACCAAATCAGAATAACTTTGAAAGTCTTATTCCTGTATAATGATAAAAAAGTTAATTGTCATTAAAAAAAGCAATACGATGTCTATTTATGTTTCATAACACCTATTCTGTACCACATTTTATTTTTCTGTCATAATAAAATATCATCTTTTAATCCTTAAAATTACCATGCCCGTCAGAACCTGTGAAAACCAAATCGTTAAACTAACCCTCCATATAAAAATTACCATCCCTACAGTCAATTTAACTACTTGCCACTTTATAAATGTATTAATACATGATCAACCAAATCAGAAAAACTTTGAAAGTCTATTGATAATTAAGTCCTGTCTATTGATAATAAAGTCTTGTCGATTGATAATAAAGTCCTGTCTATTGATAATAAAGTCCAGTCTGTTGATAGTAAAGTCCTGTCTATAGATAATAAAATCTTATTTATTGATAATAAAGTCCTGTATATTGATAATAAAGTCCTGTCTGTTGATAGTAAAGTCCTGTCTATTGATTATATAGGTAACAGTCATTAAAAAGCAATACACACAATATCTATTCATATTTCAAAACATATATTCTTTACTACATTTTCTTTGTTTGTCATAATAATATATCATGTATTAATCATTAAAATTCATGTGTCAGTCAACACCCGTGCCATGAAATGCAAATAATTAAATCAATACTGCACGTGTCTCCAAATACAATTTAATCAAATTAGCTATCTGTCACTTTATAAAGGGGTATCGACATAACCAGCAAAATCAGAATAACATTGAAAGTCTTGTACCCTCACCAATGATCGTAAAGATAATTGTCATTAAAGCCGCAATACAATCTGAAACCATATTTCTAAAGAATTCCCATTCCAATTTTGGATTTCGCTTTCGATGAGATCTGGCAAAGCGCCAAAAAGGATTCCAAATTTATAAGGTATTGAGGTCTTTAATGTCCGTTCCAACACGTGGGGATTAGACTTGGTGATCGATACAAGGAACGTGAGCTGACAAATTAATATCTTAGATTTTCACGGTGGAAAAAAAGTGCTAAGAGCTACCAATAAATCACCGCTTCAGAGTGAGCTTATAGAGCCCACGTGATGTGAGAACATAAAAATATATTCGATTATCTTGTACTCAGATTGAATGCAGACACCAATATTCATTAAAAGAACATCAAAATAAGGGTAATTAGTTGAAAGAATACAAATGAATTTTAAATCTAGACAGATTACTCGTCAGTTGCTTTAAATTTGAGATAAGGATGGGAAGGGCTCGATTTAAAAAATTAAAACCTATTTGACGGAACACGTTTCGGCAGTAAGCTTATTTTGGGGATTTGTGAATGGATTGGATGGGGTTTTTTATGACGCAAAAAAAGGCCAGATATGGCCAAGCAATGTTTTATCCGTCAAATAAATGACTTTCGGATAAGGAAAACCACGCAAGATTATGTGTGGGATATAGAAAATCAGGAGGTATAATTTTTAATTCCAAACTTGCCTTAAAATAATATTTGAATCCTTTGAAAAAAGAAATGAAGAAAGAAATATTACAGTTTTCCAATTAATACTTAGTTAATTTTTAAATTATTTACTTTTGAGGAATAAATTACAATTTTATGTTGTGCTTTGTTTTGTTGTGAACATGTATTCGCCATCGCTAAATAATTCCCTATTTAAGACATCAAGTTGGTCTTATAATAAATATCCCGCATTTTTGAGAAGTTTCTTACCAATATACATCAAGACAAGAATTTCCTCCAAACCACTTTGTCGATTTGTTTCCCATAATTAAATATTTTCACAAAAATCGAACATCTAAACTCTACCAGGAAAAAAGAAAAAGAAAAGAAAGAGGGAAATTATAGCTTAACTAGAAAGATCTATGCTATTACCAATAATAAACTAAGCCCGAATTGCATGTGTGTACAACTTACACCCTCATACTACAACTAACTAAAAAAAACTCAATTTTTACACCATCTGAATCTAAACTGCTTTTATGGCAATCTATTTGGAACCTGCGGTACCTATACAGATTAACAGCTCTTCGGAGAAAATGTACCATGCCAAAAAATTGAAAACCCTTCATTGTTCGATAGGAATGAAACATAGAAGGCGTGAAGTACATGAAAATCACACAAAACAATATTAAAATAATATTAAATCTAGATAACTATTTTTGTAGAATTACGTAAAAGGAGTTATATCTAAGTATGTTGAAAAGCCCTTTACTATGCCCCTTACAAGCTCATTTACGGTATGGCATGTAATCACACAAAGCCCTTAAGCTATCCTGTATAAAATCACGCCAAGCATTTTGAAACCTGTTCCACCAAACTACTCGTATTCCGATAATAGTGCAATCGCATTATTTTTATAGTGTGGTGCTTATCAAATAAATATATAATTATATTAACGTCCAATCTCATTTAACGATCCTTTCTGATTATGCAGATGCTATTAAACTCTGTTACAACGCTTGTGCAGGTTACTGTGTCATATTTCAAAGATTCTGAGTTTCTGAATTAAATTTGCATGTCGTGATTAGTATTGATGGCTTGAATACTATTAGTACAAGTCAAATGAAATCAAGATTTTGTAGGATAATATACAATCTCATTTAACAGTCCCTTATGTTTCCCTACGAAGATACTAGCAACCTATTGAAAGACTTCTACAGGCAGATTATTAAGGCGTGTCTTGGAGGAAAGAAGCTAATGAGCAAAATTTGAATTCCTGGATCACTAATTTTGTACCACTGATTAAAACCTAGATGAGTGTAAGGCTGTTGATTAATGCCGTTTCCAAAATGCTGAGTTCATTATTTTCTATTAAAGGACAAGAATAATGTTAACCCTCTGAGGGGTTCAAATGCATAATTCCACCTTGCAACTTGAAGTTTGATGACCCCGCATGCAAATCCAGCTTTTCACCGGGTTTGAATACATAGAATAGCGTTGTGGATTAGTTCCTCTGAACAGCATCCAGTACTAACTTAGAAAGGTTTTGATTTCAAGATTTCAAAATATGAATATGCACCATTTGTTCTATCGAATTTCTTTTGTTATGCAAATTGACAAAGGCTGTTCCGTTAAATTTTAAGATTGTAACCCTTAAAAACAATGATGTTCCTTAAGTATTTTTGAATTAATGTCGCACTGGAGTAACAAAACGGGATTAGAGCACAAGGCAACGATCCACGGACAACACCAAGTAATTTCAACCACGGTCAGATGCCGAGGTCACACCTGAGACGGCATCACAACCTCTGAACTTCCATACCACGCCAAATTGAGGACATTTAAGACCATTGAGGACATTTAAACGTACACCATCCCCTCTGTACGCGATGGTTTTCGGTTGGATTTGAAATCTCAACTCTCCTATTGTTAATCCGTTACTTTTCTAACCGGACTACCATGTTATTTAAGTTTAAAGTTAAGCAAGACAGTGTATAAACAAAAATGATATCATTTGAAGGCTTCTAAATTTTTCTATTTTTAGAGTTCAATGAGATATTTGTAAAAACAATGCGAGGTTGATGAAAATCCCAATTCCAATCACTGCGGGAAAGGTCGTTTCTCATACTGCGATAAATTATGAGATATCTGAAATAAGTCACGAGTATTCCTAGGTAAGAGCCCATGAGGCCACGATTCGAAAATGATATACACCAGCTTTCTACTGAATATATTCGGTTGTATAAATCGGCACAGGCTGTTCCATTTCATTTTAAAATTGGGAGCTTAATAAACAATGATTTTTGCTTAAGATAAGCAAGCCAGCGTATAAACGAACGTGATAGTATTGACGGATTCTAAATTTTATTATATCTAGAGTTAAATGAGATAGTTGTGAAGTCAATGCGAGGTTGATGAATACCAGTTCCAACAACTGCAGCAGATCGTGTTTCTTTTTACTAGGACTTATTATGGGCAATTGCGAACAAATCACTAGTATTCCTGGAATTAAATCTGCAAGAAAAGCTAACATAATCAAACGAGGCAGAAGAATGCTTTCGATTTAACATTATGACAGCAAGCTCTTTTGAAAAAACTTGTAGGAACCATAAAAGAAACAAAAACTGCTTCGGGAAGAAAGTGATAGTTACAAAAACCACACAGATCCCCCCCCCCCAACAAAACGTCTAAAGTAAAAATTCTTTCAAACTCAATCTCAAGCGTGAGTTTAAGTGTCCTGGGTTTAATGAAACATACACTGACCTTTCCCGGGAAGATTGGATTTTGTGTCGTATATGATTAAATTGGTGGCAAGAAGCGTTCTCTACTTGGGAGTTAGTGAATTTTGTTTGCGTTGAAGTACAATGAAATGTGCTCTCTAAACTTAAATTTGTGCTTTCTAATATGATTTGATATCATAGAAAGCATTTCAATTTTATGTTTTTCGAATTATAAAATGAGTCAAACATTTTAAATTTTTTTAAGGAAATTTATTTTCCAGATGGTTTTTTATTTTTTAGAATCCACTGTTCTAACTTTATTCCAGAAAGATGGGAGAAAAAATGGAAATAATTAAAGGATATGGGATAAGTGAATTTTTTTTTTTGCTTTATCAAAGGGAGTGATGAGGGGATAAATTCCCCCAATTGTCTTCGACGAGATAGTTCGTCTATCAAGATCTGACCAATTTTGTCAGAGAGATATCTATTTGTCTAGATATTATTGATAGTTTTATGCTGATGAAATCAAGATCAAGTCATTTTTATTCGTACTACGCGATATCTCGTCCATCGTGATCGAGTTTTTCTACTGAAGAATTTTAGTTTTGACGAGATATCTCGTTGAGATAACCATTAGGAGTGTTTAAAAGGAAAACGTATTGAGTTTCCTTTGTACTGATCCAAACGCAATTACACATTCATAACTCTTGTATAACACAACACAAGACCATCCTGCAGAAGCATTGCAACACATATTGATAGCATCTATGAATGCAAATATAAATGACTGTTTAATGTAATTGGACATTAGCCTATTTATACCTTTATATGATTTGGTACTACCAATTTTAAAGATAATTATTCATGAAATGCAAATTTTATTTTGGGTAATCTAGCCACCCCACTACAGAATATTAACTTATAATTTAATAATATAGATATGTATCATTGCAATGGATCTAAAGCGTGAAGTACTTTTGGTTGACTAAAGTTGTATTGCTCATCCACAGCTGATTCAAAGTCATGAAAACTCCTCTAAAACGCATTCTATGGAAGCGTTGCAACACATATAGATCACAGCTTCATAAACATATAGAAAAGATTTAGTCCTAATATTTGTGAAATACAGAATTTTCTTTCAGTCAGCATTCAAAACTACAAAAATTACATAATACCTAAGACATACAAACTAATTTTAAACTCATGCCTTCAGAGAAGAGTAAATATTAACTTGGTATAAAAAATAGGTCTAATCTAAATCTGAGGTCCTTAAATCCCTGAACACTTTACACCACAACATCATCTCTCAAACCCATACACAAATAAATTAGCCTGCATCTAAAACACATCAAGGCCAACCCTTTTTAAGAAGTCCATGTGTGATTAGTCTAAGTTATTTTAATGGGTGATTAGTTTAAGAAATAGGTAACACGACTAAATTCGTTTTCCGGCAGCATCCAAAAGTTTAAATAACGAAATACCGAAGACACTCAGAGCCTTCTTCAGAACTCATCTCTTCGGAGAGGGGAAAAATAGTCTTGGTTATAGGTCTCATAATTCCTCGGATCTCCGAGCACTTTTCGCCATGACTTCACTCCCAAACTCACAGCTAAGTAAATTAGTCCTCAGCTAAAACACATCAAGGCCAACCCTTTAAGATGTCCAAGTGTGATTGGTCTAAGTATTGGTAGTGTGCGATTAGTTCAAGAATTAGGTTAACACCACCAATTTCGCTTTTCAGCAGTATCAAAAAGTTTAAATAACGTAATACCCAAGACACTCACAGCCTTCTTCAGAACTCATCTCTTCACAGGGGGGGGGGAATTTACTTGGTAATAGGTCTCATAATTCCTCGTATCTCTGAGCACTTTACACCACGACATCAACCCCCAAACCCACAGCTAAGTAAATTAGCCCTCAGCTAAAACACATGAAGGCCAACCCTTTAAACTGGCCAGGTGTGATTAGTCTAAGTATTGTTAATGTGTGATTATTTCGAGAATTAGGTAACACCACTAAATTCGTTTTCCGGCAGCATCCAAAAGTTTAAATAACGTAATACCCAAGACACTCACAGCCTTCTTCAGAACTCATCTCTTCACAGGGGGATGGGGGGGGGGGAATTGACTTGGTAATAGGTCTCATAATTCCTCGGATCTCCGAGCACTTTACACCACGACATCAACCCCCAAACCCACAGCTAAGTAAATTAGTCCGCAGCTAAAACACATCAAGGCCAACCCTTTTTGAGAAGCCCCAAGATCATAACTCAGTGGAAGAGGGCCTGCCAGCATCCAACAGCAAGAACTGTGACAGCCATTTTTCCAATAAATAGCCCCTCCATAAAACAAGACGATAACTCCGTGGAAGTAGGCACAGGTTCGCTGCCATTTATCAAAACTATTTTTCTTTATAGGGGATGACGCCATCTGAGGCTACTGCCACGGGAATTTTAAGAATGCAAAGGATATGGGGAAGTATGTGAATGTTAAATGGTGTTGAGAGGCGATATTGGCAAGCTTGGTTCTGGGTTTTTATTTCGAACGCATTGCACAATGAGGGTTGAGTAATTTATTTAAATGATCAGTTTGAGGTGATTTATCATAATATTTTATGTGAGAGGCTGCATCGGGCTGTCGATTGTTTATCAGATATCTGACTTTTCATTGCTGACAGAGTGGAAGTATGCTATCATTTATTGCTAGGTCTCATGGCGAATTTTATTGGAAGGGATGGCTGTTTTGCCAGTTATAAGATTTATTTCCCGAAAGTATTAATCATTATATTAGATACTCTGATAAGAAAAAGGTCGATACATGCACTTAGGGCGTGACTTAAAATACACATAGCAAGAAAATGATATGATTATATTTTTGACATACAAGAAAACAAGATCAAACAGGGTAATTGAGGCTCTTAATTATCACCATTTCAGGTGTCATCAAAACTTTCTCACAAAGTAGTTTTAGCAAAACCACCCAAAAAAATTTACAAGACGAAAAATATATGCACTCTAACGTGAATTAAATCCTCTGACATCACTGATAAAATTAAAGGGAGACTGTGATTCCAAGTAGAGATTCTGTATAATCTAGTGAATATTATGCAGATACCGATTGATTTTAGAGTCTAAGTGGTTGAAATTAAGTCGTACTTACAATTACAATTTCAAGTTTTAGAAGATCAGAACTATCACAAGTATTTATTTCGATAAAGAAAGAATTAAGTCACTAAATAAAAAAAAAATGTGTCTGAATTATAAATAACGCACGTTTTGTGTTGTAGAATATATATTAATGACATATATTCAATGCAACTTAAAAATAATTATATTATATTTATCAAGCTGACATATGTAACTGGTGATGCTCTATAAAATATAAAAGATTTACGTCAGACTAAAGTGCAATATTTTGTTACAGAAAAAACCAAAATCTATCAGTTAACATTCCTTCCGATGCTAACGAACCTTATATAAATTGTGCTTACATACATATAAATGCAATATCGTAGCCCGTCTTAATTGAGAAAAGGAGGCATTTGAATCAGCCAAACATAGATAGTGGACAGATCTGTGCAACGAAGTGTTGAAATTTAAGTCTCATCCAGGCATTTTTTTCTGCATTTAATCGAACAGAAGTGTCAGAAGTATTCGCCTCTTTTGTAGCTGATACCCATAAAAATCAACTGTCTAAGAAATTGAGTCACTTTATGACCAAATTGATATAGAAAGTAACATGCGCCAACTGTCTAAATGCATTCCTTTGTTGATCACAAAATACACAAGTAACTGCCTGAAATGATCAAGTTTTGTGACGCTGTACGTATTCCTTGAATGGCTTTTCAACTGATCAGTATAAAGATTGTACTGTAGATAAATGAAATGAATAGCAAAAATGTTGAATATATTTTAAAAATTGTAACTTTGATATGTAGTATATTCCAAATGAAAAAAAATGTTAAAAGTTTAGAATTAAAATAAAAATTCTGACTAGTTTAATTTGACCGTAATACACAATCTTTTCAGGATGCTAAGTCTCACGATAATCACATAAAAGAACCTTGCTAACCTAGTATATCATGTGCAGGAGAAATTCTTTGACTTGATTTTTCTGGGTTTTAACGATTTTCTAAAAAAGTAAGGTATGTATCTTTGAGTGTCAACGCTAAAGTTAAACTACCAATGTTTCGTGTTTTCCCGCCTTACTGCTACACTGTACACAGCAGTTATTCGCATTCTAGTAGGACCTGGGTTTGAATCTCGCTTTGTAAGCTCATGGATGTTGAGGATTGCCCCTATTAGGAGTAACGGCGGCTTACTCACTTGTTACTCCCCTAGTGATAGCACTGAATTCACCCATAGTAGTGCGAAAGTCAAGGTGATCAGTCGTGTCGGTATTAGAAATAAGAAATAATAATTTTTAAATGTATTTAACGTATGTAGGACAGAGTCATTGTTTTACTTTTTAATTCATGCATTCTATTCTGGATGAAATCAAATTAAATGCTGTGAAATTTCTATGGAAAAAAATCACGAATAAAAGTTAATTCTCTACTTTGATGAAAGAGTTTCTGCGAGTACAAATGAAGTAATCAAAACAAATGTGATCTGTCCCACAAAATTACATAAACTTTTATTACTATCCTTTATTACGACATTTTATTTTTTTGAAATGCGCAGGTTCAAGTCTAAAAATATTTTAAATAATAATTAAGTTTCTAAAAATACAAAATAACGTATTGATCACTAATAAATAAATTTTCAGAATCTAAAATTATATCGTAGATAAATAAAATATATAAAAAATGGTAGCGAGAAAAAACGAGATAAAATTAACCAGATATGATGGATAAAATAGTTCGTGATTAACAAAATTAACCAGTTATGATGGATGAGATATCATTGAAATCACCGAGGCAGTTAAAAATCACGGGCGTCACAGCCCCGAGGTACCCTAGTGATCTGTTCTCTCCTTCGTTCAACCCCTCGCCCCTCCTTCGTTAACCCTTATACATATTGTTTTTTCATACCTCATTGTTCACCTAGTGTTTCGTGCAGCTTGGATAAATGTGAACGTAAACCGAAATCAGCCATTCCACAAACCAATCCCAAAAATACATAACCATATTCTATTTCATACGTCATAAAAATTCTGTTACGTATAAGAACACTAAATACGAATACAACTTTATTTTGATCGGAGATGCACAGACCATGACCCGCAACCGCGTCATGATACCCTCCGTCGATTTGCTGGTGCCCCCCTCTTGACCATGTGTTCTTTTGACTTTAACAAGTCACGAGATGGATAATTTAGGTTCAAAATCCGTTGCTAGATAATGCAATTAAAATGCGAAACCTCTTTCTGTCTGTAAACAAACACATATCTGTGAACCAACTTTTGCAGTCATAGATATTAGTAATATTAATTAATCACAAAGCGAAAAAGTGGAACAGCTTGACTAATAAACTGGCACTTGGTTGCTACAAAAATCAAACCAGATATTAAAACAATTAAATCAATGCATCATTAAATCAAATGTCAGTTTTATTCTTTCTTTCTTTTTGTAACAATTTTAAATACAAGTTATGATTATAATAAATATAAATAATATAAATATGAATAAATATAAATAATATAAATAATAAATATGAATAAATGTAAGTAATATAAATAATAAATATGAATAAATGTAAGTAATATAAATAATAAATATGAATAAATGTAAGTAATATAAATAACAAAAAATGAATAAATATAAATACTATAAATAATAAATATGAATCAATATAAATAATAAATATGAATCAATATAAATAATAAATATGAATAAATATAAATAATAAATATGGATAAATATAAGTTTTATAAATAATAAATAATATGAATAAATATAAATAATAAATATGTAAAAATATATAAATAATAAATATAAATTTTATAAATATTAAAAAAATATGAATAAATATAAGTGATATAAAAAATAATAAAAATATGAATAAGTAAAAGTAATATAAATAATAATAAAAATATGAATAAGTAAAAGTAATATAAAAAATATGAATAAATATAAATAATGAATTGTAATAAACATAAACGAAATAAATAATAAATTTCGATCCTTTAAATAATGAATATCAATAAATATAAATAATATAAATCATGAATTGTAATAAACATAAATGAAATAAATAATAAATAATAAAGTTTGCATTTCGATCCTATGAATAAAGAATATCAATAAATATAAATAAAATAAATAATTTATGACAGACAACCTTCACGGTTTTTTTGGGTGACCCTCTCATAAATAGCTCAGAGCTAATTTATGTGGTCCTTGGTCTTAAAAAATTCTGTACATACCTGCTTCGTATAGTCTGATCAGAGCATTAGAAATTTTTGTAAAGATAAATCCCACCAGCGTTTTGCCACTGAAACAGAATATTGATTATCCGAGTGTTGATATCCAATGATCACATCTTCATAACTTCAGAACACACTGAAGTTCTTCCCCAGTGTAACAGAAGGGGAATATACCAAGGTCCATCACAGAACCTTTCCACCAGAAGCCACGTCCAGACACTCTGACCGCGGGCGTCAATTTCACGCCCTGATCTAAATCCCTATATATCTCCATCACACACAAAAAGAAAGCCATGCCCTGCTGAAGCTGGAGAGAAAAAGAGGGTTGCCCGAGACTTCCAGAAACTTCTGGACCGCGTAAAGGATCACGCTTCAAAACAGAATAGACTGCCACATATATTTTATGACTGTATAAACGCCGGCGTATCAGGGAGATGCCTGACCCTGCCGCGGGAGAAATAACCTCAAAATAAAAATACAAGCCGGGGCATGGTGGATATTAATGGATTTTGGAGTGGACCGGGTCTTCAGACGTCTTTGGTGATGGATGAGTACCACCTTCCAGTTAAATCTTCTCCCGAGAAAGGAGAAGACATTAAAAGAGGGACTGTAGTTGGTGTCTTGCCTTCCAAATACTATTTGTTTAAAACTTGTTAAAAAAGGAATTTTTCACGTAGCTGTTCGTTTCAGCCGTTTTGTAGTTTGCTAAGTGATGGATAGATAAAATATTACCGTTCACGGGGTAATAAATTGAGTGTTCGCTGCCTAACGTGATGCATTCTTCGAACGTCGACAAGAAAACCTGACTGGTGTAGGTGGGAAAAAATAATAATGTTCTGGGATTGGGAATGATGGATTGTGAGCCGTCACGTTTTTGGAAAGTTTTTGCTGGCTTACTGTGTCTGATTCCTCTGGCTGGGAATAGATTTAAGTCTTGTGTAGGGGATTAATATTTGTGATGTGAGACCCGTAGACATGATCGGGAAGGATAAAGACAGATAACCTATCAAGATATGATAAGGTTTAAGGCTGGTTTTTGATGTATCTGTGACAGTATTATATTTAATCGGCAAGAAACTCGAGATATCCTTCTAAAAGTCAAAGAGGTCAACCAATCCCTGTCCAAATACATTAAGAATTGCAAAAGTGCCTTTTAAAGCCTGAATAAGAAATAGAACATGAAGAGCTGAAGGTTTTGAATTCTTTTACTATTACCCATGTTTAAATGAAGGCTTTCGAGAATTTTTGAGCATCAGGATGATATTTTCACCACCAAACTCGCCCTTCTTATTCAAAGTTCAATCCATAGGCATTACGATGAATATTTTAACAAAAATAATGTACGTAATACAGGGCTCGAAATACCCGGGTGCACAGGTGCACTGTGCACATGAAAATAAAATTGTGCACCTAATTTTTTCCCGCCGGGCTTAAAAACCGTTAAAAAACCCGGAGGGGAATGTGTTTTATGTTATTTTGATGTTTGAACAAAATATTAGTATCGACCTCTCTCGCTCTAAAGGAACGTAATTAAAATTCCTAAATACTCACTATGCAAAAACAAAATCACTGGGCCGTTACGGGCTTATACGGGAGGGAGGTTTACGTGTGCCACTGCCACCAGAGCTTTCTGATGATCGAAACTTTTGCCAGATAGCTCTGTTCAAGCGACTGTCACGACTGGCAGTAATTATGGAGTAAGTAAGTAATTAAGGAGTATTTGTAAGGGAGAATTTATATCACTTGACCACCCGCGATCGATAGGCATCCCACATTTTTCTAAACACGTAGTGTTTCAATAAAGTGTAAAGCCATTGGAATTCCTGAGAATTATCTGGCCACTGCGTGTCGTAAACAAATATTTTTATTATTTATCTTTAAATTCATATTTTATCTACTTAAAATATAGTGTACTCGTTTACGTCTAATGACTGAATATTTGTAAGTAATAATTTCGCAGATAAATAAAATTGTTTAAATAACTTTATTTACTAACTACAACTAGCCTGTCTAAACATATCCAACTAATAAAGTCATTAGCATTACATTAATGCTCTTTTATTACGTTTTTTTTTAATATACACCGAAAACATAATCTGTGCACCTAACTTAAAACTTAGGTGCACCTTGTGCACCTGTATTAAAAATTCTATTTCGAGGCCTGACGTAATATATGCTTGACAGTAGTAAACATCAGTTTAGAAACACTTTTGACACTACTTTTATTTCACATCTCGAGACTCATTAACTGACTTGACTTTGGAAATAATGTCTTACGAAAAACACACATTAGCAAAACTTGATCGAACCAAACCTTTTAAAAAAGTACGAATTTAGAACATTTTACCTTCCAAGTTGTCTCAACGATATTTCTCGTCCATCAAGATTTGACCAATATTGCTAATATTGAGATTTCTTGTCATCAGGATACTGCCGATTTGTTTTTATGAGGACGGAATCAAGATCTGGTCAGTTTTCTTCCAATGACGAGATATCTCGCCCATAAAGATATAACTAATTTTGCTACTGACAAGATATCACATTAACGCAAAGACCAGGAGGGTTAGGGTCTCCAAGTAATACAAGTTTGTTTTAAAAAAATATACGCTATATGGACAAAAGTATTTGGACACTGCAGAAATCCTCAGCAGGATCCATCTTAGTGTGGGGATGTTTTTCTTGGTTAGGACTCGGCCCATTGCTTTATGTACCTGGTACCATGAAAGCTGACGTGTATCTGGACGTTCTGGATAATTCTTCCTTGCCTACACTTCGGTAATGATGGTTGTTTCTTCCAACAGGATCGAGCTCCATGTCAAACTGCTGAACGGGTTCAGGACTGGTTTCCAGAAAATGAGGTGTATTTGCTTGACTGGTCTGCTCAGGGCCCCGATCTCAATCCGATCGAGCACTTTCGGGACAAACTTGAGCGACGAGTACGACACCACCACACCCATCTTCACAACAATCACTTTTCAGAGCTTTGCAAGAGACATGAGCTGTTAATGCCAAGACACATAGAACTTGAGAAAAGTATGTCTCGACGTGTTGCAACTGTAATAACAAGCTAAAGGAGGGCCTACCCGTTACTAAATAGAATAATAAAGCACTTTTTCTGAAAAGCATGCAGTGCCCATATACTGCTGTCCATATGGTGTATTATGGTCGACCAACCGGTCTAGTGGTCAAGGTGTTGACCTCTGGATCGGAAGGTTCCTGGTTCGAATCCGGGTCTGGGCATGGATGTAAATTGTGCTGTCCTTTGTTAGGGACAATGATGGTCCACCCACTGGGTTCCCCTTCACAAGTGACCATCACTTCTGGCCTTGTATACGACTACAATGACTTCGGTCAATTCTGTACTGTATTGTATTTCTGTATTGTATCATGTATTGTATTTTTCTTTGCAATCGGTACCCAGCCTTGCCATTGGAAATTTTAAAAAAATGATGTATTATTACGAAATAGCGAAATTTCAAAACCAAATATTTGTATTTTTAGAATAGCCTAATAACATAACAAATATTAACTATAACACTTAATGTGCCTGTTAATATACTCGATTTTAAAAATAAGACTTCAGTGCTACAATTTGGTAAAGTTACTTTTGATTGATCCATCCTAGATTATTAAGAATATTTTAGAGTTCATAAATCTCCCTAAAATCCAAATAGAATGGGTCACAGACAGTTACATCTTATAGACAAAATTAGAAAACCGCTTCTTTTCACACTACAAATGAGAACCTCGGCTCGGAAGAACTTTCAGCTCGCATTCCGAACTCGAAGAATGCTTCCACCTCACTACCCGAAAGCACTTCAAACTTCAATCTCCACAGTTAAAAAAGATTTCCAATCCCTCCCGAACACAAACTCGAATATTCTCTTACCCTCTCACTCCATTCCTCCACTTTCTGGAGTCGGCTCTTTCTTCCTTATTCTATAACTCCCCCCCCCCTCGAGTAGAAACCCGACCCTCAGACAATACCGAGCACAGCCAGCCGTCGGGTCCAGCGACTGAACCCCACCCTCAGAGCGTAAACGAAACGAAAATATTGGCTGAAATGGATGCAGTAAATAAAAAGCCCCAGCCTCAATCGCGAGGACCCTTCAGTTTCGTTCGATAGCACTTCTCTTAAATAACTCGATTGGCATTTTCTTTTGAAGGGGAAACACCGACGCCAAATACAAATTTGTTGCCCCTTTGGAGGAAGGGAGACTTCTGTAGAGGTCAGCACTATCTGTATTGGTGTTTTTTTGCACCGTTTTGGAGGAGGGGAGGGATTGGTGTAGCGGTCAACACAAAGAGGTATGGAGAGAATAAAAAATGGCAGCGGAAGCGTGGTGGACATATGCTTTTTGTTCGAAATCAGCGGAAAGTCTTTGATTTCTGTTGCTGGAGGTTTATGTGGGTGGTATTCCTATCCAAGGAGGGTAGGAAATGATTATCCTTGAATTCGGGCTGTTTTCGTGGAAGGATTTGGTTTGGTGATAGTAGCACATTGGAGTATTCATACAAAAATAATTTAATTTAAAGGTAATATTTTATCAAGCCTCTGATTGTTTTCGATGATGTATCTCATCCATCAAGAGCTGACCGATTTTGCTGATGGCGGTTACTCGTCATCAAACTTTTAACGATTTCTTTATGATGTCGAGATCCAAGATCTGGTCAGTTTTTTTCTGGTGACGGTATACCTATTGACAATCACTTACACGGTTAAAAGTATGCAGCGGATGAGATGATGAAATGGGGTGGCGTGAATGTTTCTCCAAACTTCTAAGAAGTTTTCTTTTTGTACCATCAGCAGTGTACAGTTGGAACATTTCATGTCATCAGGCATGATGCAGACCGACCAAGAAGTTCAAGATCTCCAGAAATAGGCATTCAACGAGAGGTTAAGAGGGGAATGTTCACCTGTACAATCTTCACAAAAATAATTATAATTATATTTCAGCTTACTTTTTAATCTATATCTTCTCCCCCAAAATAATTCAATTGTATCTTACTGCAAATCCCTTAATTTAACTTTCGTCATCCAATTGTTGTATTTCGCTTCCTTTCTGGGACTGAGTTCATTCATTAATCGCTCACTGGACACACCTCACTACAAGTCACCCCCTAGTCACCTGTTCGACTCCAAGCCCCGACTTCAACATCATGTAAACATCTGGATACAACCAAAGCAAGTTCTATGGAATCCAAAGTACACCGAACTGGAGACAGAGGGTCTTCAGAACATCCTCAGCATGGTACCCTAATCCTCAACATAATACAATTTTCGAGCAGATCTTTCCTTTCAATTGACAGTGCCATACGTCAGATGGCAAGGATGGCGAGTTAGATGTCATCTACCTCGGAATTATTGTTATACTCAATCAGATGTGAAATCTTTGTGTGAGTGGCATTGTGAATAAACGAAGTTTGAAAATAGTACGATTCGCAAACGTCTCAAACAGCACCTTCTTGTACATGCAAAATGTAACAATTCCTCAACTGTTACATTGTATGTACAAGAAGGCGCTGTTTTTAAGTATACATGAGGATATATGAGGCGATCAAAGCAATATTGGTCTATTCCACCAGCATAATGGAGATTTATGCGATTTTTGTGCCACCGTTTTTTAAAAAATTAGTTTTTAAATAATAATGATTTAAGATTCTGAATTTTTTTTTTGTGTGTGATTAAAGTTATTTTGCAACTTTAGAGCACTTGAACTGGCACATTTAAAAAAATGAAAGGTTTTAATAAAGAGGGATAAAACAATTTCCGGATTTTTGTCAGTTATTCCACTTTGCTCTGATTGCTTCATATATTCTTTGATATAAAAACTGTTTATTTTGGTGCTCCCTTTACAGTTTCGTCAGGGAATTTCGAATCACCTTGTGTAGAACACATTTTTAAGAAAGCTATCTATATAAATAAGAATGGAGTGTTTGTTTGTACATTCAATATTTTCGACCCATTTCAAGTTTTCTATCCGTTTTGGACCCTTCTGATGCCGAATCCGCCTTTATCTCGTTTGGTGTCTGTCTGTCTGTCTGTATGTTGTGCCCTATACACGTCCACGCGGTTTAAGATATTTTCATGGAAATTTGCATACAGTGAGTACTTATCTTCATTTAGTGAGTGGCATTGGTTGCGAAAGTCTGTCTGTCCGTCTTTCTGTTCTATGCTCGATTTTTTGTTTGTGTGTTTGTGTAGACATTATATGAATTGTATTCCAGATATTTGATTACTATGTGTTTTATTTTATACATTATTTATTAGTTTAGTGAATGCAATATTAAACATTTTTTTTTATTGTTATATTTAGAAGAGTTTCATGCTAAAACACCTGAGTAAGTATGCTTAAATCAGCCACTATTTGATAGTTTTCGAAAAATTGGAATGTAGTTTGAGTATTACGATTACTTTCATTTGCTTTACCAGCAATGCTGAAAACCAATTATTTTTCAAAAAAAAAATTTTATGGTGAAATTTTAGCTTTGATACTTTATTTATTTCGAGTCTTATTTTTATTCTTTGCGCAATGAAAACGATTTCCGAATATTAGGGACAGACGATATTTTTCAACGAAACGAGTATGAACAAGATCGCGCGAGCAGTGATATTTATTCTGGTTCTTTCGCTCTGAATTAATTTCACATTTCTAAATTTTGTGCACTTTTAGTTGTAAGTTGTGGCAACTGTGCGAGATCAAGAGATAAAATTGAATCACAAATTAATATCTTTAGAACAATTTTTTGCGACATCTTTTATTTTGTTTTATTTCGCTGTTTCCTGTTTTAAATATTTATTATTTTAATAAATGTGTTTTCCTTCTCATCACACGCAACAGCACCACACAGTATTAGACTTAAAAATGTTAGGTAAGTCAGTATAAATTTTCAGTAAATTTTAAGTGTAGTTATGCCATTATTGAAAGAATAATGCCGTTATTTAAAGAATAATGCCGTTATTGAAAGAATAGTAATGTTTAAAAATCCAAACTAGAACTTTTTCCAACATTAAAAAATTCATTGTCATAATGACAGGAGAAGATTGCAAAATTTCACAATGTCGCATACCGGAGGCAAGAGTGCCACAAGTAAAAAATATTGTTTTGTTGAATATGAGTGCGAGAGCACTCGCCGTAAATCGTAATTTTAATTAATTGAGTTGAACATGAAAAGAACTTGAGAAAGGGAATTCCAAATCTTCCTATAAATCATCTTTTATAGTAGTAACCTTAGTATCACCTTTCGTCATTTTGTAGCTTTGTCATACAGCAATTGTGCGATGTATGTGAAATGTATTACATGAATGGATATGCATGTGTAGGATTTGTGTCCAAAGTAAGTTGTAGAAAATATAAAGATGGCGAAAGGTGTTAAAATAAATTTTTATTCTACAAAAAACGTAAGTCATTATATATTTTGATTATCTCTTCAATCTAGAGTAAACCAATTCAAACCGAGTAAGGTCGGGTATTTTGCTAGTTCTTAATAAAATCCGGAAAAAATTCACTGAACCATTATTTTCGGTTAGTTATGGATTTTGTGATTCAAAGATAATATTTGGCTAAACTGCACCGAACACAAAACGGACAAATGTCAACTAAAGGAAAACAAAAGAAGGATTTGAGGAGTAAAGTAGTGGAATGAAAGCAGAAAAAAATCGCTTGCGTATCAAGGGAGTGCGAACCCCGTATTCACTAAAGGCAGCCCCCCCCCCATGGATGAAGAAAATACCAGAAAAGGTATGATCTCGGGTCTGGCATTATTTTCGGAAACAATTGTCATGCATCAATATCAAAAATAATTATTTACATGTACACCAAGCGGGGTGATAATCCAAACAACTTTATTAGGCATCATTCATACACAAATTCAAAGTCGCCATTAAATAGGAAATATCTTTTATAAATTTAAGGTACAGCTGCAGTCTACGTTTACAGTGGTGTCAACGACCTTGGCGCTTTTTTGGCGCACTTCTTAAGCTGCCAAGGAAAGAATTCTTTCAAAAATCTTTTTCTAAACGGAATAAAATAAGCTTCAGAAACACATTTGTGAACATTTTTTTAAATATATTAATTAAAATACAGTGCAGCAAAAAAGCGCCAATGCCGTTGTGACCTTATAAACATAGACTGCAGCTGTATCAAATTTAGATCCATTAAATTTGGCAACTGGGAGTATTCATATTAAATAATGCACGCCGTTAAATTGCAGCATCTGGGTTTTGTGTAGCAATAGATATAATAAAACAAAAAATAAATTAAATACTTATAATTTAAATGACGACCACAAATTTTTTACGTTAAACAAATGTGGAAAATACCATCGCTAAACATTCTATGCGTAAGAAATCAGGATGCACTAAAGAAATAACAGAAGTTTAATTTCTTTCTGAGAGCAGGCACAAATAGCTGGGGACACTTGTGCTTTTGCAAAAAAGCAGAAATAGTCCCTTTTGCAAAAAAGCACAAAGCAATACTTTCCCGGTACTTCCTTGACGTAATAAAAGTTACAAGATCGGGACTTAACAGGATGAAAGCAGCTTGGGCCCAAAAGCAAAATTAGTCAATTGCTCTCTTTTTCTGTACGTCTTCAACAATACAGAGTCACTGCTTTGACTTTTTCCTTTTGTGGATCTCTTAGTTTCTTCCAGGTCGTAAGAGTGCTCTTTTATATAGCAAATTCCCCTTTTTCTCCCTACTTTGTAACGAAGTTTGACCTTGTTAGGAAAGTGGAAAGAATGGAAGACGGGCAATAAAATTGAACTGAAAAAGAAACCTCCCAGGCCAACCGGAAAGCAGGAATCGGCAGGGAACAATATGATGCCACTAGTTCTTTTCGGACGGTATTTGGGACAAGTTCCGTCTACCAGTGACAGAATATCTGTATGTTCATGAAGATTTATTTAGAACTCTGACACTGTCACTGCAAATTGGAACTGAGAATGCATTATATATCTAGAACTTATTGGATACTAGACACCCACCAATAGCATTTACACTGTAGTTTCTTAATCTATTCAACCATCTACTATTTCATTATTTAATTCTATTTTACTGCATTAAAAATTTATTTTATGTATTGGTAGGAGTGTCGTTACTCATATTGCATACATTTTACATTAATTTAATATGAATATCAACATCGGAATGCCATTTCGTGCTCACAAATGAAATAAAATTAGGAAATAAAGCTGCATTCATTTTCTAGAGGTGTTAATATTTATTTCGTATGGCAGAGTCCACGTCTATGTCATGTTAATGTACAATTAAATCCTGAGCGTCCATTTCAATAGCATCCCATTCAATTACCAGTCAGAATTTTTCGTAGCCTAAGCCTATTTTCGCGTTCACTCATATCCCCTTTTTTTTCTGCGCTTATTTCCGCAATTCTAGAATTCTTAGCTTCCTGTCATCAGACAGCTGAAGAATTTCATTAGAACAGCATGCTCTTCCGCGTAATTTTAATAATATGCACCTTTAGAGTCCAAGTAAAGCATATTCAAACTGAGTGCAAAAATTGTCGAATATCCCTTTGTTGATAGGCTAGGTGACCTGGGTTATAAAAGAATCTCTTCACAATCTTTTCTCACAGCCTTGGAAAAGACATAGCGAAATATTCATGCCCATACTTAAAGAGACTGTGGAAAGTAGTATGTTGCAACTGTAATACAAGAAAAAGGAAGGCCTACCCGTAACTAAATAGAGTAACAAAGCACTTTTTCTGAAAATACATGCAGTGTCCAAATACTTTTGACCGTATATTGTATTGGCTGCTCATCCGCCATTTAGCCTTACATTACGACAATAGAGGTCCCGAGTAGAGAGTGCAGTCAAACTTGCGTGTGACTGATGTCCATGGACTTGTGTTTTTGCACAAAGGGGACAGCAAAGGCTACGTAAAAGTTTTAGCTTCGGCCAATCATTCGTGATAAGTCAGTAATGACTCGTGATAAGTCAGTAATGACTCGTGATCAGTCACTCGTGAAGTCGGGTGGGTAGTTAATAAACGCAACACTGGAGCAACGCTGTGAACTTTAGGCGACGTTCCGGGATAAATTCCTTGGTGAAATATCCAAGGGTAACACAGTGTAATTTTGTAACACGGTCAGATAGCGAGGTGGAACAGCCGATCTGGTACCTTAACCACCAAACATCTGCAGTGAACGTGCACCAGTCCCCGTGTTTCGAACGGTTGGTTGGACCTTTGGTTGGACCTAGTTTCAATCTCAAACTTCCTGTTGCCAATCCGCTACCCTGCCCACTGGGATTCGCAGGTGTCTGGGTATCTAAAACAGTCACATTCAAGCGAGTTTAAAACATATCAAACCTTTCCAAAACCCTGCATTGTGTTCGCTGCTCAAAAAGCAGCAAAATCCGCAAAAATCGCAATTCCCAGAAAACAAATCGATATCCCTCTCACCAAGAAAGAGCAGAGCTCCCCACCTTCATTTAATTTACTGAAAGAGATTAGCAACATTTCTGCATAAAAGCGGGAGATCAATCCCCAATAGCAACGGCTGAAATATTCAGCTGGGCGGAACCGCAGTCCGCTTGCCGTAATGCGTCTTGAAGCGAAGTTAATATCTTTCCCGGTGTATAAACAAATCGTGTAATCTTTAATTCAGATGACTTATAGTGGGATTACGGAGATATTATGTCGCCTTGTCTCCCAGAGATACCACGAGTCTTTGGAATGCGAGTTCGTAAGGATCTGGGACACAGTTCGGGGTTGTTCCTTAAAGCGTGTGTCGTGTGTGCGGTTAAGGAATTTCTTGGGATTCATTAATGCCCGCAAATTTATCGGGAATTAATTGATTTTTGTAAGAATATGTCCGTTTCTCTTTATCCTTCGAGAAATCCGTGGAGTGTTTAGAAATAGTGAGTTGAAATACATGTGTGTGTGTTGTAGAATAAATTGTAGAATACCAACTTTCTTTTGCGAATGTTAACACTTACCAAATACGTCGGTGGAAGAAAGAATATTTGGTTACATTCTTATACATTTGGACCATCACCGGTGTATGTCGACAAGTACAGATATGCTTTGGTGGCGGTCGAAACGAGAAGCCGATGTCGACAGAGAGTTTAAGTTGTTGCAACAAATATGATTGTATAAAGTCAATCACTTAATTAAGTAAATTTATTATTGCTACTGTTTTCTTTTTTCTCAATTAGAATATACTCTTCGTTTGATGTTCAACAGTTTATTTACATGTGCTGTTACTTAAGCTTTATCCTGTTATCACATAATTAAGTAAATTTAATATTGGTATTAGTTCCTTTTCTCATTTAGAATTTACTCTTCATTTGATGTTCAACAGTTTAATTACATGTGCTGCTACTTAAGCTTTATCCCATTATGAAATATATCATAATATGTTTTAATAACAAAGTATGATTTAAAAACGTAACAAAAATATTTTTATTCAACATTCACCATCAGTGCATGGTGAATGTCGACATTTGTGTGTGTAAGTGAAAAATAAGGATATTCAGCAAATGTTTCGGACATACACCAAGCGACTAGGTGAATCTTGACAGTCTGCAATTTCGGTCTTCCACGGTATATATATATAATTTAATCTAGAACATTTAAAAAATAATTTATTAGTTTTTTCCCTCTCCGTTCATTCTTTTCGTGGAGCTCATACCACAGCTCTTCGATTGAAGATAGCAAAGTATTTTAGTTTTTCGTCCTTTGGAATTGTGACGTCCTTTCGACAAAAGTGGTGAATTCGTCAAAGTCTATTGCAATCAAGTGACCAATTATTGTTACAACTAGTTTTGATCACAGGAACCTGACCACGTGAAAATGTTACCATTTTTCACTTTATTTTCATATTTCCTCTTTGCTTCTGATCTGCTTTCTTGCCTCGGGAGCGACCGTGGCCCTGTTGGAAGATCAACGGATTAACAACCGAAGGTTTGAGAGTTCGGAACTAGGTCCATCCAAAGACCGTCGTGTACATGGGGTGCACCTTTAAATATGGTATGACCACAAATGCGGCGTGGCGTGGGCGTGGAAGATTCAAAAGTGGGATGTCATCTGAAGTGTTATTTTAGTCGTCTGACTACGGTTCAAAATTATGAGGAGTTGACCAATTTTGTTCGAGTTGTCAAAATTACGAGGATATTTTCCTTTGCCGACCAACCGGTCTAGTGGTTAAGGTGTTGGCCTCTGGATCGGAAGGTTCCTGGTTTGAATCCAGGGTCAGGGCATGGATGTAAAATTGTGCTGTCCTTTGTTAAGGGCAATGATGGTCCTCCCATTGGGGCCCCTTCACAAGCGACCATCCCTTCTAACCTAGTAGTGGCCAGGGACAGATCCTTAGTGCCCGCCATTAGAAGTAGTCGACCATCACTTCCGGCCTTGTAGTGGCCAATGATAAAATCCAGTGCCCGCCATTGGAAAAAAAATGTCCTTTGGAATTGATCCCGGACCATTGCCAATTGTCTGTTGTGTTGCTCCAGTGTGACGGTAATTAACAACAAACCTACATGCTTGCCACAGATGCAGAGGCCTGTGCAGCATTCGAAATAAATATTTCGAGGACGGACAGTGCGTGAACTCGGTTGTAGAGGAATGGTTGTAGAGGACATCACAAGACATCCTACACAATTTCTGGCAACAAATGAGTACAATGTGGAATCACCACGTACCTGGCAAAGAAAGAAGCTGCTGCTGATGGCTGCGTAACCCCAAAGGGCGAGTTCCCGCACGGAGAGCTGTAGGATGTCCCCTGCAGAAGTGAGTGTTGCGAACATCCTCCAAAGGACAATGAATGCGGGAAGTGCTTGGCGGAGGACAAGATAGCGGCTCGCTCTCCGGCGCTCAGGGTGAAGTAGGGGTCGCTGTGCTCGCTATAGCCGCTGGAAGGAGAGGTCAGCGGTGGCACGCGCGGTGCCTGCCGTGCCAGATTCAGTGCCGCGGCAGCTGCGGACGATGCCGACGAGGAAGAGGTGCTGGGGACTCGGGCGTGGCTTTGATGGTGGTGGGGATCCGCTGGTGCCGTCGTATTCACCAGAGGTAGAGGAGGTATCTGGAAATTAAAGATGAAGATATTAATGACATAATTATTATGTCAATAGCAGTTGAAAGCACATACATAGAGAAAATAGAAAGAAGTATGGTCTGATCTTTAACGATGCATGCGGTTTCGACGAGATATCTCATCTTTCATTAAGATCTGATCAATTTTTCTATTCACGAGGTACCTCTTTATCAAGATATTGCCTATTTCTTTAATGATGACATATCAAGATCTGGTCACTTTTCTTCTAATGACGAGATATCTCCCCCATTCATATCTAGTCAGATAAGGAAATGATGAAATACCTTGTTGAGACAACCACCAGTGTTTCAGTTGATGGTTGTTGCATTCTGCAGGTATCAGTATTTCGTATTTAAAAACGCTGAGTACAAATGTGATCACTTAATCGCTCATATGCTGAGGTATACTTCTGACTATCTCGACAGTACAAGATGGTTGTAATTAAATGGTTGAGTTTTTTAGCTCTGTGCGGAAAGAGTTACTTGATAAAGTTCATCTGCATTTAATGTAAAAAATATCTTAACCAAACACTTAATATTTTTATTTCTAAAATGAAAAGGTTTGTTTGGATTAATTTCACTTGGATGAAATTTATCTTTTACGTGAGTCACGTGAATATGCGTATAAAGTTAATAACGAGTATTTATATTTTCATTGACTCATTCGCAGTGAGTCATAAATATAAGGAATATACCGTAGGCACTGGAGTGGAACACAATTAGTCAAAAAACAACTTCTGAAGCAATGAAGGCTGGAAATTCTACTTAGTGAGCATGTTTCTCAGGATCAAATCGAATATTTATTTAAAGAAAAAATAACTTGGGAAACAACACAAGAGGTCTTAAGAATCGCCACATTCTGGTCTAAAAGTTAAAAACTCATTTGAAAATTTTGACATAGTTAGTTTTACTTGTAGGCCAACGATTATTTGGAATTTCCATAATTTGGTTAAATATCCTGGTGGAATCCTCTACGATGTATCTCGTTATAAGCAAAACTAACTAGATCTTGATACATGAAACATGTCGTTAAAACAGAAACCTGATAAGATCTTGATGAATGAGATATCGTGTCAATATAAAAAAAACTAATTCGATTGTGATGAATAAGATATCTTGTCAATTGAAGAAAACTGGACGCCATCTTGATCTTGACATTATAAAAAACACTATCGGCACTATCTTGAAGACGAAATATCTCGTTCAATAGCAGAAATCTGACCAGATCTTGATGGATGAGGTATCTCGTGAATAAAAAAAATCAGATTTTGATCGATAAAATATCTTGTCAAAAATTGAAGAAAACTACACATATCTTGATCTTGACATCATAAAAAAATCAGCAATATCTTGATGACGAGATATCTCACTGCCTATAGTTGATATTATCTTAATGAACGAGATATCTCATCAATGGAAGAAAACTGACCAAATTTGATGGTTGAGATATCTGTCAATAGAATAAAACTGACTAGATCGTCATCTTGTCATCACATCAAAATCATCAATACGTTGATGACGCGATATCTCGTCATTATCAAAATTTAACAGATATTGATGGACGAGATATCTCGTCGAAGCTACTTTGAGGGTTTAAAAGCACAGGTTCAAGCTGATAAAAATTAACAGAATGGCAAAAATATTCCGTGTACCTCAGAGCATTACATTTATGTGGAGTCTTAAAAATTTACGTCCCAGAATAAACGGAACCCCATTATCGAACACATACCCACCATTTATTCGCCAAGTCCCACCAAGCATTCTCACACAAGTAGAAACAACCTTGAGAGGCACGCTTCTACAAATATTACAAGGATAGGGTTAGAAGTAACTTCTGTGCCATACCATGTAACTTGGACGAAAAGCCTTAAAAGCCAGCCTTACTTTAAACAATCCTAGGTATTTGGGGGACCGAGTTCAGATAGATTAAATGGCACGCGGGTAAATGTTGACACAGGGAGTAATGAAATTTCAAGAGCCTACGACTTTCAATATCCTTCTCCCCCTGCCCCCTCTCGGACGCTGCTCCCCCTGGAGACATGTGTAAGGATGGAAAAGCAATTGCCAGACGATATTGTTCGGTTGCCACCGCCCGCCAGTTCCGGGGAAAGTGGTGCGGTCTGAGTTCTGTTATTTTTGGAATGGAGGGGGGCGTTCAAAGTGGCCTCGAAGTCGAAGTGACTCGGCTCTGGAAAGGAAATTATTGTTGGTTGTAATGGGGGTTTGTGAGAACCTGGGTGATGGTGCTTGAACATAAAAAATAACTGAGAATGCTTGCGTCCGACAGCAAAGTTAACATTCACTGGATCAATACAACGTAGAATAAGATTTAACATGGGTGTCCTTTAACACGCTATATCCTTCCAACTGTGATACAACTGGAATATATATACAACAGTAGGCATAATTTAAAATACTAGGGGGCCCTCCCTTTGCTGGCTGACGTTCGCCAAGCCCCGGAAGATTGTTTTGTCATTCTCATTGGTTCGGTGCGCGAACCTTTCTCGCTTCACTCGCATCAATAAGGACATGTATCCTAGCATAATATATAATCCTAGCATGTATCCTTGGATAATAATAAATTGATACATTCTTTTGTGCTACAGAAAATTTGTACAGTACCTATGGAATCAGAACTCGAACAATTTAGAATTCAAATGAAAACTTTGAGCAAATTTTGATTCGAAAAATGAGCGCTGCTTTGGAAATTGAAAACCTTCATGTTGTTTGTAAGCTGCAACAGCTCGGCTAATATCAATTTTTTTAAATAAAATTTCTTCCGATAACGCTATAATTGAATTGAGGCGCGAGGTTTCGTGGTAAACAAACAATCGTACAGTGTTGCCAAACGCGATAAAAAAAATAAAGTCTTTTTTTGTGTACCACGTAAGAGAATTGTATATATATAGATAGTCCCTCTTGCATGTTATTATAATAATATTCTACGCTGCATTAATTAAAATGTCCAGTTTTGCGCAAAAGCACATTGTCTTTTATATAGAACATTTGTAAATTAACTCTCCTAGCAATTTCGACGAGGTATCTCATCCATCAAGATCTGATTCGATCTTAATTTTGCTGGTAACCAAATATTCGTCATCAATATGCTTCCACATTTTTATGAGTAGATCAAGATGTGGTCAGTATTTTTGACGCGATAGTCGACCATCATGATCTGTTCAGTTTTGCTATTGAAGAGATATAGTACCTCGTCTAGACAAACATCAGGAAGATTTTAATCTAACATGCGAGATATCTTGTGATTCTGACCATCAGTGTATATCACGATGGTTCACGAGAGTTTTTTTTTCTGTTAGGCTGAATACAGAAAGGAAAGTTTCGGCAGCGTAACGTGCATACTGCACGTATTCCGAGCTTGACATCATTTGGCCTGTTTCTCGAACATGATTTCAGCACTTGTCCAAGGAAAAGTCTAAAAAATGAATTCCGAATTAATACATGATTTGATTGGACAACGCCAATTGGATCCAGATGAAATGTTAAGGGCTCCCTAGACGATCAATAATGTTGTCAATGTGATTGACGGTTTCGATTGATAGGTGTTTCAATATAGCTTCAATCAACCCGTCAATCTCATTCAGTCAATGTTTTTCGAAGGAGCGTCACATATTTAATTTTTCAGTTTTAAAATGATTTCAAATTCAGATTTGGGCTTTCTTGCCTTAATTTTGGTTGTCTGCATTCGAAAGAAAGAAAATAGGAAAAGACGCTAGTCCAAAGAGTGATATAAACTGAGAAGCAGCTTTACTCACTAACATTTACTAAACTTTCTGTGAGATTCTGAATCGCACGCATAATATTAATTTTCAGTTTTTATTTTTCCTCAGTATAATTTGATTTATTTTGTTTTAACACATTAACAATTTTTTGCAAATACTTCTTTTGTTTTTGTTTAAATATTCACTTAACTTTCCATAACTCAGTATAATGACAATACAAAGTAATTAAAAGCTTTACAAACTCCCGTTCCCGGACACAATCACTTCTCGTGGGGCTCGCCTAATTTACAATTACCTTGCGTTTATTTTACAAAAAAGAAAAAACTATATATATACTACGCTTAGTTACAATAGAGATTGGAATCCCAGATCCCTTTATGTCGACAGATTTTCAGGGAAACAATTAAAAATCACCTGCACTCAAATCCAACGGAACGGTTATCGAAGACCATCTGCGCGACCCGGGAAGTTCACAGAAGGTCTCAGCTAGTTGAAAGGGGTTTAAAAAAATTAGAAAACATAGAATCCAACGAAGAACGCGTCATAGATACAAAACAAGGAATAAAAAAATTATTAGCTTGCTACGAAGAATTTCTGCTTTAAAAAAAGGCATTGTGTCTGTTGTCAGACGAATTTGTTAGATTTTATGAAGCCATCAACTTTGAAATAACATTTTTGTAGTAACTCATTAATTCTTTAAATATTTTGTATTAATATATGTATAAAGAGAACTGCAATTTTATTAAAATATTTTCTTCTAATTTAGTATTTTTGTTAGTCCTTAGTCCCAATTAAATAAAATTTATGTATATGCAAGGTTGTACTTCGACATATTCGTATTACTTAAATTCGTATTGCGAAAACATAAAAGTTTCAATTGAAAACTTATTTATTAACAGAAATTTATATTTAAGGTGGTGTCTGGTGTAAAATCGCTATAAAAGTAGTATTCAACAAAGTTGAAACCTGAACGAATTCTGAACATACTATGGACCTGGAACTGGATTCATAAACCCCTAGAAAGAATCTAATTCAAATTGTATTCATATAATTGAGAATGTCCTTGAAATGTAACCTTCATCTATTAGGATATAGATATATTTTTGTGGACATGCCCATGTCATCTTTTTTGTAACAAAATTATTTCCATCTCCTCTTCATTTGGTACAACAAAAGGATCACGATTTCTTCACTGTACCTTACCAAGTCAAGTGAACCATCTGCGCTTCCGAAGAGGTCAGTATGTCACGAATGCATGCGTCTGCCTAAAATAACTTTTCCAAATAGAGCCAGCTGTTATTCAAGGGAAGGTTACTGCGGGTTTGTCTTTATCAATAGACACTAGCCCAGTAATTCGTATAAGTTGAATTTATGAATATATTTCCAGTTTACTAGATCTCAATCCATGGTCTTGACTCAGATCTACATTCTTGAGTTTGTAGAGCCCTTGCTTTATGAAAAGTACTCCGAATGATTTCTGTGAACAATTTTTACCCTTCACGTACTTCTTAATGGGAGGATTGAGAGATGACATATTCTTCCAGGGGATTCTGACCCGGTGCTTTATGTTCTGTAGATGATTACGGTGAACAAGTAAGAGGTCACAGTTGTCCATGTACACAGATGTCCACTTTTCGTCATGTAGTCATTGGTCTATAGCACTGTACTGTCTTCTGTGAACTCATCCAGTATAATTGGCCCACTCTTCTCGTCTTCACAAACCAACACCACGGGCTAGACACGCAGTGGCTAGTATTTGATATTCTAACATCGAACTTAGATTGTTTCGCTTAAATCTATTACACAAAGTACACTTGTATTCGCCTTTAACTTTCATCCAAGGAAACTCTTCATCTTTCTTAGCCTTTTGGTTTGTTTGATGTGTTAACTGATCATCAATTTTTTCATTGTAAGAAACTTTAGAGTTTGTTAGGCCATTTTATGCTTGGAGTATTTTTTCTTGTGCATTGAGAGGGAATCAAATTTTACTTATGCATCTACCTAACGACTGTTCATAACTTAGTAAGAGATAAATAAATATATTCTTAAAACCAACCACCTTATAAAAAGGAAGCAAATAAGACCTTTGAATACCTACGGGAAAAATTTTAAGCATGATCCAAACTCATTATGTGTGTGTGCAATCTGGTTAATTTAATCGTGTACTTATCGAAATAAATATTTCATTCACGGAGTAGCGTGCATCCAAAATGTTCTCAGTCAATTACAAAATCGTTATGTTAACAGTGGTCTATAACTACCTAACTGGGTGAGAATGTACTACGCGTAAACAATATTTTGACAGAATTGAACAATCACGAACACGCTATTACCATCCATCCGTCACGGTCGTTGCTATTTTACCGTTTATGGTAACTATTTTCTTGTATTTCAAATGAGTATAACAATGTGTGCGTGGAAAGTTCTGCGAGTGTGGTGAGCTGAAGCCACCATCTGTATTTACTGTTTAACTAGATTTACGGGATGCCTTTAAAAATACAACAGGTAAGGCCAAAGTCTTTTTTAAATTGCTGTAGCCCAACAGAGGTCTGTTACTTTGTTACATGAATCTAATAATATTTTTTTAATTTTTAGGACATTTACTTTGTATTCTGCACTGAATAATGGTGTATCCGCCAAAGTATGTAGAAATACTTGTGTTCAACAAGCATTTAGTGTTTTACTAAGCCACTATGAAAACTATGAGTGTAACACATTAATTTACAAACATGAAAATTGTCAAATACAAATACATATAGCTAAAATAGAACCAAGCCTCTAATTTTAAAACGAATTTCCCATGGCTGGCAGTATTTGAAACAAAATACCATTGAATCGTAAAAACAATACCTTCATGTATCAAAATTTTGAATCATAAAATGTATATAGCAGTTCAACCTATCTCCACTATGAAGTATTTTTTGGAAGACAAAGTTGAACCGTCCTTCACGCGTTTTGCTAAATTGGTGACGCGTACGTGATTTTAACACGCAACCTTTTGATCTAAAGTCAGAATACAATCAGTAAATTACTAAGTAAATTAACAAACTTTATTTACTTCCTGCACTAAGATGAAGGAATACCAATACATAAATCGCAAGAAAGGCGTCATTTTATCGCCCAACCCAAAATTCCTTCATTGAGTTAATACGTGACAATAACTGGAAACACCTGAACACGTTGTTTAGCAACCGGCAGGCCTAGTGATTTAAACAGCTTCTGAAACTGCACAACGCGAATCTATAGTTTCCAATTCCACCAAGCAGCATTCCACTGGCGTTACTTATTCGAGCCAAACCTCAAGGCATGCATCTGGATCTCTTTTCCTCTAAACCCACTACAAAATAGCCTGATGTTGGAAACGGTAGGCATCATGCCGCTTTTTTCTCCGTGAAAAGTTTTTCTTGGTCATGTTCCCGTGATGTTATTTCTTCTCCCTCCTTTCTGTCTGCCAATATTGTACCTCGGGCCACGGAATGCTATACCTTGTGGCCATCTCCATAAAAATGGCATCTCGTTCGTATAAAATCGTAAGGAAAGCAATATCTCCGTGTATCGTGGCTTCCCGCGCATTTCTTTTCGCTTGCTTAGCCCATCAACCGAGAAGGAGATTCGTCCGGCTAAAGATGTAATGGCACGTTATAAAAACGTTTCCATTAACTTCGTTTTCTGGGAGAAAGGAGGATGGGTTTATGTGGTTCTTTGTTTAGAGGCAGGGGGCTTCTTAGATGCGACTTGATGAGAAGTTTCGCTTCGGGACTGGGTGTTAATCGCCTGATGAAATCATCTTTACGGTATGACACCCACGCATAGAGTATCTTATGTTGGTGGTTAGTATCAATTGGCAAAATCTTGTTTGAGATCACGTGGAAAAAAGGTAGGTGAATCATCTATGGTCATTACTAAAATGTAAGACAGCACACAATTTATTTCAAGGATGTTAAATTTTTTATGCAATGATAAGGTTTGGTAAAGACCTCTGCGTAATGACATGTCAATAAAAGGTTTCTATTAACTTCGTTTCCTGGGAGAAAGGAGGATGGTTTCATGAGAATCTTAGTTTAGACGCTGGCGTCTTCTTAGAACAGATTGGTCAGATGTTTCGATTCGGGACTGATGGATAATCGCCAGATGAAATCGTCTTTACAGAATGACATACAAGCATAGTGTATTTTATGTTGGTAAATAGTATCAATTGACAAAACCTTGTATGAGATTTCTCGGATCTAAGGTAGGTGAATCTACTAATCTACAAAATGTAAGACAGTACAAAATATATTTCAAGGATGTTGAATGTTTTATGCAATGATAAGGGGTTCGGTAAAGACCTCTGAGTAATTACATGTCAATAAAATATTTCTATTAACTTCGTTTCATGGAAGAAAGGAGGATGGTTTCACGAGACTCTAAGTTTAGAGGCAGGTGTCTTCTTAGATCCGACTTCATGAGAAGTTTTTGATTCGGGACTGAGGGATAATCGCCGGATGAAATCGTCTTTACAGAATGACATACAAGCATAATGTATTTTATGTTGGTGGTTAATATCAATTGACAAACCCTTGTTTGAGATTTCTCTGATCGAAGGCAAGTGAATCTACTAATCTGCAAAATGTAAGACAGTACAATATTCATATTTCAAGGATGTTAAATGTTTTATGTAATAATAAGGTTTGGTAAAGACCTCTGAGAGTACTGACATGTTATTCAAATGTTTCGATTAACTTTCGTGGTGAAAGGAGGATGGTTTCATGTGACTCTTTGTTTAGAGTGTGGCGTTTTCACACCATAGTAATAAAATGGAGTCAGACACATCTGAGCTGGATACATTTTCAAGTATATTGTAACTTGACCACCTATGAACAATAGTAGATTATATACACAATAGGTACAGGGAGCGTTCAATGAACGATTGTTTATAAAGAAACAACAAGCTTTTCTCCACAGTTGCTTTTCCACCTATGCTCAACTTCACCGAATCGCTGTCTAATGAGAGCTCTTTTTCGGCACCACTTCGAACCCTGGCTTCTCCGTCTCGTCTAAAAGATGGTGTCATCCAAAACTTAAAAATCTCTTGTATCCACATTTATCTCGTGACTTTTATTTGCAACCACGCTCTAATAGATTGGCCAGCATTTTATACTTCACCTCGTGATGATTGTCCATTCACTAGTTTTCATCGGAATGTCAATTATAGATAATAAGGCCCGGTGCACACATACGGTGTTTCAAAGTGCGGCACCGCTGCCGAAACGCAAGTGCGGTCTGAGATACATTAGATCCAATGGAGTAGTGCACATATGCCTCCGGCGCCGCTGCTCAACCCGCATCGAACATGCATGTTCAACTTGCGTGCAATTTGTACCGCAGTTCCCCACGGCGCCGCAGCTCGCCGCACACGCGTCTCCGTTCTGAAGTACCTTGTTTTCATAAATAAATGGAATATAAATAATGAATAAAAAATTGGTTTTATCCAGAAACGTCTATTTTGTTTCAAAATTTACTTTTTTGTACACCAAGTAAGCGAAATAATCACGTTTTCTTCGATAGAATATTTATCGCAAATGGCGCGAAATGAGTACTTGCGTCATTTCACGGTTATGTGTGCATAGTTGGGTTTCGGTGCCGCACGTTGAAAAATCGAATGTGTGCACCTGGCCTAAGGTGCTAGGAAAAACTTCGGAACGAAAGGTCCGTTTCCTAATCGTCACAAGAGCCAGGGGTTTCCTTAGATCCGACTTGATGAGAAGTTTCGATGCGGGACTGATGGATAATCACCAAATGAAAGAATAATTTTTACGGTATGACACACAATTCATAGTGTATTTTATGCAGGTGGTTAGTATCAATTGGCAAAACCTTGGCCACACATGATCTTAACTTCTAAAATATAAACGGTGACGTTGAGTGGAAATTTCGAGAGT
The DNA here is from genome assembly GCA_947359465.1 of Metellina segmentata. Taxonomy (NCBI): domain Eukaryota; kingdom Metazoa; phylum Arthropoda; class Arachnida; order Araneae; family Tetragnathidae; genus Metellina; species Metellina segmentata. Next base: position 60,260,409 of record OX375877.1, on the reverse strand, counting down.
TCGGATCGGGAGGAAGCTCTTGGTTGTTGACCTCGTCAACTAACCATGGTTCAAAATTACTTGGTGTTATTCTCCACATTTTCCCTTCGGGATTGATCCCACACCGTCTCCACTCTGTTGTACTGCTCCCATGCGATGCTAGTATAGCTACTAACGTATCAAGGGCTGTTTTAGCGCTTGAATCTTCAATGTATTATTGTTTTGCTATCAAATTTTAATACTTATCATTAGGGGACACCGGGATTTTTACGGGATTCATGGGGGGGGGGTCTAAGCTATTCGATGAGACACAATGAGGCTAATTAATTTCTAAAATACAAATTTGTTGATACGAGAAAAATACATTCATGCAAGGTAAAAAATTTCAACCGTAAAATTATATGTTGCAATTTTTTTTAGCATAGTGGCCTTTCAACAAATGTAACACTGTTGACTGAAATGCAAACATATTGTCAATCAGAAACATCGCTCTCTTGATATAAATTATATTGCATCACCATTTTCTAATCTATTACTGTACATAATGATTAACAAGGACGAACTTTTAGAGATCTTCTCTAAAGTTATTTCCAAGACATCTATTTCACTTTACATCAACAGACAATGTGCGGTTTCTTTCTAAGCGGATCCTAGCGAGAGTAAGAACCTCAGCATTTTTCTCGGTAGATATTCATAACTTGAGTAAAAAAAAAACAAGAAATTGATTGATAAAAGTGAACACAGCTAATCTGAATGTTCAATTACTTTTTCCGAACCCAATTTATGGACTAATCAGGTGCGCATAAAATAAAACGTAACCTTCGTGATCAAAATGCAATTATGCGTTTCTGCATTTCAAACACTCATTTCTCCCTCAAAAAATGAAGAAAAAGGATGAAAAAATGGCTTATGAACCGGAATTTTTCATTAACAGATGAAAGGAAAATTATGCAAATCACGGGAAGATAATTAAAGAGCAAGAACTATTTTCCATATTTTTTCGTCACGTGATTATTTTATTTATCATTCCGTCCTTGGTAATTTGTTTTTTATTTTGAGGGTAGAAAAATACGTTAATTTTCATCAACATGTAGAAATTTTTCCGCGGAACCTTTCAAATCGCATCGAAAACAAAAATTCCGTTGTTTCGAATAATTAGAATTTTCGAAGCATTTTTCGTGGATGGACAGTTACGGAAAACGTCTCAATAGGTGATACTGAAATATATTGAGGATAAAACTCTTTGAAATTGCACATTAAATGCAGCGTTCTTTCAATAAATTTTTTTTTTTAATTTTTTCACAGAAAAAATTCATTAAATAAAATTTTTTTTAATATTCCTGAGATTCAGGAGATTACCAGTCATGGAATTAAGTTTAACTATAATGCAAGACCAGACTAATGGGACGCATTTTATCAATAATGAAATAAAATTCCTTCAAATTGATCAAAGAATAAGAAAAATGAAGAGGTATTGTTCAAAACTGTTTACATTCAACAGTGCGCTACCACACATATATCCATCTCACACAAATGTGAACACACCATATGGGGTCTTTGAGCATGAAACCTCTAAACTCAAACCAGCCTCCGAATCATTTTTCGGGGCTCAGTGGGTATGCCCACTGCGTTAGCAACCTTCGAGTTGTAGGATGCGCAGGTTCGATTCTCGCCTCGTTTATTCCTCCATTGGTGTATTTCTCTGTACTCAGTAAAACTTTCACTGTGAGTGTATCTCTATTACTTCATATGGTGTCTTGTGTCCGGCGTAGCATGACCACACATGGACTTAACGCCATTAACCCGGGGCATGAGCTCTGCTACCGGGCGCGTCGGCAGGTGGCCGAAAGTCCTGAGCCGAAACATACTCAGGATATCCCTGAATATTGAATAAGGGGGCGCGGACCAGCTTCCGTTAACCCAAAGTGTTATGCGACCCGTGCTGATGGGTGTATGGTACCGACGGTTAATTGGTGCCTTTTACGGAGCCTCCTAGAGTGCTTGGCGACCTCTAGGAGTAATTTGCCTTACCCTGGTATGCAGGCTCTGGCGGGGTGGACTGCATAATTCCTGCGGTATATACACCAATCCATGGAAAAAAATAATGAAAACAAAAACCAAACCACCGACTCCAAAGAGGAAGATAATCAGACCTTGATGGAGACCCAATCCTCAGGATCAGGCCCTGCAACCCCACAGACAGACCTTGAAGGAGATCGAGATCTCCAAAAGATAGTCTTGGGGCTTGACAGGATTGATATACAGAGGAAAAAAATCTCTGGGGCTGCCAAAAAAAGGCTGACCAAAGAAAGGAAGTTAGCTGAGGGTACATGGGTAGAGAACAGACCCAAACCAAAAGCCAAAACCACTCCAAAGGGAAAGGAGTTACAAACCCCGATCAGGCCCTCTACCAAGAGGCCAAGGTCGGATGGTAGTACTCCCCACTCTCAGGAGAAAATGTGAACAAAGAGGGCTAAACCCGGAAACGGGGCAGACCCTAGTTATAGTGACACCTTATCGGCTGTGAAGATGGCAGTTGTCGTGGAAGGATATCCAGACCAGAAACTGTCAGAAGAACAGCTGATGACCTTCCAACTAGACGCAATGTATAAGATTGAGGGCGTTCCTCCGGGAACAGGACCTCAACTCAAATATTGTCGTCTGGAAGGAGGAGCTATAATTATCCTCTGTGCCGACTCTAACAGCAGCCAATGGCTGACCAGAACTGTTAGAGAAATGTCACCATGGAACGGCCTGTCCCTCCTTATTGACAAGGCACGTAAAATAGTTAAAACCAAAAAATTTATAGCCAAGATCCCAGCTATATACAACAAGTTCTCCGGTAAAGAGATTCTACAAAAAGTAGAAGCTCAGAACGGAGGACTAACTGCCACAGAATGGGGAATCCTCAACCAAAAATCTGGTAATGAGGGTAGAACCATTGTGGTAAGTATCCCAGAACAAGATGCCAAGACCTTGATGGGTAGAGAATGTAAATTCTACATAGGCTTTACCCAAGTGCAGGCTAGGGCTCTGGAAAAACCTGCTACAGCTTCCACTGACAATGTCAATGAAGCTCCTGCAAGTCAACCTGCAGCATAAACGACTTGCTGCAGCCAACCTCAGTGGGGTTTTCCGGACTGAGGGAATCCACATTGCCCTAATCCAAGAACCCTGGCTGTACAAAGAAGGCATCAGGGGATTAAAGGACAGTGGAGTTAAGTTAATTTATGATTTTGCAAGCTCCTCTCCAAGAGCTTGCTTATTTATTAACAACAACATCGATGCAATGCCGATCCATGAACTTTGTTCTAGGGATTTGGCAGTAGCAAAGATAACTCTTCATAATGGCGGGAGAACCAGAGAAATCTTGATAGGCTCTGGGTACCTGCCATATGAGGAAAAAGATCCTGTGAGTGCAGAGCTGAAGAGATTGTTGACAGCGTGTGCAGAACAGCAATCGGGATTGATTCTCGGTTGTGATGTGAATGCACACCACACAATCTGGGGCAGCTCCAATATCAATGACAGAGGTGAAGCTCTTTTAGACTTTGTACTTGAAAATAACCTAGATATCTTAAATGTAGGAAACAAACCGACCTTTATAACTAGTGTAAGAAAGGAAGTACTTGATATAACCTTAGCCAGCCCTGAACTAAGTAGTTATATTCACAATTGGCATGTTGATGAGAAGCCTTCAATGGCAGACCATCAATTTATCCACTTCTCACTGAATGATCTGAATATCACTGGGAGAAGACGTTCAGAGATCCCAAAAGGACGAACTGGACCTTTTTTTACAATGAACTCCAGAATTACCTGGAGGACTTCTCTCGGAAAATCTATGATACTTACGATCTAGAACTGTTCGCAGACGGCCTGCAGCAGGCAATCTATATTTCATATACAAATAACTGTCCCCTGCTTCTAAGGAAAGGCAAACAACCAAACTCATGGTGGAACCAAGACCTTATGAGGCAGAGGAAGACAGTAAGAAAACTTTTCAGGAAAGCAAAGAAATCTGGCAAGTGGGAAGAATACAAGTGCCTACTTTCAGAATACAACAAAGCTGTTCGAATGGCCAAAAGGAATTCATGGAGGAAGTTCTGTGATTCGGTTGAAAGTACCGCTGAGGGCGCTAGACTCCACAAAATTCTTAAAAGAGATACACCAATATTGGTGGGGACCCTTAAGAATAATTCCGGTGGCTATACCAAAACTGGCAGAGAAGTTATAGAGACTCTGGTTGAGACACATTTTCCAAACTCCAACTTGGTACCTAATGAGTTAAACCCTTCTCCCCTGGGATATCCAATAAGGGTAAGAAGGGAAAACTGGATAGTTGCCAAGAAAATTTTTACTGTTAAACAAGTACTATGGGCTATCAACTCATTTGAACCATATAAAACTCCAGGACCAGATGGGATAATACCGATTGTGCTTCAGAAATCGGCCGATCTCATCTCACGGGTCTTGTGTAAAATGTTCAGAGCTAGTCTAGCTCTTGAATATATCCCCAGACCATGGAGAAAGGCAAGGGTAGTCTTTCTGCCCAAACCTGGAAAAAGCCAATATGACCAGGCTAAGAACTTTCGTCCTATCAGTCTATCATCTTTCATACTTAAGTGTATGGAAAAAATAATTGATAGACACATTAGGGATGTAATGAGGAGTTCCAGACCTCTTCACAAAAACCAATTTGCCTATCAACCCGGTAAATCTACAGAGGTGGCTTTGCAACACCTGGTTGTAAAGATTGAGAAGACCCTGGAGTGCAAGGAAATGGCTTTGGCAGCTTTCCTTGATATTGAGGGTGCTTTCGATAATACCTCTTTTAACTCAATCGCTGCTGCTGCTGCCAGCAGAGCTATTGAACCACAGGTCTGCAAATGGATAAACTCCTTGTTAGCAGACAGAATTATTACAACAGAGTTGTTTGGGGCAACACTTCAGGCTAGACCCACTAGAGGATGCCCTCAGGGAGGAGTTCTCTCCCCTCTGTTGTGGAATCTGGTGGTTGATGACCTAATTGCAGACCTCAATCAAAGCGGCATTTATGCCCAGGGATATGCAGATGACATTGTCGTCTACATATCGGGCATGGATGGGAAAACGGTGATAAATATCATGCAGGGGACCCTGAACAGAATCGCAAGATGGTGCTGTGAAAAGAATTTGAGAGTAAATCCTCAAAAGACTACTCTTGTCCCATTTACACGAAGAAGAACCTGCATTGACGAAAGTGATATACCTACCCTACTAGGGGGAAAAGTAAATATGCTGAGCGACGTTAAATATCTGGGAGTTATACTGGATACTAAATTAACCTGGAATCAGCATTTGAAAAGTAAAATTAAACAAGCAAAAGTTGGACTTCTACGATGTAGAAGAGTTCTTGGTAAATCATGGGGTCTAAGGCCAAAGATGACCTATTGGCTATACACTATGGCTATTAGACCCATTGTGACCTATGCGGCTGTGGTCTGGTGGAAAAAGACGGAACAATTGACTGTTAAGACCAAGCTAGACAGTCTTCAAAGAGCTGCCTGCCTGAGTATAACAGGTGCTATGTCCTCCACTCCCACCAGAGCCATGGAAATTATTCTGTCGTCCCACTCGATATCTTTATCAACGGTGCTGCCAGAAGAAGTTCCTACAGACTGGAAAACGCTGGACTGTGGATGGATTTTGCCAGCCAAAAGTCCCACACCAGTATTAACCAAAAATTCTTTGACCCTATACTTTTGATGCCCTCTGACATCATGGAGACAAGATTCCTCTTTCAAAGACCCTTTGAGGTACTTATTGACCTAAGAGAGGAATATAAAGAGGAAAACTACAAGCTCACAAATGGAGACATTGTGTGGTACACAGATGGCTCCAGACAAAACGAAAAGGCAGGTGCTGGAATATGTGGGATCAGACCTAAGGCAAGGATTTCCCGAAAATTAGGAAAACATGCCACAGTATTTCAAGCGGAACTGCTTGCTATCATCTACTGTCTACAAGAATGTTCTAGAAGATCCTACTCAAATAGAAAAATCTACATATTCAGTGACAGTCAAGCAGCCTTAAAGGCAATAAACTCATTTCAAATAAGCTCCAAACTTGTTTGGGAATGTAGGAACCTTCTACATGACTTGGGGACCCATAATAGGATCTTTCTTACTTGGGTACCAGGGCATACTGGTGTAGAAGGAAACGAAAATGCAGATAAGTTAGCCAAACTGGGGACTGCAGACCTACCTTTAAGCCCTGAGCCTTTTTACGGGATCTCTAAGACTACCGCAAAAAGGGTGATAGGAGAAAGAATGCTTAAAGAAACTACAAAAAAGTGGAAGCAAACCACCGATCAAAAACATGCAAGGCTTATGATTCAAGAACCTTCTATGAAAACATCTTGTCAGATCCTTCGTCTTAGCAGGGGTAAGATGAGGGTGATAGTTGGATTTCTCACAGGCCACTATCACCTAAGAAAACACCTTCATAGGATGGGAATCTTTAAAGAAGAACCTCTATGCAGAAAATGCAATATGGTGGAGGAAACTGCCCATCACATACTTTTTGAATGCGAAGCTCTGCTTCACATAAGGCACTCAAGTCTAGGTCTTGGAACAGAACTTGATACAATTCACGAAGAACCTGTCAAAAGCCTTTTGGCCTTTCTCAAGGAATCTGGCTTTCTCTGACAGGAATATCGAAAAACAATGGGGTTTGGTGCAATATTCCCTAGTGGAATCAGCACCTAGGGCTTTCCTGACCTCCCCACTCTATATGACTATGACTATGACTATAACGCCATTAACCTTAAGACTACGGTTGGTACAGCTGTTGTACCTTGATCGCGCCAAGAAGGAATTCAGACTACGTCCAGTACATCACTTTTGTACTTTGAAAGTTATAAGAATCGCATCAAAAAAGAATTTAGGATACTGCCGGTACAGCAGTTGTAGACTACTGCCGGTTGTACCTTGAAAGTTATAAGAATCGCATCAAAAAAGAATTTAGGATACTGCCGGTACAGCAGTTGTAGACTACTGTCGGTTGTACCTTGAAAGTTATAAGAATCGCACCAATAATGAATGGAGACTACGGCCAGTACAGCTGTTGTCGTTAAAAGTTACTTTAAAAGTAACCTTAGTAACTTTAGTGTACCTTAAAAGTTTCAAGAATCGCGCCTAGAAAGAATTTAGACGACGGCCTTTACAGCAGTTGTACTTTGAAAGTTATAAGAATCGCATCAAAAAAGAATTTAGACTACTGTCGTTACAGCAGTTGTAGACTACTGCCGGTACAGCAGTTGTAGACTACTGCCAGTACAGCAGTTGCAGACTACTGACGGTTGTACCTTGAAAGTTATAAGAATCGCATCAATAATCATCCAGTTGTATCTTAAAAGTTTCAAGAATCGCATCAAAAAAGAATTTAGGCTACTGCCGTTACAGCAGTTGTAGACTACTGCCGGTTGTACCTTGAAAGTTATAAGAATCGCACCAATAAATAATGGAGACTACGGCCAGTACAGCAGTTGTATCTTAAAAGTTTCAAGAATCGCGCCTAGAAAGAATCTAAACTACTGCCAGTACAGCAGTTGTACTTTGAAAGTTATAAGAATCGCATCAAAAAAGAATTTAGACTACTGCCGGTACAGCAGTTCTACTTTAAAAGTTATAAGAATCGCATCAAATAAGAATTTAGACTACTGCTGGTACAGCAGTTATCGACTACTGCCGGTTGTACCTTGAAAGTTATAAGAATCGCGCCAAGAAAGAATTTAGACTACACCCCGTTACAGCAGCTGTATAGTCGTAAAAAAAACCGACACACGCTATCACAATTGCACAATTTACATAACAGAACAAAACTTAAGGTAGCAATCGATAGGAATTAATGTTTTCAACAAATGTCAACATTTAAAATTTGTCTAAGGGACCGTCTTCATATTAAATTGGGTGCTTGTTCCGATAATTTCAATACGAACCTCTATCTTTTATCACAAATTTGGAATCTACACACAATTTCAGGCAGATTTGATGAAAAAAATAATGTAAAATGGCGCGCGCGCGCGCGCGCGTAAAATTTACCGAGAAAATCCATAAAAACCATTGAGAGCATATAAATGTTCGGAATTCCATCACATTATAAATATTAATAAAGACGTGTTGTGGCCGTGGCATTCAATCCTGTTCATTAAGATGGTAACAAATACAGAATCCATTCTGACTGAATCCCAGGATCTGTTGGAAGAAATTTATGTTTTCACTTTGTGAACTATCCCCAATAACGATAATAATCATCGAATTTTTCAGTGTCACTGCGCTACTAATTATGCACGTAATGAGCTGGAATTTGAATTTTCGATTTTTCAGTAACAGTTCAAACACATGGCGTCAAAATTTGCCCATGTTTCTATGCATAATTTTTATGAATATTAATTTGATAATTGATAAAAAAAGTAGTAAATTTAGTTTGATAGTTAAAATGTTTATAGATTGTGTTTTGGTTTTTGGGTAGCAAAGGATGAAAAAACAATTTCTAAAAAAAATCAATGTTTGATGCATATATAACAAAAAAACGTGAAATACCAATTAAACATTAGGAGATCTAATTTTCAAACACTAACAAATCGGTGAAAAATCCAATAAAATTTGATGAACTTTTTTATTTCCGCCTGAAATTGTGAGTAGAATTCAAATTTCGTATATAAGATTGGGGTTACTAATTGAAATTATCGGAGCAAGCATCCAATTTAATATGAAGACGGTATTTCAAGTATTGATATTTGTAAAAAACACTGATCCCTATCGATTGCAACCTTCCGTTTGTTATGTCATGTAAACTGTGCCATTGCGGTCGGGTGAGTTTTCTTTCATTTTTAAGGCTGTGCCTTGAAAGTTATAAGAATCGTGTTAAGAAAGAATTTAGACTACGACCGTGTCAGCAGTTGTAACTTAAAAGTTATAAGAATTTCGGCAAAAAAAGAATTTAGATTACTGCTGCTACAGCAGTTGTACCTTGAAAGCTATAAAAGTCGCGCCTTGAAAGAATCTAGACTACGGCCAGTACAGCAGATGTACCTTGAAATTTATAAGAATCGCGACAGTGATATTTATAGTCGTAGTTAAACTCCAACCAACCAAATCAATTTTTCCGTATAAGTCCACTGAAAGCAATACTTTCCACAGTTATGATACTTTGACAAACTAGAAAAATAATAACATTTTAACATTTACACGTCGACATCTGAAATTTTGTCTGTTTGTACGACACTATTTCAGATGTTGCCGTGTAAATGTTTAAAAAATTGTTGTTTTGTTTGGTCTATCCAAAAATATCATAACTGTAGAAAGTCCCAGCTGTATCCATTCTCCATTTTCCCTCTATAATTTTGTGGGCATGCTCGCTTACAAACTGTGAGTTGTAAGTGGCGCACAGATTACGTTCCTGTCACCCTCTTTTCTTCTGTGTCAGTAAAATTCCCCTTGTGTGTTTGTCTATTTACTTAACGTTGTTTGGTGCATCTTGGCCATATATGGCTCTTACGGCGTAAACCCAATCCAACCAACCAATAAAATTCTCAACGCAAAAGAAATTTATAAACGACAATGCTTGCATTCTGTATCCAGGAGTGCCTGACTTTAAAATGGATGCCTTATCGATTATCCGGAAACTGTAGATTCGCAGATTCTAACTCGAAAACGTATTCAATCTCAATATTCCCTCTGTAATTCAGTGTAGAGATAAAATATAATAAACAAGCATTTTCACATTAATACTGGGTTTCTGACTTTGAAATGAATGCATTTTCGATCATCGGAAAACTCCAAAGATTTGTTTCTATTCCATTCGGATAGTAGAGACCAGATCTAATGTGTGTTAGGGCAAAACGGTACAAGTCAAAAAAACAAATATTTCAGGAGAGTTTTAAGCAAATGTATTTGTTTACATATCCATTGTAAATCAACTTAATTATTTCAACCAGCATTTATATGTCTGATTTTATTCATCATTGACATACTTTGATCAAATGAAATATACTTTTACATACAAGTACTAGTTTTCTTACTTCAATTTGAACAAATTTGACTTGTACTATTCTGCCCAAACACCCCCTATATATTGCACCATCAACAAATACTGGAATTCTTATTTTCCAAAGAAACTCCAAAACGTAATAATTCATCTTTTCACCTGCGTAATTCCTTATAAAATAAATTCTACTAAACAAGTATTCTCTTATAAATACTGACTTTTGAAAGTATGTATTTTCGATTATCCGGGTCTTTAGATTCATTTCCAATAGATTTAGATGATATAAAATGTATTACACTATCAATTCAGACTATGAAATTCTTATTTTCCAGAAGAAAAAAATGGAACTTTTTAAACTCCAAAATGTATTTATTCTACATTTTACCTTTATTTTCCGTATACAAATTAAAAGTAATAAACCAGTGCTCTTATATTAGTACTTTATCAAGGATGTTTCCAACAGAGACTATGAAATTCTTATTTCTCTGAGAATATTTGAACTTCTCAAACACCAAAACGGATTCATACTTTATTTTTTCTGTAATTCATTTGGAAATAAAGATGTAATAAATCGGTAATCTTATATTATTACTGTATCTGGAGGTTTCGGACTTTTAAATGGATGCCCCCATTTTTGATTAATCGCAAACTCCGAAGATTCGTTTCCGGTCGATTCGGATAATAGAGACTACCATAGCATCTCATCAAAAACTATTGAATTCTTATTTTCCAGAGAAGATTTGGACTTCTCAAACTCCAAAACGTATTCATACTCCGTTTTTTTCTGTAATTCCCATTGCAAAAATAAAGATGTAATAAACCAGTAATATTAAATATTACTATATCAAGGTTTCGGACTTTAAAATGGATGCATTTTATACTACCCAGAAACTTCTAAGATTAATTTCCTATCGATTTGGACAATAGAGACTCTACCATGGCATCCCAACAAAGACTTTGGAATTCTTATTTTCCAGATAAGATTTGGACTTTTCAAATTCCAAAACTTATTCATACTCCGTTCTTCCTGTAATACATTTGCAAATAAAGATGTATTAAGCTAATAATCGTATATTATTACTGTATCTGGATGTTTCGGATTTTGAAACGGATGCATTTTCGATTACCCGGAAACTCCAAAGATTCGTTTCGAATTGATTCCGATAACAGACTCTATCATATCGTCCTAACAAAGGCTATGGAATTCTTATTTTCCTCAGAAGATTCGGACTCCAAAACGCGTATTCATTCTTCGTTCTTTTAGTAATTCATTTTGAAAATAACGATATAATAATCCAGTATTCATATATTATTACTGTATCTGGATGTTTCGAATTTTTAAACGGATGCATTTTCGATTAACCGGAAACTCCAAAGATTCGTCTCCAATCGATTCGTACAATAGATGCTACTATTGCATCTCAACAAAGACTGAGCAATTCTTATTTTCCAGAGAAGGGGTGGATTTCCCTTCAAAGTCCAAACCATCTAAAAACGCTGCAGTCAATTTCCCTTTGGGACAAGACCCCAGCCGGGGATTTCACGTCATGCTGATTCCCCAAATCAGGCGTTCAGCCTGACGGATGGAGACGCCTGAATGATGAATAGGCAGACCTCCTATCCATCTACACACTGTGATCCAGGAATGATGGATACATCATCTCGCTCCAAACACTCGACTGCCGACTCGACATTTCCAGAACAAATCCACTGGCACTCTGGGTGTTCGCATTGATTTCCTGGCGACGCGTTCACTTTTTTCTCTCATTTCGTTACGCTGTGGTATTGTTCTAAGCTATCTGTTTCCTGAAGGTACCTTGTTCTTGTTTCAGCTGTCTGTTGGCGAAGAGCGGAATTTAAATTTGTGTTTTCTACAGAGGAAGGGCAATTTGTGTTATGGCGCATTTTCATATCTTCGGTAACTTTAAGCGCACCGTTACAATATACCTCGGCAACGCAGTTCGGAAAAGATGCCTCTCTTGGTGTACGATACATTCCGGTGTTATTTCAATCCTTATGTTGGTTGACGAGGTATCTCACCAAAATCGTTACAAATGGACCAGATTTTTAAATTCCTGGCGACGCGTTCACTTTTTTCTCTCATTTCGATACGCTGTGGTATTAATCTAAGCTATCTGTTTCCTGACGGTACCTTGTTCTTGTTTCAGCTGTCTGTTGGCGAAGAGCGGAATTTAAATTTGTGTTTTCTACAGAGGAAGGGCAATTTGTTATGGTGCATTTCATATCTTCGGTAACGTTAAGCGCACCTTTACAATATACTACAGCAACGCAGCTCGGAAAAGATGCCTCTCTTGGTGTACGATACATTCATGTGTTATTTCAACCCTTATGTTGGTTGACGAGGTATCTCACCAATATCGTTACAAATGGACCAGATTTTTAATTTCTGGTGACGTTCACTACTTGCTCTCCTTTTGATAAGCTGTGGTATTGTTTTAAGAAATCTATTTCCTGAGGGTGTCTTGTTTTTCTTTCAGCTGTCCGTTGTTGAGGAGCGGAATTTAGATGCGGTTACTCTACAGCGGAAAAATAATTTAAAACGGTGAATTTGTCTTGTTAATGCAGTACAGAAAAGCCGTATCTCTCCTTGTACGTTATATTCATGTGGTATTACAATCCTTCTGCTGGTTTGCAAGGTATCTTACCAAAAACGTTACAAATAAATCAGATACTTAATTTCTTGCTGAAGTTCACTACTTGCACTCTTTTTGATACACTATGGTATTGTTTTAAGAAATCTATTTCTTGGGGGAATTTCGTTCTTGCTTCAGCTGTCCGTTGTTGAAGAGCGGAATTTAGATGCAGATACTCTACAGCGGAAAAGTAATTTATAAAGGTGAAATTACCTTGAAAATGCAGTACAGAAAAGCCGTATCATTCCGTGTATGGTGCATTCCTGTGTTATTTCAACCCAAGGTGGTTCTCTTTACGAGGTATCATCAAAATTGCGACTATCGTAGCAGATGTTGATGGGTGAGATATCTCGTTTTTGAGGAAAATTAACTAGATATTGATCTAAATATCATCAAGAAATCAACTTGATACCGAGATCTCTCGTCGTTTTCACAATTGGTTAGATCTTGGTGGACAAGATGAATCGTCAAAACCACTTGGAGCTTGAACAGTGTATATGTTTACATTGTTGTCTAATCCTTCAGGGTCTAGCAGCAGCTAGATCAAATCCATGAGACCATGAACTCTAGCAAAGTCAAGCACCAGGAGTGGGCAATCAAGGACATCCGCCAAAGTTAGCCCCAAGCAATCGAGGATATGTTCGGGGGAAGCCGGTAACAGTTGGCACTTGGTACACGTTGAGAAGATATGTTTACGTTCATGCTGCAAACGAGCTTCGACGCTAACAAATGTCTGGATTATTAGTCAAATTTAATGTTCATTTGGAAGTTGTGCTATTGTTCACTTTAATAAGAAAAGTGACAACATTTCAATTAATTAATGAATCTTCTGAGGAATTCACAGAGCAGATCTTGATGGACGAGAACAGCTCGTCGAAACTACTTCGAGGGGTAAAAAAGACACAGGTGTAAACATATAGAAATCTATAGGATCGGAAAAACTATTTGTACTTCAGAGCATTACATTTATGCATTTTATTACATTTATGCGGAGAAAATTCACGCCCTGAATAAACGGAACCCTATTATCAAACACATACCCATCATTTAGTCGCTATGTCGACAGTATCTTTACCATTCGGAATTCAATCTGCACGACTGCTGACGAGATACCTTGTCATTAGCAAAGTTTTTCAGATCTTAATGGACGAGATATATCGTCGTAACTACTTGTAGTATCAATCACAACATCTAGATTCAGGCATAGACCTTCCACCTTAATTATCTCTATTTTCAACACACTTTATTTGGTAATACTTGATCTTGTGCTTGTCCGCCATTGGACCTTGAACCATAAAATCCAAACCAACCAATCTTCTACTTAACTACATTGTTATAACACTCCGATAATACACTAACCTACCATAATGGCCCGGACAGCAAGATGTGATGGTATAAGGGAAATAAAACATGATTTAATAGGGGATGGTCCCCCACTTGCTGCAATTACACTAGCATCCCTTCTGAGCATACTTTAAACAAGGTTTTTTATAAACAGCTATGGGTATTTGTGTCCATTATTGCTGCAAGAATGTCGCCAGCTCAGCTGAAGATTTCGGACGTGGTTCCCTGGTCCGTAAGCGTTGCTCTCACTCGCCCCACAAGTGTTCTATGGGGTTTAGGTCGGGACTTCGAGCAGGCCAGGGAATACGTTTTACTTCCATATCTTGTTACCACTGCTTGACAAATGCTACATTATGACATGGAGCTTTATTGACCTCGAAGTAACATTCGTCCATTCCATAAAATTGCCAGAGCGTAAGAAGAACTTAATTATCCAAAATGTTCATGCAAGTTGGCATTCAATTTACCAAGAACAATATGCAAAGGTCCCAGGCCACACCACTAAAAGCACCCCAAAACATGTAGTCGGATTTTATGCAAATCCGCTGGCGTCCGGTCCATTAATGTAGTGTAGGGTATGTAGTCCATTATATAAAAACCCATCAAGGTTGTATTAAAATATTCAGCACTACCAAATGTATTCATCAAAATGCACTTTCTACACTCGCTTTCCACACACTAACTTCAGCAGCGCAGCTTAGTTCCGGGAATTCTTATATCCTCTTGTGGCTTTCTTCCTAGCATAAGGATCGATTGTTTAATTAAGACCAAGACACGGGCTAAAGAAGAGAGATAAACTAAGGGGTAAATTTCTCCGGCCAGCCGTCTCATGTCCTTTGGCTAAAACAGCTACTTTTTCCCTACAGTGATACTCTTTCTTTCGAGCAGTTCGGAATTGTTTTGATTACTTAAGACAAGATGCAGACAGGGTTCTGTGGTGTCCGCTTCCAAGTTCGCAGAAGTCTGAGTAATTACAGGGAAGAATCTTTGACCTACTAATGGTAATTCTATCGCTTACGTTTGTTTAACTGTGTAGTAGATAATAATGGTTTTTTCTTTTGGTGGCTATGAGTTTTTTAAATATAATCAATCATTAATTAGTGTAAAAGTGAGTATTTTTACTATGGCAGAGATGACAGTCAGAAAATGATTGAAATCCTGCTGTCTTCTTAACCGATTTCTAATTTTAAATTCTATTTTTAATCGTGATACGAGATTCATTTTTATATATATTGTGGTTCCGTGTATCTATTTTTCCTGATGAAGGCTGACAATCTCCTTTTCTATGTTATCTTTTTTAACGTTCGGTTACATTAAATGTATTGGTTCTCTTACAGTTATCGCAATTTTACGGTGTGCACAGTATAATACAAAGATAACCTCTTCGACCAAGTTTAATGAACGTAATTATGTGGAAGACATTAAACACTGAATGATACATTTTAATTTGCTTTATTGTGAATTATACGCGAATAAGGAGATATATTTCGATTTTCCCCCGCAGTTGTTACAGACAAAGTTGAAGATCTAGATATTACTTTTTTTATATTTATGCATGATAGTTGTCTTAGAAAGTATTTTAAGTTAAAATAAAGCTGGGTTCTTAGGAAAGTCAGACAAGTTCAACATTAACCTTATGATACTAAACGGATTCACTCTTCGATGCCTTTCAGCCCCATTTCGGAACTGCCACCTGCACCCACACTTGGCTTCTAAAGGCATCACATGATATCTACGATCAAAATTTTCCATTGCGTAATCACACTTACGGAAGTAAACCTGTGATTTTATACAGCTCTCAAGGTCTCACGCAACTTGCAGCTTATCAACTAGTAGTAGTAGCATGTATAAAATTCAACTACTGCTAAATCCTGAAAGGAGAGTATTGGAGTTAAGGTATAAGCCACCACTACAAAAATTAACTTACAATACTATAGTATAAATAGCAGTGTAACCTATCTAGATCATGAAGTACATTTTGGTATTCAAAGTTGCACTCCCTTTCATACTCACTCCCAAGATAACAATCTCCTACTATAATATTCTCCAATCTTCCTCACCATCTGTTTACTGTTTCACAGACGACTTGTATCGTAAAAAAACATCCTAAAATAAAGGCATGAACTCTCAAAGCACTCTATCTATATTTCCCATCAACTCTACACTAGTGCTCAGACAATAGTTTAGTGATGCACAGATGATGGTTCACTGACGAACAGACCACGGTGCGTCATAAAAACCCAACAAAGGCACGAGTTCGAAAGTATAATCAATATGAAAGAAAATTATTCTATCTTGATTATTAGATAATCTTCCTCACAACCACCGGTGCACAGATATCTCACGCCATAAAAATTAACCCAACCAAAAGTATGTGAACAGACAACTTCTACCAAAGAAACGCCCCCCCCCCACTTCATCTTTAGTCTTCACCAATCTTCCTCACCATCCGTTTGCTGGTGCAGACACCTTGCGCCATAAAAACACAACCAAAGGAAAATATCTTAAGAACAACTTATACTATGCAAAAACACTTCATCTTTATTTTTCCCCAGCTATCTATGGATGCACAGATAACATTTAAGTGGTGCACAAACGGCGGTTCACTAATGTATATACACATTGCACGACACACACAAAACATTTTAACGTATGGGCTCTTAAGAATAACATCTACCAAGGAAATGTACTCCATCTTTATTGTTCGCCAATCTTCCTCACCATCTGTTCACTTATGCACAGACAATTCACTGGTGCAGACACCTTGTACCATAAGAACCCAACCAAAGGCAAATATCTTAAGAACAACTTATACCATGCAGAAACACTTCATCTTTATTTTACGCCAGCTGTCCATGGATGCACAGATAACATTTAAGTGGTGCACAAATGGTGTTTCACTGTTGCAAAGGACACATTGCACCACACACACAAAAAATTAATGTATGGGCTCTTAAGAATAACATCTAAAAAGAAAATGTACATCTTTATTGTTCGCTAATCTTCCTCACCATCTGTTCACTGATGCACAGACAATTCACTTGTGCAGACACCTTGTGCCATAAGAACCCAACCAAAGGCACGAGTTCTTAAGAATAACCTTTACCATGTAAAAAATATTTCATCTTTATTTATCACCAGCTGTCCACGGATGCACAGATAAATATTGAATGGTGCACAAACGGTGGTTCACTGATGCACAAACACGTTGCACCACAAAAAAAAATTTTAAGATATGGGCTCTTAAGAACAAATTCTACCAAGGAATGTACTCCATCTATATTATTCACCAATATTCCTCACCATCGGTTCACCAGTGCACATACATGTCCATTGGCTCCAACATCAATAAAGAACACCCAAGAAGACTGCTTCAAGAATTGGACGCAATTTTCTTTCGGACATCTATATGATTTGTGGAGATGTGTGCGCGCAAAGGAAAAATAGAAATGAATTACTTTCCTCCCACATATTTTTGGTTTCAGGAAGTTAGGCTGGGATATCCATCATTTTTCACATCTCTCTCTTGATATGGATTTCAGGGGCTTCATGAAAGGCTCTCAGGGGTGGGTGACTGGGGATTAAGGACGGGTTCTTGGAACAATGGACTCTCTCCCTGGTTCCCGCCCGCGAAATTTGTTCTAAGCCGCAAAGTCGAAAATGCCTTTTTCTGATACTTTATCCCCTTCCTTAAAAAACATTGTTTGAAGCTTTATGGATTGGAGGTTGTATTTCCAGCAGGAAATTCAGCAGTTTCATTGCAGTGTTTTAGTGTATTCATGTTTTGTTGAATGGATTAGAGTATGGACTTACTACATACTATCCCTGAAGGGGGACACGACTGGACAAAATTATTTTTACTTTTATAGATTTAATTCACTGAGAGGTGCACACGCATTATTCCTCCTCGTATCCTACAGTCTTCCCTTATGACTTCTAGCCAGTTTTGACCTGATTGAATAATTGAATATTTCCTAAGGGATCCTGTTCTAAAAAATGACCTATTGAACATTTCCAATGAATGTCTACTATTCTAATAAATTGACCTGTTGAATATTTCCAAAGAATGTTTACTACACGAATAAAATTATCTATTGAGTATTTCCAAAGAATCTTTACTATTCGAATAAAATGACCTATTGAATATTTCCAAAGAATGTTTACTATTCGAATAAAATGACCTATTGAATATTTCCAAAGAATGTTTACTATTTGAATAAAATGACCTATTGAATATTTCCAAGGAATCTTTATGCTATTTGAATAAAATGACCTATTGAATACTTCCAAAGAATGTTTACTATTTGAATAAAATGACCTATTGAATATTTCCAAAGAATCCTTATGCTATTCGAATAAAATGACCTATTGAATACTTCCAAAGAATGTTTACTATTCGAATAAAATGATCGGAAAGAATCAATATGATTTTTCTAAGGAATTCCTTTCGAATTGAAGAATGTAATATTTTTCAATTAGAAGACCGATGTAATATTTCAAAGGTCAAAAGAATCCATGGATTCTTCCAAACTATAGGTGTGGTCATTTAGTTATTG
This sequence comes from Metellina segmentata, assembly GCA_947359465.1. NCBI lineage: Eukaryota > Metazoa > Arthropoda > Arachnida > Araneae > Tetragnathidae > Metellina > Metellina segmentata. Next base: position 60,241,844 of record OX375877.1, on the reverse strand, counting down.
AGTGTGTTGGGGGCTAAGAACACTCAGAAATGTCGTGATACTCAATGGGTTAAAGATATTGGGCTACAATTTCTGGAAGACATAAAAATTTCAAATAGATAAGAAGAAAAGAGTAAAAGTTGAGTTACCAGAACACTCAAACAAGTCATGACATTGTGTTTGAGAGCGTCACGTTTATTTTTCCAGGACTAGAAACCAGCGTTTTGAAGGTATGCACCAAAAATCACAAATATCAATTATCTCCAGATTTTTATGTAAAGATAATTGATGTTCAACATTCAATGATTTAAATTCGAAAAGTAAAGAATATTCTCAATTTATTTCTGCAAGAACCTGCAAAAATATACAATTGAAAATTTGATAGCAATTGTTAAGAATCTTCGGAAAGCAATTGTATGAACAACGTTGTCTAATTATGAATCAAAATAAGCGTTAATTAGGGAATAATTTAGAAAACCATAACATGAAGAAAATTTTGAGGATTTCCACAAGATTAACTCAGTTCTGTTAAAGAAAAAAGTAACGTGTCAGATGTTAAAATTATAATTCCACTTAAAAAGTATAGTAATTGCCAGTTATTTAAATACTCCTGCCCTCCTCCCTTCAAACTAACAAATGTGTGACCCGCTTTGTTCGCAATAAAACCTTTCCAGTTGAGCAAAAAAAAATATTTTCGAAGAATTCTAATCTACGGAAAATGCGTAATAGAATCTTTTCAAAGAATACTAATCTAGGGAAATGAGTAATAGAATCTTTTCAAAGAATTCTAATCTAGGGAAATGAGAAATTTAATCTTTTCAAAGGATTTATATTCCAAGAAAATGAATTACATTCAAATTTTTGTTATACAGTTGGTTCAAATTAACTATAAGAAAAATTAATTTGTTGGTTTTATCACACACATGCTACAGCAGGATAACGTGGACTAAAACGGATATGCAATCTAACCAATGTTAAGAAAATTTAGTATGTAAGGCATGTTCCACAGACAACATCTATGTATAAAAAAAATAAATAGGTGATTTATTAAAAAAAATTATACACTTTTATCAACTACTTTTAAAAAAGGCCAATCAATAAATAATGTACGCTGTATTCAAACTTTTTATTATAAGAAATATAATTGTTTAGAAGAGAAAGATAACTATATTCTATACATTATCTACTATTTGCAGACATTCTTAAAGTTAATTCTAGGACTATTGCACGAATATAAATAACACGAATTATATAATAACTGAGTTATTTCAGTTTAACGTCTGTTTACAATTACAATAGTATTAGAGAGTAAAATGCACTAAAATTCAACGCTTTGCTAGAATTGTATAGTGACAAACAAAATGCATTCCATCGTAAAACAACTGTATATGAGCATATTGATTAGTTGGATGATGTGATAGAATAAATCGAGTTGCAACTGGTTTGCAAAGCAGATGCCTAAATGGTATCGGGTGTTTCAAAATTAACTAATTAGATATAGTTTAATTCCTAGTCATGTTTGGCTGCTTAATCCGTTCTGTAGAATCAGCTGGTTTGAATACCGTTCGGGAGTCGGACTAATCGGTTTATGTTTCGACTAGTGGGAAAACCAATCAATATTTAAAGTTTAGAGATGACGTTTACCATTCAATACACTTAATTGATTTTTCGCATTTTGTTAAGAACAAAAACAACACAAAATTAACCCTCCCATAGGCTGTATCGAGGAGGTTTATAGTCATTAGAAAAAACTGACCAAATCTTGGTGGACGAGTTATCAAGTCATTAGAAAAACCTGACCAGATCGGGGGATATTGTCATCATAAAAAAAATTGGCATAATCTTATAGACTAGATATCTTGTCACTATCAAAAGTGATCAGATTCTTATGAACGAGATATCTCGTCAAATTCAGATGGAGGTTTAGTGGATCCATAAAATAATTTTGATATATAGCATAGAATAACAGCAAATATGCTTTTTAGGAGATTGTTTAGAATATTTTTCTGCGGAATACTACCTTACATTTTCTAATAATCTTAGCACAACCAATATTAAATTCATAAATTTTAAAATTATAAACAATGTTAATATCTGATGTATGCTATCAATGCAATTTATAAAACTTGGATATTATTTTTTGGCAAGTATAATTGAAGTGTACTGACAACATGATGATAAGCCACTAATTTCAAATTTTTCATACGAGAAATTTTTATATTAAAAGAAGTCAAAATTATAATTGTTTCGACATTATTCAATAGGTTATGTTAACTTAAGAGATTCAGCACTCATTCAAATAATCAGTTGATTCTCTGAATATTTTGCTGATTTTTTTTCATTACGAAACGTAGTATGTGATTTATCATTATGTAGTCCGGAGTCCTTCAGTTTATAAATAAAATAAAAAATTATTTATTAAACAAAATCAAACGTATAAGGTTACGATCTAATGTAAAGTTTTCCGTAGATTTCAAATTCGTTGAAATTTTCAATATATTTATAACGATCCCGATTTAAAAAAAAAAAAAAGAGCTAAACAATGCCAGTCAAGATTTATTTTTATTTAATTTGCTTCCCTTTGCTGGAATCGTTTGAGTGCAGGAAATTGAATCTGTGATTTCTCGGTAGCGAAGGTCAAATTCGTAAGGGAAAAAATTATAAAAGATACAATTTAAAAATTATTCATTTAAAGAAAATCATATTTTTTGGTATCGATCTAATGTAAAATTTTCCGCAGATTTCACATCCGTTGAAATTTTTACTCTAAATTTAACAAGCTAGGAGATAGAAAAAGGAACTACATAACTCCAATTAAAACTTTATTTGTTTTGTTCGTCCGCTGAAATCCTTCTTCGGAAAAGCAAACGGAAAATATAAATTTAGAATCTGTTATCTCTTTATACTCACCATTCTAAGATGAAAACAATAATAATTAAGTTCCAATAAATTTATTTTTTATGTTCAAGATTAAATTTTAAAATTTCGAACCAACTGTATGCCAAATCTCGTTATTGTAAGTGCCATAGATTCATCAGGACGGTTCACAGACAAAAACCCTTCCTTTTATAATACTAGAGATAAATTGTATACAACAATGCATAAAATAAGCAATTGAATAACGAAGCGAAAACATTGGTGAACAGGCAAACTGATGTACACATAAAACTGATAATCATACTAACTGATAAATAGATTAAATTGATTAACATGAAGACTGATGAATAGATCACACTACTGAATACACAAATCGATGAATAGATTGAAGCGATGGACAAACTGATAAAGCAATAAAAGCTGTTTAACAGAAAAACTGATGCCTAGATCAAATTCTGAACAGATAAACTGATGATTACATCAAATTGCTGAAAAGACAAACTGATAATAGTTCAAGATAATGAACAGAAAAACTAATAATAGAGATAGATAACTGATTAACAAAAATTAAGGTACAGCTACACTCTAAATTTATGAGTGATGGCAACGGCTTGGCGATTTTTTTTGGCGCACTTCTAGTGGCGAGTTACGATAAATTAAGTCAAACCATCTGTCGTTACGGTTGTTGTGGTTTTCATGCCAACCTTGGCAAACGGAAACTTTCAATTTTCATTTTGAATATTCTAGAAAGTTCTTCCAAAATCCGTTAAAGTCGTTTGATTTCATTGGTTCGTTTGAAATTTTTTCTTTCCTCCTATTTTGTTTTTAAAATATCCTTTGATTGCAATTGGTCCTTTTATATCGTTTTCTGTGATACCATTGGTCCATTTATTTGTATTTCGACAGTTGTGGAATTTTTATTTTATTATAATAGTTTTCACGAAAGGATTAAGAGTTTTGTTTTTAGACCACTTTCGTTTTCATTATTTTTTTTTTCACGCAAGCGTTCGGACGTTATCAAGTTGAATTATATCTTGCTTTCTTTCTTTTAAAAATATCTTTCTTTTTCAACATGCCCACTGTATCTAGTTTAATTAATGTTAGGGTCAACAAATTCAGTTTTTCTGCTGGTTCACGATTGTGTTTTGAAATGTGCTTAAACTTATTACTTTGTGTAAAAGTTTTAAAAAAATATATACATTTCAAAACGTTCTCAAATGTGTTTTCAAGCTTTCATTTTCCATTGTAAAAAGAAAAATATTTTTGGAATGAAAATATTTGTGAAAGAATTCTTTCCTTGGCGACATTGGAAGTGCGCCAAAAAAAATCGCCAATGCCGTTGCCACCGCTCATAAACGTAGACTGTAGCTGTACCAAAATTAAATGATAAGAACAAACCGATGAACCGTTTAAATTGGATGAAGTTTCCAAAATCAACTCGAGGAAATTACAACAAACGGTAAGCTTCAATAGGACAATAATTTTACTGCACAGAGCTATGATATTTGTCAATGGTAGTACTCGTTTAAAAATAGATTACAAATTTCAATATACTGATTATTATATTTTGTGAAATAGAAGACAAAGAATTGCTTAAAAGCAAAAAAAGAACCACGACAATGTATGAAATATTAAAGCATAAAATTATTCGATTATAATTTGACTGCTGAAAGTAGTAAATTTTGCTGAAAGTAGAGGGGGACCATTTTTTCTAACAAGGATCAGGGATTATTTAATAAAGTGACCACTTTTCCCATGTAGAAAAAATACTCATTTTTTAACACAATGAACCTTAAGCAAGATTTTAGCATAACACAAAGATGAATGATAATGCACACTTTTCATCAGTTTAGTTAACCTGAAAACATTTTACCCTTACGTGAAATTGCATAATGCTAAGAATCTAAAAATCACCTTTCAATATTGATAAACTTGCTCATCTGGAAAGCATATTTAAAGACTTTTTTCTACACCCCTAGTTTTTCATCATTTATCATGCTACGGAGAGAGTTAATAGAAAGTTTTTAATTAATTTTCTCATGAAGAAATCCATCAATGTCATCCAAACGAAAAATTAATAGTGCGAACATTCTACTTCATGTTAACATCAAAGTCATTTGGGATTTTTAATTATTTTCTTTTCTTTTTAAAGATATACAAGGGGTAACAATGAATATTTAGGCAGAACCTTATAAGCCAGTGGTTCACAAACTCTTTCAGTCACGGAGTCCTTTCCAGAGTAAAAGTTTCTCGTGTAGCCCCAAAAAATGTTTCGTGTTTATTTCTATCAGTTTATGATCTTTGAGGCAAATTACACACGATACTTATACGGAAGTATGAATAATAAGGTATATACACTACCTTACAATAATGGACCGAACAGCAAGATGTGATGGTGTAAGGGAAGTAATACACGCTTTAATAGAGGGATGGTCTCCACGTGCTGCAATTACACTAGCAACACTTCTGGGCTTACTTTCAACAAGGTTTTGATACACAGCTATTGGTATCGGTGTCCATTCCTGCTGCAAGAATGTCGCCAGCTCAGCTGTAGATTTCGGACGTGGTTCCCTGTTCTGTCAGCGTCGCTCTAACTCGTCCCACAAATGTTCTATGGGGTTTAGGTCGGGACTCTGAGCAGGCCAGGGAAGGCGTTCTACATCCATATCTTGATACCACTGCTTGACAGAGGCTGCAACATGACATGAAGCGTTGTCGTCCTGGAAGTAACATTCGTCCATTCCATAAAATTGCCAGAGCGTAGGAAGAACCTGATTATCCAAAATATTCATGTAAGGTCGGCGTTCAATTGAGCAGGAACAACATGCAAAGGTCCCAGGGTATACCACGAAAAACACCCCCAAACAAGTAGTCGGATTTTATGCAAATCCGCTGGCGTCCGGTTCATTATTGTAGGTAGTGTATATATAAACAAAGGAAACAATAGTAAATAAGAACTGAAGACGATTTTATTTATTATTTAAATCTACAAAATGATAACAACTAGTTAAGATATTTGAAAAATGTTACAATGTTACAGTACTCCCAAAGTTAAAATTAAAAATTGGGCTCCCTCTTGCGGCAGAATTTGTCTTGTCGGATTTCACAGAAGTCAGTCGAAGACGCATATGGTCTTCTGCGTCCAAACGAGCTGAATATTTAGATTTTGTATCCGTGTAACCTCAAAAAGGCTATGTACATTATACCAAAGGCAGTAAGAGCAATTTAACTTTTGAACTTAATATCGAAAGATCCTTCTCTAAGAGAGGCCAAAATTCGGGAAGTGATTTGCTTTTAAATAATGCCTGGCAGACGCAGTCTGAAACCCTGTCTATAAGATCCTCATATTCTGAGGGCTGTTGGTTTTGACGTCACTGAAAATGGGTCTACAATCCACTCAGAATTCTTTCGAATCGATTCCTGAGTGTCCCTTGAGAAGAGAATGAATTAAAATTTTAAAGTAAACTGTGTTAAGGTGTTCTTTTATTATTGATGGTAATGATTTATTCATTGTGTTATTTTCTTCTAAAGAGTTTGAAGTCAATGAGAAATATGTAAGATCTTTATTCTGGACGCTTTCCATGTAGAACGCTATATTTTTCTTCAGCGCGGCAATTCGATCATTTTCGAAAAATGTCTTCCAAGTAACATAATTTGCACAATCATTTCTGATCATTCAAATAATCTGCTAGCAAACTGTTTTGGCCATTCAAAGGTGAAGAAATTTCTGTTCGAAATTCAAGTTCATGGGACAATGCTGTACCTCTTGACAACAATCGTACTTCTGTATATAATAACAATGATTTGTGTTTACTTCCTACATCTTCACAGTATTTTTAGTAGCCTACAGTACAAAGGTCATGCCTTAAAAAAGTTTATGTTAACGGTGTTGTCTAGTACCTGCTTTAATAACGCTGTTGAGCCGCGGTAGCTCAGTCAGTAGAGCGTCGGGCTCGCATCAGAAGGGTTGTGGGTTCTGTCCTCGACGGAGCCTGCAATTCTGATGATTGTGAGATCGGAGCTTCGACCTGGCTAAAGACCGTCGTGTTCACTAATGGTGACTGGGGCACGTTAAATAGGTCGTGGTCACAAAGTCCCCCATGTTCCCATACCAAATCAATACCTCTGGGGGTATCTGATCAGAGGGTTATCGGCCTCTGATTGGTATCTAAATTACGATATGTGTGAGTGAATGGATGTATGAAAGGGACCTTCCTGTAAAACGGATGTGTCATGTATGCCGAGCAAAGTCGGACTTCCTCCCAATGGGGCTCAATAACATGGAAGGCGCACCCCCTCGCCTCTTGCCGTCTTCGACGGGTCTGGCACTCCTCTGGTCTGCCAGTGTAGGCATTAGAAACAACAACATAACGCTGTTAATTTTGATTTTTGTCATCTTCATAACTGCTGTGAATGGAGTCTACAAGAATCATTCAAGGAGCTCCAAGGGATCCGCGGAGCACAGTTAGGGAAACGCTGTTTTAAGCTATTGTATATAAACTGCACACACGTTTTTTCATTACAAAAGAGCTAATATAACATAGATGTACTTATACGTATAAGGTGGGTAGTTAACATTGCACTGGGAGCAACACAACGGCCTGTTGGCGATTGTCTACGATCAATCCCGAAGAATCACCCAATGAACATATGAAATATCCAACCAACCGTCAGTCCAACCAACTAGAAAACCAACAGTCGATCTTCATTTCGTTATCTGGTCAAAAACGATACATATTACTTTCCTTTAAAAAGCCCAAACTTTCGAATGGACCTCAAAATGCTCTGTTCTCTCCCAAGCTATGCACGATTCATTCAATCTTCTTTTCAAATCATCTAGCTGTATTATGATAGTTATAAAGTCTCAAATCGTCTGGCAAAAATAACTTGTAACGATATGGTATAAAACAATATCAGCAATGATCATATGAAATATCCGATGCATTAAAAGAGCCCCTTATTGATCCAACTCACAAACACAGAAACAGTGTCTATATAAATTTCGATGGAAAGGGAAGGGAAATATAATATCCATTGCAGAGCTCAGCTATCAAAGAGAGCAGGAGTTTGTAAACTATCCGCGTATAGGGCAAACGTTTTACTGGATTCCGCACTAGTTTTTACTTTTATGTTTCCAATGCATTTCGCTCCGGGTACCCAACCGAAGAGAAGAAAACTCTCATAAGTCTATGCCCATAAAATCATGAGTTTTATCTTTCTTTCAAATCAAAAGAAATAAAACGGGTCCTTTCATGTGTATATATTTTATCAGCTAACTTTGTTCTCTCTGCATTTTTCGCTGGAGATGGAACCCAGAACTTTTTCTCCCAAACTCAGGAATGGGATTTTCTTTTTACTGCCCGGCCATCAAATAATATTGAACCACTGGATAGAAAATAAAACCGGGGGCAACTAAAGAGACTGGATGGCATAACTCAAGGGGCAGATTTCGAACAGATGGCGGCTGCATAAATTGATGAGCTCGTAAAAATAATAAAGAAGATCCAGAGTTTGAATGCGAGTGCATTTTACGCTGCATTTTTTTTTTTGAGCGATCACATAATTGAGCAGGAATGGATCAACGAGAATATCCTGACTCTAACTTGAATCAGAATGATTCGGCCTTCCGAAGCGAATATGACTGCTGATCTGCGGATCTACAATGGAGTCTTCTATAACAAAGACTCAGAATATAGATCCCATTCGGATATTTTAACGCAATAGCCAAATATAATTGCCCAAGTAGTCTTCTCTGTACGAATATTTGAATAATCGCTAACTTGATTTTAACTTGCATTAAATTTTGAGATGTTTGAGTTGGGTTTCATTGAGCAGGGACCATTGGCCATGTTGCGACAGACACAAGACAGACAATGGACATACGCACAAGGAAAGTCTACTGCCACAGAATTGAGAAATACATTGATTGAGGATTGAGTTGGAATTTATGGCACAAGGATTATATTGGGTCATGCTGCGTCTGAAACAGACAGACAATAGATACACAAACACAAAGTCCTTACTGACACAGACGAGAGAAATACAACCAGGATTGAGTTGTATTTTATGGCGCAAGGACCATATTGGGTCATGCTGCGCCTGATGCAAGACAGACAATGAACACACATACACACACACACAAAAGTCTTTACTGACACAAATGAGAGAAATAAAACCAGGATTGAGTTGTACTTTATGGCGTAAGGATCATATTGCGTCAAGCTGCGCTTTACACAAGATAGACAATGAAGACCCACACACAAGGAAAATCTTCACGGGCACAGAAGAGAGAAATACAAGGGAGGAATCAAATCGGATAGGAATGAAACCTGAGCCACCTACTACTCGCACGTTAAATTTTGTGAAGTGTATACACTTTTAGACTCTAGGTTATTTAAAATCTAGAATATAAAGACACTATTTTGAGATTTTTGTACTATCAATAATCAAAATCCACCAAGCGACCTTTACGAAAAATCGGCATCTTCAATTTCAATCTGATTGTGTGAAATGATTCTGCTGCGAAATCTTAAATGGGCAAAAAGTTAGAGGTAGGTATTTGAATTAATGTCGGAGCATATTCGAGCAACACAAAGGGCTTTTGTTGACTGTCCGGGATCAAACCCGAAAGTAAAAAAGCTAGAATAACGAACTCTTTAGGATATGTAGGTAATTTACTTAGCACTGGAGCAACACAACCGGCTTTTGGCAACGGTCCGGGAACAAATCTGATGGGGAAAATCCAAAGGCAACGAATCATAATTTTGAATCACGGCCCATTTACGGATTTCGTAAATCTGTCTATCAAATTTCGCCAAGCATCCACTTTATGACAATTTGTAGCGTTTGCAACCTTAATCCCAATTGGAATAATTAGAATCAAATACTATATGAAGCATGCAGATGTTACGTAATTGCAATATGCCATCATTCATGTCGCAATTACGTAAAAATTGCGGTTTAAGCTGAATAACCATGTGGTTAGTGCATCTGAGAGGCTTTTTTTCACAAGCTAAATGTAAATGGCGATATTGTTTAGCGAAAGAATGTGCTTCCTGTACGCATTCTAGACCTGCCGTCCTTTCGTTGATTAAATTAATTAAATTTTTCTATTTAAGCCTTATTTTTACTTATGTAGGCAGGTACTTAAATAAACGTCGCACTGGAGCAATAGAACTGACTGTTTTCGACGCTCAAGGATATATCTCGAAGGGAACGATCCGAGGACAACGCTTCGTAACTTTGAAGCTTTGGTCAGATGAAGTATCAACACCTGATCAGGAGCCCTATTTTCCTAAGATCCACACCATGCCAACGTGATGATAGTTCAAGTAACGACGGATTTAACGTTCTCTAGCACGCACTCCTGTACACGACGATTTTTGATTGAATCGAGTTTGTATTCATTTCCCTCTGGTTATCAATCCGTTGGTATTCCTTCGTAATCTGACCGTGGTTCAAAATCACGTGGTGTTGTCCGGTGATTGTCCGGGATCAACCTCCGAAAGTGCAACTGAATTTTAGAATAACAGAAAAAATTAAAAAGTGGTAAAAAATTAAATGTTTTTACAAATTTATAGAACGAAAACAAATAAATCCGAAAAACTAAATCTAATAATCCATCTAGCATATTTAGTCATGGATACACATAAATTCAAACCCAAATCACATGAATATTTCTTTACTGTAGAAATAAAGTGCGCAAATAAAGTCTTTTCGTGACATGAAACTCACATTCCGTGTGTACAGTTTACGGCGTCGACAATCAATTTAGTTCGGAACGTAAAGTTAATTATAATATATTCAGTCACGTTGACAGTTACAGTTTTGCTCTCTGACACCACGACGCTGGCATTCCGAAAAGATATCACACTTTGAACACCTGCCATATTCTTTCCCGCTTCACTTAATGAAAATATTTTCCGATATCCAACGTTTCGAAAATTAAGAATTATCGTTTGCGAGTTTATTCATTCCTTTCATTCTCTAGCTCTCTGATGGGTTTTGACGTTTGCCATAAGCCTATCAGAATGCTGTCATGTTAAGAAGTGAAATAATTCTTTTCTTTTGGTATTTTGCAAGGCTTATGAATAATGATATAGAATGCGCTATTCCGTTAATGTCTCGATCTTTTTCATGGTATGAGCACTTTGGATCTGTATCTCCAGAAGTGTCTTTAGAAATTTATTTATTTACTCATAGAATCGAATAGATTACGTCACATGCATAACCGCGGCAAAAGGACAGAACATGCAAAAAGTATTTTTTAATGGTACAAGTATACAGCATAAACTACATCATTATATGGACGAGTTAAAGTTATAGTGGTGTAAGTCACTTAAAAAAACAACTTAGAATTTCCTCTGCCATCTGCTGGCAGTTGAATTAAGATCTGACTTACTTCACGTTTTTGATTAACAGATTGACTTATCCAGATCTGTGTCTACTCTAACTATCTTTAGTTAAATATGGTTAGATTATATCTAATTTTTGTGTCTCTTTTTTTTAAGTGATTTACACCACTACAATTTTAACCTGACCATATTAAGACATCGCACCTCTGCAAAAAAAGTGACACAACTCAAAATTGCAGAATTTGAGAAACATCAGCTTAAAGGATACTATAAAACTTATATTGAAATAGTATATTTAGCGTTTTTTAAATTTTAGGTAAGTTTTTATGTCTTTAAATTCTATTATATTCTATAGAATATTAATGTAACACGATGGGGCACCTCGTAAATATTCTTCAAGGACATGACATCAAAAAATTTTTTTTGACGCGTCAGTTTTCTTGCCGGGGTGCGATATATTAACGCGCGGAAATTACATGGAACGCTACTGGCGTATGAAAGAAAATTTACGATCGAAGTATAACCACTAAGAAACAAATCGGATAGGCTATGTCGTATGTTCTTCGACCTTCGAATAAAATAGACGAAGCATGTGCTCGTAGCTTTCTGCTATTCTTCGGTTCGTTTGGTTTTAAGATCTGCCACATGATTATCGGGAAAAGTTTAAATCCCAAATTGTTGATTGGCTAAAGTGATTATCCACCACGATCAAAAGCACTAGTCTTCGCTTTGAAAGCCAATAGGCTAAGTCGATTCGCAAGCCAACTTAACTTACCTTTCAGAGATCTTACGACAGAGACTCCGCCAGCATGCTCTGTTTATTTCATTAAAACACCGATGGTCTCGTTAACGCATTGCATTTATTTGAGCGCAGTAAGTGAAAGAAACACATACGCAATAGTCAATGCAATGTGATGGTATCTTCAGAATGCAGCAATATAGAAGGATTGAGGTATTAGAATCAATGTTAAGCTTTTCTATTTTGAGAAAAGACGCTATGCTTGTCGACTAGTCAAACTTATTACGTTTGTTTAATTTTGAGTGATTTTTTTTTATAAAAGTTACTTTTATCTGCCTAGTTATTCATTGAATACATCGACATCTTTTATTGCTTCTAGGTAGGTAGGAATTTCAATTAACCTCGCAGTGGAGCAACACAACGAGCTATTGGCGTCTGTCCGCCATCAAACCGGTAAAGATCCGAGGACAACACCTCATAATTTTGAACCACAGTCAGACTTCGAGGTCACACCTTAGATGGCACTCCTCTCTGAAATCTTCCACACCACACCAAAGCGAGGAAGCTTGAAGACACGACCAATTTAACGTGCACCAGTCTCCTTTACACACGACAGTATTGCTATGAGAGTTTACACCACGTATCCTATAATCGAAAGATTATTGCCCCGAATTCTGTTGGCGTGAACTGAACCCAATTGTTTTCCAGTGTTATGAGGCAGCTGCACTCTCTAATCCAATATTCTCACAACAGTTATTCGTAAGGACTTAACTTGGAGAAACAACTTTACAGTCTAGAACAACAATGTTAAATTTCTTACCTTTTATGGGGCTCTGCTGAATGGGCCATTGATCTTCAGCCAGTTTGTATAAAAGAAAGGGTACCATGGAGAATTTACCTCGAGAAAGGTGGTAAATTCTCCGTGGTACCCTTTACAAGGAAGAATTTATTTACCATATATACTTCCATAGACGGATAAGAATTATTTATATCAGTATTTAGGAATTTATTTTGCAATTTCCTAAACACTGTGCCCGAAATGAATCTTGAAGGAGCAGATGTAAAATATTCGCAGTGCGTATTTTAAATGAAAATCCCTCTCAGGGATAACTAATCAAAAAATAATGTAACGAATAAAATCAAATTTCAAATTTATGGTCAGAACTGGCACGATTAACTCTGAGGATGACACTCGAATATTCATTCTGCAACTTCTAGTCTTTCCTCACATGTTTCCTAGTGGGTTTTAACCTTCCTGGTCAATCGAATCATACCTAGAATTTATTTAACTAGATAGGAATTATGTCATTAAAGGTTATGTAGCAAAAAAAAAAACAATACTACGCTTAACGGAACTTTCCTGGCGCACAAATGGTTAACGGAAGATGAATTGACTTAGCTGATACATCGAAAGGAAGGAATTATGTATTCCTTCCCATTACCTATAATTAAACTTTGTGGTTATTGAAACGCGTGATCTAGCTTAGTCAATTGGAATTCCTCCTGTTAACAATGCTAGACACAATTAACCAGCCATTACAATGATTACCATTGAAGTGACACGTCTCTCTAGCCATTGTCATTAAATCAAGTAGAGTGGTGGCTATTGATCATTCCTATCGCTCTGCTAGATAGAAATCCATGGAATTACTTTCTGCATATTCCTCATGCAGTGGTGAATACAAAATTGTTAACAAAACGAAACAGGATGAATAATGAATTAAAAACAGTTAGGTGAATTAAAAATGCTGTTCTTCCTTACAATCAGGAATAATAAATTTAAAGTAAATAAATTTTAATTGCTTTATAATGAATACATATATGTTACGCTTCATATAATAAATCCAGTTGGTATTAATAATAACCACGTATTTTGGTCAATGTGATTAACAACGCATAAAAATTACATAATTACATTTACTCAGGTAAATATTGATGAGTACCAATGAAGCCTTATATCTCTATCGGTTGTGTTGCTCTAGTACGACGTTAATTACAAGCTTCCGAATTGCCAAATATATCTCTATCTATCTATCTATCGCGCTATATATCTCTATCTATCTATCTATCCATCTATCTCTATATATCAAATCAATCTCTCTGTATATATATATATATATATATATATATATATATATATATATATATATATATATATATATATATATATATATATATATATACAGGGTGTTTCAGTGAACCGTTTCAGAACTTCTAAGAGGGGTAGGGTGCTTTCCTGAAGCGGTGTTGTACACAGAAGCACCGTAAAGAAAAGAGACCGTAAGTGAGAAATCGTTTTAATAATACATGAAAAGAAGCAAGAGGTACATGGATTAAAGTAAGTGTTCGAAGTTTCTTCCACGGGCTACAATGCACGCCTCATATCTCCGACGCATGGACATCCGAACATTCTGGAATACTCCAGGCATATCTCGAATTTCTCCGGCAGCTACTGCAATTCTTGCAACCAGCTCCTCAACATTGTCAACAGGGCGACTAGCTAGGTACTCATCTGGCGGATATGCAAATGATTAGAAATACAGCGTGATAGTGCATTGCGTAATGCCACCATAGGGCGTTGAACTTCGTTCTTCTTGGCGTATAAAAAAGGTACGCAGAGGATTTTGCTTGTACTTAATATGTTGCAGAGGAATGCTTTTCCATTAGGCATGCCATTACGCCGCCATCGAAGACAATATGATCAGCTGTTAGAGTTCGAGAGGGGAAGAATAATCGGGTTGATGGAAGCCGGATGGTCATCTCGGCGAGTAGCCCGTCACTATGGCCGATCTGACTTTACTGTGAGGAGAAGTTGGGACCAGTGGATGCGAGAGAGGTCGTATACACGCCGACCAGGCTCAGGATGCCCTCGACAGACTAATAGCCGAGAAGACCGTTACACCACCCGACACGCACGCACAGTGCCAATTGCATCATTGTCCGCTATCTGGACACAGGCATCAACTACAGTATAGGCCCTAACGTCTGTCTGTACCGTCGCGAGGCGCCTTGCTGAAGGACATTTGGTATCGCGATGCCCATTATGTGTGCTACCAATGACACCCACTCTCCGACGAAACGAGATACAATTTGGGCAGTGAGGACAACCGTGTACGTGTGCCACATTAACATCCTTCCCTGGTCTGCCAGATCCCCAGATTTATCACCAATCGAGCAAATCTGGGATTACTTGGGACGACGAGTCGGTAAGACTATGAGTTTGATTGTATTAAAGGCGCGCTAACAGCAACTGTGGAAATAAATAATGCAGAACACCGCCTGCATGCCTAAATGCCCACCCGTATCGCATCATAGATTCAAGCTTGAGGTGGCCCGACAGGGTATTAGAACCTCCATTCATTTGTAGTTTTTCCCTGTAGCAAATTATCCTTTTGCTTTGATATTGTAACCACTTACTTATACTAGCGTTATAGTCATATGTATAAAATTTCGTTTTATTCAGACAACTCTTTGTTGGTGCACAAATTTATTTATTAAGCACTATGGTACTGTCATATCTGTAAATTATCTTCCTAAAGGCAAAGCACCTTGATATGATGGTATAGATAATCTGGTGTTGCAAATAATCAATACCAAATATCCAGAACTATATGCTTTCTTCAATAAATGTCTAAATCTTGCAACCTTTCCTAAGTCCCTAAAAATCGGAATTATTATTCTTTTCCACAAGCCAGGACGAAAACACAATGAAATAAAATCATATATACCAATTTCCCTTCTACCAACTATTGGTAAAGCTTTGGAGAGAGATTGCTTGTGCAAAGGACATCAAGTTTAAAACAAAGGCATGCACTCCAATTTGGTTTCAAGGAGAGCTTATCTGTTGACAATGCTCTAGAAACCTTGCTAAACAAAATAAATGAAAAGAAAAAGTAAAAACTGCACGTTGCTGTAGTGTCAGTTGATATTGAGTGGACATTCGACAATTTTAACTACATTGTAATCACAAACAGATTAGCGAAATCTAAATGCCCATCCAATAGTAAAAATACTCTTGATAAAGTTCTCGAGGATAGAAAAGTCATGCTATTGACAAGCGAGGGTCCGAAAGGCAATCACGAAACAAGGAAACGGCTGTCCACAGGGATCGTCCAGTGGACCAGCGCTGTGGAATATCATGGCCGATGAAGCATTGGATCTACGATGGCCGCAAGGAGTCTGCATGCAAGCATTTGCTGACAGCTTTGCCTTTGTAATCGCGGCAAAATGAGAGCGCAAATTAGGTGAGTTACCCGCAAATGCACTAGATCTTTTAAAAACCTGGACAGATCAGCGAGGTCCGAATAAAAAATAAAATACCTCATCCTTAGTAATCTCTCAAGTGGATCTTCCATCTACTGGAATAAAAGAAGAATAAAATGGAACTAGCACATTAAAGTACCTATGACTTATACCAGACGAAAAGCTAAATTGGACGGCTCATGTACAAACTATTGGACAAAAAGCGATGTTCCAATTTCAAATGCTAAAAAGACTAGCTGGAACAAGATGGGGAATAGAGCAGAAATTTCGAAAGCTGCTGTACAAAACAGTGACGTCACAACGCAACTCAACGTACTATAAGAAAATTAGACGGGATAAAATTAAAATTTATGATCTCAATAACAGTAAGTTACAGAACAGTACCCACTATGGCCGTTCAAACAATTGCGGGAATTGCATCACTACATCTTTCACTTCAAAAAGATGCGGTGTGCGTCAAAATGAGAATAAGTACAAAGATTGGAGATGCAAATTATAACAAATATGACTACGAGGAAAGAGCGATAGGCTGGTCTATACATCCACCTAAAACCCTTTCGAATGACAGAATAAATCCAGCAGTGGGAGTTCTTTATTTCGTCATAAGCTATTTTACCGATGGCTCCAAAATGGAGAAAAGAGTGGGAAGTGCATTCTGCTCTATTATAGAAGGGCGTATAACTCAACAATGGTCCACGAGAATGCAAGACAATAATTCCGTTTTCCAGGCGGAGCTATGTGGAATTCTTTCAGCCATAAAAGCAGCAGAAGAAAGAGCAGACAAAAATGTCAAGATCTGGTCAGACAGTCGAGCTGGTCTCCTGGCAATTGAAATTCCCAAGACGCCTAGACCATTGGAACGAGAAATACAACTATTTTTTTCAGCAGCAAGAAATTTGCTTAGGATAAATTAAAGCTCATGCGGTTCACTACAGAAACGAAGAATCAGATAGATTAGCAAAAGAGGCAACAACAATGGAATACATAGATGAAGGGGTGAAATGGCCAAAAAGCCATTACAGCAAGGAAACCACCAGCTGGTTACTTGATGCGTGGCAGAATGAATGTGAAGAAGGGGGAAAAGGCAGGGCGGTGCATGATGTGTCACTAAAATCTGCAAATTAGACCAGGGAAGAGACACTTTTCTTCACAGGACATGGCCCATTCCCATCCTACCTTCCGAGGTTTGAGAATATCAAGTTTGAAAACTGCTCCTGTGGTGAAATTGGCACACCTCTACATTACATCACAGTTTGCCCCCTTACAGCCTCATTGCATATGAGAACACCTGCCGACCACCTTAAAATTACATGGCTCAGGAACATTGCATGTACCAAGGGCTCGAGGGTTAAAATTATTAACATGGTGAGATTCATTGAAAATCATCAGGACGATTATCCTAAGAGACTAAGAAAAACGAATTTTTACTCACCTTGCATGCTGTATATATATATATATATATATATATATATATATATATATATATATATATATATATATATATATATATATAATGTAACCTAGTATAATGATTTAATGTATATACTGTATAGATGTAAAGATGTATATATGTAATGTGCTCAACATTCTGGGCAGACATGTCACCTGAGTAGCATGCGAAACTCATTCAACCACACTTATTTAAACTTATACAGTGTCTCACGACACTAGGGCACGATAGTGTGTGTTGGTGTTAGTTAGTTAGTTAGGTACTGTCATATATGATACTTCGGAACTGGGGGCCTATGTGTCAAGCTAAACGCAGGTAAGTAAGTGGTTAATTCACGTCGGTCAGGAGCAACAAAACGGGCTGTTGGAGATAGTCCGGGTTCAATCTTGAGGGAGGGTTCCGAGGACAACGCTTCGTGATTTTGAACCATGGTCAGGTGACAAGGTCAACACCTGACCTGACACAACACTTTCCATACTTCCACACTACGTCACCGTGAGGACATTTGAAGCCACTACCCATTTAACGTGAACCATCTTGAGTACTTTAAAGTGAATAAAATATTTTTATAAAATTAAAAGAGCATAATAAACATTTGTGGAGACTTCGAAGGGAAACAAATGACACAGTTTGCATCGTGTGGTACTTACATCCTCTCTGTTCTGGGGTGGAGGGGTGGGTTCCATCCATGCTTTGATGTTCTCCTCCAGGTACTGTTGGGCCTGTTGGACAACCGGCACTGGAATGCCGGACCCACCCCCTCCCGATGTGCCACTTGTGGATGGTGATGACGTTGGTGGTCCAACACGGTTTGACCGCGACATTCTGGAAAGACACAAAAATAGAACTTTAGATGTTTATCCAACCAATCCGTTTCATGCTGGAGTAAATAATATTTGTAGCAGAGAGTGATAAGACATGTGTAGTGTTCATGTACGACCAGAAGCCCCACATGACCTGATAAAAAAAATAAGAATTCGGTGGCAAAAAATTAATATCCAGAAAAAAGAAGCAGAAATGACTATTTTTTTAAGCCTCTTAATTTTTCGACGAGAACACCTTGTCTAAGATATGGTAAATTTTTTCAGGTATGTAAGTAGCTACTTTACGTCGTTCTGGAGCAACCCAACTAGCTATTTGTGGCGGTCCGGGATCAATATCCAAGATAAAGATTCGAGGACGATACCAAGTAATTTTGAGCCACGGTCAGATGACGAGGTCAATATCTGAGGTAGCATACGTTTCATGCTGGAGTAAAGGAAATGTGAATAAAATTTGTAGAAGATAGAGAGAAGACTGCTGTGACGTTCATGTACGACCAGAAGCCCGACATGACTGGATAAAAAAATTAGAATTCGGAGGCAAAAAATTTAAAAGAAGAAGAAGCGTAAATGACTATTTTTATGCCTTCAGATGTTTCGATGAGTTACCTCCTCTAAGATCTGGTCAATTTTTCTCTGGTATATAGGTAGATAATTAACATCGATCTAGAGAAACCCAACTGATGACGGTCCGGGATCAATTCCCAAAATAAGGATTCGAAGACAAAACCAAGTAATTTTGAACCACGGTCAGATGACGAGAACAACA
Source organism: Metellina segmentata (assembly GCA_947359465.1). NCBI lineage: Eukaryota > Metazoa > Arthropoda > Arachnida > Araneae > Tetragnathidae > Metellina > Metellina segmentata. The sequence continues at coordinate 60,222,592 of OX375877.1, read as the reverse complement.
TCAAGTAATTTTGAACCACGGTCAGATGACGAGAACAACATCAAGTAATTTTGAACTACGGTCAGATGACGAGCCCAATACCCGAGTTGGCAACTCACTCTCCAAACTTCCACACCATACCAACGTGAGGACATTTTAGGTAACGACAGATATAACTTGCACCATTCCGCGTTTACATGACGGGTTGTGCCAAGTTTTGTAATCACAACCTTCCGGTTGATAAGCCGCAACACTTCCAACTGTTCTCAATTTTGCCAAGGATGAGATATCTCCCGTCGAGACAAAATTACCCTATTACTCCAAAGGAAAATAAAGATCGTTAGCGAGTGAAAGCGATCCGAGAATTATATATTGTTTGCGTACGCGAAACAATGTATATTGTAATTATGCTTGCCCAAACTGTAACCATGATATGGCATATGGTAAAAAATAATTTGGATTGGAGAAGAATTCGCGAGTCGGAGTGAGAAAGAGTGTGGATGAATGTTCTTTATAAATTCACAGAGTCTAGTTTTCTTAATATAAATGTTTAATATTTTAATAAGGCGTTTGTATCGATGTATGCTACCAAAAAGTTTTATTTAGAATTACTTAATACGTTCTAACAGCTATTTTGATCATCCAAAAGAAAACAGAGTTAGTTTCCATTTAGACAATGTACTTTCACGGTGCATCGTCAAGACAAAGATCAAAATTGGGAACAACAAATTGTCCCCTACTCAGAACTGGTGACAGTGTGAAACATGTATGTAGGTAGCTTAATTAACGCCGTACTGGAGCCACACAATGGCATATTGGTGACGGTCCTAAATCAAACCCGAAGAGCTTGACCCAAATCCGAGGGCAGCACCACGTCATTTTGAACCACGGTCTGATGGCGAGGCCACACCTGAGCAGGCACCCCAATCTCCATACTTCCACACTATGCCCACGTGTGGCCATGACAGATTTAACGTGCACCAGTCCCGTGTATACGGTGGTCACGGTGGCCGGCCTACTGTGGGGAATTTTTGAGCCGTAGATAAACCACCGGAAGGGTTTTGTGTTAATCTAAATGAGGCTTCAGTTTCTATTTTAAGGACACGAAGATTGGCTGTGTTTCACATGAGTAATGGTATCCAACAGCACAGATCCTTCACCCCTTCCCATGCTTCTGATTTAGGCTAGCACCTAGTCACGATAAAATGTACAGTGGGTTCTTGCGCATAGAGAAGTCTTAGTAGTAACCAAATTTTATTTCATCTAAAATAAATTTTATAAAGTAAAATACCACTACCTACAAAAAATATACACATTGATCTCTTTATCTTCTCTTATTCAATCTAGGAACTACTTAAAAGGTGCTTTTATTAAATCATTTAAACAAAGCGAAATATACATGTGTACAATATGGCACTGTAAAGTGGTTCAATCAATAACAAATCACACTAAAAATATTTATGCATTCCAAAACCTTACTCTCAGCTGTTATTTTGTCAAACAAGTAAGGTAATTGACAATATATCGTAACCAAATTTTATTTCAGCTAAAATAAATTTTCTAAAGTAAAATACCACTACCTACAAAAAAGAATACATATTGATCTCCTTATCTTCTATTATTTAACCTAGAAACTACTTAAAAAGTGCATTTATTAAAGCATTTAACCACAGCGAAATATACATGTGTACAATGTGGCACTGTAAACTGTTTCAATCAATAAAAAATCACACTAAAAATATTTATGCATTCCAAAACCTCACTCTCAGCTGTTATTTTGTCAAACAAGTAAGGCAATTGACAAAGAATCGTATCGTGAGTTTTATCTCGAAAACAGGCTCATTCAGTATAAATAAAAGTGTTGACAAGCGAAAGCATTGGTAATTAAGGAATATATTCCTAAATTAGAATTCATGACTTGTAATAATGCCCGTGTTAATTATTAAAAAAAAAAACTAAGATGATTCTGAAACATAGTTTCAAAGGCTTCATTATTCTACGTTGATGAATTCTTCATTTTAATTAATCTGTCAAGAATGAGATAGAAATTCAAAGCACATAAATCATTTCCAAGTAACTAATTTACCATTAAATGGATTCCTGCTTGCGTTGCATTCATGATTAATGAATAAAGAACGTTAACGATACTCTTTGTGTTTTCATTCTTTAAAATGAATTACGTTAAAAGCTATTAAATGGACGTTATTTAATGTATCAAACTATATTTTTAATCTAGTCGACTATTCATATGTTACGTCAGTATAACCATTTATTTGCTTCCTATATATAAGAGTAATTTGTTAATGCTTTTAGATGGAATGGATACAACTACCCCCCGTCAATATTTAGGTAATTATAATTTGGTTCATATCTGCATTGATATTTCTATTTTCCTCGTTAACTTGTATTTTCTCGATTGTTGACTTATTTAAAAATTTTGTGAGACCCCATACTTTCTTAGTTACAATTTCTTACTTCCGAGGTTTGGTATAAAACGAGATTGTTATTGGCTGTAAGTAAAGTTGCATGATTTAGACGTAATAGGTATATAACAATACATAAATTATATTAATACGAGATCCTAATTTGTCTCTAGCTGTATCTTATTCATTTACAGGTTTTCTCGATTCTTGTAGACTTTGTACAAGACTATTACATGTTACACTGTATGTATTACTTGTATTACGTGTTACAAGTGACACAACATGAAACTATACTTAACACCCACATAAGTAATACCTATAAGGGCTTTTAATTTGTTTCCTTAAAATCCCTTATTGGAATTCATTTTTTCATCTCTCTCTTATTCTTAAATCTTTTTATTTCCTTTTTTCAGTTTTCGTAAAAAAGCGAAGTTGTTTCTTGTTACAAATAAAGTTGTATGATTTAGACAGAACATAAATAATATTAATAATGTATCCTAATTTGATATATGTCAAACATCTATATTGATAATTATCTCTTTGCTTACAATTTTTCTCAATTCTTGACTTATTTACAAATTTTTTAAAAGGTGGTAGTTTTAATTGTTACAAGTAACAGGTTACATGAATTCAATGAAAATAAAAATAAAAATAAATATTACCAATAAGCGATTTAATTTGACTCATATCTGCAGTTGTATTTACATCATACTCCTTTTTAATTGTTTTAATGCTTATATACAGGTTTTGCAAGAAAAAAAAACGAAATTATTACTCGCTACAAATAAAGTCGTTGGTTCATTTGTCGATTGTTTGATAAAAACTTGGACATTTTCTATTGGGTAAAGATCAAAACGAGGGAAAACAGCAAGTTGTAGAACGGATATATACACTTGAAGATCTCAGTACTGACCCTTTTGTTTATTTATCCTACTTTTAAATGCACTAACCGTGATAACCTGAAAGAGTCTTATCTTTGATCTTGTAATAATTAAACCTATACCTTAAAATATTCTACTGATCAAGAAGATCAAAACCGGTTCGAAGCCAAGCAAAGAAAACTTCAGGTTGCAGAGCGGATAGTGTGTTCAGAGGGTTCATTTTAAATGTCGTGGTGGTAATAATAATAATAATACGGCCATTACGAAGCTCCAGGATCCACATTAATCTATAGCATTTTAATGATAGCGACTTCGATTCTTAAATGCATGTATATTATCTGCAGATAGCATGGATCAAACGGATCATTCTATTCTCACTTCGACATCCCAAATGTGACGTGAACAAGTCTGATTACCTTTGTCATATGGAATAGGGAATGGACTTATTAACCAAACTTGCAAATTCTCAGTATTTGTTATGAGCTGAGTATCGAGGACAACACCTCATAATTTTGAACCACGGTCATTTAACGAGGTCAACACCTGAGCTCGCACCCCACTCTACAAACTTCACAAGGCGCTGAGGACATTTGAGGATACGGCAGATTTTTTGGTTGGATTTGAATTTTCAACCCTCAGATTGCTAATCTGTTACTCTTCCAACCGGGCTACCCACTCGAATTGGGAGAAAAAGTTGGAAATGGTAATTGGTAATTTTTTGATTAACGTCGTACTATAGCAACACAACGGGCTATTGACGACGGCCCGGGATCAATCCCTTAAAGGAAAGATCCGAGGACAACACCTCGTAATTTTGAACCACGGTCAGATGACGAAGCAACACTTGAGCTGGCACCCCACTCTCCAAACTTCTACACCAGCCCAACGTGAGGACTTTTGGCCACGACAGATTTGAGGTGTACCAGCCGCCTCTATACCATACGCTTTCAAACATACCTGCCCGGACCCGGATTCGAACCAGGAACCTTTCGATCTTGAAGCTAACATCTTTCCCACTATACCGGTGGAAACGATTATGAACTAATGATAGAATCATATAGAATCAATTAATACGCATAGGTGTTGCTTACTTTTGGGATAATACAAAAATTGAGCAAAATAGAAGGCGTTAAACTATTTAACAAAGTTAACTTTTCATAATTTCAAATTTATATTTCTCGGACCTATCTAACGAGTCAGACCATCGTTGAATGTAATAAAAGCAATAGTAATAAACAAATACTTAAAATCATTAACTTATATAGAATTGTTAATAAATAAAGAAAACATAGTAATAAAATAATATAATTTTTTTTTTAGAGAATTCAATGGGTTTTTTTTGTTTTGTTTTGTTTTCATTAGTTTTATCATCTCCGAAAAGTTAACTGAAAACTTTTCATTTCGTTTGTTATGGTGTTGATGAGAACATTTTCGTGTAGCATAAAATGGCCGATTAAGGATGGCCATTTTATGCTACACGATATTTTTTTATTTGAATTTAAAATACATAGATTATGTATTAAACAAATTACTAGAATAATATGTTTTAACACTGAATCTACTATTTTAAGTTATTATTTAAAATACTATAATTGAGTTTACAATTATCATTTCAAAAATGACTTGCACGTGAGTTATGAACTGGGGAATTTTAGACACTTCTTTTCATTTCTAATTAAATGAACTCAAACATTCCAGCGACTATATTGAAATATATATAAGCTATATAAGTTATAACTGTAATTATTGAGAACAGTTCTTCTTGCAACATTTATCGATTGGTTACATTCAAAATAATTCATACTTATAGTATTATGTCGTAATATACACTTGTAAACGATGATATTAGTAAAATTAAGTATTTTGGTAAACAAGTGATTTAGTATCAAGGGAAGGAAAGTACTTCTACACAAAAATTAATTTCAAACATGCTAGCAGGTATTTCGACACATATTGTTTTCTTAAAGAAGCAAAAAAATAACTCAGCTCTAAGAAAATGCATCAGATCTATAAAAAATGCATATTCCCCTGAACTTGAATACACTGGTTTTCAATTTTTCGAAAGAACAATGAATACCAATATCAATTTAAATCAATACAAATGTAAGGAAAGGGTTTTTTGTTTCCATATTCATATTTTATGAATGAATATCCTCTAGGAAAATATATTGGTTCATCCGGAAAGTTCTGCGCGTTTTTAAAGATAAATTTCAACGAAACAGTATAAAAATATAAAAAATAAATTTATTGAATCACATAGAAACAATTTTGCACTATGCCTTTTTGCCATCTTTCCTGCAGCTGGAAAGTTCTTTTTTTCTAACACATCATTAGGCTTATTTGTAAAGAAGTTGTCGAGGTGTTATTTGACAGTCTCCAAAGAATTGGAACTCCAGGCCGTTCAGAGAATTTTAAAGTGACCTGAAGAGGTCAAAATCTGAGGGCCAAAGTCTGGTGAAAAGAGGGTGCGACACAAAACTTTTCAGCCATGCTCAATAAGTCTTTGTCTGACATTCAGTGAAATGTGGGGCCGCGCATGCTGGGAGAAAACATCTCGACGGTTGGTGAGTTCTGTCCGCTTTGCTTCGAATTTTGCTTTTAATATTGCCATTTGAGAATTGTTTTTTTCCGAATTTACTGTCTGATTTTGTGGCAACAATTCATACTAAACAAATCCTTTTCTAGTCCCACCATACAGAAAGCCGTTTACAGAGGATGGTCGTCCATACCGGGCATCATCTACGAGGCTGAAATTTCCACGCTGAAATTTATTCAACCTCCTTCGAACTGTGGCCTCAGAAACAGCACTATGTCCATATCCAGCACATATTTTATGAGCTGTCTGACTAGCATATTTTCCTTTCTTAAAATAAAAGAGAATAATGTGACGAAAATGAACTTTCTGGTTCTGCATTCTTAGCACTGCAGTGAAACAAAAATTATGCCACAACACTTGCTACAATTATGCAGTGTAAACAGAAAAGACAGAATTTAAACATCTGCTTCAATCAAGGTCACTCCTTATCAGCTGTAGAAAAATAATAATATCAAAGCTAGCTTTGATTTGAAAACTACGGATGCGACATCGACAGCAAAACTTCGATGTTTTGAAGCATCGATGTTCAAAATTAAAACATCGATGTTGATAATACATCGCCCCAAAAACATCGATGTTTTTAAAATTCAGTGTATTTAAACTCCCCCCCCCCTTCTTAAAACTGGTTTAGCAACTATTGATGCGACATAGACAGAAAAACATCGATGTTCAAAATTAAAACATCGATGTTGATGTTGATCGCCCCAAAACCATCGATATTTTTAAAATGCAGAGTATTTAAACTTTTTTCCCCATTTCTTAAAACTGGTTTATCAACTAGTGATGCGATATCGGCTCCAATACATCGATGTTTCTTTTATATAACATCAATGTTTTCAAAACATCGATGTTTTTAAAAAAACATCGATGTATTGGGGTCGATGTTTTGGTAACATCGATGTTTATACGTGTCGATGTTTTTATGTTGTCGATGTTTTATTTTTAAATGAAAAAGTACTGTTATACAAATTTAAAAAATAACCAAGTAGCATAATTTTTATAATTAGCAAATTGAACATACTTTTAGACCAAAGTGACCAAGGATGAAGGGTCTGAAAAGTAGGGATGCGACATCGATGTCGATGTTTTGTAAACATTGATGTTTTAGAAAAAAAACATCGATGTATTGGAGCCGATGTCGCATCACTAGTTGCTAAACCAGTTTTAAGAAATGGGGAAGCAAGTTTAAATATACTGAATTTTAAAAACATCGATAGCTTGGGGCGATGTATTATCAACATCGATGTTTTGCTATCGATGTCGCATCCCTATTGAAAACGCGCAGAACTTTCCGGATGACCGAATAGTATCTGGTCTGCCTGTGCCCCTAACCTAACCTACTTAAACCTTTACGTTGACGCGTATCTGGTGCACGGACCAGATAAACCCCGAAGGCCATATATGGACATCGGGGCTATGTACCTATTCGAAAGACCATATCTGATCTGCGTTCGGGTTACACCTATCTGGAGGATCTAAATGGTTTAAGGGCCGTTTAAACACTTCGGAGGTGTTTATAAAGGTAGCTGTAGGACGGCTAAACATATACGGTGGCCTGTATCCGACCCTGAAGATCAGTTAAATATATCTAAAGCAGCATACACTGTCTGCGGGACGGTTAAACCTGTAACTAGGGCCATATATGGTGTTTTCGGGACTGAGGTAACCCATTCACAGCAACTCTTAATTTATGCACTCGATTCTGTGTCTTTACGTGCGTGTAAGGTTTTTTGTGAACCCTACCTGTCCTCCAACGAGAACAGACAATATTTCTTAAGTATCGAATAAGTAATAGCCCACGAATGTGACAAATCACATTCAAGTTAAGTAAAGTATTTTGGTCTTAACTTGGACCTTTTGTGTTTACAGCAGAATATAAAGGTTCTCATAAATGTACAATAAAGCTTTAGAATTAATTTTTTAGGTAGGTATTTTAATAAATGTCTTACTGGGGGGTGCAACACAACGCGCTATTGACGACGGTCCGGGATGAATCTCATAGGGTAAGATCAGGGGACAACGCAACATAATTTTTAAACATCGTTAGAAGACGATTATTTTTCTAAGAGAAACTCTCGATTTTGTGCGGCTGAATAACCGATGGGCCATCAGTGAAATCAGGATAGAAGTTTGTCCTATTATTCTCAGTAATGATTTAAAATCCGCATTGGAAAAATAATATTTGTTTATTAATTGCAATTAACCGTTATGATTGGTAGTTTCCTGATAAGGCGCTGTACATAAACATAAAATAGTCTGTCAGTTCTATCGTCATGCAAACAGCTTGAGCACATATGTGACTCAAACTTGACAGTTCGACAGAAGTACAAACTCCTCAGGAAAATCGAATTTTCACGTTCCACTATACCAAGCGAAAGAAGTTCACCTGAAGAAAGCGCAAGAGGTTGGAAGCTATTGCACTAAATTTTTTTTCCAATTCAGACAAAGAAATCAGTTTGAAGGAGCGGAATTCTACCCCGTCATTCTCGGTTGGTACTTATTTTCCCTATTTGCAAAAATAATATTCCATTAATTACATTTGCCATTTCTGTGCTCAGATGGAAAAATGTTATAGGTTCTTTTTTTAATTTTTCGCTACAGCAATTTTAAGAAGCAATTCAAGATTCAACAAGTGGTTCTGTGGTTTTTGACTTATTACAATCTTCCACCTTTTTTTTTTCTCATAAATTGAAAGAGAAAGACTTATACGACATTTTGCCACCTTCTAAACATTAACAAACTAGACACCAGGATGGGACTTACTCAATTTTTTGAGAAAGTGACTTAAAACATTTTGCCATCTGAGTACAGATTTAAAATGGTATATTCGTCATGAGACGAACACGAGCCTGTCAAATCATACCAGCCATGAATACCACTGCATGCACACGAGCCGAACGCGAGAATACGGACGTATCCTTGACAAAATAAAACTTTCCCATTCCACTTCTTCCTGCACAAGAAGCACAACAGCTCAAGCAAACGCGGGAGGTCGGAAATTAACACTCCATTACGGCATTTTTAACACGCCATTGTACGATTTCCCTTGCTTGTGCCTTCCCCAATGAATGAAAATCCATAACCCGATACATCCACCAAGGAAGGGGGATTCCCCCATTCCGACTCCTAGTGAAGGGGGATGTACCTCTAAGAATGCCCCAGCGCCAGAAGTGCAATTACTTTAAAATACTCAAGGCTCCCCCCTTTCGATCACCGTGCCCTCACCTGCCACATTAGAATAACCTTTACGTATGGCTTAAACCCCCCGGTATGTACCTAACGGGAATCGGATCTCGCGTTTCAAGGTAGTGCGCGGGAATGTGCCAACCCTACTACACCTCCTTTTCTGGAAGAAAATCAATAGAAAGAACCGTGGCAGGGGGACAGACAAAACGCAGCACGTGCGAGGAATAATCTTAGAAGAAAGCCACCATGCGCCAGACTTGGGGTCCGTATACGCCATTTTGATTTCACGTCACGGTTCCGGGTAATAGGTGACTACCGATGTGAGGATCGGGTGACCTAATCTAGGATCTTCGGGGCGGACTTTTTACACGGGAAGTGAAGAGGAGATGAAAAATTATCCTTCCTCGCGCACCCCTGGTCTTGGAAATGAAGTGCGTTTAGGAGTTTGTAGATGAGAATCCGATTATATATTGAGCAAGGTGGAGGAATGTTAAAACCAGACCCCTTCCTGTTGAAATAGGGACCCCGATATCGGTTAGGTGAAGGGATCCAGAATCAGGTTGGGTGACTGGCCACAATTCCCTGGTCTTGGTATGAAGTGCGTTCAGAAGTGGCTGCATGAAAATCCGTTTATTGGGTAAAGTGGAGAATTATTAAAACTAGGGCCCTCGTCTACACTCCGTGCCTCAATATTAAGTTGGGTGACTGGCCACAATTCCCTGGTCCTGGGAAGGAAGTGCATTCTGAAGTGGCTACATGAAAATAGGTTTAATGAGTAAATCGGGGAATTATTAAAACTAGGGCTTTCATCTGCACTCCGGGCCCCAATATTAAGATGGGTGACTGGCCACAATTTCCTGGTCCTGGGAATGAAGTGCGTTTAGAAGTGGCTGCATGAAAATCCGTTTATTGAGTTAAGTGGAGAATTATTAAAACTAGGGCCCTCGTCTACACTCCGTGCCTCAATATTAAGTTGGGTGACTGGCCACAATTCCCTGGTCCTGGTATGAAGTGCGTTCAGAAGTGGCTGCATGAAAATCCATTTATTGAGTAAAGTGGAGAATTATTAAAACTAGGGCCCTAGTCTACATTCCGGGCTCTAATATTAACTTGCGTGACCGGCCACAATTCCCTGGTCCGGGGAATAAAGTGCGTTCAAAAGTGGCTATATGAAATTCCGTTTATTGAGTTAAGAGGAGAATTATTAAAACTAGGGCCCTCGTCGACACTCATGGCCCCAATATTAAGTTGAGTGACTGGCCACATTTCCCTGGTCCTGGGTATGAAGTGCGTTTAGAAGTGGCTGCATGAAAAACCGTTTATTGAGTAAAGTGGAGAATTATTAAAACTAGGGCCCTCTTCTACAATCCGGGCCCCAATATTAAGTTGGGTGACTAGCCACAATTCCCTGGTCCTGGGATGGAAGTGCGTTCAGAAGTGGCTGCAAGAAAATTCGTTTAATGATAAAGCGGGTAATTATTAAAACTAGGGCCCCCGTCTGCATTCCGGGACCAAATATTAAAATAGGAGAAGGGCAACAATACCAGATTGGGTGATAATCTCCACTACCTAGTTAGGTGACGGGCTCCAATACCGTTTGGTCGTATCTTTCCCTTCGAGTTTGATTCCGGAACGTCGCCAGTAGTATGTGGTGTTGTTCCAGTGCGACGTTAAATAAAATTCCTACCAATACTGTTTAGTGACAGCCCATTACCAAGTTGAGAAAACAACCTCCAGCCCTAAGTTGTGAGACGAGGTTTTAGTATTTAGTTAGATGACAGGCTTCACAACCTTCTTAGACGACGGACTACAGTTCCAGGTTGAGTGACGGGTCCAAATACCAAGTTAGGTGACAGGCTACACAACCTTGTTAGACGACGGACTACAGTTCCAAGTTAGGTGACGGGGACGGGTCCAAATACCAAGTTGGGTGACAGGCTTCAGTTCCAAGTTGGATGACGGAATCCAACATAACGTTAGGTGACAGCCGCTGAACAAATTTGGGTGTCGGGCTTCAGTTCTAAGTTGGGGGACAGGTTTATGTACTAAATTAGGCAACGAACTTCAGTACCTAGTTAAGTGACATGTAATAATACCAAGTTAGTTGAACGGCCCAAAGTTGTGCGACGGACTCCAGTACCTAGTTACGCAACGGGCTGTAATAACAAGTTAGGTGACGGGATCCGGTACCTAGTTAGGTGACATTAAGTTAGATGTTAGACACTTCACAATCTTATGAAATGAAATCACGAAGGGTTTTACTAAACTGTTGGTGATTAAAATAAGGCCTTGTTTTAAATTGTGATATGTGGGGACACACTTTTTTAACCTTCCAAGCGGTTTCAACAAAATATCTTGTAAATCAATACCTGACAGATATTGCTAATGACAAGATCTATAGTCATCAAGATATTGCCGACATTTTGATGATATCGAGATCAAGACCAGTCAGTTTTCTTCTATTGACTTCAAATCCTGGCTGAATCATTGGTATAGTGGTGTTTTAAGATTCCGTTCGTATTGAAGTGGAAGGAATAAAATTATAATAGGAACATAGTAATTTCTTATCTACCAATTTTGGCAAGTAAATGCAATTTACTTAAATTTTATTTTATTTTATTTAGCTAACGAAGAAAACTATTTAAGTTGTAACGTTTTAATTAACAAAGCAAGTGTACTAGTACATGACTAGAAAGGAAAAAATAGCGGCATCGATCAGGAAATCGGAGAGGCATCCTAACAAAGAATCCTATTTTTAATTTTCCTTTTGGTTGCTCCAGTACGTTATGTTGCTCCAGTACGACGTTGATTAAAACGTACCTACCTACCTATTGATAATTTTGAATACATTTTTTTTGTTTGTATCAAATTTTGAAAAAGAAATATTCCATAACTTGACGTGACCATGGTTCAAATTACGAGGTGTGGGATCTTCCCTTCGGAATTGATCCCGAATCGCAACCGATAACTTTTTAACTCTCTTGGTAGTAGTCTCGACAAGGTGTCATTAGCAAAACTGAGCAAGACAAGTTTTATGGACGAACTATCTCGTCATTAGAAAAATCAGACCAGATCCGATTATTTCGTCATCATACAAATTCTTGACGACGTGAATTCTTAATCATTCTTATCATTTTTAATCATTAAAATTCTTGACGCTATATCTTGACGATGACTTCATCACTATGAAGAATGATCGGATCTTAATTCACAGGATATCATGTCAAAACCACATGAAGGGTTAAAGAATAAAATATTAGAAAACTATTTCCCCAAAGTTCAGTAAAAGTAGTTAGCTTCCATAGTTTAGCAGGCGAAATAGATTTCCAAATCCATATTGTATTAACCCAAAGTACACGTAATAAGTGGCAAACGCATTTCTAAAAAATACATGAAACGAGCAATTTTCAATACAAAAAGTGATAATTCTAGATGGAATTCGGTTACCTATTTAGTCTATCATCACATTTCTGACATATTTCTAATAATGTTAACCTGTATTAAAAGTTAAAAAAGCAAATAATCGCCTCTAGAGACAGAATTAATTAATATGCAATTAAAATTGAAGAGTTGCGTCTTCATTAACCATTACAGAAACTACATCTTCTAGTCTGATTAATTATAGAAATTTGTGCATCATGAACATACCGGAAATTAATTAATTTATGGAAGTCGACTTTCTGCTCGAAAAAGAGTTTTTTTGATAGGACTATCCTCTATTTACTATTAATATATATTGGGTTCAGAAAACTATCGAAGGAATAGTTTTACATTTAATTGGATCCTTGAATAAGTATAATTAATTCCTGTCGCTATCGATTAGTGCGTTTCGCGTTTTAATATGTGGTGGGCACACTAATATCTGAATACAGAATTTCTTAAATGTGTCCTTCTATGCTTGAGCAGACAAAAAAAATTTCCAACAAAGTATAAATAAAGCTACTACAAAATACAACTGAGCTACAGCTAGGTTCTGCAAAAACTTGAGGCTAATATATTATAAATTTTCTCAAATAAGTCCTACGTATTCCTTAAGTTCTCTAGAATAAACCTAAATTGTTTTAATTTTCTACTGCTACCTTTAAAGTATCAGAAGAACAAATAATCAAAAATAGAATTGTAGTGTGATTCTGACGAGAAGGACGGTCGACCTTGGGTCAGTCGATTTTTGAAAAAGAGTGAAAGCTCGTTAGGTTGTCATAAGCAAAAGAATGGTAGCGATCTCCTAGGATGTTTTACGCCAGCGAACTCTTTATTACTGCTTTCTCTTAAGCTTCATGATAAAGACATCAACTGTGGAAGCGCTTTGTTTACGTTACCATCGATTACCTGATTTAACGGATTTGCTTAATGCAACGTGATTTGACTGCCAACTCAAGGAAGCCGAGCTATAGTTTAGTTAGTGAAGTAATTTGAATTATTTAAGAATTACCAAAAGGAATTCAGCTATATATAATTTTTAGAGGCATTCCATCATATTATGAAGTGCTAAATTAAAATAATTGGATTATTTACTTCATAATCGTTCTAAATCTTTAAACGTGCTTCCGCGAGTTTTTTGAGCATCATCATTAATTCAAGATTGTGATGATAATTAACCTTAGCGTCTTCAGAGTTGTCTACACAATTAAAAAACTGTGTACTGAGTTCGCATAATACTAACACAGTTCGAATAATTTGAAAGAAATTTTGAACGATCAATCTAAAATCCAAAAGATCACATGGCATCTTTGTATGCTTATACAAATACAAAACTTCAGACATGAAAGGTAATATCTAAAGACATTTAGAGATTTCTTTTGAAATTCAAAAAGGTTCCAAATCTTTTTTTTTTTTTTGTATAAAATTTGCATTTTGCACTTTGAGCCCTCGTGAAATAAAATTATGGATACACTATTCCTTCAGAGGGAATTGATACGCTGTTGGTACATCGGAAGATACAGCAATATACTAAATACTTTTGATCAGTAACGAATAAGTCAAATCCTCCACTTCAAAATGTATTTATAGGCACTCCTCACTTAACGACTGAGTTGCGACTAGGTCGTTAAGCAAGTTGGTCGATAGGAGAAGATTTTAATCGTTTATATTTTTTCTGCGTAAAGAAATTGTCTAAAGGAGAATCACCAACTTGACAGCTTTCTTTCAGGTGACTATCCAGAACTATGACGCCACTGAGTACTCAAAGCAGTAAAGGGAAAATAAAGGGTAAACACGTCACGTCGATCACCATAACATTTTCTATACTGAAAGTGTATAGAAATTATCTAAAGGAGAATCCCCAAATTAACAGATTTCTTTCAGGTGACTATCCAGAACTTTGACGCCACTGAGTGCTCAAAGCAGTAAAGGATAAATAAAGGGTAAACATGTTACGTCGATCACCATAACATTTTCTATACTGAAATTGTAAAGAAATTGGCTAAAGGAGAATTAACAACTTAACAGTTTTCTTTCAGACTATCCAGAACTTTGACGCCGCTGAGTATTGAAAGCAGTAAAGGGTAAACATATCACGTCGATCGCCATAACATTTTCTATACTGAAATTGTCTAAAAGAGAATCACCAACAGCTTTCTTTCAGGAGACTATCCAGAACTTTGACTCCACTGAGTACTCAAAGCAGTAAAGGGTAAACATATCACGTCGATCGCCATAACATTTTCTATACTGAAATTGTAAAGAAATTGTCTAAAAGAGAATCACCAACAGCTTTCTTTCAGGAGACTATCCAGAACTTTGACGCCGCTGAGTGGTCAAAGCAGTAAAGGATAAATAAAAGGTAAACATGTCACGTCGATCACCATTTCATTTTCTATACTGAAATTGTTAAGAAATTGTCTAAAGGAGAATCACAAACTTAACAGCTTTCTTTCAGGAGACTATCCAGAACTTTGACGCCGCTGAGTGGTCAAAGCAGTAAAGGATAAATAAAAGGTAAACATGTCACGTCGATCACCATTTCATTTTCTATACTGAAATTGTTAAGAAATTGTCTAAAGGAGAATCACAAACTTAACAGCTTTCTTTCAGGAGACTATCCAGAACTTTGACTCCACTGAGTACTCAAAGCAGTAAAGGGTAAACATATCACGTCGATCGCCATAACATTTTCTATACTGAAATTGTAAAGAAATTGTCTAAAAGAGAATCACCAACAGCTTTCTTTCAGGAGACTATCCAGAACTTTGACGCCGCTGAGTGGTCAAAGCAGTAAAGGATAAATAAAAGGTAAACATGTCACGTCGATCACCATTTCATTTTCTATACTGAAATTGTTAAGAAATTGTCTAAAGGAGAATCACAAACTTAACAGCTTTCTTTCAGGAGACTATCCAGAACTTTGACTCCACTGAGTACTCAAAGCAGTAAAGGGTAAACATATCACGTCGATCGCCATAACATTTTCTATACTGAAATTGTAAAGAAATTGTCTAAAAGAGAATCACCAACAGCTTTCTTTTAGGAGACTATCCAGAACTTTGACGCCGCTGAGTGCTCAAAGCAGTAAAGGGTAAATAAAGGGTAAACATGTCACGTCGATCGCCATAACATTTTCTATACTGAAATTGATAAAATAATTTAATAGCTTGAAGGTAACCACAAGTAAGAGGCTCAAAAAATTAAGTCTCTCGAAAACCAAATTTCTTCAAAAACAAATATAATATGCTGCATTTCCTCTACCGAAATTGTCAAAACAGTGTTACATCTGGAACGATAAGAGCCTCAAAAATATGTCTCTAAAAACACCGATTGTAAACCAGATTTCTTCACACAAACAAGATTTTAAGAGTGCCTACTCCACCGAAGCCTTACTTTGAGCCGCGAAATATTTACAACTAATACAAATTTGTATTAAAGTTCAGAATGGTACTAATGGACACTATGATACGAATAAAAAAAAGCATTTGGATAGCACCCCACGAAACAAAACTGGAATGATATCAGATAATCTATATATATACGACCTAACGGACACCAATATTTTACAATACGGTTCCCAACGGGCAACCGTAAAAATGGCGTTTCACAGAGCTCGACATTCCACACAAAAAGGCGAAGGCAAAGAACCCGCACCTTCTCATTAAAGATGCAACTCGCTTCATAAATAACTGCGCACGGGGAGCGAGCTGAGAAGGTTTTGTTATCTTTAATGATAATTAAAACCGTTCTCGGATGACCCGTGACTCTTGTGATGCCTCTCCCCCACTTTATTGATTAGTCAAGATCCCGCAGCATTTAATTCTGCCCGGGGAGTTATTGGGCTCGGGGTTTACTTCTCAAAAGTCGTTGATTCCGAACCACGATGGCGTGGGAGGATGTTGTTTCGTTTTGTGACACGGGTTTATTTGTGTTCTGATCTAGTCGGAGGGGTGAGGCGAAAGGAGGGTCCAATTAATAAGGTACTTGGAATCGTACGTGTTATCGAATCGATGATGCGTTCTGTGTTCGGATATCGATGTGTATGTCGGATATCGTCTTTATTTTGAAGGAATGCGCGTCCTGTGACCTTTGACGGGAAGTCCTCTGATGTTTGAGCGTTTATTTATCGAAGACTGTTCAGTGGGGAGTTGAAAGAAATTTTTGAGTAGTTCAATTGCAGCGAATACCGGTTGAAAATGTTACGGAGATATCTTTTCGGATGAAATTTATTTCCTAAATGTTGGTGAGATAAATTTTTCATAAAGTTGCTATTGTGTTTTAGTAACTCTCTAACAGCAGCAAACTAACATTTGAAGGACACTGCTCAAAAAAGTTTTCGAAAAAACTCTTTCGGGAAAAGGTGAACCAATAAAAAGTAAGGACAACAAACGTCCCAACATAATCGGTTAAAATAAAAAAAAATTTTGAAATTTTTTTTTTAATTCTAGAAAAGAGATTAAAAATCCGAAACGCCAAGACAAAATTAAAATTATTCACAAAGAGTCTTAAAATGTTATTCCTGAAAAAGCATTATAAAACTTTACTATTTAGCTTTAGTACTACGTAATGTTGATCCAATGCAGCGTTAATTAAAAATACCAATACCCAATAAATATACTTATATTTTGCATAAATAATTTTCTACTATCATCTGTGTAAATTTCGTGAGAGAGATGTAATAATGATTGAATAAATGGTGATTGAATTCCTGTGTGGATTGCGATCAAATATAGGTATGGGTACTACAAATGAAACATGTTCATGCAGGGGATATAGCTGTGTGTCTTTTATTCAAAACTGTAGGGTAAAACTGAAAATTTTTCACTTTATGGCTGGGTAATACTATGCACTGAATTGTAAAATTCATTGAGGTATGAAAACCGGAATCACTCTCTTTATAATTTGAAAAACATTGCTCACGTGTGAAAGGTGAACACAATTCATTGTTTAAACTTTAACGGAAACACAGAAATTGAATTAATTTATGGTATATGTATTTTATACTAGAGCAATTAAATTATGTATAAACTATTGATTTCGAATTATAACATTCTTTCAAAATTTAGCATGTTTTCTGAATAAAACATTTAACATTCCTTTAAAATACGTGCATGTAAACAATGGATTAATATGTAATATTCTTAATTGGAATTCTTGATTATTATCAAAACAGAAATAAATAATTAATTAGAATAATTAATTAGAAAGATCGGACACTAATATCGAATTCCCAAAATCGATAATTTATCCTCAGAACTAAAAATAAATGTTGATTTGTCGTTGAAATTCTACTGATGTGACCACAAATGTAGATTAAAGGATTATATTATTCATCCACCTTTTAAATAATAAAAAAAAGGAGAAAATTATGAAATTCTTAAAAATATACAAAACGATCATGAATGGAAAAACATCTGAACATAATTTAATAACGATCAATAAAATTGATGATAAAAATAACTTACAACTGAAATTTACATGAAAATCCCACCTCTCACTTAAATAGTCTAAACTGTTTAGGTTTCAAGTTAAAACACAGTCAAGCATTAAATAGAGAAAATAATAATTATTATCAAAATGTATTGCTGTCGCCTTGAATTATAAAATCAGCAAATGATTAAGTCAACTTAGAGCAACAATTCATTAACGTAGAAAAAATTATTTTACTATACAGGCTGGTGGGCAAAACTTAAGTAACAGTAAGGTTTTCATCTTCTACTTTCAGTAATATGACATGAATGGGGAAAATGATACAAAAGGAACGTTGAGAGTTACTGAACCGATGAGTAAACACAAAACAATAAAAAGGACATATGATAACAGTGAAAATGTATTTGAATAGAAGTGATGACAGAACACTGAGTACCATGGTACAGAAGGGTACTTATCAGAACTTAAAAAAAGAGATGATGTTGTCCTTTTTAGTCAATATGATCATCTTGAATATTAGTGTATACAGAGCATCAGGTTGTGCATGAGTTCCCATGGTTCCATTCAGAGAGAAAACCCTCTCCTATGTCACAGACTAACCGTCACGATTCCAAAATTTTAATATTCACCAGCTCTCTACTGAATATCCTCTATTATAGAATTAACTTACATGATATTTCGATTAATTTTTAGATGGCAAGCTATAAAAATCATGATGTGCCTTAAGTTTTGTAAGTCAGTGCATATATCTTTAAATCAGATTACAAGTCATTGTATAGATCTTTAAATCAGGTTACAATATGACAATGTACTACTGTGATCATAAAGTAACCGGGATGACTCCTTTAAAATACATATATAGTAGATATCGTCTGCAAACTTTTATTTAATATTTTTACGACTTATATAAACATATGGCAACAACTAGGGTTTATTTAATTTTATATCGTTCGAAAATAAATTTGTTTTTAATAAGAGAAAAATATTCATTTCGTTGATTTCCCAGAATATCGAATGTAATTGAGCAAAGAACATGGATTAAATTTTGTTTCCACAATGGAATTTCTGCAACAAACAACATTTGAAATGTGTCGAAAAGCTTTTACAAACGACTGTTTATAAGAAACAACAGGATTTGATAGCTATAGAAAGTTGAAAGAATGTAGAGAATGCGTCGTAGATGATTCGTGATCTGGTAGACCATCTACTTCGACTAATGATCAACATGCCTATCGGGTCAGAGAGTTGGTGCATAGTGATAGTCGTTTAACAACAATTGAAACAATGTATAAACAAATAACAATCGTTTCCTATATCATTCGAAACTACTAGTTGAAAAAGACGTGAATTGTGGTGACATGACTCATGGGTTTTGCATCACGATAATGCGTCTTCTCACAGTGTCATTATTATTCGGGATTTTTTGACCAAGCATTCAACAAATACGGCTTCACAAGCTCCGTATTCACCTGATTTTGCACCGTGTGACCTTTTTGTATTTCCACGGGTGAAACTCCCTCTTCATGGTCACCGTTTTGAGTCCATTGATTAAAGGAAATTCGATAGAAACTAAAGGCGTTTCACAAAAGTGACTTTAAGGCATGTTTTGAGGATTGGAAAAAACGTTGGCAGAAGTGCATTTCGATCAAATATAGGTATGGGTACTACAAATGAAATATGTACATGCAGGGGATATAGCTGTGTGTCTTTTATGAAAAACTGTAAGACAAAACTGAAAAAATTTCACTTGTAAATTTTTGTCAAACAACTGAAAAACTTGAAACTGTTTTCACAAAACTGAAAAAATTCTTGTAAATTTTGGTTAAAATATACAAGACTCTAGACTAATTTTTAGCCTCAAGATATTCAAATTGGTAAACATCAGCTCTTTCAATTTCTAAGTCGGAGGAGATTACTTTGAAAAAAATGTAATAAATTTTGACCAATAAATTGATATATTTTGTTTTATGACAGAATTCCGGGTAATTTTTGTTCACAGTAGTATATCTCATCACCATGGAAAAATCTTTTAGACTCCCTTTAAAAATTTCAGTTAATGATTTTACACAATAAACCGACAGTTCTGCCATTTTTCAGTTTTGAAAATACAACTATTAGACATCATTCGTTACACCATTTTGGTGCAATTTCGCGATGCGCATGCTATTCAATGAACAACTCTTAAAGATTGAAGACTTATGATTTGCAAAACAATCAGACCCAATCCAAATACTTTATGTCTCGTTAAAACCCGGCATAAACCATCGAAGTAAATACCTTCCCAACAAGCTTACACACCAACCCAAAATTACATGGCTATTCTCGCAAGTAAAAAGTTCCTCCCCTTCCGAAGTGGTACATAAAACAGGGTTCTTTTCCATCGTTCCAGGTACTAAACGACATCGTTTGAAGCTAACGATTTCGAGGGTGGAAGCTGCAGACGGGGGTTCATTCCCACTAATGACTATCGTCTGCGACTTGTGGATTTGCAGTTCCCGGACTCCCCACCAGTAAAAGTGACAGTTGTAATGATAGAACTAATGCGAGAGTGTGAATGTTTTCGCATCCGGGCGCGTTTTCTTGTACTTTTACGGAGAATAAGCAGACGATGGTGTTTTTCGTCTCGAACAGATTTGCCGCGGATTTATTCCTAAATAAACGCGAGATAGGTTTATTTTGGAGAGAGAACCATGATTACTGTTTCGTAGAAATTGAAAAATCTTTAAAAATGCGTTTCGTACCGTAGTTAATATCTTGTTTGTTTTGTCAAAATCGCTTTTAGCTGTGGCAATATTGCCCTATCCTACAACATACGCTTTTTATACGACAGCAATTACTTCAATTGTTGTCGTTTTAGTGTTCATTGCCACCAGTTCGAAAATGTGCATGGTAAATTTACTGCGACATTGAAAGACGATCAAGATAATAGTTGCGGCAGCAAACTATTTTATTGTTCTTTATGGTTATTATATGGTTATTATTCTCTAGTATTAAACATGATTAATCTCTGCACTGAACAATACTAATTATCGAGATGGTTAAAATATACAAAACTCTAGACTAATTTTTAGCCTCATGATATTCAAATTGGTAAACATCAGCTCTTTCAATTTCTAAGCTTCAATTACCGTCATCAGATTTCAACCTTTACTCTAATCAATAACAGAACAACACTACTCTTAACGCTCCTGATGGTTTGTCTATGCGGTCAAGTTGAGTGGTCAAGGCCGCAGTAGCCCAGTTGGAAATGCATCGGGTTAGAAACCAGAGGTCTACGAGTTCAAAACTCGGTCCAGAAAAGACCGTCGTGAACAAAGGAGACTGGTGAACGTTAAATCGTGGCCTTAAATGTCCTCACGTTGGTATAGTGTGAAAGTTTGTGTAGTGTAGTGCCAGCTTAGGTGTTGTCCTCGTGATCAGACCGTGGTTCAAAATTGCGTAATGTTATCCTCGGGTCTCTCTATTGGGGATTGATCCTGGAACTTCGTCAGAATTATCTTGTTTTCTCAAGCGTGACGTTAATTGAACTACCTACCAACCTACCTACCCTGCAGTGCTCAGTCTCTATTTTAAAAACCTGTTCCAAGCAATCATCAATTCTTGGGCAAGAGACAGCTTATTTTATCTACTCGTATATAATCTTTTCTTGTAGTATTAAGGAGCAGTTCGCTGAGATACGTCTTTAGCAACTCCTTTCCTCGATCTTGGACGATATATTTTGTCAAAACACCTTGGATTAAATATACATTATATGGACAAAAGTATTTCGACACTGACTGTTTTTCAAGAAAGTGCTTATTTATTATATTTAGTAGACCAAGCTTTTGGTTGTATTACAGCTGAAACTCTTCTATGCATACTTTCCACAAGTTCTCTGTAAATCTGGGCATAATTAGCTCGTCATGCCTCTTGCAAAGTTGTGAGAAGACATTGTCGTGAAGATGGGTGTGCGTGGTGGTGCCGTACTCGTCACTACAGTTTGTTCCACTAGTGCACGATCGGAATGAGATCGTGGATCTAAACAGGCCAGTCAAGCAAATTCACCTCATTGTCAGGAAACTAGTCCAGTACACCTTTTGCAGTATGACATGGAGCTCGATCCTGTTGGAAGAAACTACCATCATCGCCGTACTAATGCCATTGTGTAGGCAAGACCGAATTATCGAGAACGTAAAGGTACACGCCAGCTTTCATGGTTACAAGTGCACGAAGCAAGGGACCTAACCAGGCAAACAACCGCACACTAAGATGGGTCCTCCTCCGAATTTCTACAGTGTCCAAATACTTTTATCCATACAGTGTATTACTCTACTTTAAGAAAAACTATTAATTTTAAAGGTTATAGCCTAAAACTTATGCGAAACAGCTTGTTGCGATTTGGAAAGAGGATGTTCAGCACATAGTTGGAGCGCATTAAGTTTCGAATCTTGACATCAGAGATTGCAACATATGAATGGGTTCTGCTATATTAGTATTTCAACCTCATCCTCATTGCCAGTATACAAGTCTAAGCCTGCATCAGTGTTTGAGTTAGGAATACAACCTACGAAGGATATCCTCTCATTTTTCTTAAGTTTTCAGCTACCGTTTAGTCTTATGGTAGCTACTACAGTGCCCCCGCTACTACAGTTCAAAAACGTTTTTCGCTTCTGTTTCTGTTATGATTTTTTTACACATCTGCTGAGTAACTTTCGAAGTACCGTTTGTATCATTTTCTCACATCCATTAGAGTAGCAGCTGAAAATCTTACTTCTGCTTAATTTTGTCCCCCAGTATATTTCCTCTTGTTATCTTAATGCCCTTCTAAAGTTCGAAGAACTAAATTACATGTTTGTATTGATGTGGAATTTTCCTTTACATTAACCCCTCAACATATCTCATTTCTTGAGGAACAAGAAAAAAGTCCAATATTCCTGGAAAAGAACTGAGAAAATGTGCTTACTGGGATTGAAAAGGCACAAATTATTTATCACTAAGCACGTTTTTATTTGAAGGTATGTGAAAATACGTTCACCCTTTGTGATCGTCACATTTTCTTAAGAGTTTACAGAACAAAAAGTATAAAACTTTTTAACTAATTATTATTACAAAGTAGTACTTTCTTTTCCAGTCACATTTTATTTGCATAAATTTAATTAGCAGGTTTTGTACCACTTAAAACCTTTGAAGTTAATCGATACCTAAGGAAGAATGCAAAAATCGCTACTAATAGAAGTGAAAAGTTGAGGGAAAGAACATTCATTGAGATCGAATATGAAAGTCAGAATAAATGTGGAATCAATACAACAAAGTAAAACCGTTAGAAAGAAAACTTACACATGTAACTAAAAATGTTTTTTGTGATCACGTGGTTTACTTAAGAATTTCAACTGTCGTTTTTTGCTAACTGCTATAGTTAAGGGTTTATTATATGAGAAATTCCAACTATCTTTTATGGACCATAGACTCAAACTGTTGCAGCTCAGTTTTTTTTTTTCAACTTGGATTATCGTGCTGGAAGAATTTTCTAAGACGGTTTTGATTCATGGTCATAGTTATACTTGGTAAGATCGTGCTGTTTTTTGGAAACCGTCGTTAACACCAATGCCATTTTTAGTTGCAGTTTCATTGCCTTCAAATTTTCTACATCGCTGTGGGTTACATTCACATAATTTTTATATTTGCTATAGTTTATTACTCATTGCTTTTCATTATTTATTTATTTTTACTTACTGTCTTTTCTTGTTGATTTAAAATAGTTTTTTATAGAAGATCATTTCCAGCAACTACCCAATTTATAAGCAATTGGACATTTTTAATTACTATTTTAGTTGACTGTTCCAGTTATTTTTTTAACTGCTTGTTTCAGTACAGCTGTTATTTATGTTGTATAGTTAGTTGCAGATAGTTGAATTTACGTCACCCTAAAGTATCATCATGGCATCTCCTATCTCCAAAATCGTTCATATCACTCCAATTTGTATTAGAAAAAGCCAGTAGATATCACAAAATTCATTATCGACCGGTTTTTAAACCCTAATAGATGACTCTAAGTTTACATTGAACAACTCATTTTAACTCAATTACAACTAGCTGTATATTTATTTTCGCAGCTTATTTTTTAAGGTAAATCCAAATTGTTTACAGCACTAACTATATTTTAACTATTAGTTTTTAGCCCCTTTTTCATGAATTTCAAATATAGACTTCACTGAGTCTGTAGTGTCCTAAGCGGAAATAGTGTTTCTAGTACTTTTCATCCGCTTCAGCAGTATATGTTCGATTCCTGGCCGACACTTGTGAGTTCAATTCTATAGCAGCTTGTTCAGTTTTTTTACCTTTCACCATGAAAACAAACAGCTCGTGATTTCGTAGATCTTTCGATTACACTCTGAGGAGTTTACACAGATTATTCCTCAATGTAACCTACAGTCTTCCCTGAATGACTCCTAACTACTTTTAATCTTCTTTACCAATACAATCATTCAGAAATATTCTATTCTAAGCAAAACGACGCAACAGAATCTTTTCAAAATTTTCGCCTACTAGGAGAGGACTAATATAATCATTCCAAATGATTCTCTTCAACAGAATCTACCAATAGAATCGTTCCAAAGGATTCTATTACAAGCAAAGGACCAATAGAATCATTCCAAAAGATTTTCCTCTGCGGGATGAACCAACAGAATCGTTCCAAAGGATTCTATTCCAAACATAGAACCAATAGAATCATTCCAAATTATTCTCTTCAACAGATTGGACCAACAGAATCGTTCCAAAGGATTCTATTTCAAACAAAGAACTAATAGAATCATTCCAGAGGATTCTATTTCAAATTAAGAACTAATAAAATCATTCCAAAGGATTCTATTCAACAGAATGGACAGACAGAATCGTTCCAAGGAATACTATTAGGGGATGGACCAACATAATCGTACCAAAGGATTATATTCCAAGCGGGGGACAAATAGAATAATTCCAAATTGTTCTATTCTACGGGATGGACCAACATAATTGTTCCAAATGATTCTATTCCATGAAAAGTTCCAATAGAATCATTCCAGATAATTCTATTGTAAAGGGAAAGGACCAGTAAATCTTTCAAAAGATGGAAACGATCCAAAGATTTTTTTAAACAACAGATGGGGTTGTGAAGTCATTAGCCAGTTTTCGTTTAGTCGTGTGTTACGGGATAAAAGTAATGCTACACTACTCGTAAAGCTTACGTCGGAAATATTTGTTCCAGCTAATTCTTCCACAAATATCCTCACGTTGGGGCTGGTGTGAAATTTTTAAAGTGTGGGGTACCAGCTCAGGTATGCCCTCATCATCTGACCGCGGTTCAAAATTACCTGGTGTCATCCTCGGGTTTGATCCCGGACCATCACCAATAGCCCGATGTGTTGCTTCAGTGCGATTTCAGTTTCAATACAAACCTACCATCTAATTCTTTCAATTCAACTCCAATCGAATAACATGAACTATGATGTAACACATAATGCATCGCTAATCACCGTAAATTGAGACAAAGCCACAGATTCTGCTCCCGACACTCAAAAAAAAACCCTTTCCACGGTGACACAATTTCCTCTTTGTCCTCACGGGAACTTTAAAATTACCTTTTCCACTTCACCAAACTTCGAAAAAAGACGCGAGAGAATCAGCATACTTACAACTAACTACAACCGTATCGCAGACCCCTTTTTGCTTGATGAAAGACAGCACTTAAAACCTTGAGGGCGCGTTTGTCTTTTTTCCCTTCCCTCCACGCAGGAAAGGGATGGAGAAAAAACGGGAAAACTGTCGAGTTCCTGTTTTTCTTTTTTGCGTACATAAATTCCCCTTCCTGACGGCGTAATATTCCCAAAACGTAAGCGTAGTCCGAATTCATTTTGGGTGAAGTATATCAGCATTTGCAGTGTCACTTACAGAGGCGTTTTTTACCCCATCTGGGGAGCCAAAGAAGATTTAAAAGTGAGGGGGTTTATTGGTGCTAAGCAAGATTTATGCAATGAAAGAACGCGGATAAGTGTGCCCTGGGTTAGGAATTACGTTCCGCGCGATTTGTTCACTGTAGACGTAATATCAATTCAGAAATTGCTTCGAGTTTTAGCTTCTTTTTTTTTTGTGAAATTCACAGAGGTGATGTAGTTGGGATGTTTTATAATGTGCAGGGGGAAGATGATTAATTCGTAATGTCGGTAGGAGTTAGAAGTGAAATGTTTCATCAGATTCGGGAAAGAACGAAGAACATTAGCGTTGTTGCTGGAATTGTGAAAGGGATTTTCACTGCAAGTAAAAACGAGACAGAATTTTACTTCTCATATACAAATACACTCAGGCTGCGAAATTCGGGGTCAGCTTAAAATATTTTATCGCCATTTCGGTGACGTTTGGTGTTGCCCAGACATTATGCATCGATTCGGAATTCATAGACTGGAATTTTTTGTGAAGAAGAATGCTGAAATCGCACAAGCTGCTATAAAGACTACCGTCTCCATTATTTAACTTGACAGAAAATGTATGTCATACAAGATGTTTGAGAACTTACTGCTCAAACACTCAAACACAAAGTTAAGTCATATTCATTGAGAGGTATGTCTTCAATCCCAAATCCCCCTCTCCCAGATCTGCAAAGGCACCAAATTGTATCCGACCGACAGTTGTTTGAATTTTTTGAGATTTATTTCTTTTTAATGTTTTAGTTTTGAACTTTGGAAAAAAAGAGTGTTCACATGTAATTTCAATTACTTAGCCTTGCAAATAAAATTTTGTGAACTATTCCAAAAGGATTGTAAAAAACAATCAAGGAAGGAAAGTTACCAAAAAGATTTCCTTGGTAATTATTATTTTTCTTTTGTTTATCAATCAAAATTATGCCTATATCAGACCGTCATATAATGGATTTTTGGGTTTCTAGTGGAGAGTGACACTATGGCATTTAGTAACGCGCAATTTTTATCTGAAATTCTGCTAATCTACGAAAATGTGATAAGTATTGTTCTCTAACACTGACAAGGGAACCTTTTCATATGTTCGTCGTATTTGGAATCGACACTATGTAAATATTGTACAATTTTTAATACTGATTCAGAAAATGTGATCAGTTTTTTGCTAAACTCAATTTACGAGAAACGGTGACCCCTTAAACTTTGACAACTTGGCGACCTTCGGCGAAAAATGATAGTGACGCGCTTTCTTGAAATCGGAACTTTTTGGGTGAAAGTTATCGTAAACCTAAGTTATCGTTCTCCTCAAACATTCTTGCACTTCACGGCTTTATTTATTTATAAAATTTCCGTAAGTTGCTGCTGTAGTTTAGTTCCGCTTGTGTGCTTCCATTTATCATTGTAGAAAATTCAAAAGTGTGAAAGAAATATTTAAAAAAAAATATTTTAAATAATTACTATACGCAAAATTCCAAAACTTTTCACTCGGGAGAAATAAAAAATGCAGACGATAATCAAAACTCAAAAACGGTTTAGAATTTTAACACATGGTGATTGTATATAGATGTCTTTTTGAGCGTCAATTCGTGTAATATATAGATTTTGAACAAACATTTTCATGCAAATAAGAAAAATCTATTAATAGGTTTTCAAAATCTAGCGATAAGATATGTTTGATTTCAAACTAACAATAACGTGTTTCTTTTAGCCAAATTTTATTACCTCTCTTGATATCATCTGCCACTATTAAAATTAAAAATATTATTTTTCTCAAGTGTAAAGGGAATGAGTAAGGCAACATTCGTTAGTTGTTGATTTTTAGAAATGTTCTATATTTTAGTTTGGAGAACTCTCACTCGTGCTATAATTGGCAGGTAGATTTTAAAGGAAAAGAACACTTGAAAAATTTTAAGGGTGGAAACGTTTCACTAAGAAGTCGCCAACTCGTCAAAGGGTGTGGTAGTTGCTTTAAAAATGAGTTATGCAAAAAACTGATCACATATTCTGAGCGAGCAGTGGTCACACCTGAACCCACAAAAAGAACTGTCACGCGAACAGGACAACATTAAAACCTTTATAAAATACGCCTGATGTTCATTTCAAATGCGACGAACATGTGAAAATGTTCCCTTGTGAGAGGTAAAATGATGGAATTTATGTAATGTTTTGAAAACGACCAAGTACTAAAGTATTCTTACAAACTACACATTTTAAACCTTGGTCACTGGGTGGTATTTACGATTAGATATAAGGAAATTAACTTTTAATAAATAACTGTTCAACATTAAGAAGTATTACAAAGATCTAAATATTTGAAAACAAAGGCTTTTGGAATGCGTAGCAATCACTGGGGTTGGCGAGCGCTAGCGAGCAGTGGTCACACCTGAACTCACAAAAAGAACTGTCACGAACAGGACAATTTTATAAAAGATCGAATCCTTGTATATTTGATTTTCTTTTTATAAATAATTTTTCAATGGAATATTTATTGTTCGCAAGAGTTTCACGCCGATTGGATATCTTCGCAATCCAAATTTGGCCGCATTTGACAATGACGAGGCCATCACGGCGTGCAAAGCAAACCAAATGGGAATTCGTAGCAATCACCGGGGATTAGCGAGTACTGGTCACACCTAACCCCACGAAAATAAATGTATCGGGCAACGCCGAGCTGGCCACGCAATGACTAGTCACCATTAATAGACGCTGGTACCAGGACCTGGATGACTTAATATCAAATTGGCAATATGCCAAGACCTCGGTAAAGTAGCGCCACTATCTTGTAAAAAAGTGTCCTCGTACCCTTAAAGTCCCCGAAAGCATTTTCGATTATACTTAAAATGTGTTCACGTTTTCTTTTATACAAATTTATTCAAGAAATGGTTGGTATAAATAAAGTAAAAAGTATTGGGAATCTCCTAAGATGAAAGAGCAGATAATTTATGCACTTTTTTCGCTTTCAGAAATGAAGTCGACATTCTCAAAAACTATAAAAAAAAAGTCGGGCACCTGATACCAGGCAACAACAAAAAAAACTTCACTTTTTCATCCGACATGTATCCAACAGCGTATCTGAACTAGAGGGGATATTTACAGCCTCCTTAACACTCCTTATAACGTCTTTAAACTAATTTATGGGCGGAAACTCATTTTTAAGTTTTTGCGCTTTTAATTCCAGATACCGACCATTAATCCAATTACTCCGAGTTTTATATCAAGTCCCAATAGCGAACGATAAGTGGAAAAAGAAATAAGTAAGAAAGAAAGAAAGGACAGGAGAAAAAGCGTTTCTCAAAAAGAGCACCCAAAAGACCGAATAAAAAGAAAACTTGGGGTAGTTAAGTGGAAACCTTATTTACAGAACACTTTTACGAGTTTTCCAGTCCAAATAGCTAGGGTATTTATTTCCTCCATAGTGAGTGATATACACAACCCAACGATCTGATATCTAACTCAGAACAATTTTGAAAAGAAATCTTAGATACAAGGAGGAAAAAAGAAACTGTGCAAGAACATGTATAGAGAACGTTCCGAAGCACATTTAATTAAATTTCTGGTGTCTCCGACAGAACAATTATTTCGCTTTAGCGTTTTAGAATCCAAGAGACCGTGTTTTAAAGCGTGTGTTTGTTTTGTGAAGAACACACACACAGAACGCGAGCATCAACGCTAAACCTATTTTGCCTTTTTTTTTTTCATACTTCACTTTCGCGCCTAGAGGGAAATTGTATAATGCCCCTTTCTTTAAACTAGAAATAAATGTTTGCATAACACTGCTGAAATATTCAGCTGCATTTCGTTGTCGCTTGTCTATTATAAAATTTTAACAGCTGTGATTTTCCACGTTATTTTTCCGAGCGCGCCATTTTTTTCTTCCTAAGCAATTCTTGAGTGTAACTTCTGAACCTTAAGCGAGAGATTTCTTCCACAGCATTTCAGCATTAAAGTTAAGTATATTTTATATATTTTAGATCATGATTGAATTTACTGTTCTCATAAAATAATCTTATCAATGTACAATATATGTTCACGCTGATATTAGAACGATTTAAGAATTTTTTTTGATGACGCACAGCGAAATCAATTCGTTTACAGGATTTTAAGCCGTACATAAGCTGGTTGCTTGTTTGCCCACTTTTTCAATTCTTCCAATGGTAATAGACGTGCGATATTTTTGAAGATTCTCTCGTCGTCTACAGTAAAATATTTTAAGTTTAATTCGAAATGTTAAAACTTCAACAAACATTATCACTTGAATAAAGTAAAAATAAATTGATGCATACATAACAGAACTTCAGTTCCATGTGCAGTACAAGAACCTTTTCTGTCTACTTAAAAGTACACAGCAATATTCTTATTGCGGCGAAACGTGTTTTTGCACGCATTTTAAACGTGACAACAGTTGGCTTGTTTTTTGAACAAAATTCCACGTTCGAAAGAATGAACTTTAAATTGATATGTGATAATTGGTTGCCATTGGATTAGCATGCTAAGACCTTTTAAGACAAATCTTCCAATTAATTTACAATATGAATATGTACTTTTTATTATCATGTAAATACACATTTAGTGTCTACGGAAAAATGTTAGTTGATACGTTTCTACTCTAGACCGATGATATAATTCATTGTTTCCGTATAATGGTCAGTATATTCTCTACAACTATGAGCAGCTTTTCCTGTCAAGCTAAATATAGGTGGCCTTAGTGTTTTTGGAACAAAACATGTGTGCTGTACGTATTACGACCGTGACTTCACTTGGCTTGTTTTTAATAAATATGGTTTCAGCACTTAAAACCTTAAATTAAGAACAAATAATTAATTCGTTATTGATATATCGCAACCCGGCAAGAAAAGTGATACAACTCAAAATTGCAGAATTTGTGAAACATCAACTTATGGGCTACTATAAAACTTATATTTCAATACTATAAGCTTCTTTTAAATTTTAGGTATTTATGGTGGTTACTTCTGTTATATTCTATAGAATAGTAATATAACACGCTGGGGCACCTCATATATATTTTTCAATGGCATAGCATCGAAATTTTTATTTTTTGACTTGTGTCACTTTTCTTGCTGGGATGCGACATGATAGTCGAATTATAGTCGGTCGGTTAGTGGTGGTTAAGCATCCAAGTGTTTCGACGAGATATCTCGTCTAAGATGTGCTTGGTGTTGTTGAGGACGAGATATCTCGTCGAAACAAATCTGCAAAATCACTCCATGGGAAATTGGTTAACGCCACTGTGATTAATCGCAAAAACAGCGATAAATTATAATTTAATGCATTTTAAGGTAATTCTAAAATGTGTCATGTGGACGGCTTAAAGTTACAGAGATGAAAGTCGCTTTTTCAAAAAAAAAAAGACTTAGATACATAAACTAGATATAATATAACCAAATTCAACTAAAGGTAATTAGTTAGACACAAAAACCAGATCAACCGTGAAGGTAATCACATTTTTACTCAACGGCAAACTTTCGGCCATCTTTATCACTGATGGCAGTGGAAGTTCTGTCTTTTATTTTTTAAAGTGACTTCCACACCATTGTAATAATAACCCATCCATATGTCATTTGGGTTACAGAAATCAAAATCTGCACTTTCTGCCTGGTTTGTTTGACCGCACTGAAAATCCCTCTAATGTCTACTTTTGAATTAATATAAAAAACAAACATCTACACATTTTTAGACTATATAAGAAAATTCAAATTTTTATTTATTTTTCAATTAAATTTTATGTTTGGCAACTGTGTCATTCTTATATTTAATACTTACAGATTTATAAAAATATGTGTTCATTGTACATGTATAAAAAATTTACCTCAACGAATTAACATCCAAAATACAACTTTTTGAACAACACATTTTTCAAACTACACATACCAAGGGCGATGAATAAACTGCATGGCGTTGAATCTATAATGAACCCCATCTGTCAAAAACGAACACAAGCTTTAATGACCTACAACACAGCCCCGCGAGCGTTGCCATCCACCCAAAATAATATATCCGATTACAACATTGAGTCATTAACCCACTGTAAATGTCACCTCCGTGGACCAGTCCGCCTTTCACACCAGGACCTACAACCCATTCAGCGGCAGGATGGCATCAAAGTACAGGAAGTCCACGGCCTATCTTTACGACCTGAGGCGGCAAACCTCAATGGGTCCCCTGATGGCAGAAATGACGTCACCAAATTAGGCGTGAAAGGGTTGGAAAGCGGGGTATGAATTTATTACACTTTGCGACTCTCTTCTTTTTTTTAAGTACCGGATTGTGGTGCTCGCCCATCAGGTGCAGGAAATGCCGCGGAGGACTGTTGGTGGAAGGGTTGGCACGGTGAAGGTGTGGTCGGTAGGTGAAAGGAAGTAGTATGGTGGTAGAATTGCACGAGGTTCGAGACATACTTCTGAACTTTGTTTAATCCGACCTTGTACGTTTTCGCGGGGGATATTTAATACACTGGTTTGCAGCATTAAGAAACAGTAAGGTTTGTAGCTGCTATTTTGCAGTGACGCGACTTGAAATGAAACAAAAGGTACGTCGAGAGTTCTTTTGTTTATGAACCGGATTGTGGTTCTCGCTCATCATGTGCAGGAAATGCCGCGTAGGACTGTTGGTGGAAGGGTTGGCACAGTGAAGGTGTGGTCGGTAGGTGAAAGGAAGTAGTCTGGTGGTAGAATTTCACGAGTTTTGAGACATACTTCTGAACTTTGTTTAATCCGACCTTGTACGTTTTGGGGGAATATTAAAATACACTGTTTTGCAGCATTAAGGAACAGTAAGGTTTTAAGCTACTACTTTGCAGTGACGCGAACTAAAATTATACAAAAGGTACGTCGAGAGTTTTTTTTAAGCTACGGATCAGGTGCAGAAAATGCCGCGGAGGACTGTTGGTAGATGGGTTGGCACAGTGAAGGTGTGGTCGGTAGGTGAAAGGAAGTAGTCTGGTGGTAGAATTTCACGAGTTTTGAGACATACTTCTGAACTTTGTTTAATCCGACCTTGTACGTTTTCGCGGGGGATATTTAATACACTGGTTTGGAGCATTAAGAAACAGTAAGGTTTTTAGCTGCTATTTTGCAGTGACGCAACCTGAAATGATACAAAAGGTACATCGAGAGTTATTTTATTTTAGAACCGGATTGTGGTTCTCGCTCATCAGGTGCAGGAAATGCCGCGGAGGACTGTTGGTGGAAGGGTTGGCACGGTGACGGTGTGGTCGATAGATGAAAGGAGGTAGTCTGATGGTAGAATTGTACAAGGTTCGAGACATACTTCTGAACTTTATTGAATCCGACCTTGTACGTTTTGGGTGTATATTTAAATACACTGGCGTGCAGCATTAAGGAACTGTAAGGTTTTAATCTGCTACTTTACAGTGACGTGACCTGAAATGATGCAAAAGGTACGTCGAGAGTTACTGAACCGATGAGTACAGACAAAACCGTGACGAGAACAGAAACGAATGCTGAGGAAGGTCTTCTGGTCTATTTCTGTTGCACTTGGTGACATGAGACAGAAAGTAGAAAAAATATATCGGCATGATAATTAGCAAAAATCGTTACTGATATACGTTTACGAGTTTTGCTAATTAGCAGGACGATATATTACGATAAAGTTCGAACATTTTTCGAGTACCTAAATTCCCTGGCGTGCAAAATTTTAGGAACAGTAAGGTTTCCATCAGTTACCTTGCAATGAAGGGATATGGATGTGTGAAAATGATGCAAAAGGTATGTTGAGTTACTAAACTGATGAGTAAAATCAAATTGAAAACCAAAACAAAAGCGAACATTAAAATCGTTACTGAACTGAAGCTGCTCTGGGTGACTTAA
The DNA here is from genome assembly GCA_947359465.1 of Metellina segmentata. NCBI lineage: Eukaryota > Metazoa > Arthropoda > Arachnida > Araneae > Tetragnathidae > Metellina > Metellina segmentata. The sequence continues at coordinate 60,188,899 of OX375877.1, read as the reverse complement.
GACAGAAGGAAATCTGAAAAACATTTCGACCATTTCTGGATTACCTAAATACACTGGTGTTCAAAATGTAAGGAACGGAAAGGATTTCAGCTGCAATAAATTTGCAATAAAATGATCTGGATGTGGGGAAACTATCCAAAAAATACGTCACAAGAAACCAAACTGATGAGTAAAAATAAAACAAAAACAAAAGCGAACAGTAAAATAAGTCTTTGAAATGAATTAGTGACACTGCACTGGATGATGTTAGACAGGATATTAGCAGTAGACTTCATATTATTTTGAGGTTGTAACCTTTAAAAATACTGATGTTTTTTACGTTTTACAACTCAACTTTCTGACAAAATTTAATGGGGGGGGGGGGGTTGGAACATACAATTAAATCATATTCACCTCTTTTTTTATTACGAATTTTTTGCGTTAAAGAAACTTTGGAACAATACCTCTTCGAAAATTTCTTCACTCACAGCTGGTACCAGAGAAAAAATCCCAGGTCCGCCTCAAGTGCTGAGATATTAACGTTTAACAAACTGACATATGTATATGGAGTAGTCATTCGAAACAGCAATTAATGTTCAAACTGCTTTAAGGCGTCACATAAAAATGATATACGAAGCAAGACATTAAGAAATTCTTTTGAAGGTTACATATTTTCTGAAACTGCAGTTCGCTCTTTTACAGTGTACTTATAGGCTGGAAATTTTTTACTTCGACTTTAAAAATCCAGGTTTGTCACTTTATATTATGCTTAAAATCATTTCTGTGTGAAGAAATCAGATTAAGCTAATCATTAATTTATGTATTCAAAGATGATTTTCTCATATCCTTATTTATTCAGGAAGATAATTCAATTATTTCAGATATTATTTTTCATGTTTTCACTTTCAATAAAATTCCTCGAAAAAAAATGAACATTTTCGTCTAAAAAAAAAAGCATAAAAAATCCAATTTTTCAAGAAATTTAGCATTTAAAAATCGACGAAAATACTATCGATAAGAATACTTTGGAATGATTCTGTTGGCCTATTCAGAAGAATAGGAGCATATAAAATCTATGATGCGTTTTATTGTTATCTCCTTAGAAGGGATTCTATTAGTCCATTTCATGTATTATAATATTTTGAAATTTCATATTTATTGTTATTTTCCTTAGAATAGAATCCTTCGGAAAGATTATATTATTCAATAAGATCAAAATGTGTTAGTAGTCGTGCAGGTAAGACTGCAGTTTTCAAGGTGGAATTACGCGCGTGAACACCTCGGGGGGTTGATCCACCAATAGAATTTCAACGGAAAAGCACAAACTTTATATGAAGTAGAAATATATATCACGGATTTTATTACAATCGTAATACTTAAATTCCCAGCGAAGAAACTGTCATAGAGCTTATCCGTTTATTGAAACAAGAGCATGTGTTTCCATTTCTGAACATAAATCTTACGAATTCATTTCTACAATGTTTAGAACGCCTCTGGAAACAACTCGAAGCATAGTTTATAATTTTAATTAAAATATCCGGAATGTTTCCACTTTTAGCACGAACAGAATAAGTATAGAGTGAAAAATAGGTTCCTCTCAATCTCATAAGCAAGTCTTGTGTAAGCACAATAAGGTTTGTCTATTAAACGGAATAAAATATTTATTCCGTTGAAAAATGTATTTCACCCTAGTGAGCTGTTTCTTTGACGTTATTATTGGTGGGATATATTCTGTCCTTGTTAGAGAAAAGGGGATAGAATGTCAATATTTGGAATGTGCGCATTAGGCTTTTGAAGAAATTTCTGAGTTTTAGATTGTGTTTTTTTATCCAGTAAAAGCCTAGTATTTCATAAATGTCTCCGTTGCGAATAAACTAATTTCAGATTTTGTTTCTATTCTAAAAAGTTTATAGAGTTTAAAATTTTATAAAGATCGAAATTGTGTATAAAGATTGACTATTAACGGAAAAGCTATGCAGCGATCAGGCACATATTGTATTACTAATTCAACTATTTTCTCTTTGCTTTTGTAATAATTATACGAAAATATCAAACATTGAATTATTTTTAAGAAATGCGCTTTTTCGAAGTTACTAAAACCTAAACCTCGCCACCAGAGCAATTTTTTTCTCATCTCTTTAGTTTTCAAGATTGGAATGGTCCTATTTCATTCCTTAGAGCTTGATGAATGTCATTTAGATTCATCTCGTTGTCATTAGCCATTTAACACGAGATTCATATAATTTTCCGTAATTTTTGGAATTCGTTTTGGACACGTGTGTTTATCAAGCATAGAATTATCAATTTATCTAATCACAGGGGGCTATATATTTCTACATAATAAATTAACCATTTCTCTGGCATATATATAAATATTAAAAATTCTGAAAATTACTTATTTTTATTTATATATTTTTTGTCGTATATAGACATGATATCCTTAATTATTACAGATATTAATATTGTAATTTCATCTCTAAAAGTGCATTACTTTGAAAACATTATGTAAACCCTTGCACATTTATGTCGATGAAGATTAAAAATAAAGAAGGCAACTGCTTTATATAAAAATGAATTTGGCAGTTTATACCCTTTAATTTTCTAAAACTGACAAACGCACCTTCATTATTTTACTACCTGCAATTTTAATACTAGTGACTTGACTTTTGTAGTGGTAAGCTCGTGTTAGAAAAAGAGAAAGGACACTGCATATTTAGAAATGCAGCAGTTGTGTCTTTTCGTCTTATATCATAACTTTGAATTATTTCAGCAGTTGCCAAGCATTACTCAATGGCACGTAAATAGTAAAAACTATAGATGATAATAGTAACTCTTAAATTACAAAAATGTCAGATAAAAAACAAGAAAATTGGAAAAATTCCAATAGCTTATAGTCCGTGTGTCAATTCAGCTCGAAGTATTCTACTTTTCACCTACCAGTTATTATTAGCTAAAAATGAGGCACAAAATTTCATTGAAACCACGAATCTTAAGCTAAGCCTAAATAAACTGGAATTATTTTTACATGTTTATTTACCTTCTAGCATTTTTAAATACCTTATTTGTGTTACGGAATTTAAAATATAGCAGCTACGTTTTGTCTCATTCCATGTCTCAAACATTACTTGCCCTTCCTAAACAATCTTTTTAAACAGAAAAACCGTAGTCCGTGCCCAACAACTTGATTGGGACGAAAATCCTGAAACGGGAACAACACACAACCTAAGCACCACTGGATCCGCCAAAAGAACCATAGAAAACAACAAAAACCGTCGAAGTACATGGGTTAACAATTGACCAGAGAACTCTCCGTTCCTCTTATTAGCTAAATTCGGATCAATACGACACGCTGTCCGCAGATGTGTCCCTTTCGGAACATGGGAGAGAAGATGAGACAACAGACAACCACGGGGTTCCAGAGGTAACAGCTGTATGTGCTGGAACGATATGGGATATATCGGATTAGAGGCGAGTAAGGTGTCTTAATTTGCGTTATGTTGGTTAATATTCTTTACTTTGTAAGGAGTTGGAATGTTTACTTCGATGTTAGGTTGCAAAAATAGATTTGGCGTGGTGAATCTCTGGCGAGTGGACTGTGATTTGAATGCTCAAATCAAGTTGAACTTATTCTAATCTTTATAACTGTAGATGGATTCTTATCTTGGTTTTAGGTACAAAATTGCATTACTTATAACTGTCATGTTGCGCGTTTATATTCTATTTGACAATAGAACAGAAAAGTGTGATGAAATTAATGTTTTTATTTAAATATTGTTCCATCAACAGTATTGATGAACTTTTGCTATTGTATCAACATCTTTAAAATTCAAGATTGTTGAGTGCTTTGGGGCTAATGGTTACGACTTTGTCCACCTCCACCTCTATAATCCCATCATCTTTGTGGAGTATCTATTTTTTTATTTTCTCTAATCGTGTTTCCACGCATAGCCCAGCGTACATCAATAAAGATAAATAAATTAAATTCGCAATGTTTGAATTAAAAGCAATAGAATAATCGTTATGCAAATAATGTATCAGATTTTCTTTTGCATACATGAATATCGTTTGGTGAAATATAAATGATAATTTTTATTACTAAATAAATATAGTTTGATGGAATAAATATATTTTTTTAATCACAACTTTCAAAACAAATATTCGTTTCGCTTCAATTACGCAATGGATTACACAAACAATATGTTAAAAAATATTAGTAAATAATTCAATTTTAATAAATGTTACTCTCAATATGTAACACTAGTATTTGTTTGAAGTAATAATTTGAACGACTCACATTATTGCTTCATGTGTGTTCGTGTTCGGTACTAAAGCCAAGTGACTTCCCGAAGAAACATGAATCCAACAACAATTGTCCTTGGGCATGTATCCCATTGGGCATGAATCTGCTCAGTGGTTCGCAGTCCACTTTATATTTTAGGTCTCCGGTTGAACAAGTCCTTGTGTATTAAAAAATGACAGTTGTGTGACAAATGAAAACTAACTCAACGTCCATACCACGTCCATATTCACACCGTAAACTGAATATGGAAATAAATAAGGACACAATTAAATATGAAAGTAAGTATGTCGTGAACTTGATATGGAATTATCCATAAAATTTCACCGTCGGGGTTGGTTGAAGCAAAGGGAATTCTACTTAATAGAGACTATTTTTTGTAAAGCTAAATAAGGAGAAGGTCATAGAGGAAAAATAAAAGTAGGATGAGTGATGGGAACCTTTTTATGTCCCCAGGATCATATGATCATAACTAGAAGTAACGTCACCCATCGACTGCTTTGGAAACGAACAACACCATCTGATTGGTTCACAGGATAGAAGAAACAACCAACCATTGATTCATGATTGGACCGCCAGTTATAAGACGCTTTGGAAATTTACATTCACACGTATGACCTGTCATAACATGTTTTAATGATAAACGAGGTGGTATAATTCTAAATCAACCAATCAAATCGATTTTTTACAGGACAGTCATGTGACAACTAGTCGCCATGTTGGTTAAACTTTTTGAAGCTACCCTAGGTAATAATACTTAGTCTGAACTTCAAAAAAAAAACGTACCTTTAATTTGAGAACAAAAGGAGAATTTTACTCGTTTTCTAAATAAACCGCCTCCAAGAAAATAAGCTACTGGATGTCAGCATGTTTTCTTCTTCGATTTCCACAGTAAATAAAACAACACCTCGTCATAAGTTATATTAACTCTTCACTACTGATCTAATGAAGTTGGATCTCTGTAAATTATTCTATGTAAGCGAAAATCTATAAGAATTTAATCCTTTAATAAATTATTCAGTACTTCAAAAAAAAATAACGAACCGTCAATTAGAGGACCAATGGATTTGACTTGTTTTCTTAACAAACCTCCTCCAAAATCATCCGAGAAATTAAGTTTCTAGGAGTCGGCAGGAACAGAACCCACTGGAATAACATCGCCGGGACCATTAAACCTGGTAAACCTCTGCGGGTTACCATGACAACTCCTCGAAACGCGAACAGTTCTTGGGCAAGATAAGAAAAGAAGGCAAAACACCCCCAGCCGATGAGCAATAACAAAAGAAGGAAAATGACTAAAGAAGCACACAAAACAGGAGTTATGTGATTAGGGGACGCGTTTCTTCTGGCTGAAATCAAATTGGGTATCGTGGATTCGGGATATCACAGAAGCATATGGCGGATGGTGGTATAAAATTGCATTTTTCCGCCGTTTCGGGGCGAGCATGTGGTTAATATCAAACGCTTTCAACTTCCCACCAGATTAACTCGAGGAGTTAGTTGCGATCGGGAATGGGTTAAATGGACTTTGAAATCGGGTAGTTCAGCTGAGGGAGAGGAGCAGAATATTTTTTTTGGCTAATATGTTGTCTTTTCATCTTGTTGTATAGAGGGTATTAAAACACGGGCAACAGAAAATTCGTTCGGAATTCGCTGTAAATAAAATGCTAGTGAAGATTTCTTTTGGGGACCAATATGAACTTAAGGAACTTCAAAACTTTGATAAATGCTAAAACAAATTTCATAACGGTTCTCCAGATTAATATTGAAGTCGGTTGTGATCCTAACTGGGTTAAACGAACTTTGAAATTGGGTGGTTCAGCTGGATCAACGTCAATTAGGGCTAAAATGTTGTCATTTTCATCTTGTTGTATAGAGGGTATTGAAACAAGGGCAAAAGAAAATTCGTTCTAAATTGGCTGTTAATAAAATGCTAGTGAAGATTACTTTTGGGGACCAATATGAACTTAAAGAACTTCAAAACTTTGATACATTCCAAAAACAAATTTCATAACAGTTCACCAGATTAATATTGGGTATTGAAGTCGGTTCACCAGATTAATATTGGGAAGTCGGTTGTGATCGGGACTGGGTAAAATGGACTTTGAAATTGGGTGGTTCAGCTGGAGCAATGTCAATTAGGGCTAAAATGTTGCCGTTTCAATGTTCTTGGATATAGGTATTACAACTAGGAACACAATAAAGTTCGTTCTCAATTGGCTGTTAATAAAATGGTAGCGAAGATTTCTTTTGGGGACCAATATGAATTTAAAGAACTTGTGGAAACTTTGAGACATGCCAAAAACAAATTTCATGATAGTTTACCAGATTAATATGAGAAGTCGGTTGCGATCAGGATTGGGTTAAATGGACTTTTAAATCGGGTAGTTCAGCTGGAGGAGAGAAAAGCAACGTCAATTTGGGCTAAAATGTTGCCATTTTTTAATATTGTTGGGTGGTGTTATTACAACAAGGACCCAAAAAGATTTGTTCTGAATTGACTGCTATTAGAATGTTAGTAAATATTATTTTTGAGGACCAATATGATCATCAAATAACTTGATATTTTGTTAAAAACCATAAAACAAATTTCATGATGTTTCACCTGATTAACTGGAGGACTTACTTCAGATCGGGACGGTTAAATGGACTTCGAAATAGTGTGATTAGCAAAAGTGGAAATAATCTTTGAATATTTTGGCTAAAATGCCGTTTTCGTTTTGTAATTGGGTTGATGACAGCAACAAAAATAGGCCGTCATTATAAGGCATACTTGCTGAAAATTCATTTTGAATTTGATGTTGTGATTATAATACCAGTGAAGATTGTTTTAGAGGATTAATATTAATACAAAAATACTTAAAAACTATACGGAAAACCAAAAAGCGTTTTTCATGGAAGTGAATAGAGCTCTGCATCAAGTTTTCGTTTTGTAATTGGGTTGATGACAGCAACAAAAATAGGCCGTCATTATAAGGCATACTTGCTGAAAATTCATTTTGAATTTGATGCTGTGATTATAATACCAGTGAAGATTGTTTTAGAGGATTAATATTAATACAAAAATACTTAAAACTATACGGAAAACCAAAAAGCGTTTTTCATGGAAGTGAATAGAGCTCTGCATCAAGTTTTGATACACACGTTAAGAATATTTCTATTCAATCTCTGTTACAAAATTGACTTTATTGTATCATTCAACAACATAATTGCCAACTTATCTGAAAGGTCATCTATAACGATTGGAAGAATTTATATTAAGTATCTGGATGCTATCATTCCATATCAGGAAGGTCTATTGAATATCGAAGAAAAAGTTTTCGGTTCTCTAAGCGCATTTTGGGACTTCCTGAAATTTCTCGATGCATATTAGCCTCCACAAGAACTCTTTCAAAGTAAAATATAGTATGCATGTTACATTAAGGCCGATGTCTTATACAATCTATATTTAAAACTGTTATGTTCTAGAACTGTAGAATGGCTTGTAATTTAAACATCTATAGCGTTAATTCGTTTTTCCCATTGGGAGGAACATTTAAGTTTCAAAATCAACTGTTGCTATGTAAATGTAAGCTTTAGCACCACACGAGAAACGTTCATACAAAATATGAAACATTTTCAACCATTATTAAAATTCGTTTTAAAGTAATGAAAATCAACAGTGATGGAACCAGAATGTATAGACATCATAGAAACGTGGGTTCTTACTACCTAATTATCCAATCATACCTAATCACATATTCACCTGCACTGCAATAATAGCTGCTTTACAAACCATCGATTATTATATTAAAGAACATCTTTACAGCAAAATAATAATCGAAATAGCCAAAGCTATGCAAAATACACACGGTTCAAAATGTGACTTGGAAATGAACACAACATGGAAATATTAAATTGCATTGCCATTGTGAAATTTTAAACACAAACATGATTTGGTTATAAGAAGAATTGAACAGTCAAAGAATTCAATGATATTTATAAATAATAACTGTCCAATTAGTCAAGGTTTCGCTATAAAGAACTTAAAATAACAAATAAAACTATAAATATTTTAAAACTCAATAAAAAATGGCTTTTCTGGGATCAGTATAGACGCTTTAACTTCATTTTTCCAAACTAGTTATCAACCAATCAGAGTAAGAATAAATGCACTGAATGAAAAGAAAACAATATATAGTCTTAATGACAAATGCATAACTTTATCCTGGATTACTTCTGAAACTGACAAAATGAACTTGATATAAAAATAAACAGGTCTAAGAACATATGAATATACAGAAATCAAAACAAGAGCAAAGCTATAAAATCAGTTTTAAAGGTCATTGATTAGGTGATCTTAGCAAGTGTTATACGCGTGTCTAAGAAATTTTACAACATAAATCAATAGATAAAAAAATATGTATAATGTTTATAAAGAGTAAATACAAAGTAATCACAGCAACGAGAAAAGTTAAAATCGGTTAAAAAGATCATTGAAAAGATGACCGTTGTAAATTGAGTACTCGTGTTCAAGAAATTTTCTACACAAATCAATAGATTAAAAAAGTCGTTAATGTTAGAAAGGTATATAATTTGTTTGCTTAATTTGGAGTCATACAGTAATCCCTTTGCAAATTTAGGCTCCAGAAATCAAATTAAGATACTTGCTAATAAAAGTTTTAAAAAACGTAACAAGCACACACACGTACACGGCATGTAATCCAAATTCACTCTTCAAACGTAACACATTCAGAGACAAATCGTTTTTATGCATAATAAACAAATCAAGAAGCACAAAACTATCATTACGGAAATCAGAGAACAACGAACAAAGAAAAAACGGAACGCGAAAACAACAGAAGTGAATCGGAAATTCAATCTTAAAAACTTTTCCCCCTGGTTTTAAAAATAGAAAAATGCTCGCATTAATTCGCATTTCGAACGAAATTCAACAAATGAATAAAAATAAAGAACACAAAAGAATGAGAATGGCGAAAAAATGGATCTTCATCTGCCACCGTATCCCAAAGCGTCGAAAAATAATCAAAACGAGCAACAAAATGGCGCAAAAAGATGATGGACGATTAGTTCCAAACACGCTTCAAATAAAAGAGAAAAACACGAAAATAGCATTCCGCAAATCTGTTCATATTGAATAACACCGCTATCAAAGCATCTTGTGGATGACTGCAGCGAAGAAAAAGCATTCATTATATCATTTACCCTGTCAACCATTAATTCCTGACGCCAGCGCCCTCTAGAGAGTGGGAGAAGCATAAAAATGAATAAATGCATACAAAAGATTGAAAAATTAAATGTAGGAAACATGATTTATCATGCAATATGCGAAAGGAAAATTGTAACACATGCCAGTTGACAAGTTAAATTTATTTCGGGTTGAATTCCTTGTGCAGTTTTTTGTCCTTCGTTCTGTGTTTATTTTGACGGGATGCGTTTAACTTTGTTTTGTTCGACTTTCGTGGATGAGCAAAAGTCGATTAATTTTTGAAGGGAAAAACTTTAATAGTCAGAGGGCAAAGCAAATCTTTTAATGCGACGCTTGCAATTGGGAATAGCACGAAAAGAATGGGTTCATTTTTCATGTGCAGAAGTGTGCTGAGAAGCAACTGTCGTTTCTTCTTTTCTTTGCGATTGCTCATTAATTGTTTCGTTAGAAATGAACTTTACATAAAAAGATAGCAGATTTAAAAGATACTAATAAAAGAATCGGTGTACTTCATTTCGTAGCTGTAAAAAGAAAATTTTTGCATTAAACATAAAAAAAAAAATTCTAATTTTGATCACTATGAATTTCACCGTTGTTTTTAAAAAATGCTCTATAAATGAAATTGAACAAACCGAATCTATGTAAGCAAAACGCCACAACTTAAAAACGCATTTTTAAGTTCAACTAAAGAGAGCATTTCTAAAAACGTATCAACCTAATAGGTAGGTATCCAAGTCTTTCCTATTTTATTTCTGACCATTGAGATTGTTTTCCAGCCTTTACAACACTACGAGATAGTTTAAAACTTCCTGTACAAACTTAAAGAGAAGGTACGGACATAAAATTAAATCGCATTCTCAAAGGTGTATTCGTCTTCGAGAACTACGTGGATTCTCTAGAGGGCTCTTTTCAATCACGCGGCAGTTGGTCAGTATGTACAACAATCGAAGGGTTAACGCAATCAAGTTTCCATCACTGTTGGTGACCATGACTTTTATAATCTACTAAAAAATGTAAGTGTACCACTACTACCAAAATAAAGAATCAAAGCCTTTCAAAATAATGTTCATTAACTGATGTTTCTTTTCTGCTCCTTATAATACGCTCTTTTGAGTGAGCCTTCAGAACAAGCTATTGAAGATATTATTCTATTGTTATAAAATATTATTAAATTATTTGTTATGTACAAAAAATTCTATGTATAAAGTTCGGTGCAAAAATATTGCAATATATAAATAGAAGTTATCACATAATACGTGGTAAAAAATTAGCATAAATTGATGGGTCCCTGTGCATTGATTCTCCATGTATTGTCAATATTTTAATTCACATAATAGTTTTGATACATATAAATCCAATTAATTAAAAGTAGCACAAGTATTGCTCATTTATAAAATTATAACGAGTTGTACTAAAACACCAAAAAAGTCTTAGGTTAATCAACATTTTAAACAAACATTTCAAAACTGAGTAGTTGGATGAATATTTCACTAGCACTTGATAAATACTGCAGATTTTGTAAAAATTATTAAAAGTAAAGAAAAACAAAGATATATGCAGGGAACAGTTCGAAATCAGAGTATAAAAAAAATCTCAATCGGAGAAAAGCAAGTTTTTATAATTGACTTTCTATACTCATCTACAATACATTTTATGTTGCAGCACATATAGTTCCGTCAAGTAATCGTAATTGTAGAATTCTTTTTGTTACCTGCTGTTTAATTCTAATTCCTTTTAACGCTAAAATTAAAAAGTCGATTTTATCCTTGAAAGTTTACTGTGCGTACTAAAATTTGAAAACTCTTTGTATGTTGAAGAAGCTATTTCACATTTTAGCGTAGTTTATTACTCGGATTGTAAAAACAGATTATTTATTTATTTATCTTTGAAAATTTGCATATTTAGAATAGTAACAGCGGAGGTAGAATAGTAGCAGTAGAAGAGTAGTAATAGTATCAGAGAGGAAGGGATAGATTCTCTCAGATATGAAATAAATGCATTTTAAAATATATTACAGCCAATATATTTCAATATTTTAAAGTATTTATGATACGTGGACGATGAAGTCTATCATTGACGAGTCAGCATTAAAGTCGGGGGGGGGGGGGGGTAACAAATCCCATTACTTACGTTAAGGGGTTAGTAAAATGTTAACCATGTATTCCCATGGCGTCCATAGCGTGGATTCTGGATTCTACTTTATCATTCGGTACCAGAAACGATAACATTGATGCCGAGTTGACCAAACAATCACCTATTGCGACCTCTCGGCGTATTTTGCAGTCCTTTCCCCTGACGAGCTTACCACCTTACACGAAATGAACTCTCCAAGGTCAACGACCTTCTCATCACATACGTATTATAATGTGACAAAAAAAAACTAGTGTTTTTCTTGCAAAAATGTGTTTTGATTTTTTTTTTCGTTTTAATTTATCATACGTTATTGCGTATTATTCAAGCAATAACTCGGAAGAGAAAACGAAAATTATATACAATTTTATTTTATTTTTTGAATTAATATTTCCAACCACTTATCTTCGAACTTATTTCAAAACTCTTAAGTTTTATCAAGGTTTTCAAATAGCTTAGAAACTCTGAAGTCTAATTAAGACTTTCAAATAATTTAAAAACTCTTAAGTCTTATCAAAACTTGCAAATAATTTAGACTTCTTCTTTAATAAATTTAATCACTGATATATAACTTTCCTCCTAAACCGTATAAAATCTATAAAAGATTTATTATAAAATTTATCTTGTAATACCAAAAGAAATTTTATTTGTTGCTATAGAACAAAATTAATTAGAAACTATCAATATCAATGCAACTCTACATGTGTTCACAACTTTTGGAACAAGCTAATTTAATCATATCGTATTGATCAAGACCTAGTGACTCTTGATTAATTGATTCGTTGAAATGAACAAATCACTATGACAATGAAGATTTATTCAAAGGATTTGAATTGCTTTAACATTTTCAGTCTCTAAAAGAAACCTCTCCACAAACAAATGGCAATGTTGGAAGAGTAACGGATCAACAACCGAAGGTTTGCTTATTCGTATCCAACCAAAGCCCTTCGTGTACAAAGAGGGCTGGTGCTTGTTAAATTTCAAATATCCTCACGTTGGTGTGGTGTGGAAGTATGGAGATTGGGGTGCAGGCTCAGTTGTGATCTCGTCATCTGACCATAGTTCAAAATTACTTGGTGCTGTCCTCGGATTTTTCACTTCGGGTTTGATCCTGGACCTTCACCAACAGCCCGTTGTGTTGCACCAGTGCGACGCCTAATTAAAATCCTACCACAAAAATACACTAGCTTACAGTAATGAACCGGACAGCAAGATGTGATGGTATAAGGGAAAGAATTCATGCTTTAATAGTGGGATGGTCCCCCACGTGCTGCTATTACACTAGCAACCTTTCTGGGCATACTTTCAACAAGGTTTTGATACATAGATATGGGCATTTGCGTCCATTCCTGCTCCAAGAATGTCGCCAGCTCAGATGTAGATTTCGGACATGGTTCCCCAGTCCGTAAGCATCGCCCTAACTCATCCCTCAAATGTTCTATGGGGTCAATTGTTGGTACACTTTTGATTTGAGATAGCCCCACAGGCAGCTGGAGGGATAGATAGATACGATACAATTTAGTTGGATCATCCATATTTTGGAATCGAAACCTCCGGTTTTATTAAAGAGATTTTCTAAGAAATTACTGCGATTCCGCGGGACATGGTTCGCAGATCAATGCAAAATTTCCGAAAGAGACTTCAAAACTGCATCGACATTAACGGCTGCCATTTATCTGATGTACTCTTCAAAACTTAATGGATGATAATGGCATACTGTGTACTTCTTAGGTATAAAATATTTATTTTTCTATCTAGTTTTGTATTTTTTTTATTGACGTTCCAAATAAGAACGCTCTTTCTGCCGCACCCTGTATATATAACACGCTTTATTTACTAGCAATTAATGATTCATTGATCTTAATTCAAACTGTCTGGAAAGGCTTAGATCGTTGCTTCATCCACGAAAAGTTGATGAGCTTAAGCCAAAAAAATATTTCCCGACTGTCCACGTCTCGATATCTCTAAAGCAATTTACGATGTACTGGATTTCAAGAGCTTTCAGCCTTAAAGCCGTACACTTCAAGATTGAAATGTATGCAGATAACGACGAAAGGATGGGAAAGGTATCGTCACGTAAAAACGCGACCAAAAAAAACCCTTCTCCAACCCGAAAATCCGTCTCATTGAAAAACTGTCACCCCCTAACATTTGGAATTCATTTCTTTAAAAAAACCAAATCGGGATTTGGAAGGCGCAAAAAAATTTAAACTAAGTAATAAAAAACTAAACTTAAAGGATGACGTGACACGCTTACGCCTTAATACTTTACCCATACATTTTTTTTAACCGGGCAAAGAATAAAAACAGTTCAACTTTCCAAAATGTAGCTATACATTATACATTTATAAGACGAAGCACACGCGAAAAAAATTCCGTCTTTGCGTATACGTCACTTTATTTGGTCATCCTTCAAGCTAAGGTGACATCAACGTTATCTACCGAAAAAGGGTGATGCTGGGTATAATGGAAGGATAGTGTACAAAAAAAGATCTACCGAACCCAAAAAAGAAAGAATTGCTCTTCAAGCTAAGCCTTTGGCCCCTGTCATTTGTTCTAAAGACTTAATAATTAATCGTTTTTAAATTACCTGACAAGCAGATATTAATGGAAAAAGGATGGATACATTTTTTATTCGTTTTGGCTTGAGTTAAGCTGCCATAAGGAGCACGAAGAACTAAAAAAAGGACGAGTCTTCAGATTTAATAGCTTTTCTATTGAATGCCTTGAATGGGAAAGATCTTGGCGGCTGGTTGCATTATTTTGAGATGGATAGATAGAGATACAATACAATTTCGTTGGATCATCCATATTTTGGAATCGAAACCTCCGGTTTTATTAAAGAGATTTTCTCTCAATTGAATTCGTGTACACAGAAGATTTTTATTTTTTTATGTACTGGAGATAAATCTTCAGTACAATTCAGTTACTTCATCCACATTTTAGATTTGATAACGATTTCATTTAAGATTAACTCTATTAACTTGGTTAAATCTGCAGTTTGACTATATATTTACGTACTTGAGATAGATTGAGCTTTAATATGCCAATCTTCAGAGCATGTACATCTTGGAATTGATTTATTAAAGCGAATTAAATCCATTAACTGAATACAATTCTGATAATTCATACACATTTTGGAATTGATCATGAATTTATTAAAGATGTTTTAATATTTTAAATAGATTAATTCTATTGTTTGGTTGTTTATTTACTTACTCTTTAAACATGTTTCGTTGTTCATCTGAATTTCGTAATCTTATTTGAATAGAATTCATATAAAAATCTAGAAAAAAGAGAATCATGTCTGTATATATATTCAAATGCGGAAAGGGAAATTCATAAATAATTTGTTTTTCTATTATAAAAAAAAATATGTATTTAAAATTGAATTCAAACTTCAATAGCCATAAAAAACTGGCAATTAAGATTTCTGTGAATTTAAATTACGGATTTCAACAACTCTAAGCATTTTTATTTGCTTTAAAAACATTTAAAACTTAGGATAGATTTTTGTGGTTTTGGTAAATCAATTAGCATTTATCTAGAAAAAGAATTTGAATAGCTGAAAAATCAATTATTTCACGTTTTCAGTTTGATATCTTATTTGTGTGTTTTTCACAAGTAAATAACTAAGGCAAGAGCATGTGTTTTTAAAAATAGAATTGATGGTCCAAAAATGTAATTGAAAATTCCTGGGTTTTTTTTACTTTTATATTAAATTTCTGATGTACGCTATCATAGTTTATTTTAAAATATTTGTTCCGAAATCGATACGTAATAAGATATTCTGGAGGAAATTATATAAGAGAATTTAATTATATCTCGATAAAATTCTCGCTTTTTTTTTATTATTATTATTGACGAAACTACGCAATCAAATAATTCCAATCTTTGTAAGTCTATTATTTCAGGTATTCAAAAACATTTTAATCAATTTCATGAAGTATCCCGCATGATTATGCTCCTCTATTATGAATCAGCACGAAGCTCTGTGGTCGACGGTTGGCATAATTTCTCATCTCTGCGAGATATTAACTAAGAAGCGTTGTTGAACGGAGTTTTTCTTCATGACATGTAGCTATTGTTTAATGATCTGGACATATTTTTATAAAATATGTAAGTTAAGGATGACTTGCCAAATCCAAAATCATCGATTTAGCTTAAAATATTCAAGGTTCTTCTGAAAATATACACCAATGGACAAAAGCAATTGTCCGAAATTCGGAGAAGGATCCATCTTGGGGTGGGGTTGTTTTCCTGGTTAAGACTCGGACCCTTGCTTTATGTACCATGGAACCATGAACGCTGACATGTACCTCGACATCCTGAATAATTTGGCCTTGCCTAAATCATGGCAACACTGATGATGGTTGTTTCTACCAACAGGATCGAGCTCCATCCACTCTATTACTTCTTGACGGTTTATCCTTCATTAGTGTTTTTCCCTCAAAGCAGCTTATCCCGCTTGAGTGTTTGTCCCTAGGGACCGCTGATCACTCATGAGTTGGTCCCCTAGGACAGTTCATCCCTCTTGAGTGTTTTCCCTCAGACCAGTTTATCCTTCATGACTGCCCTGAATGGTGAAAAAACTGGTACCAAGAGCTTCAGGTTACTACGTGGTCGTGTCTTTAAGCGAGAAGTTGTGTCTTTAAGTACGTTGATCCTGGCGTTTCTTAAAAGTGTGTTTTAAATTAATGTGACTTCGTTTCACAGGAACTGTGGGTCCATAGACCCGTAACCAGTTCTAATCACGATCTTTTCATAGAATCGGAACAGATATTATCGCAGTCCAGCATCTCTTGTACAACACCTGTGGAAACACGAACGCAATGTGTGCAACAATAACAACTTCCCAACAGCGACTGAAGTTACGGTATGACAAAAATTCTTAAATGTGCAATGGAACCCAAGTCCTGGCTCCAAGATGTTGCATTGGTTGAAGCAATGAAAATAAAGTTAACGGTTGATGGCTCGGACAATATTTGCATATCCTAGGGTGTACTTCTTAGATGTGGCGAACTTCGACATGTCCTAGATTAATTATTCTTAGATACAGAGAACTTCGACATGCCCTAGAATGTACTTTTTAGATACTTGAGTAGTCCCTCCACTCCATCTTGTTTAGGCTCCTACGGAATAGTAGTTGAAGGCCCCAATTTTCCTAGAGTTTACTAATCAAAAACATGCCTCTTTGGATTTCTATCCCTGGCATGAGATTATGGGCCTCTATTGACTAATATCATTAACTTTTAAAAGAAAATTGACCCAGTTTAAATTCTTCTATTGAATGAAATATTTGAAATCATGTTGCAAGTTTAGGTATTTTAAGGTTTGATGAAGATGAATTGTGTGTGGTAATTTTCAAATACTTTATGATCGCACCTCGTACCTTCGGTAAACCAATTACTAATCAACATTCTAAGGTAGGTAAGTAACATTCTACGGTTTTCTAAGGTAGTAATTTTACTATTTGTGGTGAGTCACAGAGCGTTTTTTTCCAAAATAACCTTATCTCTGACCCACTTTTCGTATAACCATGATTTCACACAAGTTTGTTATCCAATGGTCAGCGATTCCCCAGTCCATCAGCAGATCTACACTACGTCATTGACTAATGGTCTTACTACAATCACACCAGGATAGTCATTTATTTTGTCGATACGAGGCCTGTATATATAGTAGCCTGAGGATAAATAAAACATCTGGTCTTAAAAACAATCGCTTAGTAAGGCGTTTTCTGATCTAAAGAGAAGTTTAGTAACCTTTTTGTGCAACGAAACGTGTACCAGTTCTTAAATTCGTTAAGAAAATAGCATCCTATTAATTATTTTTAATCCTCTTAGACACGATGGATGTAGGGCACTAAATCACCTCCGGAAGAGTAAAGATTAGTGTATGTAAATATTATTGATCAATTAAGACTAGTGTTCTTTCATGTGAAATTCTAATGTCGATGAATGCAAATGTAGATGTAAGAAATATTCAGATGGGGGGGGGTGCCATACGCCTCACTACCAATAATATTTATCATTGTTGATTATACTATTGATTACCACCAATAGATGGTGGGTCATATCGTATACCACTTACCTTATTGGTTGAAGATATATATCGTCTACGAGATCTGGTGGTATGGAGGAGATCTGGAGATGAGGTACCTCGTCATTAGCAAAGATGACCAGATTTCGTTGGACGAGGTATTTCGTCATTAGAAAAAAAAAACATGATCACGACTATTAGAAGAAAATTGGCCAGATCTTGATCTCTTCGCCATCAAAGAATCAACGGTATCTTGATGACGACATTGTCATTAGTAAGATTGGTCAGATCTTGATCTATTCGCCATCAAAGAATCAACGGTATCTTGATGACGACATTGTCATTAGTAAAATTGGTCAGATCTTGATCTATTCGCCATCAAAGAATCAACGGTATCTTGATGACGACATTGTCATTAGTAAAATTGGTCAGATCTTGATCTATTCGCCATCAAAGAATCAACGGTATCTTGATGACGACATTGTCATTAGTAAAATTGGTCAGATCTTGATGGACGAGATATCTCGTCGAAACCACTTGGAGGGCTGGCCTACATTGCTCTGACGAGCATGGGTTTTTATGGAATGTTATCAAATGTTAGACTGAGTATGTTCAGACTCAATGGCAGTCTTGCTGTTTGGTTACACTTTAGGAAGGAAGTAACTACACATCGAGTTTGTTTTTTTCCAAACGATTGTTCTAGCATAATGCCTTCAGAGTTAAACAATAATATGAACAGCCTTCCTTTGTAAATAATGAATTTTGAGGGAAAATGCAGAAAACATTAATCGTCATTTAATAACACTTAACACAGTCTTGCTGTTTGGTTAGACTTTGGGGGGAAGTAACAACACATCAAGTTTGTTTTTTTCCAAACGATTGTTTTAGCATAATGCCTTCAGAGTTAAACAATAATATGAACAGCCTTCCTTTGTAAATAATGAATTTTGAGGGAAAATACAGAAAACATTAATTGTCATTTAATAACACTTAACACAGTCTTGCTGTTTGGTTAGACTTTAGAAAGGAAGTAACAACTCATCTAGTTTGTTTTTTTCCAAACGATTGTTCTAGCATAATGCCTTCAGAGTTAAACAATAATATGAACAGCCTTCCTTTGTAAATAATGAATTTTGAGGGAAAATGCAGAAAACATTAATCGTCATTTAATAACACTTAACACAGTCTTGCTGTTTGGTTAGACTTTGGGGGGAAGTAACAACACATCAAGTTTGTTTTTTTCCAAACGATTGTTCTAGCATAATGCCTTCAGAGTTAAACAATAATATGAACAGCCTTCCTTTGTAAATAATGAATTTTGAGGGAAAATACAGAAAACATTAATTGTCATTTAATAACACTTAACACAGTCTTGCTGTTTGGTTAGACTTTAGAAAGGAAGTAACAACTCATCTAGTTTGTTTTTTTCCAAACGATTGTTCTAGCATAATGCCTTCAGAGTTAAACAATAATATGAACAGCCTTCCTTTGTAAATAATGAATTTTGAGGGAAAATGCAGAAAACATTAATCGTCATTTAATAACACTTAACACAGTCTTGCTGTTTGGTTAGACTTTGGGGGGAAGTAACAACACATCAAGTTTGTTTTTTTCCAAACGATTGTTCTAGCATAATGCCTTCAGAGTTAAACAATAATATGAACAGCCTTCCTTTGTAAATAATGAATTTTGAGGGAAAATGCAGAAAACATTAATTGTCATTAAATAATACTTAACTAGATTAATTAGTTTTTACAACACCAAAAAAAAGCATTCGTCTTGAACAAAATGGTATAATAGGTAATTGAAATGAAAAGGTTGACAAGATAATTGATGATAAGAATCCCACAATTCCTTAAAAATGAAATTCAAGCAGTTTCAATAAAAAACTTCCGCCTTAAATCCCAAAACCTTGCCATCACACTGAATCTGGTAAAAGAAGTTTGTACTGGAAGCAATTTCAAATATATAGCATAAGAAACACCACCTCCAATCAGCAACGATAGAAAAAATCAAGAAATAAAAAAATGACACCCCCAAAAAACGGAATTCTTTCTCGAGACAAAAGAAACAAAAAGAATTTGAAGCGCATCGAAACGCTTCCAGGCAACTGAGGATACAGCTGACTAGGTGAAAGTAAATGACAGGATTGGGGTTTGGAAAAATAAGTTTCCTTCTTTTAAGGCGATTCACGGGGACGGAATACGCTGTAACGAGATAACAGGGAACGATGACATAAAGCTTGTTAGTAAACCTTCAGGGTTGGGTTTCTAATCCACGAGTGAACCGACATTCACCGGATGTGATATGGTGCACATAAAACTTAGCAAACTCTGCGCTCTGGGGCGATTGCAGAGCTTCGATGGAACTGTACCACTTTTATTTTTGAGCCTTGAAACACTTCTTGTATGAAATACATGAAACTCTTTCATCAAATTTAAGACTAAAGTGCAACTTTGATTATTCCAGCTCCGATTACGAAACTGTCAGTGTTCTGCCAAATGAGGAACCAAAATTGTCAAACTATATGGTGCACATAAAACTTAGCAAACTCTGCGCTCTGGGGTGATTGCAGAGCTTCAATGGAATTGTACCACTTTTATTTTTGAGCCTTGAAACACTTCTTGTATGAAATGCATGAAAATCTTTCAGCAAATAAAGTGCAACTTTGATTATTCGAGCTCCGATTACGAAAGTATCCGTGTTTTGCCAAATGAACAACCAAAATTGTCAAACTAATTTGGGAATAGTCTCCTTTAACTTTAAATAAAGTTTCAAGCGACAAACAATTGGTCTTGTCTTCAGTGTGCGGGATTTTCGATCATAAAAGTTCTTGGTTCAAGTCATGGGTTAAGGGCAAGGATCTTCGTCCATTGGCAATCAATGTGTGAATTCATATTGGTTCTTCCTTGAATATACACTACCAAGCAGTAATGGACCGGACGCCAGCGGATTTGCATAAAATCCGACTACTTGTTTGGTGGTGTTTTGCGTGGTATGGCCTCGGACCTTTGCATGTTGTTCATGGTCAATTGAACGCCGACGACTACATGAACATTTTGGACAATCAGGTTCTTCCTACGCTCTGGAAGTTTTATAGAATGGACGAATGTTACTCACAGGACAACAACGTCATGTTGCAGCCTCTGTCAAGCAGTGGTATCAAGATATGGATGTAAAACGTCTTCTCTGGTCTGCTCAGAGTCCCGACCTAAGCCCCCTAGAACATTTGTGGGACGAGTTAGAGCGACGCTTACGGACCAGGGAACCAAGTCCGAAATCTACAGATGAGCTGGCGACATTCTTTCAACAGTAATGGACACAAATACCCATAGCTGTGTATCAAAACCTTGTTGAAAGTATGCCCAGAAGGGTTGCTAGTGTAATAGCAGCACGTGGGGGACCACCATCCCTATTAAAGCATGTATTCTTTCACTTATGACATCATACCGATATCTCTGTATCATATCTCTTTGTGATAGCTCTGTATCATTATTCCTAGTCAAATGTTTTCATGAGTTCCACAAAATGACTATTACGTTTCTAATATTTTACGTTGAGAACCACCAATCTTCTTCCAAAAGCGTGTTCCATATTGATACCAGCAGAACTCGCAAGACATCTTTTAGACAAATTAGCATACGATGTATGAGAGCGACATCGCACCATTGACTTTTTCAAAACTAGTTTGAAGCCAAGCCCATATATCTTCCGAAGTTATCACAATTTTTACGGTATTCTTTAATTTAAAGAATCCAGTGCACTTACAGAGAATTCTACAGAATGTTTATATCAATCCTACGTCACTGAAACAAGATAGACATTTAATTTAACGTGATTAAACCCTCTGAGGGGTTTACACACGAATCAGTCCTTCAGCCTGCTGTCTTCTCTGCATTACTTCTTACCGGTTTTAACCTTCTTCACCAAATCTTTCCTGGAATTCTTTCAACCTATCGATGTGGTTATTTTGTCGTTATGTGAGCTGCAAAAGGAAAAGCAATACTACACTATTGGTGAATCTCGTGAAGCTCAGAGGGTCAAAATCCCATTAGTGGAATGCATTCTCGAGGAGCAGCTTATATTTAGCTTTGCTTACAGTTTTTTCATTATCACTTTTGTAAATGATGTCCATAAATGTGTCTTTGCAATACTCTGTAGCAAAATAAAAATATTTTTCATTAATACTTTCAAATTCAATGTTAAACAAATGGCACAGTCCAAAATTATTCAAGTGTGATTTTCGTTTAGTTCTATTAATAAATGCATACAAATTCGCGAGTGATTAATTTAGGCATCAATAGCGCTCAAAATCTTCTAGCTTTTGACTCAAATCTTATCAAATTAATTCTAGACAGCTAAGCTTTAAGTTAGGAAACAATTAAACCATAATTTGGGATTTTGGAATTTTGAAACAATATTGTAAATGGTGTGCATAAATGTGTCTTTGCAATACTGCATTCCAAAATAAAAATATTTTTAATTGATACTTTCCAATTCAATGTGAAACAAATGGCACAGTCCAAAATTATTCAAGTGTGATTTCGTTTTGTTCTATTAATAAATGCATACAAATTCGCGAGTGATAAACTTAGGCATCATTAATTCTAGACAACTAATCTTTAAGTTATGAAACAATTAAACCATAATTTCGTAATTAGAAATTTTGAAACAATATTCCTTTAAATTACATCTTACACTATTAGATTCAATGCATTCATACGTATATAGAAATAATATATTGTTAATTTTTAATGCTCTGCTGCATATTTCGTTACTTCTCGTGTTTAGGTTATGGGATAAAACTGTAACTATTAAATTAACTACGGCCAGACAGAAAAGGATGTGTAATTTTACACAAATGAAACGGCAGCAACTAAATCAAATAATCTCCAACCGTTCACATACTTCTGAGTATTAAAACTTGAAAGCGTTCAAAATCAAAATCCCCATCCACAAGAAAATAAAATACTTCTGATAGGTGTTATAATAAACACAAAGAACGGTAACGAAAAAATGGCGTTCATTTCTTCACTTCACCTCAGTTCGTCAAAGGCTCTCGGGAAAAAAAGAACATCAAAGGCGTAATTTTCTTAAGAGAGTGCAAAAGAGAGCATCGGATAGAAACTTTAATTACAAAACCAGTGGGAAATTATTCAAATAATTCTAAACTCGGCAAAGAAGATGGAAGGCTGGAATAAATGTGAGCCTTTCCAAGCAAAATCCCGGAGGCTTCCTCGATGCACTGATTTGCATTTGAATCTCCACTTAATAAAAGAGAATGCTGATTTTAATCTGGTGATTGGCTGTGGGTAGGAAGAAATGTTGCAAAAGGGTACTGTTGCAGAACAGAAAAGAATCCTATTTAGCTTGCGTGGGCAGATATTTATAATTCAACTCCAGGTGGGATTTTTGGTGAAAAGAAAACATGTTTTCATTCGAAAGAAAGTGACAAAAGTTGAATTCTAAACTGATTTAATTATTCGAATTTAAGAGTTTAGTGTTAAGTGGACGTGGCGATAAAATAAATATTTGTGATTAAAAAAAATTGAAATGCATTCTAAAACACATTTTAAGATTTAATTTTTTGAATACATTTTCAAACGACTTTTTTTTTTTGGTCGTCAAAAGAAAAAAATAGCAAAAGTTTGATATAAAGAGCTTAGTGCTAAATTTGACGAGGCAACTAAAAATAATGAGAAAAAAGAAACTGGAATTTATTCTACAAACAAATTTTTAATTTGATGAGTTTGTTAAGATTTTATTTGATTCTTTTAAAAAAGATTTAATTCTTGAATACATTTTATGTAATTTTCGAACTTTTTTTTATATGCTATGTTTTGAATTGTTCGAAGAAAGTGGTAAAAGTTTAATTTTAAGACGATTTATTTCTCCGATATTGAAAATTTAGTGTAACGTTGATGGGCAACAAATAAATGAATATTTATAATTATAAACAAAACTAAAATTTATTTTAAAAACACGCGTTAAGATTTATTTTTTAACACATTTTTAAAAGGGTTATTTTTTGTTTCATTTTTAAGTTTTGGATCGTCAGGAGAAAAAGTACCAAATGTTTTACTCAAAGAGTTTACTGCTAACTTACTGCTTAAATTGACAAAAGAGCATGTCAATATTTATAATTATAGAGATAACTGAAATTTATTCTGAAAAAAATTGTGAGATTTAATTTTCTGAATATATTTTATATAACTTTGTAAATTTTTTAAATTGCTTTAAGTTTAGAATCGTCAGAAGAAAGTGACAAAAGTTTTAGTCTATGCCAATTACTAGAATTTGAGAGTTGAGATCTAAGTTGACAAACAATTAAAAAAATAATCATAATTAAAAAGAAAACTGAAATTTATTGCTAAAATATATCCAGAACATTTAACATTTCGGATGCATTTTCGAATGTTTATTTTATTGTTTTTGGTTTTTACGTTTTGGATCGTCAGAAGATAAAACTATCTAAAGTTGAATACTAAGAGCTTAGTAATAAATTAACGAGGCCACAAACAAATAAATAACTATAATTAAAAAAACTAAAATTTATTCTAAAACCACTTTTAAGATTTAATATTTTTGAATACCTTTATATAATTTTAGAACGTATTTAATACTTATAGGGAAATTATAGAACATGCATTAAGTTTTGGATCGTTAGAAGAAAGTGGCAAAATATGATTCTAAGTCGATTTAAATTATTCGAATTTCAGATTTCAGTGCTAAAATGACACGGCAACAAATAACTAAATAATTATGAAGAAAGAGTAAACTTTAAAACTAAAAAAGATTTATTCGTAAAACAAATTATTTTATTTAGTTACTTGAATTCAAGTTATAATTTTTCCTAATATTTTAACAAATATGCTTTTGAGTTTTGAATCACCAAAATAAAGAATACGAATAAAGTTTTGATTCTAACCAGATTGATTTTTTTATTTGAATCCTTGGTACTGAATATACGGGTTCTAGAATTCTCACGTGACTTTGCTGATATCATCTCTTCTAGGATTTTTTAGGATCCATTGATGTAGTTATTTAATCTTTATGCGTATTGCGTGAAAAAAGCAATATTCGCTCCTGGAATCTCGTGAAGATCAATGAGTTAAAGCTAGTATATCATGGGGCTATAAATTAACAAATAACATCTAAACTAATTGATCTAAGGAATCTAATACAAAATAGTTTATTTATTTGAAAGTGAAACTTATTTCAAGTTATAATAAAACTCATAAATTAGTAATATGCCTTTAAAAGAACAGCAAGGGAGAATTTTTAAGACTTAAGTTTTCGTCTTCGTAGGTTTGTCGTATACATTTTAAAACACGCGGAATTTTTTCATTATTGAACTATGATCAGAGGACTATTATATTTAAATGTGAGGAGTTTTGTCTTCGGTAAATGTAGATGGCGGTATGGTTTCTGTGGCAGAACGCACTGATGAATGATAGCTAATTGGTCAACGTCAATTACATTCCACCCCAAACATCACTAAAATGCAGATAAACTGCATTTTGACAAATCCTGATACATATATACTCTACCCTACAATAATGGACCGGGCAGCAAGATGTGATGGTATAAGGGAAATAATACATGCTTTAAAAGGGCGATGGTCCCCCAAGTGCTGTAATTACACCAGCAACCCTTCTGGGCATACTTTTAACAAGGTTTTGATATACAGCTATGGGTATTTGTGTCCATTCCTGCTGCTAGAATGTCGCCAGTTCAACTGTAGATTTCGGACGTGGTTCCCTGGTCCATAAGCGTCGCTCTAATCGTCCCACAAATGTTATATGGGGATTAGGTCCGGATTCTGAACTGACAGGGAAGACGTTTTACATCCATATCTTAATAACACTGCTTGACAGAGGCTGCAACATGACATGGAGCGTTATCGCTCTTGGAGTAACATTGATCCATTCCATAAAATTGCCAGAGCGTAGGAAGAACCTGACTGTCCAAAATGTTCATGTGGGCGTCGGCGTTCAGTTCATGGACACCATGCAAAGATCTCAGGCCATACCACGAAAAACACCCCCAAACAAGTAGTCCGATTTTATGCAAATCCACTGACGTCCGGTCCATTATTTTAGGGTAGTGTACATCATGCGTACGCATTTGGATAACAGGAAATAGAACCCCCATCTTTCTTCTAGTTTGTTCATATAAAAAAAATTTGAAACTCAAATATGTTCAAGATTAAATACGTAGCACTAGGAAATAAGTATTTATGACTTTAAAACAAATATTTTCAGAACAATTGTTTAAATTTGCAATTCTTTAGAATAATAATTTAAATTTCAAAAACGAAGTACAAGAAGAGAAACTAGATTTAAACTGAAAGACGCGTGAAAATTACTAATAAGAGGCATTTAGTGTCAAGTTAAATAGGAGAGGTATTTTGTCTGCGACGATAAATGTTTCCTGTGCGGGCCTTCTGAACGTTGGATGTTTTTACGATTACGATTTCAATATTCGTCAATAAAAATTAAAAAGAATGTATTTAAATTGATGCATAATTGAAAAGTCAAAACCAATTAGATTATCCACCAAACTTTACCAAGACTTTGCCAAGAGAAGTTCGTTTCTTTACACTGAAAATCGCTTTCAAATTAACTAATATGTGAAAAAATGTAGTTAAGATACAATTAACATTTAACTGGATACATAACGCACAGTACGAAAATAATCATGCATATATTTTAATTATAGGAACAATTCGTTAATTCTTTGTTACGTCATTTTAATACATATCGATTCTTAGCGACATTGTGAATCGATTTTAAGCATAACAGCGAACCGAGTGAAGCATTGTTACTCAAATGGGAAAATCAGATTTAAAGATAGAATACTCATTCAACCTTTTAAGGGGTCGAATGCGAACAATAAGACTTTCTGATTTTCAAGGGGTTGTTTATTTTTATTCTATTATTTCTCGCCGCTTTCTCTTGCTTTGATAAAGTAGAAGGAAGACGTTGATTGGAATGAAGAATAAAGTTCTTTCGAGAAAATGAAATTAAGTTCCATGTTTCTTTCTTGAGAGCTAAGAACCATCTTTTGCATAAAGACATCGCGAAGAAAGAAAATAAGAGATAAAAATTCTAAAGTTCTTTTCGAATGCCGCTTGCTTGAGGGTTCTTGATTAAGCTTGAATTAAATAATTTAAAGTAGCCTTTTACGTTTTTTTCTTTACCAAGCAACGAATCCGAAGTTAGCTACAAAAAAGAGCACTTTGTTGAATATAGGCTAAAAAAGTAACAGACGAGTAACGTTATACATGATTAATGTGCATCTTATTAACACATTGCGTTTAATTTTACCCTTTTTTACACTCCACTAGACTAAAAAAATTGATAGTTAAATAACAACCGATACCACTATTTCCACCTAATTGATTTATGCCATTTTTCTCTTGCTGAATTTAAATTTTTAATGATTAAATTTACTCCCTGAGAGGCGCATACGTATAATTCCACCTTATATGTCTTCTAACCCCCTTTGACCTAATTAGCCAATAGAAATTGAAATTTCTAAAGGATTCTATTATCAGGAAAAGAGCAATAGATTCTTCAAAAAAGTCATAAATTGCTTTCTTATTTCTTAGGCTTTTCTAATTATTGAGAAGAAATCACAAGACTATGAGAGAGAAGTTCTGAAATAATTTTCATGATGATTCAATTTGTATTTCCGGCCACCGAAATAAAATAAACGATTGCTTGGATTTTCATGTAACTGAAACAATTCAAAATTTCGGAACTTCTCTCTCATCGTCTTGAGATTTTGTATTGTGTAGTGTCGCTTATGCATTACAACACACCATAAGGTGTAAAGAACCACGTCTTTCGGTTGAAAGAATCTTAAGGAAGATTCTATTGGTCAAAACTGGTCAGAAATCATGTAGGGAAGAATGAAGGTTGGGAGATGGAATTATAGGTGTGAAGCCCTCATAAGGGTAAAACGAACAATTTTCATTGCATATTCATATGCATTTCATTGCAAATCATTCCTCCAAGCATGTGGCATGTATCTGTCAACTACTGCTAACTCTGTTACCATTATGACACCGTCCTAGATCTATATCTAAAGAGTAAAATGGTTTTGTAACTTGACTTATTGTGATTTCTTCAATATGTTGTAAACGTATAAGGAATATTACCTAATTTTCTCGATCAGACTCTTTGACGTTGAAAAACATTCGGATGAAGAGAGGATCAGTTTGGTTTCATAAAGCAACTGTTATATTTAGCCAAGCGGCCTCAAACACAAAGCAGACAATGTCACGTAATTGACAAATACGAACAAGAAATGTATTATATATGAGTTAAAAACACGTGGGGTAAGTTTCATGAATCGAAACTGTACCATCTATAACTCGCAGGTTACTGTTACTAAAGCTATGGCAAACCTAACATCCCTGGTATGTATATATATATATATATATATATATATATATATATATATATATATATATATATATATATATATATATATATATATATATATATATATATATATATATATATATATATATACATATACACATACATACATATCTATACATATACACACACACACACACATATATATATATATATATATACATATACACATATATATACACTACCCTACAGTAATGGACCTGACAGCAAGATGTGATGGTATAAGGGAAATAATACATGCTTTAAAAGGGCGATGGTCCCCCACGTGCTGTAATTACACTAGCAACCCTTCTGGGCATACTTTCAACAAGGTTTTGATACACAGCTATGGGTATTTGTGTCCATTCCTGTTGAAGGAATGTCGCCAGCTCAGCTGTAGATTTCGGACGTAGTTCCCTGGTCCGTAAGCGTCGCTCTAACTCGTCCTATAAAGGTTCTATGAGGTTTTGGTCGGGACTCTGAGCAGACCAGGGAGGACGTTTTACATCCATATCTTGATACCACTGCTTGACAGAGGCTGCAACATGACATCTAGAATTTGTCGTCCTTGAAGTAACATTCGTCCATTCCATAAAATTACCAGAGCGTATGAAGAACCTGATTGTCCGAAATGCTCATGTAGGCGTCTTCGCTCAATTTACCAGGAAGGAACAACATGTAAAGATCCTAGGACATACCACGACAAACACATTATCCAAACAAGTAGTTGGATTTTATGCAAATACTCTGGCGTTCGGTTCATTGTTCTAGAGTAGTGTGTGTTTGTATATATAAACAACTTCGGAGATCTTTCGACAGCAAGTACACAAACATGCTCTGTCTAATTTATTAGAAGATTGATGTACAATTCTACAGTGCATAGAGTGAATGAGTTGATTGGTAAGAACAATAGACGTATCAGTAATTTGGCTTCTTAAGACTTCGTATTAGATAAATTGGAACGTGAACTGTATAGTATTACTTTTATTCCTTTCGTTACTTTCGTGTGAGGAAAAAATTAAATATAGACAGTAAAATTCCATTTTTTTTTTGGTCCTTAGTTACGACCACTTTAATTTATTCATCGGGCCTAGTCATAACAAAAGTAATGTAAATGAAAATGCACACATTTATCTTCATAAGTAGTTGCGTAATTATATTTGATATCATGAAGAGTTCGTGCTGCACCCAAGAAATGTACATAATAGTTTTTATTTTACAACAAATCTGAATCCTGAATTTCTGTTTTTGAATTGGAGGAAATATAATGTATATGGTATTGGGATTCAATTTTCAATTACAGAAAGTACTAAATTGAAATGTAGGTACTCAATTTGAGAATAAAAACCTTGCTGTGTGAAACATCTTCTCAACGTTCTCATTTGTCACTGAAAACAAACTCAGCAGGATTCACCTCTCACCTACACCCGGTTAAAACTTAGTTCGGTACAGCGATTAATGTCCATTAATAGGGGTAATAATGGAATTTACATCCAGGGCAACAATGAAACGGTCTATTGGCGAAGTTCCGGGATTAGTTTCAGAGGAAAAGAACGAGGATGGCACCACGTTTTTTGTGGTCAAGTTCAGATGACCAGGTGATTACATGAGCTGGCACCTTTCTCTCCAAACTTCCACATCACGTCACATTTGAGTCCACGAAATATTTAACATGCACCAAACCCACTAAACGACGATCTTTAATTGGATCGAGTTTCGAACTTATACCTCTTCGGTTGCTGAAACGCAACTCTACCAACTGAGTTACCACTATTTATAAAATCCCTCCGTTAATAAAAATAGACTTCAGTGAAATGCCGGAAGTAATCCAAATAAAGAATCATGTCAAAGTTACGTTGCTCTGAAAACGACAGCGTTTATTCTGCAAAATTTTTTGTTACAAAACAGAACTATCCTCTTGAATTTTCGTGGATCTTTCCCGTCAGAATCGATCCCGGAACCGTCATCAATAGACCGCTGCATTGCTCCAGTTCGACTTTAATTAACTACCTACCACCTGAATTTTCATGTCTAGATACTTGAATTTGTTGAGATATATGGTTGTTATGCACATCCGCTACATAATCCTAGACAGCACGAAAATGAAGCACGCTTGCTCTATTTAAGATGAAAACATAGTCCCATAACATCCTCTCAATTTTCACCCCACACATATGGCCCAACTATAGAATGGTATAGCCTCACTCGCTTATACACTGTTCGAACTTCGTTCAGCATGGCGGAAAAATCCAATAATAAAAAATATCGGTTCCTGTGTAAGGTCTGACACGAACCAAATGAAGAACCTTGCCAAAATGAGGTTGCTGCTCAAAACGGTGTTCAGTCTAGAAATTTATTAACGCTGCAAGACAAAACTCTCCACCTGAATTTTCACGTCTATGTACTTGGATTTTTGGAGGTATCTGAATGTGGAAATCTAATCACAGACAACACTCAAAGGAAGCACGTGTGCTCTATTTATGACATCCTCTCAATTTCGACCTCGCAGATCTCACCATCTCACAGATATGGCCCAATAATAAACGGCATAATCTCCCTCTCTCTCTATCTCAATATCTCTCTCTCTCTCTCTCTCTCTTACATACGGTTCGAACTTAGTCGGTATGGCGGAAAAATCCATTAATAAAGAATATCGGCTTCAGTGTAAGGTCTGACACGAGCCAAATGAAGAACCTTGCCAAAGTGAGGTTGCTGCTCAAAGCGGCGTTCAGTCTAGAAAATTATTAACGCTGCAAGACAAAACTCTCCACCTGAATTTTCACGTCTATATACTTGGATTTGTGGAGGTATCTGATTGTGGAAATCTAATCATCGACAACACTCAAAGGAAGAACGTGTGCTCTATTTATGACATCCTCTCAATTTCGACCTCACAGATCACACAGATATGGCCCAATAATAAACGGCATAATCTCCCTCGCTTACACAAGGTTCGAACTTATTCCGGTATGGCGGAAAAATCCATTAATAAAGAATATCGGCTTCAGTGTAAGGTCTGACACGAGCCAAATGAAGAACCTTGCCAAAGTGAGGTTGCTGCTCAAAGCGGCGTTCAGTCTAGAAAATTATTAACGCTGCAAGACAAAACTCTCCACCTGAATTTTCACGTCTATATACTTGGATTTGTGGAGGTATCTGATTGTGGAAATCTAATCATCGACAACACTCAAAGGAAGAACGTGTGCTCTATTTATGACATCCTCTCAATTTCGACCTCACAGATCACACAGATATGGCCCAATAATAAACGGCATAATCTCCCTCGCTTACACAAGGTTCGAACTTATTCCGGTATGGCGGAAAAATCCATTAATAAAGAATATCGGCTTCAGTGTAAGGTCTGACACGAGCCAAATGAAGAACCTTGCCAAAGTGAGGTTGCTGCTCAAAGCGGCGTTCAGTCTAGAAAATTATTAACGCTGCAAGACAAAACTCTCCACCTGAATTTTCACGTCTATATACTTGGATTTGTGGAGGTATCTGATTGTGGAAATCTAATCATCGACAACACTCAAAGGAAGAACGTGTGCTCTATTTATGACATCCTCTCAATTTCGACCTCACAGATCACACAGATATGGCCCAATAATAAACGGCATAATCTCCCTCGCTTACACAAGGTTCGAACTTATTCCGGTATGGCGGAAAAATCCATTAATAAAGAATATCGGCTTCAGTGTAAGGTCTGACACGAGCCAAATGAAGAACCTTGCCAAAGTGAGGTTGCTGCTCAAAGCGGCGTTCAGTCTAGAAAATTATTAACGCTGCAAGACAAAACTCTCCACCTGAATTTTCACATCTATATACTTGGATTTGTGGAGGTATCTGATTGTGGAAATCTAATCATCGACAACACTCAAAGGAAGAACGTGTGCTCTATTTATGACATCCTCTCAATTTCGACCTCACAGATCACACAGATATGGCCCAATAATAAACGGCATAATCTCCCTCGCTTACACAAGGTTCGAACTTATTCCGGTATGGCGGAAAAATCCATTAATAAAGAATATCGGCTTCAGTGTAAGGTCTGACACGAGCCAAAGTGAAGAACCTTGCCAAAGTGAGGTTGCTGCTCAAAACGGCGTTCAGTCTAGAAATTTATTAACGCTGCAAGACAGAACTCTCCCCCTGAATTTATGTGCGCGCTGCGTTTAATTAGTTTAATTAAGTAGCAGCGTGGAAGCAGTACCTCGTAAAAGAACTCCCCAGTTGCTGGAAGGACCCCTATCGACCGAGCTATAAAGAGCCTAATCATTATTTCGGGCCCACGTATTATGAGTTATCTCAGTGTGTAGCTCGGCTTTAATCGTTCGCATTCTAAGACACGACGACGAAGTCTGTCGCAAATGGCTGTCTTTTTGCCTCCTTGTCTCTTTTTTTGCCCTAATGTCTGACAATATTTTGTGACGTAATTGAGTGGGGTCTTAAAATCCTCCGGAGGGAAATGATGCTGGTGTTCTTTGTAGGATGCGATCGTTTTTGGAGTTGAGTTTTGCCTGTTGGCACTTTATGCATTTTTAATTTTTACAAGAGCGTATAAATAGGATGAATTAATTCGCGTGCTAACGAGTTGGTGCGTTTAATTGTCGTGCTGAAGTTTTCAATTACAGTGTGCGGGGGGGGGGATTTAAGGGATGCTGCGAGGTTAAGGCTCGTAAATGTGCATCCCTCTGGAAAAGTCTGCTTATAAATGGGAGATTTGAGATAAAATTATGACTCAGATTCTCTTGACAGTAAATGAAGTTCCTCGGTGGTTTTAGTCTCCACTCTCGAATTATCACATTTGAAAAAAGCCCTCAGACGTATAACTGTATCGACAAAAGCATTTGGACACTGCGTATTTTTCTGAAAAAGTGCTTCATTATTCCATTTAGTAACGGGTAGGCCCTTCTTTTGTCTGTATTACAGTAGCAATACGTCGAGGCATACTTTCCACAAGTTATCTGTAAGTCTGGGCAGGATTAACTCGCTTTGCCTCTTGCATGGCTGTGAGGAGAGATTGTTGTGAAGATGGACGTGCGTGGCGGTGTCGTACTCGTCGCTCCAGTTGGTCCTATAACTGCCAGATCGGATTGAGATCGAGGCTCTGAACAGGCCAGTCAAGCAAATTCACCTTATTTTCAGGAAACCAGTTCAGCATACGTATTGCAGTACATGGACCTTGATCCTGTTGGAAGAAACAACCATCATCGACGTAGTATTGCCATAGTGTAGGCATGGCCAAATTATACAGAACGTCGAGTTACACGTCAGTGTTCATGGTACCAGAGAAAGCAATGGGCCGAGTCCTAAACAGGAAAACAACCCACCCAAAGATGGATCCTCCTCCAAATTTCTGCAAGTCCAAATACTTTTGTCCATATAGTGTATATCTGGTTTAGATATGTTCAGTCCTCACGGGTCCAAGATACCGAGTGATCTTTTCTTTTGCCATCTAGTTTACTTTTTTCACTAAATATATGACCTATCAAGCGATCTTTTTCCACTTTCATTCAACTGATCTGTTCTTCAATTCCTACTTTTCCTTTCGCGACACTTTTTACTTGACGTTATCTTGCGTTTGGAAACGATTGGCCAAGTATTGTCCTTGCGCCATATAAACCCAAACCAACGAACGATTTGAAAAGAACAAGAGAAATTAATATATCACTGGGCAAATTTGTATTCGTATTGTGCCGTAGTATCGCATAATAGCCCGAATAGAAGAGTACTGCACCTAAGATAGTCGTGTATGTGGGGGGGGGGGGTGCACGTGTAATCTGTCGTGTCCTCAAATGTCCTCACGCTGGTAGGAAGCCGAAAATCTAGAGAGTTGGTACCAGCTGAGGTGTTCATCTTGTTGGCTCAAAATTACAAAGTCTTGTACTCGATCTTTCCCTTCGTGATTAATCCCGGACTGTCGTAATGGGTGTTTTTTGTGTCGGTCAGTGCTTCCTATATAAGTGGTAAGTGCAACCTATATAGTGGTAAGTGCTTCTTATATAAGTGGTAAAAGCTTCTTACATAAGTGGTAAGTGCTTTCCTATATAGTGGTAAGTGCTTCCTATGTATTGGTAAGTGCTTCCTATAAAAGTGGTAAGTGCTTTCTATATAAGTGGTAAGTACTTCCTATATAGTGGCAAGGGCTTCCTATGTAGTGGTAAGTGCTTCATTTGTAATTGGTAAGTGCTTCCTATATAATTGATAAGTGCCTCCTATATAATTGCTAAGTGCTTCCTATATAAGTGGTAACTGCTTCCAAACGTTAAAAGTTGCAAAGCTTGACAAAAAACACTAAATCTTATTTAATTTATTATATGATAGATAGAAAGTAGAAACAAGTATTTTTGGATAGTGAGATTGGGATGAATTTTCTCTCCCCGAATTTACCATCAGCAAAAAAAAAAATAATTTACGCAAGTAAGTTTTATTCAAAACTGCAATTAGTATACGATAATAAAATATTTTCAAAGAAAATTAATTCCGTTTGCATATTTTCATTTGTACGTCAATACATAAAACTAAAACTTAGAAAGAAAATAGATGGGATTCATCACTTCGAATCCCAAACATATCCGGGAAGATAACGTAAGAAGAAATTAAACATCTAAAAAGAATGTGTGTGTCTGTGTGTGTAATTCATAAACAACAACACATAGACATCTAGCGTAATATTAGTTTTTAAGAAATGTAAAATTTATTACGTCTAATAAAATGAAACGAAATTTAGAAAAACATTAAATATTTTTTCGGAATTAAAAACAATTTCTTTGCTCTAAAATGGTCACCCGATGTGCAAACAGCAATCTATCATCGTCACAGGGGAATTTCGTAGCAGCGAAAAATTCTCTTTGCGCATATGGGTTGTTAGCAAATATTTGATGAAACCTTCCTGAAAAAAGAGTGTTGAATCCACACTCCCTTGCATGGCTTTTTCAAGGTGTATTCGGCAAATAAAACATTCCATTGCATGTTTGACTTTTTATGTATAACACTAATTGTGGGAATTGTTTTATTATGGTAATATGAGACCTAAATTGTAGGATGTCGTGAGACCGAGATATGATGTATTAAATGGCGATGTTACTTGCACACGTATAATGCCTTTTATTCAACAACATGGATAAATGGCCCTTTATACTATGAGTGCATAAAAAAATTTATTTATTCTGGTTAAACTTCATTTATATATCACTGGCTATGTATGAACCACTTTTACCACTATCTGACAACTTGCCTTGCTTTCGCATGTGTTGTTTTTTGAGAAACACTGGTAAAACAATATTATTGGAAAACTTAACTTTTGATCAACACTGGTAAAACAACGTATGAGCTGTGTACGGGAATCGCTTTATATTCAATGCTATTTCTGTGGCGATTTCGAATATAATTATTTTTGATATTTCGTATCTCATTTCGCTCGTGATATCACACAGCGATTCGAAACAATTAGAAACTCCGCCTACTCGTGACGTCACACAACCATCAAAACTTTAATAGCCACGGTAAACACAGCTAAATGTAGCGTTTAAATAAGGCCCAAAGCTATGACTTTTTTTTATCAAAGAGATATTAGGGCTTTCTACCCTCTAAGTGATTATGATTATATCGTCCAATATCCAGTCAAATTTGCTGGTAAAGAGGCTGGTCAAATTTGCTGGTGACGTGATAACTCCTCGATATAAGAAATACTATTTTACTACAAGTAGCATGAAGATCCAAGTAGGAGAAACAATAGAACTAGTGACAATTTGGACTAGTATTTTACATCCGAGGCTAGTCCATACACGAAGATAAACCACAAAGAGGGTTAAGATCATGATAATATCTTACGTCCATATATACAGGGTGGTCATAAAAAAACTTGGCCGATATATGGACCTCTAGCGGCCGTTCCGTTCAACCGATCGAGGTGAGATTTTAGATATAGTTATTCAGAGGTATGAGCTCGGGATTCTGTGAACGACAACAAAGTGGCACTCACGGTTACAGTTATAGGTAGAGAAACTCGAAATTTTCGAATGGCAACGCCCACTTTTTCCCGTCTCAAAATGCTCAGCGCATGCGAAAACCCTAAAGAGCGTTGGAACGGTACGTGTATCACAAAACACGGACGCGTTATGCACGCACAAAAAACAGTTCTGCGAACGGCCTTCAAAACCACGTTCTGGGCGCACGGAGGAAATTTACATATGACAGAGGCAAGACACCAACCACAGAACGCCTTTCGCCAGATACATGGGCCTCGTATTTGGCGATGGTTTCGACGGTAAACAAGCAAGGCTTTCACAGCATTCATCCCATTTTAATAATAGAATTTTACCAATTTTCCATTAACTTTCGCTGACAGAGTCATTTCGTTGGGATGTGCGAGCTCCCGACTGAAGATCTGGCTAAAGGCCTTCTGTGGTTAGTGTCTTGCCTCCAACATATGCAAATTTCCATCGTGGGCCCCGATCGTGGTTTTGTTGGACGTTCGCAGAGCTGTTTTTTTGTGAGTGCATAACGCTTCCGTTTTTTGTGATACACGTACCGTTCCAACGCTCTATAGGGTTTTCGTATGCGCTGAGCATTTTGAGACAGGAAAAAGTGGGTGTTGCCATTCGAAAATTTCGAGTTTCTCTACCTATTACCTTAACTGTGAGTGCCACTTTGTTGTCGTTCACAGAATCCCGAGCTCATAACTCTGAATAACTATATCTGAAATCTCATCTCGATCGGTTGAACGGAACGGCCGCTAGAGGTCCATATATCGGCCAAGTTTTTTTATGATTTTATGATTAAAAACATCATTAGAAAATAATTTATTATTATTTAATAATTTATAACACAATGGCAAAGTTGATGGAACAATAGTCGATAAGAAAGGTATGCTCACCTTAACATAAATGTTAACTGAAAACTAGACATGCAGATTTCTGCATATACACACCAAATAATCACACGATGGAGCATGGAACATGTCAAGTTAGATTTTCTTACAAAATGTATGTCTGCAATTGTGAACACTCATAACTAGTACCTCGAAAATTCTTTTTTGCAAGATATGGACACGTATTAGGACAAGACTTCGAATATCCAACAGAATTGCCGATATTCGAACTGATAAAGAACATTAATAGTGAAGGACGTGTGAAATTAATTATACCTGAGTTTTAATGCAGATTTGTATAGAAAATAATGGATAAAATCTGTAAATGATGTTTATTTCAGGTTTTTTATTCTTTGCACATATTTTTTTAATCCGATAAAAAATACGTGTCTTTTGACAGGACATATAATATTAAATACTTTAAATACTTTATTTTAAAGAAATTACAATTGAAAGTCATGTCGTTCCCAAGTACATTGTTTGGTGGATTCGCAAATACATTGTATTGTGGAATAAATAATGAAAGAGATCATGTTAAGTGAATCATGCGAAGAATTCAGAACAGATGTAACAAAATGAAATATGTATTATCTTGGTATACTTAGATATGTCAACTTTTTAGTTTACTTTTAGAGCTTAAAAGCTCATTTAATAAGAAAATTTAGATTCATTCATCAACGCTGTTTAAGATATGATGAATGGTATAACTATACATTTACGCACTTGTAGCGTATCTTGGTTCTGTAGTGTAGTTTTTGCTAGTAAAATAAAGCAAAACCAATAATGCAAAACCAATAATGCAGAATAAATAATTCAGATCTAATACAAATAAAAACTTTTATTTGCAAGAGTATTTATATTCAGGAGGAATAAGCTTATAATAACATAGTAAATTACACAGAAAAATACACTTTAAAATGCCATCAATATAAATAATATTGAATTATGATCAACAGTGAAGGTTTAGAATAGATAATAAAACTTTAATGAAATTGATTATTTATTTCTGTCCATATTATCTCGTTCATTACTTTTCCAGGACTCCAAAATTGCTTTAAGACCTTCAAAAATATCGATTTCAAGAATTATTTTAGATTTGGAATCTATTTTAAGCTTTTTCATATGATACCTTATATGGCAGCTTTCACTGGAATATTTAAACATACAAAGAAATAATGAACACATTCATTATGAATTAAGATTTCGAAATTTAAACTCAATTTTTTTAATGAACCTTTTCTGGTGATCAAGATACTTTTTCTAAGAAACTAGTTCAATTTGACGAGTAAAATGACCTCAACACGTAATACAAATGACATAGATTATACTAAAGTAATTTCTTTTCAAAATTTAGCTGAATTATTTTTACTAATTTTTAAGATCAAAAGGAGACAAAAGTTTCAGTGACAGTTTCTATTGAATTTTATATGAAAGACTCCTCGCTAGCTCTAAATGATTTTTCGCTTTTATTATAGAAGTTTTAAAAATATAAATAAGCGGTAGCGTTTATGCGACCGAATGGTTCATCCTGTACATATGCCAAACATGTCGTCACTTAACTTAATTTTTTTCGAATACGATTCCAGCACATCACCAATAAAAATTCAAAAGAATTAATACCGAATTGATTTATGATAGTTGAGAGAGAGATTGGTCACCAAAACGCGCCAACTAGATTAAAACCAAAACGCCAATAAAAAAATATTTCAAGGCAACTGCTACAGAGGCTGTTCACACATTTCTTAGACAATGTATATTGTAATCATAAAACTAAATTACATAAAATTCTATAGTATACCGGTTTTTTGTTCCATTTCTTTTAGGAAATTTACAGTGGATTTTGATGTGTGACTGCTAGCTTAGTCTTGATGGAGTTCCACAGATTGATGGCACTGTGTGCAAAGCGATGGTATTTCATTCAGAAAAATTGGCGATAAAAATATGTTCCTGATAGTATTTGGAGTTAATCTTACATTTTTTCCCACTCTCTTTATTTTTAACTTGCCATTATATGAAAAACCAGCAACAATCATGAATCCCTTAGAAAAACTTTCTTTCGATTCTGTGAACCATGTACTAAAATTTTTTTTCTCCCCTTTTATGATAATAAATGGCTCTTTTTTTGCTGCAATCATTTAAATACACCCATGATTCATCTATTGTGACAATTTTTTTCCATTTTTCTTTGAATAAGTGTTTCTCATATAGAATTCGGCAGCGTGTCCTGCGTTCAGCGATTTGCTTTGGAGAAAGACGATGCACATTGCGTTTTTTCGCTTTCTTAAGATTTAAATCAACGTTTTTCATTATGTTTGCAGTGGACACCGAACATTTTAATGATTTTGCAACTGTCCTTTGGCTAGGGGGATTTTCTTTTAACATTAAACAACGTACCTTTACAATAGTCGAAGATGTCCGTTTCTTCCTTGGATACTTGTTTGGAATTTTTTTTCCACTTGAGGCTCCAATTTGACGTTTTTTTCCTTTATTGTTAACGATATTACCTATCGACGCTTTAGATATCACAAAACCATGACTCTTACATCGTTTTTGGGTAACGAAATATGAATAATTCTCTTCGGAAAGAGCCTAAATATCACCTTCGAACCACTGCTTCGTTAAAAACGCCATTTTGAATAAAAACAAACCTCTCAAGCCGCAAACGATAATTTTGATTTTTAAAAACATAGTACAACTGCAATTATTTCTTTTGCAGCAAACGATTTTTTATTACCGCTAACCAAAATCGTCTAAAAAATGTGCGAACAGCCTCTGTATATGTAACATGTGAGGGTAGTTGGGTTAGAGGAAATAAAATCACTGTTATCCATCTTATTTGTTTGTATACAATGAAAAATAATGCATTCATAATTTCTAAAATAATCAGTGTGTCGGCAGGATTTTACGTAAATGCGCCTTGTTAGCACATAGTATTTATTTGTGTGTCTTTAATCAAAGAAAGACAAACTCAGTAGCCAATTCCGTGTTTATATAAAGCTTATAATTTCATTTTCCGTATAGGCTACGTTCGATAAACTTCTCAATTTCAGGATATTCAAATGAGATTCAAAGTTTTATAACCAACGCTGTATTCGATTTCCCTTCTTATCTCTCTTAAAGTGCAAATTATTTTCGACGTTAGCTTTCATTTGAGACCAATTTCGACGTCATGGCACTTTGTAATGCTCTTATACTGATTTGAGGTTTCCGCAGAGGAAAATCTCCAAAATACTAGCCCCCTCCCAACACACACACACACTTGACGCGCGGATTCAAAGTCACTAACAGGTCTTTGTTTCTTCAGCTATCGAAGGACATTAGATTGGTTTAGTTCGCGTTGATGATGCAGAAATTATTACATCGAAAACTCGATGCACATTCATTCGTTACGCTCAACTTTCCGTAATGGTTGCCTGGTTCTAGTCGGTTTTTAAGGACGCATCAACATTAAAAAATTTTACGCAATACAATATCGCTATTGGATAAATATAAGGGTGATCATCTATAGATTACATACAAAACTTTTCAAACCGGTAACTTTAGTACATTCTTTGAAACTATACACAGAAATTAGACAAATTTACATTATATAACATAGAACCTTTCAAATGCCTTAAGCTATCTGATGATTTATCATCCGTATAAAAATGCCAAGTCATATTAGACTTGGCATTGCCAAACAATCGTGATTCTCTTAAGTGCAGGTGATCGAACCGGAATGTACCAAACCAACGATCAACAATGCAGATTCGTGCTTTGTTGCCGTGTCGTTCTCACTCTCCATTGCGGCTCCTTATAGGTCGTAAACATAATCCTTTAAAGAAATGATGCATTTAAAATGGGATCCCATTAATTCCGAATACTTGGGAATCAATTGCGCTTTCCCAGCAGCAAACTGCTCTGGACTAAATCACTTCTTCGGCTAATACGAGTAAAAAGATTGAATTTTTAAGATTAAAAGGAGGAGTTTTATGGCTTCGCTACGTCATTAAAAAGGATCTCGGTCAGTGGGAATGATTTTGTTTCGTTCGGGAAACCAATTTTCTTAACTGAAATTCGATCCCCTCTATTTCACACGGGAGTTCATAATGCTCTCTCCCTTCCGGCAATAAAAAGGAAGTACTAATAATAGGTAGAGAGTACTGACAATACTAGAAGAGCAAACCTCAGCTTTATCGGCCATATATGGCCACATCGAAGTTGTTTGTATTTTTTTTCTTGTTTGTTTGGTTTGTGTTCTATAGAACAAACTCAAAACTCAAGAGACGACCAACCGGTCTGGTGGTTAAAGTGTTAGTCTCTAGATAGGAAGGTTTCTGGTTCAAATCCTGGTCAGCGCATAGATGTTTGTAAGCGTATGACGTAGAGGCTGCTGGTAGACCTTAAAACCGACTTGGCCGAAAGTCCTCCCGTTGGGTTGGTGTGGACGTTTGGAGAGTGGTGTGCTAGCTCAGGTGTTGACTCATCATCTGACCGTGGTTAAAAAAATACGTGATGTTGTCCTCTGATATTTTCTTTAGGGGATTCATCCCGGACCGTCGTCAATAGCTTAGTATGACGTTAATTAAAAATTACCAAACTCAAGAAAAGATAAAATTCAATAAAACGGTTTTTAACTGTCAACTTAATCTGGTCAGCAACCATACAAACACATGCATGATAAAACCATTTGAGTACACATGACTACAAAATAAACGCTTCAGAAGTCTTAAATAAGCCTTTGACCTTGAAATCTTCACGCTACTGATTTTTAATTTAATTGACCTTTTAATTTAGTTCTCCCATATGGATTGCTTAAGAAAACTATTGATTGCTAAGTAATCGATTACAATATTTGTTTCTTCCGCCAGTTCTTAGCTCCTGTCAAAGCTATTAAGCTCCTGTATAGAGAACTTGGTTGTTATATATAGTTTTTTTTCTTCTGGATTCTTGGTTGCAGCAACTATATTGCAACAGTTCTTCACCCTAAAAGGACGAAATCGATATGAGATATGGACCATGAGATTTGGAATCGATATCTCAGAGATACGATTATCGATAGTTCTAGCATCATAACTGGTAATTTTTCCGCACAAATGGACCATTGAGTAAAACATAATCTTGTCACGCTACATTCATAAGGAGCTTGAGTTAATCCCATCAACAACGCATGTTTCTCGGGTTTATTTCCAATTAGTGGGGAAGACATTAAGATAAAATAAACTCACGAGATCTTTTTGGAAAGATCTAGCCCCACCCCGCCTTAAAAGTAAGGGTTAATTCTTTTTAATGCTGGACCACTGACCTTTTTGGATTTGGGAACTTCAAGAGGCGAACAATCGGATGTTTGCGATCAAACATCCAGTGGGTTTGTCGCCGTAAAAGATACAATCACCAAATTCTATGCGTTTGCTAACTGAAATTCGAACCGGGGACCCACTGTGTGGCAGACATACGTTCAGACTATGCCAGGCGGATCTCAATTCTCCTGTTGGTTTAACCCCTAAACAGTTTCATATGTTTCCCGAATTCGATCCAAAAAATTTCACACTTTTATTCCAATATTTGTTTATTTTACAGTTGTAAGTAGGAAACTATTATTAAAATAATTGTTTCAAAAAAATTTATAACCTTTTACTACAAATAGAATATTGTTTTCTCTGGAAATTGTCTTTTCTTCCTACATGAGCGCCTTGCAGAAAAGTTACATTTTCCGTTGTGCAGATAAAAAAAATTACTTCGCAGTTTTTTCGATTACAATTACATTTACTTATCCTTCTTATTGATGTTAAAAAATTGCCTTCCTTCACTTAATCTATTTGTACTACTATCAGAGTCACTAGTGTCGAAGTCATCTAGAAAGCTTTTCACTAATCTCCGACTCATTTACAGGTATTTCAGATTTTGATTCCGAATCACAGTCCGAAGAGGATAGCTGCGTACGTTCTAAATCATCCATTATTTTAGGTAAAAATAATTGGCACTACATTGCATCAATAAAGCTGTCATATGATCAGTAAAAGTAAAAAACATGCAAAAAGCTAAGCATTGAATGATAAAAATTTGCCCATTCATGCAAAACATGCGACAAAAAAGCGCGCTTTTGTCACATGTTTTTATTTTACCAATCAGAAGAGAACAAAATACTTTTTAAACTACCATTTAATGGAAAACTAACGGCATCTATACGAATAATTTGGTAAGGCTACACAGTACCCTTTTTCAAAAAAAATTTTTACAAAGAGTAACATTAAAAATAATTAATGACTTTTTTTCAGCTTATATTATCAAATTGAATCCAATGAAAAAAAAGTCAGTTTAGCAAAGACCGTTATTTTTAAATTTAAAAAATTGAAATTTTTGAAGTTTTTTTTTTTAATTTATAAAATATTCAATTTTAATATTTTTTAGTTATTTTAAGTGTTTTATATTTCTTGGATAATCGGGAACAAAAGTTAGCATGGAATTGACCATCAGTCTCATTGTTGAATTTTAATAATCATTTTTGTAGCTAAACCTGAAAAAAACATAAAAATTCTAAAAAAATTAACTTTGACATTTTTTTTTAAATTACTATATAAAGAAATAGAAAAATACGAGTAAAAGAGTAATAGCGACGGAGAAATGAGATTGCCCGTACGGGCAAATCATTAAAGGCGCGATAACAGAGCCCGTACGGCGCCCGGTCAAAACAAGCAAGGACTATACTTAGTCTCAATAACGGCCATGTAGTGGCCAGCATCTGATGCAAATCCTAATTCCAAATTGTCACCACTTTTGAAGGGATTGCCAGGGACAGTTTGTTTTTCTATTTTTGAACCGTTATTCCCCTTTGATTAATAAGGTAGTTTTGTATCGACGAGGTATCTCGTTTTTAGCAAAGCTAACTAGATCATAAAGGACTATATATCTCGTCGATACCACTTGGATGATTAAGGAACAGATATAGTAAATATAAGGGTAATATAAGTAAGGAGGTATGCCGAGTGGCTCTACTTGAGGCATTAGGTAGTCAGGAGACGGGACGTCTAACGATTCACGACCTTATTGTCCACCACGATATTTCTTTGGTTGTCTCCAAAACATGTGAACTTGTTCCCAAACTCTGTATCTGGCTCAGTGGGGTTGTCCCCTACGCCAGCAGGCTACGCGGCGTAATGTAGGCGGAACAAATTCGATTCTTTCAACTCTTCCAGAGATATTTCTCTTTTCTGTACCAATGAAAACTTTCGTTGCATATGTATGTTCATTTACTTGATGGGAAACCATTGTGTGTCACAGCTTGGCCAAATCTGGCCCTTGTGCTATAAAAAAACCTTCAACCAATCGACCACTACATATGAATCAATACTAGACTTTTCGAATCTTAGGTAATATTTGGGACTCGATAATTTTCACAAGATGACACCTCTTTAGGAGCTATCATGTAAGTAGGGCTTGTATTGATCAAATATACATTATAGAATACATTAGAATATATTTAGAATATATGTATAATTTATTTAGAATATATTTAGAATATATGTATATTTTATTTAGAATATATTTAGAATATATGTATATATATATATTTTTTTTATTTAGAATATATTTAGAATATATGTATGTATATATATTTTTTATTTAGAATATATGTATATATTTTATTTAGAATATATATGTATATTTTATTTAGAATGTATGTATATTTTATTTAGAATATATTTAGAATATATGTATATTTTATTTAGAATATATTTAGAATATATGTTTTTTTTATTTAGAATATATTGTACTTAGTAATGCTAGGACCTCACAATC
The DNA here is from genome assembly GCA_947359465.1 of Metellina segmentata. Taxonomy (NCBI): domain Eukaryota; kingdom Metazoa; phylum Arthropoda; class Arachnida; order Araneae; family Tetragnathidae; genus Metellina; species Metellina segmentata. The sequence continues at coordinate 60,144,161 of OX375877.1, read as the reverse complement.
AATGATTTCTGTTAGCTCAAGATTCTCTCCCGGAAATCACTGGTTTATTATGTCCATACCCCAAAAAAATTTTGAGAAGTTTCTGAAACTTAAATCGTATAGTAGTATCAAATTAATACAGCTTATTACATTAATAATTTATTAGAAAAATAAAACTACGAATATTATGACTTCTTCTTTCTAACGTCCATACATTCGTTGTTGTTGCATGTAGTCAAAATTCTTAGCTTTTCTAAACAATTATGATGTTCCTTTAAACTTTTAAAGTCCTCTAAGTCATATTTTCTTGCATGAAGGTTCGATTTCTACTTGAAAAATGTACTCAGCGGATTTAGCTTAGCGAATAGAATACTTTCCCCTTCGTTCTCCAGAACTATATTTCTTGACTTAATATAGGTTTCACCTGTATAAGGTAAAAAGACAAGCGAAATTTTTTTTTGATTATTAAGATTTAGATCTTTGTTCAACATTTTGAAAAAATGTATTCCCGCTATGGGCCCACTCTTAAATGAAATCCTTTATAGACAACTGGCCCATAATAATCTTCAGTACTAATCACTTAATATACTACTGCTTTATAACCATCTTCAGTACAGATCACTAAATACTCAACTGGTTCATAACCATCTTCAGTTCAGATTACTAAATACTCTAATGGTCCATAACCATCTTCAGCACATATCACTAAATACTCTACTGGCTCATAACCATCTTCAGTTCAGATTACTAAATACTCTAATAGTCCATAACCATCTTCAGCACATATCACTAAATACTCTACTGGCTCATAACCATCATCAGTTCTTTTTCAGTGCTAATCATTTGATACCCTACTGACTCATTACCGATTTAAGTATTACTGACCTTAGATGACCTAGATCAATAAACACTGTACTTTCCTATTACAATCTTCAGTAGTGATCACTTAATACTAAATTCGTCTATAGCCATTCTCAGTACTGATCAATAAATACCCTACTGACCCATAATCCTTTTAGAACTGATCACTAAACACCTTACTGACCCATAATCATCCTAAGTATTGATAAATAAATACTTTTCCATAACCATTTTCAGAACTGTTCAATAAATATCCTACTGACCTATAATTACATTCAGTACTGATCACTAAACACCCTACTATACCATAACCATCCTCAGTACGGATTAATTTATACTTGCCCATAGCTATTTCCAGTACAGAAAAAAAAATACCCTTATGACTCATAACCATTTTTAGTACTGATCACTAAACACCCTACCATGACCCATAACCATCCTCAGTACCGATCACTAAATACTTGCCCATAGTCATTCTCAGTTCTGATCACTAAATACTTGCCCATAACCATTTTCAGAACTAACTGATCAATAAATATCCTACTGACCTATAACTATATTCAGTTCTGATCACTAAACACCCTACTATACCATAAGCATCCTCAGTACTGATCACTAAACACCCTACTGACCCACAACCATTTTTAGTACTGATCACTAAACACCCTACTGACCCATAACCATACTCAGTACATATCACTAAATAATTGCCCACATTCATCCTCAATACTAATCACTAAACACTCGTCAATAACCAATTTCAGAACTGATCACTAAATATCCTACCGATCCATAACTATATTCAGTACAAATCAATAAATACCCTACTGACACATAACTACGTTCAGTACAGATCACTAAATAACCTACTGTCCCCTAACCATCTTCAGTACTGATCACTAAATGCCATATACTTTCCCATAACCATCATCAGTACTGATCACTACGTACCCTACTGGGGCCCATAACCATCATCTCCAGTACTGATCACTCAATGTAACTGTATTTCTTTCGTTCTGAGGCGGAAGGCAAGTCTCCCCAGAACCCAAATAATCCTGGATCTCTATTCTCATTTTAACACCGATTCTTCCCCGTTTCCACTTCATCGATCGCCAGCACAAAGTGGTCAAAGATGACGGGACGGGTCGATTGGCCCGTCGTTCCCCAGCACTTGAAGCCAAAGAGCCGAGCACGATTATTCCTCTCTCGTCTCACTCTGGGGAGCCCTTGCTTCAATTTGGGGGTACCTGTTTCGGAAACGCAATTTACTCAGGACTCCACACACTGTCTTCGCGGCACTTCCCTCAGTTAGGACTGAGGGAAAAACTTCCCCGTCCTTTTTCTAGCACTCTCTTCGTGATCAGGTATACAAAGCACCCTCCAATTTCAGGGAGCTGCTTCCTTCCTCAACATCTTCCCTTAAGGAAGAGATGACTCCTTCCTCTGGATTGGATGGGGAAGAATACACGAAGCCGTAAACGACGTATGTAAGAGTATGCAGATGTAATATGCGAATGCAAGGGTTTGGGGGTGCTGAATGGAGATTCCTGAAGTATGAGAGAATGGTCTTCACTCCCTGAAAATTTCTGTGATGTATTAAAATGAATCGTATGGGGGAAATGCATGGGAAGCATACCCTAGCTGTAAATGAAACTAAGTTTTAGTTCGCAAAAATCTTTCTTCTAACTTCCAAAATGAAAATGTAAATTTAAATTACAAATCTCGATACATATTTTAACTCTTCAAGTGGTTTCGACGGATATCGCATCCATCAAGATCTGACGCTAATGACGATATATCTGGTCCTCCTGGTATAACCGAATATTTTTCACGATGACCGGATAGAGAATTTGTCATATTTCTTCTAATGCCGATATATCTCGTCACAGTGATATTGCAGAATACTTTTTATGATGACTAGATCAAGATCTAGTCAATTTTCTTCTAATGACGATATAACTCGTCCATCCAGAACAGATCAGTTTTGCAAAAGACGAGGCACCTTGTCAAGACAAGCAAAAGGAGGGTTTATTAGTGTTGCGTATACCTATCAAAGATCATTAGATTGGGGCGTAACAAGTGAATAAGTTCGAAAATGCAAAGATTACTTATTTTAAAAATTTAAGGCCAAAGATTACTTCTATTCTTTTTTACCCAAAAAAAGCTGATGCTAGATTTAGAATCTTCCTAAAACAATATATTCGTGTTAGAAAAAATATTGCCAGTCATAAAGGACCCAAGATGCACATTTATCTCAAAACTATCTTTCTGAACTTGGGGCCCTGTTGGCAAAAGATTCAATGATTCGTTATCCTTCGTCCTATTCCTGGTGTTACTTGTTTCCATTTGTTGGGTACCTGTTTCAGAAAAGCAACTGACTCAGGTTTTCACATGCTGTCCTCGCTGCACTTCTCCTGGTAGGAATTTAGGAAAACTTCCTTTTACTAGCACCCTTCCGTGATCAAGTATACAAAACATACTCCAATTTCGAGAGAACCTTCCTTCTTTAACAGCTTTCTTCAATCCTCTTGGTAGTTGTCTTGACGAAGTATCTCATCATAAGCATCACGTCAATCATTAGATTAGGTCAAAACTGACTAGATCTTCATGGACTAGATATCTCGTCATCAGAAGAAAAGTGACCATCGCACCCCGGCAAGAAAAGTGACACACCTCAAAATTGCAGAATTTGAGAAACATCAACTTAAAGGATACTGAATTGGTCCGATAGCTCTATATATAGTGGACTGTATTTGAATTATTGCAATTTATTGTAACAAAAACAACCTTTATTAACAGTAAACTTAACAATGTCGTGGATGGACCACTCTCATTAAGGCTAAGGAAGCCTGGTACCAATTAGGGCTAAGGAAGCCGCGTTTTCATCAGCTCCAGGAAAGCACCTCTCTCCTCCGTGTCTCAAGCCTCAATGTCACCCACGCGCTCACACAGCGACCTTTACAATGTATGAGAGATTTAACAGATGCTATAAAACTTATACTGAAATAGTATAAGCTTCTTTTAAATTTTAGGTAAGTATTTCTGGTGGTAACTTCTATTATATTCTATAGAAGAGTAATATAACACGCTGGAGCACTTCAGAGATATTTTTCAATGACATAAAAAAAAAAAATTTATTTGTATCACTTTTCTTGCCGGGGTGAGATATTGTGATCTCCTCATCAACAAAAATCAGCAATATCTTGTTGACGAGATACCTCGACGTTAGCAAAATTTGTCAGATCTTGATAGGCGAGATATCTTGTTAAAACAAATTGTAGAGTTAATCCTCCTGACGCTTTTCTCGACGAGGTATCTCGTCATTAGCACAACCTACCCGATCTTGATGGACGAGATATCTCGTCAATGGAATAAAAGTGACCAGATCTTGATTTCCTCGTCAAAACAAAGTAGACAATTTCTTAATGCCTAAACATTAACAGAATTCATCTGATCTCGATTGACGAGATATATAGTCGAAACTACTTGGAGGTTAAGAAAGAGATGATTCCTAACACAGAGTTTATGGGGAAAATGCATGAAGCCGTAAACGCTTCCTGTAAGTGGCATATAGATGAAATATGCAAAAGCGAGGAGTTTGGATGGGACCTGGTGAGTGGACATTATAGCGTTTTGTGGTGATAAAGTAGAGGGAATGATCTTCATTCCAGGCAATTTCGAAAACTTCGCGATGTAATAAAATAAATATTATGGCAAATGTCGTGGATATGAGATCCCTTCCGTGGATTGGAAGCTAAATTTTTTCTCGCCAAATGTACTCTAACTTTCAAAATGGAGTTCGTAAAAAATTAAATTACAACTATCGATGCATAGTAAATTCAGTACTGGGAATATCTCAATTCCTTTTCAACTCTTTTGTGCTATTAAAGAAGACAGTACCTTTACACACAAATTTCGTCTACAAGGTTATCGTTATTGAAATCTTTCACACAATTATATGGGAAGCATCCTAATGCTTCTATATATTGCACACAAAATTAAGTGTTGGTTCAGTGATCGCACCGTTATTTGGCAAATGTTATTCCCAGACTTATAGAACCTACTCCGGTCTACTCATGCTGAACGCGTAGCTAGTAACCATTCGGGTGTTTGAAATAACCCGATAAAAAAATTCGTCAAAATTGTGATTCATTGCTCTGGTTCCTTTAATTCTGTTTCGTCTTCAAGAGTGTTATAAAATATAAGTAAACGTGCTATCCTTTGTGCTGAATTTGTAAGCATTTTATTTGCTTAAAAAATTATAACATTACATTCAATAAAGTAAAGTATTAAAATTAAGCTACACACAAAACAATGAAGCGTTGAATTAAAAAAAAAACATTCCATGGTTTCAAATTTGTTCTAAATTTTATTTCAGGTTACACAGGTTACTAACGAACATTTTAACTTCCACGTCTCTGATGGAAGAAAAATTAGTCTCCCTTGAGATCCGGGATACATAACTTGAAAATCGAATATATAAGGTGTGCCCAAATGAAAAGACAGCTTAGCTGTAGCGGCGTTGTATCAAATCCCAGTGAGTTAATGTGTTAGCCGATAGATGGCGTGGTTCTATTCCCAGTTGCACATGCGTAGTTAACGGCTTAGCATCAATATCCTCATTTTTGGAGAGTTGTTTCCGCAGTTCGTTGCATGATGGATTCCTCCAGATCAGCACAAAGAGCACCTATCCAATTTCTTCGCGCAGAAAGAGAGCATGCTTCACAAATGTATTGCAGGATGGGATAGTGCTTCTCCAGGACAGCGCTAGGCCACATGTGGCCAAGAAGATCCCCGAGCTTCTTGAAAATTTTCGATGGGAGGTCCTGCAACATCCTCCTTACGTCCCCGACATCTCCCCATGCGATTCCCATACCTTCGGCTCCTTAAAAAATATCTCTGAAAGGTCAGAGGTTCACCTGTGACAAGGAAGTGCAGGACACCATGGAAAACTGGATCCGTCAGCCAACCTGGAGTTTCTACACTGAAGCCATCCACTTCTTTCCTACACGCTGGGATCAGTGTTTCAATGTCAATGGCGATTACTTATAGTTGTACTGTTGCACATGAGCTGTATAATTATAATATTGTTATTAAAATTTCTTTACATATAACTGTAGCCTCCTTTTCATTTGGGCACACCTTATATTTCACCTTATCACCGGACACACAAGGTCCTGCCTTATTCTGGTTATCAGAGAACATTTTAATTTCAAAGGCTCCTCCCATGAGATCCACGACACAGTTTGAAAGCCTCTGGCTTAAGCCTCATTGAAAGCAAATTCCCGTATGCATTTCCAATACGGAACCTCGGACCATGAAACCCGAACGTCCCTCCCAGAGCGATCCCACAATCCCCGAATCAGCACCGGATTTTCACAATCCGGCAACTTCGTCAACACCCCGTCACAATCTGCATCGCTTTCCACCCGGCCGGACCCGGACCATCGCATGATTAGAGCACTGGCGAGAGCGGTTGAAGTTGATTTATGCTCGACTGTCTCTAATTAGCGCGTGTGGTCGACAGGGCCGACCATGGGCCTGCGATGAATGACCCGGAAGACACCTCGCGTGCTTCGGACTCATGCATCCTCTGTTAAGCCCCGTCAGCTCGATTTTGCTGTCGCGCGGGCACAGGTGGCACCGCGGGATTGAAGATTCCTCTGGTTGGGTGCAGTTTCCGAAAGAAACAATGATGCGTTGATTTTCGGGTGACTGGAATAGGAGGAGAGATATCGATGTTGGTAATTAATGTAGAACAGTGCATGTGGACTCAAGATTTTCCTCTCTATGGATATTGCATTGCTGGTGAATTTTGCATCGTGACATTGACAATGAAAATAGGGAACATAAAGGGTAAATCAATATGAAAGATGTTTTGAAAACACACACACACACACACACACATATATATATATATATATATATATATATATGCGTGTGTGTGTATTCTCTATACAAATCTGCACCGTTTGACCAATCCACACCAAATTTGGTACACTTATACTTTAGAACGCTGCGAAAGACAGGCTATTTCTTTCCTGCTTCAGACCAATCTGTAGTCATGAAAATTGGCCCATGGGTAGTCCTAAAAGTGCCTCTTAAAGACCCAATTTAGGTACTCTGATATCTACGTGAAGACAAAATTTTGAGGGCATGAATGTTGTAAACTAAGAATTAAGACGGTCGATGCAATTAGCTTGACAACACATAACCCATGCATTACGTAGTAAGTTATATATAAGCTAAGCAATAAATGTGGTATACATGTCCCTAAACATTCTTTTGGAATTTAAACTCTATTCAACCAAACTTCGCAATGTTATCTAAACAATAAAGCCTCGTGTCACCATACTCTTCCAATGCAATAAGGTTTAGCTTGTTTCATTGGAAGGTTATATTTACAAGGGGCTTTTCATTCAACTAAACCTTGTTGAACCCTTTGAACAATTATTTATATCACGTTTCCAGCAAAATGAATCAGTGTGCATTATTGCAATACACGTGAAAGTGCATAACAAAAGTAAAAAATTATTTTTGCTTAAAATTTACTAAAAATTTCCTTGTTTTAAAAATATTTCAATGCTATAAAATTCCTACTCTCGAAAGTTTTAATTTCAAAGAAAACATTTTTTCTTTGCAGTTTTTCTCATAATTTTATGCATGGATTTGCATTTACTAATGTTATTTATTTTTCCACAAATATTTTTTTATATCACACACAATGAAAAACTGTAGAAAACAGTCGTAATTGATTTTATCATTTACTTAAAAATTAACAATTCTTGTATGCCCTTATTCCATGTACGAAGTTATCGAATGTATCAAAAAACAACCACTTAATGTTTCAAATTTCTGTATTAATTACAAAGAGAGGTTTAGCTTTTTAAATGCACTGGTAGTTATGAAAAACAGAAAATGAGTAAAACGCCTTTATAGTCTCAAAGTCGGTTTCAAACCTGACATTCGATGTAAAAACAATTTTTCTATCATATTTACACATATTTTATGTAACAGACACAGTGAAGAACAGTAAATAACAATCGTAATTAATTTTATCATTTACTTAAAAATCAACTATTCTTCTAAACTCTTATTCCATGCACAAAAATATCTTCTGCATTATAAAAACAACCAAAGTTTTAAATTTCTGTTTTAATTACAAAGAGAGCCGTAGTATTTTAAATACACTGTATACATGAAAAACAGAAAATTGAGTAAAATGATTTTCCAGTCTAAACGTTAGTCGGTTACAAACTTGACATGAGATGTAAAACCTTTTGGTCATTTTTAGGGTATTGTAAATCTTAATAGTATACATTATACCTCTTATAATCAGGACCTAATACAATAATTTTTGGTAGTAAACTCAAAAATCGATTGAGACTCTGTTTTTAGCCATTTTTTTTTCTGTTGAAGGAACAACGTTTTTCATCTGAAATAAAATTCCAGTTTCGAAAATGTAAACGAAAAACAAAAGATGCAAGTCAATTCTGATCTCAAAAACATGTATTCTGTCAGCTTCGAGACACATTGAAATTCTGAAAAATCGCTCGACAACTGGAGGTTCAATTTATTCGACTTAAGCCTTGTGACACGAAACGGCTGCGAGATCGTGAACATTCGTGACATCGATGAAGGATTTCCGCTGCACTTCATAATCGATATAACTTCCACCAGGATCGTCGCCGAGCGTAAAAACATACCCAAGAGCACTGGTACTGTACGAGATACAGGGGATCGATTTGAATGATGAGAAAAAGAGAAATGGCAAGAACGGAAAGAACGTGGAGAGATAAAAAGAAACCTTAGAGAAGAACCAAGAAAATTACGCGCATGCGCTGTGTGAGCGGAGCCTGCAAAATTTATGATCCTATCAAGCCAATGGATGTCTAAGTCGTAAAAAAAACATTTGCTTTTCACGTAAATTTACTCGAAACTTTCTTCGAGGAAATGTCATCGTTGGAACGTTTTGTTATTTTGCTGAGCAAGCGATCTCTGGCTGGAAATTTTTGTCACATATTTGCCGTGTTGACTTTTGTTTATCAGGTTATTCTAACTTTGTTAAAAACGAGACGGCTCATGTGTTCTCAGCGCGGCATTCTCGCTGTCTGGAGACTCGAAACTTTATTTTTCTGTTCAAACTGTTTTCCTTTTGGCATGACACTGCGTAGGTAAATATTCAGTTCCCCGGGTCACAAACAAATAAACAAACAAAACGGATAGACTTTCGCGACTGCCAATATCTAAGTGGATCGAATATTTTGCAGCAGGAAATTCAATTTACGGTTCTGTAAATATAGTGAACAGCATTTACAATTTAAGTCACGAACTGACGAAGGATACATTGTAATACAACTATAGGCTGTTTATAAAATGTTTCGTTTGTCTGGTTTAACAAGTGAAACCTTTTTCTTACATCTGCTGGAAAGTATATTTTACCTTCAGCACCTGAAGCTTTTTCGATTGAAGAGCATTTCTACAAATATCCCGATACTTTATTTAACTTTCTTTTTTCGCTTTCTGGATAAATTATTTTCAACGAGGAATTTTATCCATCAAGATCTGTTCAATTTTGCCTATGATGAGATATCTCATCATTACGAATGCCTAATGATGAAGACAGTGCCATTTTTTATGATGACGAAATTAAGATCGGGTCAGCTTTGTCTTATGACGAAATATTTCGTTCAACAAGATTTGGTCATTTTTGCAATTAATAAAATAACTCGTCGAGACAACTTTCATGACGGTTAAGCAGCAGCGTCAAGAAAAGATCTCGTTTAAAAAGGTCAACTAAAAATATATAACCAAACTCATATTAATTAATCTATCTATATAAATAAGAATGGAGTGTTTGTTTGTACATTCAATATTTTCGACCCATTTCAAGTTTTCTATCCGTTTTGGACCCTTCTGATGACGAATCCGCCTTTTTCTCGTTTGGTGTCTGTCTGTCTGTCTGTCTGTCTGTCTGTCTGTCTGTCTGTCTGTCTGTCTGTCTGTCTGTCTGTCTGTCTGTCTGTATGTTGTGCCCTATACACGTCCACGCGGTTTAAGATATTTTCATGGAAATTTGCATACAGTGAGTGCTTATCTTCATTTAGTGAGTGGAATTGGTTGGGAAAGTCTGTCTGTCCGTCTTTCTGTTCTATGCTCGATTTTTTGTTTGTGTGTTTGTGTACGCATCACAAAAATTGTATTCCAGATATTTCATTACAATGTATTTTATTTTATACACTATCTATTAATGTAGTGAATGCAATATTAAACATTTCTTTATTGTTATATTTAGATGAGTTTCATGCTAAAACACCTGAGTAAGTATACTTCAATCAACCATAATTTGGTAGTTTTGGAAAAATTCGAATGTCTATTGAATATTACGATTACTTCGAATGCTTTACCAGAACTGCTAAAAAAGTAATTATTCTTCAAAAAATTATATTTTTTTAATGGAATTTCAGTTCTGATACTTCACGTATTTCGAGTCTTATTTTTGTTCTTTGCGCAATGAAAACGATTTCGGAATATTTGAGACAGACGATATTTTTCAACGAAACGAGAATGAACAAGAACGCGTGAGCAGTGATATTTTCTGTTTCTTTCGCTCTGAATTAATTTCACATTTCTAAATTTTGTGCACTTTTAGTTGTAAATTGTGGCAACTGTGCGAGATCAAGAGATAAAAATGAATCACAAATTAATATCTTTAGAACAATTTTTCCGACATCTTTTATTTTGTTCTATTTCACTGTTTTCTGTTTTAAATATTTATTATTTTAATAAATGTGTTTTCCTTCTCATCACACGCAACAGCACCACAAAGTATAAGACTTAAAAATGTTAGGTAAGTCAGTATAAATTTTCAGTAAATTTTAAGTGTAGTTATGCCATTATTGAAAGAATAATGCCGTTATTGAAAGAATAATAATGTTTAAAAATCCAAACTAGAACTTTTTCCAACATTAAAAAATTCGTTTTAATAATGACAGGAGAAGATTGCAAAATTTCACAATGTCGCATACCGGAGGCAAGAGTGCCACAGGTAAAAAAATGTTGTTTTGTTGACTATGAGTGCGAGAGCACTCGCCGTAAATCGTAATTTTAATTAATTGAGTTGAACATGAAAAGAACTTAAGAAAGGGAATTCCAAATCTCCCTCAAAATCGTCTTTTATAGTAGTAACCTTAGTATCACCTATCGTCATTTTGTAGCTTTGTCATACATCAATTGTGCGATGTATGTAAAATGCATTACATGAATGGATATGCATGTGTAGGATTTGTGTCCAAAGTAAGTTGTAGAAAATATAAAGATGGCGAAAGGTGTTAAAATAAATTTTTACTCTACAAAAAACGTAAGTCATTATATATTTTGACTATCTTTTCAATCTAGAGTAAAACAATTCAAACCGAGTAAGGTCGGGTATTTTGCTAGTAACCAATATAATAACAGTTAAAATATTTCCAGGTTCATGGAACCAGATAAAAAATTCTAATTGTTAATTATTATAATGTAACATTTGTTTTGACACACAAGGAATGCTCATGTTCCGAATCATGGTAATCAAATGCACGTACATTAGCCATAATATTGGTAGAACCACGTCGGTGATTGTCATCAATCATGTACAGATAGCAGTGGTTGCAGTCGTCCTGGTAGCTGTGTGATTAACGCTCTAGCCTTTGTTTCATAAGTAACTACGTTCAAATCCTGCTATACAGCATGGATCTTCATAGTGGGTCAAAATCCACTATAACCAAGAATACCAAACATAAACAAGAATACCACACATAATCAAGACTTCCACACATAACCAAGACTACCACACATAACCAAAATTACCACACATAATCAAACATTACTATATTTAGTAAGGTACACCTCTGACATCATCACACAATAACACATTGTTGTGTGAGATTTATATTGATTTCAATTAATGTAGTCAATTAGTTTCGAATTTCATATGTAAAAAGAATAGCTGCAATGTATGGAGGAAATCAATCCGATCAATGTCGATGAACTCTTACACTCTTTTTGGTTATTCTAAAATTGGTTGCAGCCGGCCAAGGTAACATGTGCTTAGACTCTAACCCTCGATTCAACAGGCTTTTGGTGCAAATCCTGATATATAGGATGGATGCTCGTATAGGTTCAAAATCCACTTTAACACTCTTGGTGGATATCTCAAAGATGAGATAACCCTTTTACCTTGCCCTTACTTTTTCATTATTCATATTTATATCTGTAGTAATTGTTTCTCGAGTTTGAGTATAGGGCCATAAAATATTAACACCCCAAGTGGTTTAGATTTGGTTCATTTTATCTCTGCCATCAAGATTCGACCAAGTTTGCTTTAGACAAGATATCCCGTCTTCTTGATATTCCCGATTGTGCGCTGATGACGGGAAAATCAAGATATGATCGACTTCTTTTCTAATCACTTGATATCTCATCCATCAAGATCTGATCAATTTCTTACCTAATGATACCTCATCCATCAAGATCACGTCATTTTTGCTAATGACGAGATAAATCATCGAGATATAACCACCAGGAGGGTTGAGAGATCCAAGAGATTCGAGCACTTAAGAGTTGGTACCATGTTTCCGGGAATGGCATTGCGTTTTATTGTCAGACCAAGTTTCCTTGTGCATTTGGCTCTTCCCAACTTGCGTAACCCTATGTCATCCCACTAGCAGGAGGATTCAACTTGCTCATCGGGTATAAGCAATGCAGGTTCAACATCTACAAATTGATGGGCATCCTAACAACAAGGGATCGGGACCTCATAGCAACAACACATTTTTGGTGGCTCGTAAATATTTGCCAGCCTTTGAACTACCCAAGATCACATTTATAACATGGCAGGCTTTCCTTTGTGAGAGTCTGTTACACCGTGATAAGATCCCTGACCTGACAAATGTAATACTTTAGATCTATCACATAAAAGGGACAGCAGACGCATTCCCACCGAAGCCAACTAAACTGGGGAATAAACTATTTTTAATGACGTACTATATTGGTGGACCGTGAAGATAACGACGGGACTCTCCTGATGGGTTATCTGTGCTACCTACTATATATTTCCTGTAACACCACAACAAGATCCATGACAATCTCCTCTGCCTTGTAAATATATGTAATACTTTCGATCTCTCATGTAAAACGGCCATCAAACTCCTTCCCATAGAAGCCAACTATGAGCCGCGGTAGCTCATTCAGTAGAGTGTCGGGCTCGCATCAGAAGGGTTGTGGGTTCTGTCCTCGACGGAACCTACAATTCTGATGATTGCGAGATCGGCGCTTCGACCTAGCTAAAGACCGTCGTGTTCACTAATGGTGACTGGGGCACGTTAAATAGGTCGTAGTCACAATGTCCCTCATGTTCCCATACCAAATGAATACCTCTGGGGGTATCTGATCGGGGTTATCGGCCTCTAATTGGGATCTAAATTATGATATGTGTGAATGAATGGACGTGTGAAAGGGATCATCCTGTAAAACGGATGTGTCATGTATGTCGAGCAAAGTCGGTCTTCCTCCCAATGGGGCTCAATAACATGGAAGGCGCACCCCCCTCGCATCTTGCCGTTTTCGACGGGCCTGGCACTCCTCTGGTCTGCCAGTGTAGTCATCAGAAACAACAACAACAACAGAAGCCAACAAAACTGGGGAATAAACTATTTGTAATGACATACTAAACTGGTTAAACGTAAAGATAAGGACGGTACTCTCCTAATGGATTATCTGTGCTACCTATATCTTTTCTGTCACACCGCAGCAAGATCCCAGGCGATCTCCTCGCCTTGTAAATATATGTTCTACTTTCGATCTCTCAGATAAAAGACTAGCAGATCTCTTCCTATGGAAGTCTCTACTAAACTGTGGGATTGTCACAAGGATAAGGAGAGGGCCTCTCGTAATGGGTTTTCTGGGCTACCTATATCTGGACGGTAACACCATGGTGATACCCATGGCTATCTTTTTCTTTGTAAATATATGTACCTTGACTATCTCTCACATAAAAGGGTCAATAGACTTTATTACTATGGAAGCCCTAAGGTGTTGAATCCCTATATAGATAAGTAAAAGGCTGTCCTGGTGGGGCATCTGTATACCTATATCTGTCCTGTAATCGCCAGGGTGAGATCTCTGACAGTCTCCTTGCCTTGTAGATATTTGTAATAATTTAGATCTCTCTCGTAGGCGGAACAATATACTCTCCACCATTGCCTACAAAAATTGGTGAATCCTCATAAGGATAAAAAAGGGGCTATCCTAGTTGGTTTACCTAAGCAACTAATATTTGGCAACCCATATCAGAGGTATAACTATAATTGTAATCACTCAGGAAGAGCCGAGTACCAATATAAAAATATTGAGTACAAGGGTTAGGTCTCTTAGGAGGTTGGTGCCTATTGGTTACAATCATAACATGCAGCCAAAAACATCCTTTAATAAATTATTATTAAATTACCTGTCGAAATTAAACCCGTTTTCACTTTTAACCTTGGTACCATAAAATTAAAGAATATGTTCAAGATTCAAATTGTTGATTCACATTTAGAACAATTAGTATACCCTGAAAATACCATACAGTATAGAGCCGCGGTAGCTCAGTCAGTAGAGCGTCGGGCTCGCATCGGAAGGGTTGTGGGTTCTGTCCTCAGCGGAGCCTGCAATTCTGATGGTTGAGAGATCGGCGCTTGGACCTGGCTAAAGACCGTCGTGTACGTTAATGGTGGCTGGGGCACGTTAAATCGGTCGTGGTCAATAAGTCCCCATGTTCCCAAATCAATAAATCTGGGGGTACCTGATCAGGGGGTTATCGGCCTCTGATCGGGATTTAAATTAAGATATGAGTGAGTGAGTGAGTGAATGGATGTATGAAAAGGACCGGATGTGCCATGTATGAAGAAGTCCAACCCTCCGGGGCAATGGCACTCCCAATTGGGCCATATATGGCATGGCCCGCACGACAACAACATCATACAGTATAATAGTAAAAAGATTCTGTTCCTTCGGGAAAAATAAATTAAAATTGAGAGACATGCAGGATATCAGTTATACAGATCAGAATGTCGTTCTTCAGAATGGCAGTATCAGTATATTTTGATAATTTTTTATCCAATCTGTGGGAAATTTAAAAAATTATAAGATTCCCATATATTGCTCATTTTCACCGTCTAAATCACCAAAAATTTCCACTCCCTCCTTCTGCAAACATTGAAGTTCTACTTGAATATTTCATTAAGCAGACTAGCGAATATTTGGGATAGAAAATATCGTGCATTTAAACGTTTCCCTTAAGGATTCTTTCTCAGGAACACCGACGTGTGCCTATTTGATTAAGGAATCCCTCCTTCAGAATGTAATGCACATTTTTTAAACCGGACGTCATTATACGTCCCAGAATTCATGTATACCTAACAGATTAATTTAAATTACCAGGGTTTAAATTTTTACGCTCGTTGAATTGAGCATCGCTCTTTTCCCGAAGGAAAGCGACAGAAAATGATAGGGAAGTTTTTAGAGAAGATAGGAAAGTTGAAACGAGAAAAATTAAATCTATGAGAATCCTTGCCTGAATTACCATACTAAACGTTTTATTCTGTAATGGGCATTAAGGAATAAAAGCGAAAGATTTCGAATGAGTTTTAATATCCCCACATGATATTTAATTAGCCAATGATATTTTGTTTTAATGCTGGCATTAGAAAAAGTATTCCAGTGCTAGTTACTGAAATGGAATTTTGTGAATCCTTTCGTTTGAAAGTAATTAGAATATCTAATTACGGGCAGTTCTGGTTGGAAGAAAGTAATGGATCTATTTGTGCCGGTTTGTACATAGCGATCTTAAATTCACAATAGTAATAAATAACTATACTTGCTTCTAGAACAAATAGGAAAGATATTTTATAAGATGCCAATGAAATATGATGTTGTATGTGAATTATTTCGTTTGAAACTAATTACAGAATTTAAATCCACAGGCTGTTTGGAAGAGTAATGAATTTATTTGACGGTTTGTATATTCAACTAGTTACCACCGTCCTAGCCTAAGCCATTCGGTGCATCGCCACGTAATGTTGAACCACGGTCAGATGACGAGGCAACATCTGAGCTGGCACCCCACTCTCCAAACTTCCATACACCCCAACGGGTGGATTTCGTCGGTTTGTATATACCTATCTTAAAGTGACAATAGTAATAAATAAATCAATATACTTGCTACTAAAACAAATAAGAAATATTGCACGCAATGTGTAAAAGGTCGTATTTCTAAAATCTTCGTTTATCAGGGATGCAAACAAACTAATGGTTTTCCTTATGATTTGATTCTATTATTATTATAAACATTTGATTGTAACTTTTATTGGATCAGCTTATGACATAAGAGATTTTGCCACCAGGTGGAAGTCACAAAATGTCACATATAGCAATAATAAAAGAAAAAATGGAATCATTGACACGCGACCTTTAGAACTTTGAGTGACGATCTTTTGTACTATGTTTTAAAATATTGAAGACTAAAGACATTTGACGTAATTAGTTATTAAATTATTAAATAGGAATTAAACCTCTCTTAGAGTCACAAGATTTCCGAATAGTGTAAAACATTGCTTACTCTCCGCCACGACACACATGATGACAACATAAGCACATTTATTGGTTGAGAGAACACTAGGAAATATTATGTTGTTCCAGTTCAAAACTGGTAACAAGTCATTCAGGGTAGACTATGGGTCGCAAAACGAAAAAAATTCGTGTGAACCGTTCTGAGGGCTAATCTAGAATTATTTACTAATTTATTTTAATTTGCGATCGACAAAACATCTAACATCGGTGACAATGTACATCAAAAACAAATCGAATTAAAATAAAATGAATAATTTATCGACAAAGATATTCAATTTTATCGAAGGGACACTTATTCATAATTTAACCAACGTAAAAATACGCTTAAGATACATGGTTCAAACACTGAATATAAAATAATGCAACTCGATACTCCTTTATACGTTCTTTTTAAACGATCCATGTGCAAAACTTGATTGCACTTAATCGTTCCTTGAATCGTACTAACGTTTCTTGAATCTGTTTAAATTAACTATTACAATAAATTCAAATATTTTATTATATTTACAAGATAGTAATGGATATTTATTAAAGAATATGAATTTTTACAAGAAATGAATAAATCGAGCTCTTTGAAAAACTCTCTAACTATAACTGAAATATGAAAATTATATGCGATCGAATGGTTAAGGTTCAATACATTTGCAACTTTAATCGCACTTCACAAAGTTTTCTTATATGTTATATTTATTTTACATTTATTATTTACATTTTATAGTTATTATATATACAAATAATAAATATAAAATGTAAATAATAAATTTAAAATATATAAATTTAAAATATAAATAATAAATATAATATATAAATAATAATTAATATATATAATATATGTTAGATAACTTCATGTTTTTTGGTGGCAAGTCGAAGTGAATCAATGCGGCTCTTGTTTCTTAACACGTCTGCAGCCCTGCTCTATTTGTAAACTCATTACTATCATGCAATTATTTGCTAGAAAGGTACAACATTTTCCCCATTCATTTGTTATGGCATTACATGTTAAGTGGAAATAATTGTTGCAAATACATTCCAATAACGTGTTATTGATGTCAAAATTTCCAACGCAATTTGTTCAGTTTCATAAATATTATGGAGGATGACAAATTTATCGATATTGCTCATCGGTTTTGTGCTCCTTTGCTGAAGCTAGAACTGGAAAATGAAAAATACCGCCCGGAAATATTTCATCTGTTTTCATTGTTGCACTTTTGCGTATTTATTGCATGAACTAGAAGAAATCGAAGCTGCTTTGTTTATGTTGCTCGCTTCTCATCTTTCGTTGCTCGTTTATTTTTATTGAAAATGTGTGGCAGAATTTCTGTTTTGCATGCACTTTTTTATCACTCATTGCACTAGAAATCGGGAAAGACTTGAACGCTGTTCTGAAAACATCAATTTAAGTGAAACATGCGTTTTGCATGACACATTTTACGTCACGAAAAATAAATATTTTATCGAACTGTAATTTTTCATCCAAAGTTTAAGGGATAAACGATAATGCGTTCATTTATTGACTTGAGCTTTTACCTATATGACGTGTACAATGGTTCATTCTAGACAAAGAATGCGATCGTAATTGTTAGAAAATGATACATTAGTTTCTGTGTCGCAGAATGATTTGTTTCGACTTCTTTTCTTTCACAGCAGATATATATTTTATGTTGCAATGAGGGAATATATTTCAATTGTTTGATTACATCTGCCAATTCTGGTGCCGGATGACTGTGCAATTTGAATGTACCGACATATATTTTGAGAAATATGATTCAATTGTCAGCAACAATTTGCACGTTTAACATTCGTTTGCTTTGTGGTATTTTATGCTTTTGCAGTGTCATATCAACGGATTTTTTTGTTCGATGGTGTTCATAAATAAATAAACTTCAATCTATGATTATTTTGAGGCTCCGCTAAGAAATCAGCTGATCTCAATCGAGTTCACAACTTCTTGATACGTATTAAGCTCGCCAGGGGGTATGACTACTGTACCCAAAAGTATATATGGTAATCTACATGGATGCATTTCTCACCAATTCAGGCATCGGATGGATCGGTAAAGTCAGTAAAGGTCTTTCATAAAGCGGGAAATATGGTTCAATTGTCTGCAACAATTTGCACAATTAACAGTCGTTTGCTTTGTGGAATTTTGTACTTTTACAGTGTCATATCGACAGATTTTTCTGTTCGATGGTGTTCATATATAAATAAACTCCCGTCTCTGATTATTTTGTGGCTCCGCTTAGAAATTAGATGATCTCGATCGAGTTCGCTACTTCTTGATGAGTATCAAGTATGGAAATTATTTGAATCTTAGATGGCGCTGGCATTGCTGACGTCATGCAGTTTCCTTTTCCCACACATACAGCTTTTGTCAGTTGAAGTTTGAACCTTGATTTGAATAGAATAAGAAAGCGTTCTTAATTTGATTAATTTGAATTAATGTTTCGATTGGCATTAATATGTATTATTTTTCTATATCTGTAAATAATCTAAAAAAGTAATTAAACTTTAATCTAACTGAAGAATCTCCAATCGTCATTTTTGTATTGTTCTAAAAATACCACTGAACCAAATGATATTTGAAATCCCGTCATTCTGCGTGACAGAGCTCGACAGGAGATATGACTACTGTACCCCCAAAGCATGTATGGTAATCTAAATGGATGCATATCTCACTAATTCAGGAGTCGGAAAGGAATCCCAGCAAAAGTCGCCAATTGTGAAAGCCATTATTTAAATTTCAGTCTATTCCAAATTAACAAATACACTCGTTCAAAACCATTCAAATTAACCTTTCTGATGGTAACCTCTACGTGATGTCATGTCCCGTTTCAATAGCATCTTCCACGTATATAACAGTACAACAGTGTCGAATTCGCTACCCTCCGGTTGATATTCAGCGACTTTACGAGCAGCGTTGCCACGATCCCCAAAACCTAGGGAATATGATGTTTTTTCTCGGGTTACCTTCAATATTACGTGTTTACGTCCTTCACTTTATTAGAATCCGTGGCTATTTTTTTGACGTACAAGCCCCCAAAATGAGGATGCAGAAATTCTGTTTCGAAACAGAAATATGCAAAGAATTCCCATTTCCCCATTTTCCAGAATTCCTCGGTTTGTTTTCGCTCGGTGTTGCTACTTGTTTATGCAATATGAAAATTGAGAAGTGTACATTGATCGATACATTTGAGGTGTAGTGGATGAGTTTTGGGTGAGATTCCTAAGCACAATAGTTTATTTTGTTGAGAAGTTTACTCTCGTGTAGAGACTGCACATTTGAGTGGGTCAATCCGACCAATCGGTCCATTGTGCAAGGTGCTTGCTGGCTTCTAGATCGAAAGATTCCTGGTTCTATTTCGGAGTAAGGCATCAATGTTTGTTTGTCTTGAATGAATGTAATGTATATTTCTAAACGTGTTATTCCTAGCGTAAGTAGTGTGTATGGTAGGTATAAGCGTGAACCCGAACGCCGTGGTTAACTAGAGTAACGCAAAGTGCTCCACAGTTCCGAACTTGTAGTGCAATAATGAATGATGATCAATTGACCAAAAATTAGAATGGAAAAAAGGTGGGTCGAAGCAGTTACAATTCAACGCAGCAAATTAAAACGAAAAGCATTTGACCGAGCACGTCGAATGGAAAAAGTATTTCGGTTTTAAAATTAAAATAGTATCTCAACATAGAACAATTCTCAAATTCTGATGATTTTATTAGTCAGGCTCTCTTACCGCACACTATCTGAAATCACTCCAGAACAACGGTGTTTCCATGCAAACCACCCAAAGCCTTATGAAATTAAACTTTTCAGTGCTCTGGTTTTTACGAGTGAATTCCTTCTCGTGTCACTAACTCTTATTTTTCGCAAAATAGCATTTCAGTGTAAGCTGTAAATTATAACATGGAGAGTGAGTAGAACACCATTACCAAAAAATATCTCCCCCTAAAGAAAGTCATAAATATATATATATATGAAATATCAGTAATTGGAGGCAGTTAAGCACACAAGATCACTTAACCCAAACATTAGGTTGTATGGATACCAAAAAACGAGACAGGAGCACGAACTTCTAGGAGGTGAAATCCCTTGCCTCCCACGCTCTACAGCAAGAGTCTGGTCCACCCTAAACCTTACGAGTAGGTTACAAATATACGGATAAAATTCCAACATTAACCTAGACTGGATTAATCCTTCACGGGATCTCGACTAACAATCTCGTCCATCCAGATCACATCCGTTTTAATAATGATGAGTTATATCATCAAGAGAAAACTGTCCTACTAATCCCAAGGGAATGAAAATTGAAGCAGGGAAAACAAATTTCCTTTGCCAAGAACTGGAGACAGTGCGGAACAGGTTTTTGCATCAGAGGCTAGCCACTACAAAACAGTTTTCAATGAGAAAAACCATCGGAAGTGATCAGTTTATATTGGACATGATGGAAAGGAAGAAACGGATAGATTAGTTAAAGAGGAGACCACAACGGAACATATACATCAAGAGATGTACCAGAAGTCACTGCAAATAGGAAACTGGCTACTATGCAGGTGGCAACATGAATGGGACTTGGGGAACAGGTAGAACAGTTCATAAGAAATTGCCAGAAAGAGAATCACCGAAATCAGCAAGTTGAACAAGGAAAGGGAAACTTCATTTTTCACAAAACATGGTGTATTTCCATCCTTTCTGCAGAGATTTTTAAGAAATCCTTTGCGCCTGTTTTGCAATTGACACACCTCTGCAAAAAACCACAGTCTGCTCCCTTACAGTACCACGTCCTGGGAATACCAGCTGATCACCTTAATCCTCTTAGTGGTTGTTTCGACTATGTATCTTGCCTGTAGCAAAACTTACATAGTCTTGATGGGCGAGACGTATCGTCATTTGAATAAAACTGACCAGATTTTGATATCGTCTTTATTAAATAATCTGTAAAATCTTGACGACGAATTACTTTGTAAACTTATAACCAGCAAAATCAGTCGTATCTTGATGTGCGATACATCTCGTCGAAACCATTTGAATGGTTTAAAGCAAGTGACTCAGAAATAGTACTCAAAGACTTGAGGATCACAATAACTGTATGATGAAGTTAAAAGAAACATCAGGACATGATAAGCCTAAGTGATTGGCATTTGCTGTCATGATGTAAATGATAAGACGGATGGATTATTAAAAGAGGAAACGCAGACTGTCTATATATGTACTTACAAAGCAATATAATAGTGTGCTGTAATACATAACGATTTGCAGAGACATATCACCAAGCAGGCATACTCTGTTCATCTCAACAAAACTCATTCAAACTGGTTCAGTGTCTCATGACACTACATATGGAGGTGTGTGTTGCTGTTAGGGATCTTCCCTAGGTTAGCACCCCTCTATTTCATGGCACCACAGTTTTAATATCACTGAACCTTATTAAGCAAGTTTCGGATGGGGGGTTGGGGTTTTTATCGCACAAGGTCCATACTTGGCAAAGCTACTTCAAATACAAGACAACGTCTATAAATGTATAAACTACAGCAGACGCAATGAAAATAGATAAAATATCTAAATTACCTAACCAACAATACAAAGCAGATTTAAAATACGTGCTAATTGGCAGACGCAAAACAAGGAGGAGGAACTATTTATTAAACATTTAATCAGATGAATAACCAATGCGAAGCAAGAACTACCGTCGTTATAGCAACATATATAGTGATAATTAAAAAAAAATTGAAGCATGGTCACGCAATCAATTCAATTTAGTTACGCAGATAAAAAGACATGACAGATCAAAACGCTCTCTGGAATTTAATTTATTTTAATGCTGTGTAAAAATATAAAACAATTTCGGTGGGATTGTAGCATGATTTGAACACGCACCGTCTAGATCACGAAGGCTGCTAGTGCAACGGACAAATCTAATAAGCCACGAAGCATATTAGGAAGTTCAATGTTTAATCCCATAAAGGTTTAAATTATTTTTATTTGGGTATTTTTAGCACACATCACAGGAATCCAAAGTTTAAATGATATCCTTCGTTCCACCACCAATGAAAAATATCTACACAGATTCTTCCAGCGTGTGAGGAGACTTTACCATTACATGAACTCTTGCTCACTTTGCAAATTAAACTTTCCTCCACAGAGCGCCCATTTCCTAGTGTGTGTTTTTCTTAATCAAAAAGGCATTAAAGATGCACTAGCGATGAAAAAGTGGACCGGAATAACAAAATGGCTGATAAAGGAAAGCAGGAAAGAACGAGCCAAAATGCAAAAAAGAATCGAAGCTGCCGTCCTTTCAAGATAAATGGCGCTTTGGCGTGTGAGGAGTCTTCTGAATCGACTGTAAAAACTTTGAAGCTTGGCTTCACGCGATTGACCACACAATTTCTTCTTTCGTGCTGCATATTTTTTATTTCTTCGGACTTCATAAAAACAAACTATTTCTCTCTTCGGAGCGGGAACGAACAAGAATTGCAACATGATATCGAGTTTACGTCCCCGTTCGATGCAATGTATAAGCTATGGCGATACCTTTTGAGGCCGTGATCGAAACACAAATTGTTGAAATTCATCTTTACAGCTTGAATATATTAACACAGATATATTTTATGGGTTCCATATTCTTGGTTTAGTAGCACATAATTCCTCTTTTTGGAAAACGTAAGCCATTTCTGCAGCTGTGTGTGTGAGTGTGTGTGTGTGCGTGTGCGTGTGCGTGTGTGCGTGTGCGCGTGTGCGTGTTCGCGTGTGTGCGTGTGTGTGCGTGTGTGCGTGCGTGTGTGCGTGCGTGCGTGCGTGTGTGCGTGTGTGTGTGTGTGTTCTCTATACAAATGTACACCAATTGACCAGTCAACAAGACATTTGGTAGACTTATACTTAAGAACACTGCGAAGAACATAAGCTATTTCTTTCCTTTCTTCAGACCAATTTTAAAATCTAAAGTTTATTTTTCTGCAATAAATGGACATGGATAATTAAACACGTTCTACAGGGCTTATGTATGAGTTAACACAGGAAAATCTCACGGTCATATTTTAGCTGTCGTCGTAGGAAACACATATGAGTTATCACAGAGAAATGTCGCGATCATATTTGAAACCCGAGCTACGCCGGGTTATTCAGCTAGTAAAAAATGATTTCCCAACGAATAATTTTTCCGTTACAAATGGTTTCGATGAGGTATTATGATGTTATTATGGTATTATATTATTCGATGAGGTCCATTAGAATTGCTTGATTGTTTTAAGATTTTATGGTGAAAAATGTCATGTTTGGCCAAGCTGCAACAAACACAATACAACGTCAAGTAAAAAATGAAGTCATGAAAGGAAAATGAAGAGAGATTGGGGAACAGAATAGAGGGAGGAAATCAGAAAAAAATCGCTTGGGTATCCCGGGAGCTGGTACATTAAGATCTGAGTAATTTTGCTAATGATGAGATATCTGATCATCAAAGTTTCGTTAGTATTGCTAATGACAGGATACCTTGTCGAGACAACTCCCAGTGGGGTTTGATTCAAAGTAAATAACTATTTGAAATCCATTTTCCCTTAAATTCATTTTCCTGCCGAAATTGGACATCCGATACTGTTTCAAAATTGCAAGGTGGCCTCCTTGAGTATTTCCCTTCTGAGCTGTTATCAGACCGCCACCTATAACTTCCGTGGAACTTCAGTTCGACGTAAATTTGACTACCTTCCTGCTAGAATTCGAAGCAATATAGCGATGAAACTGATCTACAGGTTGTTAGGTATTTTCATTAACGTCGCACTGGAGCAACACAACGCGCTATCGGCAACAGTCCGGGAATATTTGAGGCATAGGTAGACTTAACGTGCACCAGTCCGTTTTGTACACAACAGTCTTTGGTTGCATTCGAACTCGCAACCCTTCTGTTACTAACCCACTACATTCCCAACCAAGCTACCGCTGACCAGTAGTCTACAGGATTCCATCAAGCATATTCAGCAGGTGGAAGCTCCTATTACATACACGTACTCCATTCAAATAGCTGGATAACTCAGTGTTGCTCGGGTTTGAAACATGACCGCGACCTTCCCCTGTGTTAGCTCAAAAACACAAACCCTGTAGAACATGTTTCCTATCGCGACAACTAAAATATGGCAGCGACATTTCCCTGTGTTAACTCAAATATACAACTTGTAAAACGTGTTTCCTTGTCCATGTCTATTTTTATTGTAGAAAAACAAACTTTAGATTCTAAATTTGAGGCTTTGAGAGGCACTTTAAGGACTACCTGTGTGCCAATTTTCATGGCTACAGATTGGTCTGAAGACAAGAAAGAAATAGCCATGTTTTCTACAGTGTTCTGTAGTATAAGTGTACCAAATTTGGTGCGTATTAATCAAACATTGTAGATTTGTATAGAGAATATATACATACATCCTTTTATATATATAGACGCTCTGACTCCGTGAACTTACTTATTCCATCTTTTTTCTATATCAGTTTGAAAGATAGCAGCGAAATAAAATTTAGGAAGACTGACAATCCGGAAAAGACTTTTAATTCTTCTGGTGATCTTAAGAGTGATATACCGGAGAAAGTTAATATTACCGATACAATATTTTAAAAGGTGAAAGTTAAGTAAAAAGAGAGGAAACACTGTAGTTCCCATGAGGATTGGATCGGAAAATTTATCTAGAAATGTTCCGCTTACAAATAACGAAGATCATATTTTTCGAAATGCTCCGAAGTCTATGAGGGGGATTTATAGTGCAAACAAACCAGACGGAAAGCAATTTTACTTCCTGTTACCCAAATAATCTCGTATAAAATCGGGTCTACCAAAAATGGAGTTAACCTCCAGGTATTTAGAGTGAACAATTGAGTGTCAAAAGAAAATCGAAAGTCATTTTTGGCATTTCTATCGGCAACGTACAGAAATCGGTTTCAAGGAACAAGTTGGTGACGTCATATTCGGGATACGTACAGGAAGCACGTTCCGCAACGAAAACACTACCACCACCACGATGTAATGTCACAAATTATCCACACTTTTTTTTAAGCGATAAACACAAATGTAGGGCTATTGAGCATGCTAGTCATTTTCTACAGTCTCCTTCCTTTTTGATGCACCTGGACCAGCGGTCCTCAAGCTTGCGAATTCTCTCCAAGAAGAAGGTTTTTGGTGAGTTCCCCAACCATTTATGCACCGCTTCCTCCACTTCTTATCCCTCCAATTGGCAGAGAACATGCTACAATGTCTACTGTAACGCCGGTTTGCCAATTCGATCACCACCACTGAGGATTCGGCATTTCTCAAGCTTCGGTATTTCTCAAGCTTGTTGAATGCTCTCGTCAGTGGTGGTTACTGAAGAACGTCTCGCTCCTTTTTCGTGCACCATGCTTGTCCGGCCTCTTTTAAGATTCTCGATCCACGCATACGAACAGATACGTGTTAGATTACAGTCCCCTGTAAACCTCCGATGAGTTTTAGCCCCTGGCACACCTTCTGGTCATATAAATCCTATCATAGCTATTTATTCCTCATTGGTGTACACTGCTAGAGGAGCGGTCATTTTACACTGAAGCAGAAACAAGAAAAATGACGATATCAAGGTCAAACTTCGGTAATATGACCTCAGCAGTATCAACTCTAAGTACGCATGCGTAAAAAGCAGTGTGACAAGCCTAAAGATGTGTTATAGCGAAAGTGCGGATAATTGTTGACACCTTTTTACATTAAGCTTAACAGAAATAGACTCTTACTCTGATCTTGACATGTACAAAACGCTAACGCCCTTACGGGTTAATAATGTTCAACTCAACCAGGATTAAATGAAGATCATTCGACATGGACAGAATACATTGACAGCACCAAGAATTGACCATAATACATCACCATCGAAACAGATGGACGCTACACTGGAACGAATTTTAGTTTGAGAAAACTATTAGTAGCTCAGTCGATAAAGAACAAAAAATAAATGATGGGGGAGGTGGTTTAATTATACTTGGCGATGGGGGAGCAACACAATGGGCTATTGGCGACTGTCAAGGATTAATCCCGAAAGGTGAGTCCGACCAACCGATCTGGTGGTTAAGGTGTTAGCCTCTAGATTGGAAGGTTCCTGTTTAGAATCCGGGTCAGAGCATGGATGTTTGTAAGAGTAAGAGAAGTTTGGTGCACCTTAACTCTCTCATGTCTGAAAGTCCTCACGTTGGGTTGGTGCGTAAGTTTGGAGAGTGGGGTGCCATCTCAGGTTTTGTCTCGTCATCTGACCGTGGTTCAAAATTACGTGGGGTCGTCCTCGGATCTTTCCTTTAGGGGATTGATCCCGGATGGTTAATAGCCCGTTGTGTTGCTCTAGTACGATGTTAATCAAAATTACCTTACCATTACCTTACCCGAAGAGAGAGGTTTGAGATCCAGTTGTGTTGGTTCGGTATCACATAAATGAATTACTTTCCTACCTTTTTTAAATGACAAAATATTGCATTTGAATAGTCTGTTATCGTAAGAAAGAAGTTAAAAACAATTTTAATTATGTTTAAACTATTTATTGAATGATATTAGATATGTAGTGCAACTTCATTCGCACTGAATGAAACCAACGGGTTATTGGTGACGGTCCGGGATCAATCTCGAAGATTTATTGATTGAAAACAACGAGTCATGTTTACACTGAAGCAGAAGCAAGAAGCATGTTTTCCATGTTCAATCTAGCGGTTAACAGTTTCTTGACTCAAATAGCCCCTTAAAATCCGACACAAAGACATACGACTGTGGTTGTAATTGAATCAATGGGGTCTCCTACCTCTCACAGTCTGCAACAAAGCACATGAACTTATTCTTAGAAGATGATTGGTTGGGTTTTTTTCATGACATATGGGCCACATTGGGCCGAGCTTTGCCAAATCCAACTACTGTAATTTCCCCACTGTGTCGTGGACCAGAAGCTAGAGTTGATGAATGCAACGCAAAGTGAAGCTATGCAATTTCTGGAAGACCCCTCAAAGGAAAGCGGTGGCTTTAGTTTTTTGCGTCTTCCGCGAGTTGGCCGGTCCACGATGATTTATTTCCAGGTCGATATCGCGGCGAGCTGTGCGTGATTCGTCGGCCACGTGTCTTCCGAGAGTAAGTATCGGATCGCAGTTACGCTTGACCTCGGTCAAGCTACGGAGCGGCCGTGCCTCCCTGGTCACCCATGGGTCCGAGCACCCGGGGTGGAAATGAGCTGTGGGGAAAGCGTGAGGTCAGGCAGCAGCGGAACAGGGGTCCACCGAATGTGTAGGTCTAAAAAATTGCAAACAGTTGAGGTCCAGTACATGCTGAAAATCGTCATGTCCATTCAACCAGTATCTTTATAACATCATCTCAATGAAGAAATCACTCATCTGAAATCAAGTTATGGGAATAATTGAGTGGCTTACTATACTTGTTTAGTTTTACATAAGTTCTTTTTCTTTCTTACTATCTCCTTCGCCCATCAAGACTGCTCTAAATAAAGACGAAAACTGCTTAAAAACAAACGTAACCTTCTTGGTGGAAGTCTTCACAAGGTATCTCAAAAAAAAATACAACGCTTAATGCTGTACGAAATGTACAGAAAGTTTGACAGACTGTTGTAATTATCACTGGCTTATACCAATTTGTTGCGATGTGTTCCTAAATCGTTTTAACCTTTTAACTACGGCTATAGATATAACAAGCGCGATTCTTTCTTGGCGCGATTTTTATAACTTTCAAGGTACAACTGCGGTGTTAAATTATTTCTTGGCGCAATCCTGTTCAACTGTTGTACCGGCCGTAGTCTTAAGGTTAATCGCGTTAATTGTTGAAACGCAGTCGCAAGTAGAAAACACAATTCAATTAATTTTTCTGAGCATAAAACTGCTAGGCAAGACGACCGAAAACATAGTGAAATTTCATGTTACTCCATTTCATCTAGCAAGCTGTTAATTTTCTGCAAAAGAAATCTAGGGCTAAATGCTTTACGAATGAAACAAGAAATTCGATATACCGTTTTACATATTCATTGGTTTATTATAATTGTTTGCAAAGGATTCATAGGTTATTTTACGCACGTTCATTTGTTTATAGACAGCTATAATCGCTTATTCCATTCATTTTCCCGAGGCTACAATTGTACAGCATTAGGGACGTAAACAAAGTGAAATCTAAAATTACTCAATTTCAACTTATGAGTTAGTCATCAGTTTTCTCAAATTCAACTTGTAAGTTAGTCATCAGTTTTCTCAAATTCAACTTGTAAGCTGTTAATTCATACCAAAGAAATCAAGAGTTAAAAGTTTCAATTCTTCACCAATTTATTCTAATTGTTCGCAATGTGCTCAAAGATTATTTCAACCTTATTCATTTGTTTATAGACAACTGTAATCACTATTTCATTCATTCTTCCGAGGCTACAATTATACAGCACATTAGGGACGTAGATAAAGGGAAATCTAAAATTACTCAATTTCAACTAGTGAGTTAGTCATCAGATTTCACCAATTCAACTTGCAAGTTGTTAAATTATACGAAAGAAATCAGGAGCTAAATGCTTTAATTCTTCACCAGTTTATTCCAATTGTTCGCGATGTGTTCAAAGATTATTTTAACCTGGTTCATTTGTTTATATACAGCTATAAGCATGCGTCTATTCATTTCCGAGGCTAAAATTGCAACTTATTCTATATCTAGCGAGTTGTCATCATATTTCTCCTATTCACCATACAAGCTGTTAATTTGTACGAAAGGAATCGAGAGATAAATGCTGTTAAAAATACTAACAATTTTAGTTATTTACCGGTTTGTTCAAATTGTTTGTAATGTTTATATGTTATTTAAACTTCTTACATATTTTTTTCATCTACAACTGAAAGCACGATTCCATTTCATGTTCCGAGACTAAAATTTCAAATTACTCACTTTTATATCCAGCGAGCTAGTCATCAGATTACTTCATTTCAAATTGCGAGCTGTAAATTTGATACGACTGAAATCAAAAGCTGTACTCATAAAACAAAAATTTTGATTTAGGTAGTTTTAATTCTCCACCGGCTCATTATAATTGTTTGTGACGTGTTCATAAATTGTCGTAACCGGGTACGTTTACAGATAAACACAGCCGCCAGCATGATTCCATTAACTCATTTGAGACAAGAGGGGCATAAACAAAATGAAATCTCGGATTACTCTATTTCACCTTGCGAACCCAAATCCCAAGTGCAGCGGGCTCGAGCACAAAGCTAGACGAAATTCTGAAATCACCATTCCTCAACAAACGCGCCGTTAAAACGCGTTATTAAATTAGCGCAAACGCTAGGAGCGTTGGCACTCATTACTGCGTCCGAAATACGCAACAGGAATCCTGCGCTGCCACCAAACAAATTACCCGAAAGACAAAGCCTGATAACTCTCTCTCCATTACAAAGGCCCCAATAAATATCCAATTAAAAAGAGTTTCATTCAAATTCAGAAGAGCTTATTAAATTTCACGTTAAAGATAATTAATCGGAAAACGCAATTCTCCCGCGGCAGCAGAATTGTTCCGGAAAAAAATATCCCGATTCTTCTTCACAAGCGTCCCGCAGCCTACGCAGACAGATTCAGGGAAAGCCCATTAATCTAGAGGGGAAGGAAAAGTAAAAAGTTTTCCATCTCCAAAATTCATTAACAATGAGTACTATCGGATTTCCTCTCCAACTTGGTGCTGGATAAGTAATTACTGGGACTCGTTGTTTCCTTTTTGGTGAAGTAGAGTCACACACACCCTACTTTTTCACTTTTGCCCGGGCAGAAGAGGATTCCCAATAGAAATGGGTAGGGCTTTCGGGACCTCGAAGGCGTAGATGGTGCATAAAAGACGCTTTTTTGGTGCTCCGATTCCATTCTGTTGTTCAATCTATCTCTAGTTCATAAATACATTCTGTATATTCAAGCTAAGGAAATATATAAAAACTAGAGATCTATCTAGGTTATCTAGGTAACTGCATGTATCGTAAGCGTAACTTGAGTATTACATTAAACAGTTCGTCGACTTACAAAAGTGAAACACACTAAGAAGAAAATCATAGTTGTATCAAAACGAATGGGAGAAAATTCTACTCTTTACGTTCGTTACTATTGAAATGGGTAGGGCTTTCGGGACCTCGAAAGTGTAGATGGTGCATAAAAGACGCTTTTTTGGTGCTTCGATTCCATTCTGTTGCTCAATCTCTCTCCAGCTCATAAATACATTCTGTATATATTCAAGCTAAGGAAATATAAAAAACCTAATCTATACTAAGTAACATCATGTATCGTAGATGTAACTTGAGTATTATATTAAACATTTTGTCGACTTACAAGTGTACGACTTACAAATACACAAAGTAAAAAATCATAGTTGTGTCAAAACGAATGGGGGAAATTCTACTCTTTACGTCTGTTACTATAGAAATAGGTTTGGCTTTCAGGACCTCCAAAGTATAGATGGTGCATAAAAGACGCTTTTTTGGTGCTCTGATTCCATTCTGTTGCTCAATCTCTCTCCAGTTCATAAATACATTCTGTATATTCAAGCTAAGGAAATGTTTAAAAACTAGAGATCTATACTAGTATCGTTACTGTATGTATCGTTAGCGTAACTTGAGTATTACGTTAAACAGTTCGTCGACTTACAAGTGAAACACACTAAGAAGAAAATCATAGTTGTGTCAAAACGAATGGGAGAAAATTCTACTCTTTACGTTCGTTACTATTGAAATGGGTAGGGCTTTCAGGACCTCGAAAGCGTTGATGGTGCATAAAAGACACTTTTTTGGTGCTTCGATTCCATTCTGTTGCTCAATCTATCTCTAGTTCATAAATACATTCTGTATACCAAGGCTCGAAATACACGGGTGCACATGAAAATATCATAGTGCACCTAATTTTTTCCCACTAGGTGCACGCAGTGCACCTAAGGTTAAAAAAGGGGGGAGAACGTGTTTTATGTTATTTTGATGTTTGAACAAAATATTAGTATCGACCTCTCTCGCTCCAAAGGAACGTAATTAAAATTCTTGAATACACACTATGCGAAAACAAAATAGCTGGACCGTAACGGGTTTATACAGGAGGAAGGTTTACTTGTGTCACTGCCACCAGAACTTTCCGATGATCGAAACATTTTCCAAATGGCTCTGTTGAAGCTATTGTCGCGACAGCCGGGCGCCGGAGAAGGGAGAATTTAGATGTTTAAATATTTTTATTTACTATCTACTACTAACCTATCTAAACATACCTAACTAATAAAGTAGTTTATATTACATGAATGCTCTTATATTATGTTTTTTTAAATGTGCTCCAAAAAATATAACCTGTGAACCTAATTTAAAAACTTAGGTGCACCTGTATTTAAAAAATCTATTTCGAGGCCTGCTGTATATTCAAGCTAATGAAATATAATAGAAAAACTAAATCTATAGGTACTAAGTGACAGTATGTATCGTAAATGTAACTTTAGTATTAAAATAAACAATTCGTCGACTTACAAGGGAAACACTCTAAGTAAAAAAATCCATAGTTGTGTTAAAACTTATGGGAAAAATTCTACTCTTTAAGTTTGTTCCCAATAGAAATGGGTAAGGCTTTTGGGACTTCAAAATCGTAAATGGTGCATTAAAAACGTTTTTTTTTTTTTTTTTTTTTTTTTTTTTTTTTGGTGCTTCGAGACTTTTTTTTTTGCGGTGTGTTTAGTCACGAGCACTTGAACAGAGTGTGATTCCATTCTGTTGCTCAATTTCTCGAGCTCATGATATATTTTGCATATTCAAGGTAAGGCAATGTAATAGAAAAACTAGAGATCTATACGAAGTGACAGTATGTATCGTAAGAACTTCGTGGGTATGATATTAAACATTTCGTCGCCTTACAAGTGAAACACTCTTAAGTCAGGAACAATATTTCTAAAACAACGAAGAGGGAAAAGTTCTATTCTTTAACCCTCGTATTCGTTGTCTCGACGAGTAAATCTACCTCGTCATTTAACAAAATTTACCAGATATTGTTGGACAAGATATCTAGGCCTTAAAAGAAAACGCGAGCAATCATAAAGGAAACTGACCAGATCTTGATCTCATTATCATAAAATCATGTTGAAGATATATCATTAGCAAAAGTGTTCAGATCTTGATAGACGAGATATCTCGAACCGTTTGTAGAGATACGAGAGTTTTGTCAAGAAATCTTACCTGCATTCAAAGAAATAATGACTTCGAACCACAAATCTAAGAATCACCTCATTACGGTCAAGAAAAGCTAAGAAACCCATACCTTGAAAATCTTGACTTGGTGTGTTTCAATTGTAAGCCGATAATTCAATGCTTCCATATTGGAATAAATCGTATGGAAAAGCAGAAAAAATGTCTGTTTGAAGCAGAAAAACTTTCGAATGCTGAGTTCTGGTAATATGATATTTGCACAGCTTAATTTTATTGAAAGTTTCAGATCAACGTAAAAATGTTGTTCCATTAGAATAAAAGATGTAAGGTTTGGAATAAAACATTTCGCAAGAGAGACCAATTTTTAACCAAACTCGCATCAGCTCAGAATGTTAAAAGCTCTCTTCAAGCTGAATAATTGGAAGAAGAAAAAGCACAAGCACCGGAAATGGACTAAGTTTAAAAAGATCTTCGTCGATGCAATGAAACTGATGGGGAAACTTAGACACAACTTGGATTGCGCGCTATTTGCAAAAAAATCTCTCAGAAGCCGAGTAATAAAGTTAGTGCATGGGTATACGATTATGGAGCGTGTTTGAATGTCTTGAAATAATTTGCTAGTTATAAAATCGTGTGTATGCAATCTTAGAAATCCACATAGGTTTTTTTTAAGTAATGTATATTGTGTGGTATGTTATACACCCAAACCTCGCTTTATGGCCTAGATACGTTCCGGAAGAGTTGGCCGTAAAGCGAAAAGCCGTACATCGAATCAATTATTTTGATACAAACCCATACAAGTTCAATTGGATATGTTCCATTGTTTTCATAAAATAATATAGTTTTTAGTTCATAAAGGAGCATTCTCACGCATCAAGTTTAATTTACCGATTATATTTGATCAACCAAAGTTGAATGATAACTACAGTGAGAACCTTTGTTTCAATAGAGTTGATCAACTTTTTAGTGGATCAAGGAATGTTTGCCCCATTCAAACTTTATCGTTCAAATGATGAGTCATCCGCCATCTGCTTTTGAGTTATTTCCACGCAAACGATCTGTCGTGGTTTATTTTATTCGAGAAACAAAACAAAAGTGCTTTTTTTATTCTCTAGGCCAAGTTTGTATTTCGGGATCGTTAAAGATAGTAAAAATTTCAACGGATTTAAAACCTGCGGAAAATTTAACACTAGTTCGATACCTTAAATGTGATTTTCTATAGATGAATAATTTTTCAATTGTAACTTTTATATTTTCGCTTATTAAACTGTTGATCAGTTTCTACTGAAATGTGTGAACAAAAACTGAATCAAATCATATTCAACTTTTTTCGATCAACTATAATCGACCAATTAAACTGGATTCGTGAGAACGCGCCTTAAAGCATTTTAAATTCAATTAGGGGTGACACTTAAAGGCGTAACAGGTAACGAATTTGTTTTAATTTCTTTTTTCTATCGCGAATAGTTTCAACTGTACACTTCACCAGTCCCATTGCATTACAAATTTGAAAAATGTTCTCAACAGCTTCAATACGACGTAAAACTTCTAGTTTGGTCTCTAGCGTGAAAGATTTTCGACTTCTCTTTTTATTTTTATCAGTATCAATCTTTAAATTCAGCGAACGTTTCGTTTTTTCTGAACAAGGGACGATTATATATAAAAGAATTAGTGAATTAATTAAATATGTAAGGAAAATACAGTCTTTCTAATACATACGTAACAAATATGTTTACAATTCACCAATTAATACAAACAGAAACAAAACCCAACCAGAAAACAAACAAGAAATAAACAAGTCTAATTACACTAAAGCGACAACGCTGTAAAATGTTGACATTGTTGTATGTCAAACGTACCTCATATTTTCGTGAGGCAAAATGTAGCAGCGCCGTCTAAATGGAGAAACCGAAACTAAACAGAAGGTCACTAACAGTATGTACAGCAATTTTTTTGGCCGTTTAACGAAACATTGTGGGCTTTAAATCGAAAAAGTGCCATAGTTATAGCTAAATGCCGTATAAAGAGCGGCCGTATAGCGATGTATAGGTACTAATTCAACTCTTTGTTTCCAAACAATATATATTGCTTCTTGGGTTTCTCTACTTTTTGAAAAGGAAAATGAATCATAAAAACTCTGTTTTGTGAAAGCTATCAATATTTAAAACGTAACCTGATTTCGAAATGGTTAGCCATCTCATAAATTATCAATGCTAAAGGTAATTTGGTGAACTGTATTTTGATTGAATGATATTCAATTACAGTATAATATTTATAGTACAACAACAAGAGAGATTGTTACAAGATTTAATACTGGTGTATTGCAATAGTATGTTATAATAGTTACATAAAAAGCTTTAGTATAAGGAATATTTGTTTAACAAACCTTAAAGTACTCAAATAATTGCATCTCCTTTGCAACTATTGACAGAAAATCGTGAACCTGTTCTTTTAATAAACTATAAAGTAAACTAAAAATTCTTCTCAATTTTAGATGTGCTTATTAAAGTTTCTACTCTAGGTCTGATCAAAAAGTCATCCTCTTTAAAAATTAACATGCATAAGATCGTTTGTAGTAAGGACAACTATAAAAAATGGCTTATAAAAATTTCTTAAAGATTACTGAGAAAAACTGTAGGGGCTTTTCATTTCTTATCTTTTAAGCTCTTTATGTGAATATTTATAAACACAATGCAGTGTTAAATGACAATATCTTACGAGTATTGGATCATTTTGTAACATCTGAACTTGGATAACGAGTTATATTTCGGGGGTTTTCTCTTTTATGGGATATTTTATGATTGTTTTGCATTTATTTTTTATTTAAGTCTGTTCCTGATCTAAATGGATAGAAGAACAGATTTTTAGAAGAAAAATAAATATTCGGAAAACGTAGATTTCGGGTCGTACAAGTGAAAATATTCGGAAAACGTAGGCGTCTAAAATGTAACCGGGTCTGCGACCTCAATTTTTCAAAGAAAACAAAGAGGCTCAAAATACGAAAAACTACTGTAAATTTTGAATCTTCTACAAAATCTAGAACAAAGACGTAAAAAATTAGTTTGAAAGTCATATGAGGTTTTCTAACCCACTAATGAAACAAGCATTCCCTTAAATTAAGTAAAAGTTCAATCAACCAGTCCCAGTGAACTTCTGGAACCTATAAGTCCAGTTTAGCATCACGCGAAGTAGTACCTGGCATTTTCATTTGTATTGTTATTTTCATTTACTGAATTATTATTGATGTTACAAAAAAGATATAACGGGTCAAAGTTCATATGCATCTATTGTTTGCGCGGTTGATTGTTAGTTTTTTTTATTTAGGTTAAAAACTAAAACTACTTACGGTGATAATCTTTTCTAAGTGTTGCTGTTATAAAAATAAATGGAAAATTTTTGCTTTGCTACTGAAAAGGTTAATTGTATACTCTGTATATTGCTGCTATTAAAGATTATTGCGTATTGTTGCTATTGCTGTTATTAAAATAAGCACCTATAAAAAAATCGGCCTACTTTCATCGCATAATTCGTGTAACTTGTGTTTGAAGTTATTCTTGTCAAAATTGGGACACAATTTTCCTTATTTGATTTGCTTTCTTTTTTCATGTTGTCATGAAATGTATTTTTGTTCTACGATGATCGGATTTTTTACCTACCTTGACCTACGGTTTTGCTGAAACCGGTGTTGTCTCTCTGTTTGAAATTTTTTAAAATGTATCCACAGACAATAAACTGTAAATAATTTCGAAATAACCTCCTTAACTCGAAGCTCTTCACACAAACACTGGAGTGAAAAATTTAGTTAAAAGTGTGTTCCAGCTGCTAAGTTCCAGTGAAGTGACCTGGATGTGGGAAAATAACACAGAAGGTATTTCGGAGTTACCGAACCAATGAGTTTGAAAGTAAATACGATAACAAGAAGCGAGCAACAAAAACATCTTTGAACTGAAGTTGTGACACTGCAATGAGACGGAATAATATCTATGAAAGTTAAATAAAGAGAGAAGTTGGTCCTTTAGAGGGCTACATGACCAATCCCAACACTGATGCAGGCTTTACCCTTCGTTTGAATACTGAGAATGAGGCTGCAGATTAATTCCTGCCGTAGCAGAACGTATTCCACTGTCTCTCAAGACCCTCTAAAGTCACGATTCCAAAATTTTAACCAGCTTTCTACTGAATATCCTCAGTTGTACAAATCACCACAGTATGTTTAGTTTAATTTTGAGATTGTAACATTTTACAACATCGATGTTCTTTAAGTTCAGCTCGCCAGTGTTTTTAATTTCCTCTTCTTACAGAAACATAGCCACAAATTATTCAACTGTGAAATATAAAGAAATACACGTGCCAACCTTTAAAAATAGAAATCTATGATGTTACTTAAATTTTGCTCGTCATTTTATGACATCCGCTTATTCAAGGAACATCGCCCCAAATTATTCAAGGAACATCGCTCCAAATTATTCAAGGAACATCGCTCCAAATTATTCAAGGAACATCGCTCCAAATTATTCAAGGAACATCTCCCCAAATTATTCAAGGAACATCGCCCCAAATTATTCAAGGAACATCGCTCCAAATTATTCAAGGAACATCGCCCCAAATTATTCAAGGAACATCTCCCCAAATTATTCAAGGAACATCGCCCCAAATTATTCAAGGAACATCGCTCCAAATTATTCAACATGTGACATCTTAGAAACACGTGCCATATCGAAACAAACATCATAGACAAATATTTGATCGCCCCGGTTCGAAGAGCAGTGAACTTGTTCGAAACTCTTTCCAACCGTCATTTACATGGAGGCTGGTGCATGTTAAATCTATCATGATCTGAAATATACTCATGTTGACGTGGTGTTGAAGTTTAGAGAGTGAGGTGACAGCTAAGGTGAAGATGTCATGCGGCCATGGATTAAATTTAGAGGTTATATCCTCAGATATTTCCCTTCGGGATTATTGATCCCCAACCGTCACCAATAACTCATTGTGTTGCTCCAGTGAGGCGCTAATTCAACAAAAAAACCAATCGTATAAGTGTTGAATATAATTCTCGGATATACCAATCTCCAGATTTTGTCGTTCAATTTTGACGCTGTAACCTTTAGAAATAGTGATGGGTTTTTTTCGTACCAATGTATGACGTCATCTTCCTCCTGAAACATCGCCCAGAATTATTCAACTGTGAAATCTAAGGAAACACGTACCATATCGAAATAAACACCAGACACAAGTGTTGAATATTATTCTGACAAATCGAGAGCCCACAGACATGAAAAATTCAACACTCCTCTTTCCTTCTCAACCTGGAGTAAGCGAAGGAAAAGAACCCTCCCAAAAGTGTGCAACACATTCGCACATTCATCATAATCTTCTTCCATTTATTCTCGTGTTTCAGCGCGCCGCGGCATCAAATTACGCACAAGACGAAACGCACAAGAGGATACGCTGTTCCCGCTTTCCGGAAAATTCTTCTCCCGAAAAGCAGTTACAACCTCTGCCCCCCCCCCCTTCCAGGAGAATCGATTTTCCCGGTTAAAGTCCGTCGATGATTACCTGCAAATTATTCGAACGGAAATCGAGGTTCCAAAACATCGTCAGCTGCGAAGAAGATACAAAGAGAAACAAGACTGTTTTTGCTGGCAGCATTCTACCAAAATTACAATTTGGTTTTGGGTTCTTGCATCTTGGTTTGAGTTCTTGATGAAAAGGGCCTTGGATTTTTTTTTTGTTTAGTTTTTACCGACGTTAGTTTTGGATATAGAAAAATAAAGAACTTATTCCGAGAAGACCCAAAAATTTTCGATGAACAATTTTTGGTTTTTACGTTTTGGTACCTTTTGGCAGAAATATAACAATTGAGTTGTTGAGTAATTGAAGATATTTAATTAGCAGGCTGTAGCTTTAACCTTCAGAGCTTTGCGATATTTCTGATAGTTGTTTTCTTGCATTTGCCTCAAATACAATTAATGATGAAATAACTACATCCGTCGGTCGAAAGAATCCAATGATTCTTTCAACCTTTAGAAGGGTTCTCAGTACTTTTCTTGGTTGAGAATTCTTTGAAATGAATACATTAGACTTTCATCGGAATAGAATTCATTGAAACGATTCTATTGGCCCATTCTGTAGAACAGAATTCTTTGGAAAGGTTATGTTGCTCCTCTCCTTAAAATATAATACTTTAGTACGATTTTGTTGGTTCTTTCGTTAAAATAGAATCCTTTGGAAATATTTATTGGTCCTATCCTTAGAAGAGAATCCGTTCAAAACACACACATTCTATTAATCCTTTTCGAAGAATAAAATTCTATGGAAGGATTCTACTAACCCATTCACTGGAACAGCATTCTTTGGAAATATTATATTGTTCCTCTCCTTTAACCAGAATATTTAATTAGATTCTGTTAGTAAATTCCTTAGAATAGAATTCTTTGGAGCCATTCTACAGTAAAGAATGTCAAAATTCTACGTTTGAATTGAATTCGTTCGAAACACAGCACACACACCTTCTATTTCTCCTTTCCTTAGAATAAAATACTCTTGAAGGATTTTACTAGCCCATTCTGTAGAACAGCATCCTTTGGAAAATTTTTATTACTCCTCTCCTTAAACCAAAATATTTAATTAGATTCTGTTAGTAATTTCCTTAGAATAGAATTCTTTGGAACGATTCTACAATCACGAATGTCGAAATTTTCTAGAAGTTGTGCAGAGAAGAATGTAGGTTGCTATGTGGAATTATGCGAGTGAACCACTCAAAAGGTTAATATAAATTGCTCACTCCTTTCAGCAACGTAATCTCTAAAAACGTGTTTTTCAGGAGAGTGAATTCATAGTTTAAAAGTAGATTGAAATGCATTAAAAATAAATATGTCTTCTGCTATCTAGCGGCAAATATTGAGCGGTGAGATATGACGATCTTGCAGGGATATACTACTCTTCAAGGGCATTCTGAAAACTGGTATAAGTAAAAATCGCCTATTTTTGAGACATGACGTTGTTGAAAGGAGTGAGCGAAATGTTAATTGAGTCCTACACTAGGAGGTGTCAGATTATTGTTGCATTATTCTTGCCTCAGTAGCGAGTGTTCTCAACAACCATGGTTCCTCTATAAAAAGCGTGTTTGTTTTCTATTCTTAGTAATGAAATACAGAGCAATATTTAAATCTGGAAAAAGAAAAAAAAATTCCAGAGAACGATTTGTACGTTTTAATATAGACTACTCGGGTTGGTGCTCAGGTTGCTGGCTTCTGGATTGAAACGCTCCTGCTTCGATTGTGGGATGAATGGTTAATCAGGGATTCGTGGTTGTTTGTCCGTCTAGGTGAAAGTGTGGATTGTGCCCAAAATGTATGGTATATACGTATGTTTGTGAGATTCAACGTGAAATCTCCTCACCCATGGTCCACCATGGTAACCCCAAGTGGCTCACAATTTTGCTCATCTAGTACCATAACGACTAAAACAAATATCCGAACAAGTTCAAATTGTTCGGGAATTGTTTTAAAACTTAATATCAATACCAACAGAGTTACGTTAGAGTCGTAGACACAAAGACTTAATATCTTATTAGATTTTTCTTAAAAATTAAATGAATAGAGCTCTAATTGTGGTGTGTTTGAGCATATATTCATTGGGGCCATACCTAGTTAAAGCCTAAAAAAATTCAGGTATCTTCAATTATTAATACCAGTGTGATTCGATTAAACGCTAGGTGAGACCCTGGTAGGCTAATTGGGAGTCACAGATTAGCAAGCGGAGGACTGCAAGTTAGACTCGATCCGACCTAAACACCGTGGGATCTGGCTCAGGATAAATCTATCGTGGCCTAAAATGTCATCACGTTGGTGTGGAAGTTTGAAAAGTGGGATGCCAACCCAAGTGCAGACCTCGTAATCTGACCGTGGTTCGAAATTCAGGGTTCCGTGTCCTCGGACCATTCCTTTCGGAATTGGTCCCAGAGCATCACCAATAGCCCGATGTGTTGCTATTAGAGACGTTCCGGGACCAGAAACGAGTCCAATTCCGGGACCCGGGACACCTACCTTCCTCAAAGCAAAATTTCTTCTGTCAACAGTACAGGGAAGAAGAGTGTTTAATTTTCTTCACCCGGGGAGTATTTATTTTCTGATTATAATGTAAATTTACTCCCTCACTTACAACTTTAGTAACACTTGTTTTTTTTTTTTTTTAATACAAGGAAAAAACATTAGCTAGTCAATTTTTGAAACAGTTAATGATAGAAGACTTCTTTATACTCTTTTAGGTTAGTTGAATACATCGATTGCCCCATGCTAAAGGCTAAAATCTACAATTTTGCAAGTTTTCCCTTGAGAGCGTTTGCACACACACCGATAATTATCGAAGACGTAATTATTGGAGTGGTGGTAATCAGACATGGTCTCTTGCACACTGCTTCCGATTTTTATCGGTGATCTGCGTCATTATCGTTTGAACGTTATCAAATTGTATCCAACGATTTTATTCGACGTCTTTTGCAGCTTACTTAAAATTACAGTTAAGTGAATATGCGTGTAATATTTTTTTAAAAGAACATAAATTGCTATTTGTACTGGACTAGGGGGCTCCGCCCCCTGCTCGCTTACGCCCGCCAACCCGAAATTGCAGTACCAACTTTTGATCGCATCGAATTTATTTATTAACCAATTTTAAAAATAATTGTACCGTAAGAAAGAGAACATTCTAAGGTATACTGAGATGTTTAAGAACTAATAGAGTAATAATATATTGATATGACAGATATAAAAAAAATAACGAAAATGTCCCGAATTTGAAATTGAAATTTCTAAAAAACTTGATGAGCTGCAAAAATTTACGTTTAGAGGTACTCTAAAAAAATCACGATTGAAGACTGAAAATTTCTTCGTCTTTTGTTCTCCAATGTTAGAAATTTCGCTTTTTCAATTTTGACACTTAATAAACCCCAAACTAATAGCCGCATCGGAAAAAAAAATCTTCAAAATTGTCCAGGGAACACGATGAAGAACAAACCATGTTAATTTCGTAATTTTCTTATCCGTACTTTCTCCGAAAACCGTCTAAGAATCGAGCTAAACGACCCAGTTTTCAATCCTCCGGTGGTGGCAGCGGTAACTTTATTGAATGTAGAGAGATATGCTTGTGAAAGTTTAGATATTATAGACGCTTTTGAATTCATCCACTAATAGCCGAACGATATGTGGAAGGTGCGTTTTATACAATGTTTTATAAGCTCCATAAGTAATATAAGCTCTAACACTCATTTTTGGCATCGTATCAATAATTTAAAACGTGAGAAGTCGATTACTGCGACTAAAATGCTGAGGAATATGTAAACAACTTTAAGGCCCGGTGCACATATACGGTTTTTCAACATGCGGCGCCGTTGCGGCATCGAAGCCCAACTATGCACGCATAACGTGAAATGACGCAAATTCTCATTTCGCGCCATTTGCGATAAATATTCTATCGAAGAAAACGTGTTTATTTCGCTTACTTGGTGTAAAAAAAAAGTATATTTTGAAACACACAATAGACGGAACTGGATACAACCATTTATTAATTATTATTTATATTCCATTTGTTTATGAAAACAAGGTACTTCAGAACTGAGAAGCGTTTGCGGCGAGCTGCGGTTCCATGAGGAACTACGGTACAAGTTGCACGCAAGTTGGACGTGCGTCGCAGCAGCGGCGCCGGAAACATGTGTGCACTACTCCATTGGATCTGATGTATCTCAGACCGCACTTGCGTTGCGGTAGCGGTGCCGCACGTTGAAAAAACGGATGTGTGCACCGGGCGTAGTTTTGAAATGCGAAGCGCAGGCGCACTGGATATTTATCGGTACGGTTGAGCAGATAATCCGAAATTCAAAATGTCGGATAGCACTTTTGGCGGATCCCATAATATCCGACAGTCGTACGGAAGGTACTAATATAAAAGAATGTAATTTGAAAGTGTCCGACTCCGACATTTGATAATTATCGGTCTGTGTAAAAACGCTCCAACTCTCCTAATAGTTTTTACGAGATACGTCTCCCAAGATCTAGTCAGATTTGCTCGTTTAGACCAAACTGCCCTTTTGTCCAAATGCGAATGAAGATACAAGTAGGAAAACGAATTGTCTCCAGCCTAGAACTAGAGACAATTTGGAACAGGTTTTTACTACAGTTTACTACTACCCCAACAGGGCAGTTTTCGACCACACTAGAAGGGTCATTTCTTTAAGATAGCCAAACACGTTAAAATTGTCATTTTTGACCAAAAATTCCAAAAAACTTTTGATTTTATTTGATAGAGTACTTATTTGACTTTTGAAAACATATTTTATTTTTCTCTATTCTAATTAATTGCAGAGATATTTAGTATTTTAATCAAGGCTGGAAAACCGGAAGTAGGTATGGAAAAGTCCGGAAATCCGTTAAAAGATCAAAAACTTGTCAAAATTTAAATTTAAAACTTACTTTCTTTTTAATTAGAAAGGTTTCTCAAATGCTTAAATGATTTCTCTTTTGGAAATAGTGTGAACATTTTTAAAGAGGTAAAGAACAAAATTGTTTACACAAACAGTAAAAGCAAGAGAGAGCAAACGATACATTTCAAACTATTTTTTACTCTAAATTAATATTTATGCATTACTTCCTCACTTCAAATGTTATAACACAAAAAGTTATTCATGGATTCTGGTAAAATTTTGTGAACTTGTTCTTTATAAAGTTGTCTTGAGAATGAACTAGAATAATTGTACTGAGCAGAAAAGTTTTTTAATTCTAGCCATTTATTTAAGAAATAGGACTGTAAAAATATCAAAAATCTTATAATCTTTTTTCGATTGCTTCTAAAACTTTTGTTTATTTAAATATCATTTTGTTTCTAATTCATTCCATAGAAAAATGCATGTAGTTTATTTCGGTAGCATCATTTTTCAAATTGGCTGAA
This sequence comes from Metellina segmentata, assembly GCA_947359465.1. NCBI lineage: Eukaryota > Metazoa > Arthropoda > Arachnida > Araneae > Tetragnathidae > Metellina > Metellina segmentata. The sequence goes on along the minus strand of OX375877.1, from coordinate 60,100,579 downwards.
TAGAGTTTCATGTTGCATATTTGAAGTTTTTAACAAATTTCTTTAAAATTTCATGCATAATTATCATTTTTACAATCTTATTAATATAAATTTAAATATTTATAGCCCAATGCTATTGTTTAATAAGACTAAACATAAAAATATCATTAAAAAATGTTTCTATAACACATTTAAAAAAAATGGTTTCGAACGTGTCCGGATTCCTTAACTCTTATTTGTTTTCTTATACTGTATCATGGGATGGGATTTTTCTTACGTCACTAAGCATTCAAAATAGGTATCTAAACTTTCAGAATAACACTGTTTTTCTTGTTTTTAACACTGTTTTTCCTAGGAAAGACTGCTTTTGAAGTTAAATGTAGATGGCGCTGATGTTTTTGCGGTAGAACGTGCTTCCAGTATATGTTAATTGCTGTGTAACCGGAAGTAAAAGACTCGTCTTTCGGTGGCTATTGCTTACTTATGTCTATATATTAAAAAAGGTTTCCGCCGCCGCAGCAGGATTGAAAACTGGTATTTTTCGCTTGATTCTCAGACGGTTTCCCGAGAAAGTACATATAAGAAATTTACGAAATTAACATGGTTTGTTCTTCATCGTGTTCCCTGGAAATTGTGAATATTTTTTTCCGATGCTGCTATTAGTTAAGGATTTATGAAGTGGCAAATTTGAAAAAGCGAAATTTCTAACGCGAGTGAGCAAAACACGTACAAATTTTCAGTCTTCAGTCGTGATTTGTTTTAGAGTTCCTCTAAATACAAATTTTTGCAGCTCATCGAGTTTTTATAAAAATTTCAATTTGGTTCCTGATATTATTTTTTTTGAAATTCGTGAAAAATCGGGAAATTTTCGTAATTTTTTAATAAACTGTCATATCTACATCTTATTACTATTAGTTCTTAAATTTGAAAACATTGCAAGAAACCCTAAAATTTATTTTTTCTTACGGTATAATTATTTTTGAAATTGGTTAATAAATAAATTCGATCCTTTTAAAAGTTGGTCACACAAATTTCGGAATTTTAGTAAATTTACGTTACTTTTTGTTAATACTGTCATATCTATACTAGCCCCCTAGTATTAAAAACTTCCTTAAGCATTTTGAGACAAATGATTTTTCTCAAAACAATGAGAATGCATACTCGTGCCTTTGCGTGATGGTGGTGATTCTCTGAGTATCATACGCTTTAAAAAACATAAGTGTTGCATTTTAATAATAATTTAAATAACAATTTAATAATTACAAACAAAATAAGAAAACTTTAATAATTATTTTTAACATATTATTTTGATTTTTATTGATTCAGTAGTTTCCGGTTTCTATGAATATACGACAGTTAAGTCTCGATTCATTTCACGCATTTTTAGATATAAGGTTTATCTTCCAATTACTTTATGCAAAAAACATGTCTTGCACAGACAGCATATTTTAGTGACATCATTTTCAAGGCAATAACTTACTTGGCACGTTTTAAGCATATAAGTAACTTCGCTCGAAATTGCCGATATTGGCTGCCAAATTAGTTATTTTTTCCTGTGTTCCTTGTTAGTGTGGTTATTATTTTGCACAGCAATGTATACAGAATCAATTTTATAACCATTTCAGGAAAATGTTGTAAAGTCAATTGAGAAAAAGCAATAAAACTTAAAATGCAATTTTAAGTCAAAATTCTAAAATGGATAGTTTGAGCAATCTGGAGCTCGTAAACTTAGTAAATAACTAAAGAGCTACACCGTAAAGGTGATTTATAGTGAGGAATAAAATATTCTGATGATCTATATAAAATAATTAAAAAGGTTGTTTCCTAATTAAACTGTACCCTTACTTCATCCCTTACATTCTTAACGAATAGAGAATGCAATATTTTCTAACATGAATACTTATTAAAAATACATGTTGCGACAAACTTTTCGAGAACTGTGAAATTACGCCATGAAAGAATTTCTTCCCCTTTCAACAAAAGTACTCTACCTTTCTGTTAAAAAGCTTTTCAAAGTTTGGATCTGAGAATCGATGAGTGTCCCAAGACTACCGATTGTTTCCAGCCCCCACTGGTCCGCTATAGCCCAGTTGGAAGAACAACGGATTAGCCATTTCGGGTTTCCGAGATCGAAGCTATGTTTAGCCGAAGAAGAGTAGTGCACGTTAAATCTGTAGTGGCCTCAAATGTCCTTATGTTAGAGTGGTGTGGAAGTTTGAAGAGTAGGGTGCTTGCTCAGGTGTCAACGTCATCTGGCCATGGTTCAAAATTACGAGGCGTTTTCCTTGGATCTTCCCTTGGACCGTCGCCAATAGCTCGTTGTGTTGCTTCAGTGCGACGTTAATTAACAACCTTCCAACGTTTCCCCACAATCCACGTGACTCAAAAATTACATCCATAGGTTGAAAGAGTTGCAGAAATGATTTTGTTGGTCCCAAACAGACTAGCAGTCACGCTGGACAGGTTGCGAAAACGGATATATGCATTTAAACCCTCATAGACTTAAAATTATGTTAACAATTAGTACAAACTAAGTGAATAAGATTAAGAGCATTACTATACCAATGTAAATGAAAGTATCGAGTCTGAGCAGTATAAGTTTGAAAATTATTTAAAACTAGTCTTTTTCAAGATCTTGGAATTTGAAAAACAAAAAAAATATTAACGGTCTTAAGATGCACATAGCTTCTTTTATAATAATTCAAGGCACTAATTACAACTGTGTAACAGTTTCCCAACTCATATTTTGCTACAGGATAATAACTTAAATATATTGGATTTTTGAAACTTTCAGGCAGTGACTGTTCTCAAATTTTTGGCCATTTTCATTTTCTTGATGTCTTATTTCTGCACAGACCAATAGTACAAAACCAGGGATGCTCAGACCGCTGCCCTCGGGCAGTATGCGACCCTCTGTTGATTTTCTGGTGACCCGCCTCACCATCCCATTCATTAATTTTATTGTTATTTACTTTATTTTAAATTATACACTTGCTATTTCAAGTTTAACAAGTCATGCGGGCTAAGCAATTTAGTTAAAAACTTTATTGCTCAATAATTCATTTAAACGATCAAGCGTCTTTGGGTCAGCATGTATCTTCGAACAAATTTTTTTAACATTAGCAGTGCTAAAACTTAGAAAAGCTTGACTGATGGCAATTTAGAATCAATCTTGCGCTTGGCTTACAACAAAGATCGAACCCAATATTAAAACGATTGTTAAATCAATGCAATGTCACGCATAAAATCAAATTATTTATTTTTTTATTATTACTTTTTGTAACAATATAAAATATAAATAATGCAAATACTAAATATCAATAAATATAAACAAAATAAATAATATATGATAGATAATTTTCGTAGATTTTTATACGGCTATCCCATAAGTCACAGGGAATCTATGTGGGGCTCTTGGTTTCAACAAATCTGCGCATCTCATCGCTAAACGATACATCTATCAGTACATATTTCTTATAACAGCTCAAAGGAAAAGACCACGTACAATGAGAACACCCGTTTTCATTCTATTCCCTACCATAATAAGAAACGCGTTAAGCCTATATCCACCTGGAACACCTTCCCCAAACAATTCCACTCCCGATCCGCCCTTGCTTATTCGATCGGCATATTTCCTTCGCGATCACCTGTTATGTTAGGATCTTTAGAAAAGCGTCGACACACTATACACACTATCCTTAATGTTAACGGAGAAACCACTTTCAGAGAAACAAGCCTGTGATCCCTAGATATACAAAGCAGCGATGCAATCATCCGAATGTCGTTATGATAACGTATTATTATTACTTTAAGAGATGTAAATAATTTTTCTATTGTAATTTATGAAGCGTGAAATTAAACTTAATGTTATATGCTTAGTCATTTCTACCCATATTAAACACTATCCTTAAGTTAACAGGCACTGCCTTTAAGAACACTCGCATGTAACCTCAAGGCATACGAAGTAGAGGTGGATTCATCCATTGATGTGGTTTGTGAGGTAGCGTATTAATATTATTATTATTTTAGAAGACGTAAACCTCGTCAACATGATCTTGCTCATATTTTTAGGATGACAAGATCAAGATCTGGTCATTTTTCCATCGACGAAATATCTCGTCCATGAAGATTAGGTAAGTTTTACCTTCGACGAGATACCTCTCCGAGACAGCTACCAGAATGGTTAATAATTACGTTCTGCACTTAATCTGTAGCAATGTTCATACTCTGAGAAATCAGCAAGGAGTCCTTCAAAATGCAATATCATGAACAGTAAAATTATGTTTATAAGGTTTGTTTCAAATAGGCAACTTCTGTTTAATTGGGTTGACAAAAGAAGTTGTCACCAATGAGACCCATAATATTCCGCCTGCCTAATCACTTCTTTAGATTTTTTCTGAGATATTTGGTTGTGAAATTTTGTAATAAAAAACCATATATATATATATATATATATATATATATATATATATATATATATATATATATCTAAATTCCCTCTTGGCGCCATCAAGGTACAACTGCTGTACCAATCGTAGTTTAAAGGTTACATGTATTATGTTTTCTAGAGATTCTATAGAACTCACACACACACACACACACACACACACACACACACACACACAGGGTTTCTAAGACATAGTTCTACATATATCTTACCACAGTTGGATGGACTGTTACCTATCAAAATGTCGAGTTCAGCCCACATACAAAAATACGCATTACTAAAGAAGACTAAGCTCAAATTGCAATTCGAAATAACAATTTGTTAGAATTCCATTACTCTGTGAACTGTCAAAATCGAATGAATAAGTGAAATGTTCCTTTGGAGTTCTGAAACGGCAACTTGTAAGGTGTTTGCTTTTAAAATGTACACTCGCTATTTTTCAACTTAAAGTTTCAATATTTCAAAAAAATTTATCGTACTCAATTCTGTTTATATATTTTTCACATATTTAGTTCAGAAAATGTCCTATTCGATATTACCTAGTGAAAATGCAAAACTAGTTCTGTTTCAATTCAGTCTAACGAAGCAATTGCTAGAGAAAATCTTCCACGAGAAGATGGAAAATATTATACATATTCCTGGATGTTCCGGCAATGGATAAAAAATGCTGCAAGATACAACGAACACTTACGCGATCACAAGGGAAAATGTCAGCAGTCCAAATAATTCTTACCTTTAGCGATTATCTAACGAGTATGTACTCCAAGCAATCATTGTGGGAAGAACTTGCATCACCAGATTGAACGTAATCCAAACCGAAGAACTGCCTGTGAGTGAGTTACTCAAGCTATACAGCCACAACGAATTACTTTCACACAAAACAACATCCCTCAAAGCATCCACATGCACTTTCCAGCATTTTAAGAGTATTTCTCCTCACTTGCCACTCATGAACTAAACCTGCATCATGCATCAGCAAGAATTAATCCGTTTGAGATGCATTGACCCATGTCGTTCACATCGGGAAGTTCAAGACAAGATCACCATTAATCCGTCAGTTATTTATTCAATACATCGCCAAAATTAACCGGTATTTTTTTTTCACTAAAACGCATTGACTTCGCACAGATAATCCTTCGCACACCACGTGAAGTCCGTTATCTTTTCTGGAGATTTCCAATTGTAATTTCACGTGCGCTGCAAAAGCATTTCGAAGGTAAAATTCCGAAACTTTCAGCGAAAACAAGATTGCCGGCGAAATGTCACAAAGCAAACCGTTAAGTGCCGGAATCGCCTTCAGAGAGATAGCGGCGATTGACAAGAGCGCATTTGGAAAAGGAACCTCTTCCGTTGGAATCTACCGTCGGTTTGATATCGAAAGAAGGTGGTTGAATTCCGTCGTCCGAGAGATCCCATTTTATTGTTTCCCATGCTAACTCACCGGCTTCGCGCAGGGTATACAGCGCCATCTATCGGATTTCACTGAAATTAGTTCATCCTCCGGTTCGGCTTGTAGTAAGGATAAATTTATGGAATTTCTTTGTAGTTCTTCACCAGCACTTTTACATTAGTTTCATTGGTATTTTACCGCAATAGTTTGTGCACATAAGAGAGATATGATAAGACGATGACTTAATATTTTGTTTAGAGGATTGAAATATTTGTAAATTATATCGCAGTAATAAATATCGTGTTAATATAAAAAAGTAGGGTTAGATTTACATAAATTATCTGTTCATTAACTGTGTTCAGTGTACTTGATATTGCATATGAGTGAAATAAGTGTTTTATATAAGGATTGCTAAGCCAAACAAATAAATGGGATAGTACTAAATATGCATGATTATTTATGAAGTTTTGAAATTGAATCATTATTTATGAAGTTTTGAATTTGGAATTAACCTCTAAAATTAGGAAAACAACATTTGTTTTCAAAGAGGGAGATCATCAGTATGAAAAATTAGTTGCGTGTTACCATTTCAGTAAAAACACGCTCATAATAGCACCATTGATACAATTTTTGTAAAGGCGGTTTCACTGCTGCATAAGGTTGACAGCAGTGAAACGAATTAAGGAAAATAAATATTCACTTTTTTGGAATTTATCTTTTTTTTACCTCACTAAACAAGAAAACAAAGTACATCATGACAGAAGCTAATTATTTAGTTTAAATTTCTCCTAATGATTAAATTATCTTGTAATTATCACTTAAGTTTTATAGACATACCTTATGATAATAACGTCGGCAACACTGTCAAAGAACATTGTTCTGAGAAAATGAAGGGAAAATTCTGCTCTTCTAAATGCATTTCACAAAACTGAATCTAACCTTCATGTAAAGAAAAAATGCCTGCACATTTTACCAGCCTAAAAATCACCACATTCTTGTCTGAAAAACAAAAAACTTAATCCTTGATTTGTGAATCGGCGATATTGAAACATTTAGAAAACATAGAAAATGGTATAGAAATATGTAAAAAAAAGTTTACAGGGTGTTTCAGTGAACCGTTTCAGAACTTCTAAGAGGGGTAGGGTACATCCTGACAACTCGAAATCATATAGCAATGTGGGGTCGGAAATGCTTTCCTGAAGCGGTGTTGTACACAAAAGCACCGTAAAGAAAAGAGACCGTAAGTGAGAAATCGTTTTAATAATACATGAAAAGAAGCAAAAGGTACATGGATTAAAGTAAGTGTTCGAAGTTTCTTCCACGGGCTACAATGCACGCCTCATATCTCCGACGCATGGACATCCGAACATTCTGGAATACTCCAGGTATATCTCGAATTTCTCCGGCAGCTACTGCAATTCTTGCAACCAGCTCCTCAACATTGTCAACAGGGGTGTCATAAACTAGCGTTTTCAGATGACCCCAGAAATAAAAATCAAGACATGATAGGTCGGGTGACGGAGCAGGCCAACGCACGGGACCACCACGTTCGATCCACTGCTGACCAAATGTGACATCCAGGTAGTTACGTACATCTCCGCTATAATGGGCAGGGGCTCCATCGTGTTGGAACCACATTGTCTGTTGCGTTGATGCAAAAATCTGTTCATCTCTCAAAAGTTGTGGCAATACTTGCTGCAGAAAGAGCAAGTAGTTAGGTCCGGTTAGACGAGATGGTAACAGGTAAGGTCCGATGAGGTGATCTCCCATAATACCGGCCCATACATTGACCGAAAATCGAATCTGTGCTGCACGACGTCGTATTGCATGCGGGTTCTCGACCGCCCAGATATGGTCGTTATGCGTGTTGAAAATTCCGTCCCTTGTGAAGGATGCCTCATCGGAAAACAACACTTCAGCAGGAAAAAGGGGATTTGTTGCACATTTTCCAAGGTACCACTGTGCGAAAGCAATACGAAGTGCATAATCCTCCGGTTGTTGTGTCTGGACACGCTGCACGTAAAACGGATGCATGTCTTCTTCTCTGAGAATCCTCCAGACGCTGTAATGGGAAACCCCGACTGCGTTTGCTACACTTCGTGTACTCGTTTTTGGATTCCCCTGTATATGCTGCAGCACATTCTGTTCGACGTCTGCAGTCCGTGCTGTTCTTACCCTGTCCCTGTCAGCTCTTTCTAATGAACCTGTCTCGGCTAACCTCTGGTGCAGTCTTGCAAAGAAATTATGACTGGGGATACGCCTCGTCGGATATCGTTCCGCGTACAAACGCTGTGCGGCTGGCCCACTACAATTTGCAGCCCCGTACGCCAAATGCATATCGGCTAACTCAGCGATCGTATAATCATCCATCCTACTAACTTGGCGTTCTTGTGCGAAATGAAGATTCCCTACACGAAAGCTCGGGATTTTCGCACAACGCCATCTACCGCGTCAGAAAAGCATTTCTGACTGCCCATTGGTATATGATTTTGGTTCGTCAGGATGTACCCTACCCCTCTTAGAAGTTCTGAAACGGTTCACTGAAACACCCTGTAGATAATTTATTCCCTAGTAAACCATCAGCCGTTACTAAATTAAAAGTATTAGTAAAGAAAATTTTAGTGTTTTAAAATGAGTTTTTCATTTCTTTTTAAACTCTAATAACAGGTATGTACTGATTCAGAAATAACAACAAACTTGGTTCATTTTTGGCATTAAAATTTTTTCATTTTATCATTTTTCCAATTGTTTTTCTCAGTTATGATTGCATTTCTATACTATTTTAGTTTAATTTAAAAATTATTTACTTTAAATTAAATGCATCATCTATTTATCATTCTCGTTCATAATACTAACTGTAAGTATGGTTTGAATTGTATAGTCTCGCTTATTTACATTACCTCGTAATCACTATCCTTTCGCCTTTATATAAATTTTTGCTTTGAATATTGGTAGAAAAAGGTATCGATGTGAAAAAAAAGGCCTCACAGCGTCTCCAATCATCAAAGATCATTGAACAATATGATACTCATTCATATTCTTGTCAGATGTCATTTGTATTGGAAATAAAAATAGTACTGCACGCATGGAACGATGCATGAATTGCTCATGCACCTGTACTGCTTAATTTCAAAACTGACACTCTACACTTCATTTTAAATTCAATTTTCTTCCGTAAAATCCGTCATTATTGAGTGATAATGTTCAAGGTTCTGAAGCAGTTCTATTTTTCACACATGTTAGTCTGATATCAAACTTAACAGAACACAATTTCTATCCCAACAAGTTCGTATCACAATTGATGGAAATAACCCAATGGGAAACAAGGAATCTTAATCGCAAAGGGATGAAAACTGAAATTGAAACATCTCAACATCAGTCCATGGATGGAAAGGATGCGGTTATGGAAACAAATTCAATTACGATAGAAATATTCGTTCAGAGAACTGAATTTGTTTTGGTGGAAAGGAATATACTACAATCTATTATGAATAAGGAATGACGTACGATGCATAAGATATGATTTCTCACCTTCACATTCTCAATATGCATCAGGGAATAGAGTGGGAGAAAACAATGCGGTTAGGGTTCTACTTTTAAAAGAAAAATGTTCAATTTTAACCCTCTGCGGGGTTCACACGCACAATTCCAGTACATTTTGTAGTCTTCCCTGCATAACTTCTAACCTTCTTAACCAATAGAGTCCTTCCAGAGGATTCTATTCTATGTCAACGAGTAGTAAAATGTTATAAAGAAAACTCTAAAATGTCTACATTAGAATTTTTCCAAGAGATTATATTCTATGTTGTAGAGTAGTGTACTACAGAAATGTACTACAGAAAATTCTAAAATGTCAACAATAAAATTTTTTCCAAAGCATTATATTCTATGTCAATGAGTAGTAAAATGTTCTAAAGAAAACTCTAAAATGTCTACAGTAGAATTTTCTCAAGAGATTATATTCTATGTCAATGAGTAGTAAAATGTACGAAAGCAAATTTTAAAATGTTTGCAATAAAATTTTCCCAACGAATTATATTCCATGTCAATGAGTAGTAAAATTTTCTAAAGAAAATTCTAAAAAGTCTACAATAGAATTTTCTAAAGGTTTATATTATAAGTAAATGATCAATAGAATATTTTTAAATGATTCTATTCTACAGAAATTAGAATAACCCGTTGTGTTGCTCCAGTTCGACGTTATTTATCTTCCTACCTCTAAAAAAGTCAGCAATATAATCTTACCAAATGTTTATTTTCTAAAGAAAGGAGCAATAGAATTTTACCAAAAGATTATTTTCTAAGGAAAAGAGCAATTACATATATCTTTCCAAACGATTCTATTCTGTAAAAATTACCAATGGAATATTTCCCGAGGATTCTTTTCTACTTAATGATCCAATAAAATAATTTCAAAGGATTCTGTTTTACAAAACGAGTCAATCAAATCATTCCAGAGGAAATTTAAAGAAAGAGGCAATAGAATTATTCCAAGAAAAGATTCTATACCAAAGAAAAAGACTAATGCACACAATCTAACTAATTGTTGAAAGAATCCTTCAAAATCAATCCTTAGATTCCCAAAATGATACAATGTCAAGTATTGGGCAATTTATTTGTCAAGTATTGGGCAATTTATTTGTCAAGTATTAGGCAATTTATTTGTATTACAATAAAAAAATATTGCATTATATCCAGGAAAATCTCATATGCTACAATAGCTTTGAAAATATATCGATATCTATTTACATGCATCCTTATATAATTTATGAAAAAGTGAAAGAAATAGCGATAAACATTGTTTTCGTTGCAGCTGATATGTTTTCATTATTTAAAGCATATGTAATCAGACAGTTACATTGTAACTAACTCCCTTAAAACTAAAGTAATGAATGCTGAAACAAATTGTATTACAATAAATATGGCAATAGAATACAACTTCACTTTCCAGAGTTATAATCCTCGCAAATTATTACGATCACATTTTCTCCAATTTTCCGCGGCATCTTGTTATGAAAAATACAAATCCCCTTGTCCATACAGTAATATAACTACTCAAGCATTAAATAAATCTTTTGTAGAAATCGATATCACTTTTTCGTAAACGCACGGAATTTATTAAATATTCGTAAACCTTATGAACATAGTAAATCATAATTAGTAGTCATAAATAGTGTTTATTTGAGTATTCGTTAGGGGGCTTAAAACAATGAACAATTCAATACCAATTGATTTTTACCTGTTATAAAATAAATATATTTGATATGAGGTCAAAATGCCTTGAATTTTTTTCAATGTGCTCTGTTACAATTGTCGGTGTGGAATGCTTTTAAATTAGATTCCAATACTTTAGAAATATTTTGGGGATTATCGTTTGTTTTTACATTCTTTACTCCATTAATAATTTTCAAATAGTTCTCTACTTATTTGCATTTTTATGAAGGATGTAACTGGATATCAACATGTTAAAAGATAGTTCATAAGCAAGATGTATTTAAGGGTCAGACGTTTGTAGAACAGAATATAGACATTAATAAATCCCCCGTCTCAAACTTCACTCCAGTAGAAAAAGATTTTCAATCATTCTCTCTAACAGCTAGGACCACGGTTGCCTATTTGGAAGAGTAACGAATTATTAACCGGAGATTTGCGAGTTCGAATCCAACCAAAGACCGCCGTGTACAAAAGGGGCTGGTGCACGTTAAATCAGTCGAATGTCCCATTTACGATTCTCCGTAAGTCCGTATGCGTCGAACCAATGATAGAAGAGAACCACGTGATTGACAGATGGGCGGGATTACGCAGACCATTTCTGTAGCTTCGTATGCTACTTACGCGTAGGGACATACGGCAGAGCCTACGCATAGGGACATACGGAGAATCGTAAACGGGCCTTTAGCCTCAAATGTCCTCACGTAGGCAAGGTGTGGAAGTTTGGAGAGTCGAGTGCAAGGTCAGGTGAGACGTTGTCATCTCACAGTGTTTCAAAATTACGTACTGTTGTCCTTGGATCGGTCCTTCTAGTCTTGATCCCGGACCATCGCCAATACCCCATATCCAATCGTTCAAATCAAGGTCAGGTTGTATGTATACGACTATAAACAGGAAGGGGTCTAATATGCAAATTTAATTTTCTTGAGTATAAGACCAACTTTCTTACAAACTTATTCGTATTAAGTTGTATGTATACGTATAGTGTGGCTGTCATTAGGAGGCAGATGGCCTTAGGAGAGTCCCGTTCTAGAAGGATGGTAAACTGGCCAGAGGAAATTACTGCCATACGAAAAATAATGTATGGATATAGCCATTGATGATTCTTTGACTAGGCGACTAATAATCACTGCATTAATAATATTTGAAAATAGTATCTATATATATATTTCTCTTACGTGGCACGCAAAAAAGACGTTATTTGTTACCGCGTTTTGGCAACATTGTGCGATTGTTTGTTTACTAGGAGCCTCGCGACTCATTTGAATCTATAGTGTTATCGGATGAAATTTTATTGAAAAAATGAATTTTAGACGAGTTGTTGCGGTTTGTAATAGAAATCTAAGAAAGCGGAGGATCTTTTCAGGGCTATTTAAAAAACGGTCCTTTTCAAGGCTAACAATTATAGTACAACAAGACGCATGCACTACAACTTTCGACAACAAACTCAGTCAAAAAGTGTATGGGTGGCTCGAGTACTGGGGAAATGTACACACAAACAACATGCTGGGTATTCAATTTCCAAAGCAGCGTCCACATTGCGAGTAAAAATTTGCTCAAAGTTTTCATTTAAATTCTGATTCCTGAGGTACTGTATATATCTTTTATGTAATGCAACAAATTTAGATTTGAAAAATATTTTTTTGGAATATCTTATTTTGTAATCAATCCCTTCTGCTAGGACACGTGTCTTCATTGATGCGAGCGAAGCGAGCATAGGTTCGCGCAGCGAACCAATGAGAATTGCGAAGCAATCCTCCGGGGGTTGGCGAGCGTTAGCGAGCAGGGGGCGGGCCCCCTAGTTAACTTATATTTAACGGTATACGTTAATTTACTAATATTCAAAACCACGAGACGCAGATACCAACTTGCCAAATTGAGGCACTAACTGCTTTTTCTATTTATTTCCCATGTATATTTTGATGTAAATTAATGGTTCTCATTGGTGGGAGAATAGAGAAATAATTAATCTGTGTCCCTTGAAATACATATTTGAAATCCCCCACTCAAATATTTACGATCTTAGAGAACCTACTTTTTCTACAAAAGTAGAAAGGATTGTAAATGAAGAGACACTTAATTGTAGGCTTGGCATCCAGTTGAGATGTAGTGTAAAACGTTCAAACCGTGTTTGAGCTCTGAAATATGAATAAACTTCCTCTTTCATCATAGGAAAGGATTGATTTCATGAAACGCACGCAGCATTGCCCTTCTGGCCATTCTTTCCTTACATACCCTCAAGTCACAAGAACTATAGGAAAGCCTCCTCATTTCAAAAAAATCCGCTTTCAAAGTCAGGGTGATCGATCTCCAAAATGTCTGTCCAAAAGTTTTCAATCTTGCGGAACCTATTTTGTCTATCCAAGTAGTTGATGTTGATGAAGAGACACTAAAGTTGTAGGCGAGAGACATCTAGACGAGATATGGGTATAGATAGAGTACGTTCAAAATACGGTTTAGCACCCCGAAATGTGAACTAACTTTATAGTTCTATTATGAGGCAAGGGAATTGTTGTTTATGGTGCTAGATCCAAAAGAGAACAAGATGCGACAATAGTTCTATTTTTAAAAAGTGTCTTCGTGATCTTAGCATTACCCCCCTTTCTGGCCTTACTTTACTTGAAAAAAACCCTTCTCTTTCCAAGACAATCCACCGTCAAAGTCAAGATTCGATCAAAAATTCTAGAACCTTCCAGATCGCCCCTTAGACTATAGAGTTTTGTTGTAGAAGAAAAACTTTAATGATCGTGTAGCATTGCTTTCTGGATCTCCTTTACATAAAAAACATACACTCAAATTATCAGAACATAGAAACCCTTCTGTTCCAATAAAATGCGTCCCCTAAGTCGAGATGATCTATGTATTTATCGTCCAAAATGACTCTCATTCCCCCAAAAAATGTGTTCACCCTTGTGAAACCTATTTTTTCTTACAAAAGTAGTACTTTATGAACATAGAAACCCTTCTGTTCCAATAAAATGCGTCCCCTAAGTCGAGATGATCTATGTATTTATCGTCCAAAATGACTCTCATTCCCCCAAAAAATGTGTTCACCCTTGTGAAACCTATTTTTTCTTACAAAAGTAGTACTTTATGAACATAGAAACCTTTCTGTTCCAATAAAATGCGTCCCCTAAGTCGAGATGATCTATGTATTTATCGTCCAAAATGACTCTCATTCCGCCAAAAAATGTGTTCACCCTTGTGTAACCTATTTTTTCTTACAAAAGTAGTACTTTATGAAGACGATAAGACTGTAAAGTTGTAGTCAAGAGAGTCCCAGGTTAGATAGTAGAGGAAGCCAAAAATGCGTTTCACCTGAAATGTTAACCAAACTGTATAGTTCTTCAATGAAAAGAGCTGCTTTGGTGGTCGTAGCATGGATTTCTGAATATTTGTTACTCAATCCTCTTGGTGGTTGTCTCGACGAGGTATCTCGTCATTAACAGAACTGACCAGATCAAGACGGACAAGATATCTCGTCCTTTGGAAAGTTGACCAGATCTAGATGGACGAGAAAGTTCGTCCTTTGGAAAAAACTTGACCATATCTTGATGGACGAGATAGCACGTCCATTGGAATAAAACTGATCGGATCTTAATGAACGAGATAACGTCATATGGGAAAAGCTGACCAGACATTTATGGATAGATATCTCGTCCTATGGAAAAAGCTGATCAGATCTTTATGACTAGATATCTCGTCCTTTGGAAAAAGCTGACCAGATCTTGATGAACGAGATAACTCGTCTTTGGAAAGAGATTACCATATCTTGATGGCTAAATATATCGTCCCTTGGAAAAAGCTGACCAGATCTTGATGAACGAGAGAGTACGTCAATTTGAATAAAACTGATCAGATCTTGATGGACAAAATAACTCGACCTTCGGAAAAAGTGGACCACATCTTGATGGCTAGATAGCTCGTCCTTTGGAACAAGCTGACCAGATCTTGATGTACGAGAGAGTACGTCAATTTGAATAAAACTGATCAGATCTTGATGGACAAGATAACTCGACCTTTGGAAAAAGTGGACCACATCTTGATGGCTAGATATCTCGTCCTTTGAAAAAAGCTGACCAGATCTTGATGTACGAGAGAGTACGTCAATTTGAATAAAACTGATCAGATCTTGATGGACAAGATAACTCGACCTTTGGAAAAAAGTGGACCACATCTTGATGGCTAGATATCTCGTCCTTTGAAAAAAGCTGACCAGATCTTGATGTACGAGAGAGTACGTCAATTTGAATAAAACTGATCAGATCTTGATGGACAAGATAACTCGACCTTTGGAAAAAAGTGGACCACATCTTGATGGCTAGATATCTCGTCCTTTGAAAAAAGCTGACCAGATCTTGATGTACGAGAGAGTACGTCAATTTGAATAAAACTGATCAGATCTTGATGGACAAGATAACTCGACCTTTGGAAAAAGTGGACCACATCTTGATGGCTAGATATCTCGTCCTTTGAAAAAAGCTGACCAGATCTTGATGTACGAGAGAGTACGTCAATTTGAATAAAACTGATCAGATCTTGATGGACAAGATAACTCGACCTTTGAAAAAAAGTGGACCACATCTTGATGGCTAGATATCTCGTCCTTTGAAAAAAGCTGACCAGATCTTGATGTACGAGAGAGTACGTCAATTTGAATAAAACTGATCAGATCTTGATGGACAAGATAACTCGACCTTTGGAAAAAAGTGGACCACATCTTGATGGCTAGATATCTCGTCCTTTGGAAAAAGCTGACCAGATCTTGATGGACGAGATAACTCGTCTTTGGAAAGAGCTGACCACATCTTGATGGCTAAATATATCGTCCTTTGGAAAAAGCTGACCAGTTCTTGATGGACGAGATAACTCGTCTTTGGAAAGAGCTGACCACATCTTGATGGCTAAATATATCGTCTTTTGGAAAAACCTGACCAGATCTTGATGGATAAGATAGCACGTTCATTGGAATGAAACTGATTAGATCTTGATGGACGAGATAGCATATCCGTTGGAATAAAACTGACCAGATATTGATGGACGAGATAACTCGTCATCTACAAAGAGCTGACCAGATCTTGATGGCTACTTCATTGGAAAACATTGACCAGATCTTGCTGGACGAAATATCTCATCCATTGGAATAAAAATGACCAGTTCATGATGAACGAGATTTCTTTTCCATTAAAAAAAAACTGACCAGATCTTGATCGAGTAATCATAAAATATTGGCAACATCCAAATGACGAAGTACCCCGTCATTGTCAAAATTGGTACGATCTTTATTGACAAGATGTCTTGTCGAAACCTCGAGGACGGTTTGTTTAAAATCGCGCTCTCGTATCATCCGAGTGACATGAACCCCTCCTCATTCCAATCCAATCCGCCTTCAAAGTCGAGATTCCATCAAAGGTTCGCGGACCTTCCAGATCGCCCTTTAAACGCCGCTCCGATTGGATGGCGGGGAGGCAAGGGGATCTCCGAGAACGGGGTAAAGTGGGAGATTAAGGGGGCAGCAGAGACGACGGAAGGGCCGGGCACGCCATCAAGAGAAATGGGGTAAAGAGAAGGAGTCTTCGGCTGGGGAACAATCAAGACGGCTTTGTCTGCCCTCTCCCCCGTGAAATGCCCCCTCCCCAGAACGCTCCCCCACCAGTTAAAACGATTATGCAGCTTCCCCAGAGAGGGGATGTTCGCAAACAGAGAGTGGTCGGTGTTCGTTGCGACGCGTGTGATTTTATAACGCAATGGCACGGCAGCCGAACACGACGACGACTGTCTCTTCTTTGTAGAAACTCAAGACAGGCTAGATATCAAGTGCTCAGATCAATAGAGAAGACAGGATTGTGCTTGGGTAGGTAGTTAATTAACGTCCAACTGGAGCAACACAGCTTGCTGTTGGAGTCTGTCCAGGTAGGCAGGTAGGTATTTAATTAACGCAACACAACGGGCTGTTGGAGTCGGTCCGGGTAAGTAGGTAGGTAATTCATTTACGTCAGACAGAAGCAACACAACGGGTTGTTGGAGTCTGTCCGTGTAGGTAGGTAGGTATTTAACTAACGCCACACTGAAGCAACACAACGGGCTGTTGGAGTCGGTCCGGGTAGGCAGGTAAGTATTTGATTAACGTCAGACAGAAGCAACACAACGGGTTGTTGGAGTCGGTCCGGTTAGGTAGGTAGGTATTTCATTAACGTTACACTGAAGCAACAGAACGGGCTGTTGATTTCCGATTTCGAACCACGGTCAGATGATAAGGTCCACACTTGAGCAGGCAAACCACTCTCCAAATTTCCACATCACGCCAATATGACTTTATTTGTAGGCATGCCAGATTTAACGTGCACCAGACCCCGTCTTTTGCTGAACCTTGTTTCGAACTCACAACCCTCCGGTTGCAGATCTGTTACTCTTGTAGGTAGCACAATTGGAAGGGCATCAATTAGCAACCAGATGGAGGCGAGTTCCAATCCAGTCAAAGAATGTCTTGTACAAAGGGAGCTGGTGCACATTAAGTCCATCGTGGCCTCTAATGTGCTCACGTTAGCGTGGTGTGAAAGTTTTGAGAGTGGGGTGCCAGCGAGGGTGTTGCTTCGTTATCTGACGGTTGTTAAAAATTACGTAGTGTTGTCATCGTATCTTTCGCTTAGGGGATTGATCCCGGACCGTCATCAATAGACCGTTATGTTGCTCTAGTACTACGTTAATTAAAATTACCAAATAACTTACAACCGGGATACCGCGGCCTCACTCTGAAAAGGTAAGGTAATTAAGGTAAAGAGCAATACAACTGACAATTGACGACGGTCCAGGATCAATCCCCTAACAGAAAGATCAAAGGACAACACCACGTAATTTTGAAACACGGTCAGATGACGAGGCAACACCTGAACTGGTACACCACTCTTCAAACTTCGACACCAGCCCAACACGATAGCATGCGGCCACGATATATTTAAGTGTACCAACCGCATCTACACCATACGATAACAAATATCTGTTTACTGACCCTGATTAGAACCAGGTTCCTTCAGAACCAGACGCTAACACCTTAACCACCAGACCGGTTGGTGGGCACACTGAAAAGTGAATAATACGTCCAAGGTAAGCTACAGGAATCGAACCACACCTTTACAGGAACCCTACTCTTTTGCCGTTCGCTACACCAAGATAAATCAAATATAAAGGTACCTGTGCAGTCTTCCCATATGCTCACTTTTAGAAAAAATATCACTGTTCACGTCCGGCAGCACCAAAATAAATCATCCCGATCCCTTCCAGTCTCTTACGACAAAGGAGGCCATTACTGTTTGAAGAAACATAATTTCATTACTTCGTCTACATCCTACCCGACACTTAAGATAAGCGAAAAACGATAAAACCTCTGATTTCGCAGAAAAATAAAGCCAAAAGCCACTTAAAAAACATGACCCGCTTCCGTCGCTCACTTATCCGGAGGGTCGCGTTTCCAATCTGATCAAAGACCGTCGTGTACAAAAGGGGCTGGTGCAGGTTAAATCTTTCGTGACCTCAACTGTCCTCACGTTGGCGTGGTGTGGAAGTTTGGAGAGGGGAGAGCCAGCTCAGGTTTTGACCGTATTTCAAAAGTACTTGGTGTTGTCCTTGGATCTTTCCTTTAGGAGATTGATCCCGGAGCGTCGTTATTAACCCGTTGTGTTGCTCTAGTGCGACGTTAATTAAAATTACCTCACCTACCTACCTTTTGTTTGATCCCGGACCGTCACCAAAAGCCCGCGTGTTGCTACAGACGATATGAACTAACTACCTACGAAAGGTAATGGTAATGATAGTTTTAGTTAACGTCGTACTAGAGCAACACAACGGGCTATTGACGACGGTCCGGGAACAGTCCCTTAAGGGAACGATCCGAGGACAGCACCTCGTAATTTTGAACCACGGTCAGATGGCGAAGCAACACCTGAGCTGGCACCCCACTCTCCAAACTTCCACGCCAACCCAACGTGAGGACTTTCGGTCACGACAGATTTAAGGTGCACCAGCCGCCTCTACACCATACGCTTACAAACATCCATGCCCGGACCCGGATTCGAACCAGAAACCTTCCGATCTAGAGGCTAAAACCTTAACCACTATACCGGTTGGTCGGCACCTACGAAAGGTAATTTGGTAATTTGGTAATTTTAGTTAACGTCGTACTAGAGCAACACAACGGGCTATTGTCGACTGTCCGGGATCAGTCCCTTAAGGGAAAAATCCGAGGACAACACCTCGTAATTTTGAACCACGGTCAGATGACGAAGCAACACCTGAGCTGGCACCCCACTCTCCAAACTTCCACGCCAACCCAACGTGAGGACCCTACGAAAGGAAGTAAAGCATTGGGGATCTAAACGTGCCGCTTATTTTTGTTTAAAAAGTATCGTTGTTTACGATCACCAATGACAAAATAAATCAAATCGTCGATGTCTTCCAATGCTCTTACCATTTTAGTCATCATCATTTTAAGCCGACCAACTGGTCTGGTGGTCAAGGCGTTAGTCTCTAAATCGGATTGTTCCTGGTTCGAATCCGGGTCAGCGCATGGATGCTTGTAAGCGTAGGGTGTAGAGGCGGCTGGTGCATCTTAAATCTCTCTTGTCTGAAAGTCCTCACGTTGGGTTGGTGAGAAAGTTTGGAGAGTGGGGTGCCAGCTCAGGTCTTACCTCGTCATCTGACCGTGGTTCAAAATTACGTGGTGTCGTAATTGGATTTTTTCCCTTAGAGGTTTTGACCGTGTTTCAAAAGTACGTGGTGTTGTCCTCGAATCTTTCCTTTAGGAGATTGATCCCGGACCGTCGTCAATAGCCCGATGTGTTGCTCAAGTACGACGTTAATCAACTTACCATACCTTACCAAATCAAACGAAGCGTTCGAGGACAAAACGGACCGCTTATTTGGATTAAAAAATGTCACTATTTCCAACCACCAATGGCCAAAATAAATCGAATCATCGATGTCTTCCAATGCTCTTACCATAAGTCACGGGGCACACATCCGGTTTTTCAACGTGCGGCGCTTCTGCGGCAACGCAAGTGTGGTCTGAAATACATTAGATCCAATGGAGTAGTGCAAACATGCGTTCGGCACCGTTTCGGCGTGCAACTTGCGTGCAATTTGTTCCGCGGTTCCTCACGGCGCTGAACATGCGTCTCCGGTCTGAAGTACCTTGTTTTCATAAATAAATGGAATAATAATTAACAAATGGTTGTATCCAGTAACGTCTATTTGGTGTGTTTCAAAATATACTTTTTTTACGCAAAGTGAACGAAATAAACACGTTTTCTTCGATATAATATTTATCGCAAATGGCGCGAAATGAATACTTGTGTCATTTCACGGTTATGTGTGTATAGTTGGGATTCGTTGCAAAATCGGATGTGTGCATCGGACCTTAAACTCATCACCGCTACCAGAAACGAGTCCAGAACTTTACCTACAGACTCCTTACCGCCTCTTAAGACAAGCGAGGAACGAATAACATCCGATTTCGCCGAAAAATAAAGCAAAAAGCCCCACTTAAAAACCATTGCCCGCTTCCAACGCTCGTTTACTTCAAATCAAATAAAGCATTCGGGAACAAAACGTGCCGCTTATTTTGATCCACCCGAATTGGCGTCAAACGCTTCATGAACGAGGTCTGTTTGCTCCAGAAAAGGCAAGTTTCCCACACTTGAAATGGAAAATCTCGGCCGCACATCTTTTCCCTTCTTGTTTGATGTTCGCCGCCGGGGCGCACAGCGCGGAGGGTGGGCCCATCGGACTGTTCTGTTGAGTGGTCGCTCGCTTTCCTGCTTGTGTCAATAGAGCAGTGAAAGAGTGGCATTGTGTCTGGTGGGTGAAGCGACCATGTTCTGGAAAGATGTCGGGGTCGGGTTGATTCGCAGAGGTGTGAAACCGGAAAGGGAGTGTATTTCGGGAGGTTTAGAGGGACTCCGGTGCGGTCTTGTTCCGGTTTGGTTGGGATGAATTGAGGAAGTTATAGTTTGTCAGGTTTCGTTGTCGGTGTCGGGAGGCAGCATTGTTTTCAATGCAATTAACAACCCGATTGAAGCCACAGTTGCTTTATTTCGTCTTACTTTCTACGAATGCTGCAAACAGCAGTGGTTGGGGAAGTTGTCGAAGGAAGCTTTGTATTCCATGCAAATAATAAACCGATTGAAGTCACAGTTAGTTTATTTGGTCTTACTTTCTACGAATGCTGCAGACAGCAGTGGTTAAGGAAGTTATAGAGTTTGGCAGGTTCGTTGTCGGTGTCAGGAGGCAGCATTGTTTTCAATGTAATTAACAATCCGATTGAAGCCATAGTTGCATTATTTGGTCTTATTTTCTACGAATGCTGCACAGCAGTGGTTAAGGAAGTTATAGAGTTTGGCAGGTTCGTTGTCGGTGTCGGGATGCAACTTTGTATTCCATGCAAATAATAAACCGATTGAAGTCGCAGTTAGTTTATTTGAAGTCTTACTTTCTACGAATGCAGCAGACAGCATTGGTTGGTTGGGATTTTATGGAGCCAGGGACATAGCACCAAACTGCACAAAAAGACGACAACCATCATGAAAATAGACATACATTTTTTTTGCTAATGCTTGGGCAATCCACAAATCGACCAACCGGTCAGGTGGTTAAGGTGTTAGCCTCTATATAGGAAGGTTCCTGGTTCAAAACCGGGTCAGTGCATGGATGTTTGTAAGCGTATACTATAGAAGCGGCTGGTATACATTAAGTCTCTCGTGTCCGAAAGTCCTTACGTTGAGTTGGTGTGGAAGTTCGGAGAGCGGGGTGCAGCTCAGGTGTTGTCGCGTCATCTGACCATGGTTGAAAATTACGTGGTGTTGTCCTGGTATCTTTCCTTAGAGTATTGATCCCGGACCGTCATCATTAGCCCGTTGTGTTGCTCTAGTACGACGTTAATTTAAAATTACCAAATTACTGACCAATTCACCTAGTCAGTAAGCACAGCAAAAAGAATTTGGGAAACATTCACTATCCCACAGTAGGAAACATTCATTATCGCTCATATCAACACATCATAATCTGCACATAGAAAAACCACATATTCATTCTAGGAGGACAATCATTTGTTACCTTAACCCCAGATTCGAACCAGAAATGAGTCTAGCAAGCCGAAACGATTCAACAAAATAATCAAAACATTTGTGAATAAAGCGAACAAATCACTCCAAAAATATGCTCAAGCGTTATGGAAAATAATGGGTCGAAAGAGCTTGTATTTGCAGCTCGACTAGAGGTGGTTACGTGATCAAAGTCATATTCCATAAACTGTCATTCAGAAAATAATACATGCAAAAATATTGTAAGAAACTCTTCATTTAAAGTTTATTTTGACTGGAGCCCTTATAAAAAGAACACCTAGCGCACAGTTACCAAGAATGAAGCATCTCAAACATTCCAAGAACAACATTCCAAACTATTACGGTGAACACAATAGACAATGGTCCTCATGAAAGAGAATTTAAAATTGCATCAGAAATTATCAATGCACTTCAAAACTTTACAAGTTAATTGTGAATGAAAATTACTTAACAATTTTCTAGAAACCGAACATGCTTCATACTTCAAAAAGCTAAACACGATTACATTGCCCAATTCAAAAGTACCTATTGTGCGGAAAATAGCGGTTTATCACCAGTTTAATCCAACGCCGAATTAAGCTTCGAAACGTGCTCTAAGCCACAGAAAGTCACAATCACCCTTCACTCCTACTGCCAAAGCATTTCGGTTTCGTGAAATTCTCCAAACATTAGTTTCTCCTCGAGCCCTTTCTGAATACTCCACCCTCATGCTAACACGAATCGAAAAGGCAGAACCCTTTCAATGAAAGATTCAGAGAATCGGCCGTGATGTTCAGAAACAATGCAGTAACCTGAAAGGGTTGTGGTATGAAAGTGGTTGTACCTTTGCATCGGAAAGCTGTATTCGAGTCTTTGAGATCCGCGAGCATTGAAATAAAATTCACTAAACCCGTGTTTTGATCATTCTCTACTGCATACTGTCATTTCCGAGTGTGTGGTAATTCCAATGTACATACCCTTAAAGAGCAAGAAATATATCACCATTGATGCATTTCTCTGAAATCAGTATTAAAATATTACTGGAACTTTTTCAGTTTATATTTAATGTTTTCTATGATGTGCAGTCTCGATTCACACTAAAAACAAAGTGTTATATACTTTTGATTAGAAGATTATAATTTCTCAAAATATACTTCACATAATTCATACTTTTCATAGTTCATACTTCATAGTCCATACGTCACAGTTCATACCTCATAGTTCATACTTCATAGTCCATACCATAATTCATACTTTTCATAGTTCATACTTCATAGTTCATACCTCATAGTTCATACTTCACACTTTTCATATTTCATACTTTATAATTCACACTTTTCATAGTTTATAATTCATAGTTCATACTTCATAGTTCAAACTTCATAGTTTATACTTCATAATTCACATTTTTCATAGTTTATACATCATAATTCACACTTTTCATAGTTTATACTTCATAATTCACACTTTTCATAGTTTATACTTCACAATTCACACTTTTCATAGTTTATACTTCATCATTCACATTTTTCATAGTTTATACTTCATAATTCACACTTTTCATAGGTTATACTTCATAATTCACACTTTTCATAGTTTATACTTCATAATTCACACTTTTCATAGTTCATAGCATAATTAATACTTTTCATAGTTCATACTTCATAGTTCATTCTTCATAGTTTATATTTCATAGTTCATACTTCATAGTTCATGCTTCATTGTTCATACTTCATAGTTTATACTTCATAGTTTATACTTCATACTTCATAGTTTATACTTCATAGTCCATACTTCACTGTTCATACTTCATAGTTCTTCTAATTTCATAGACCGATGAGTTCATGGTTCAGTACATCATACTTCACATAGTGCCATACATTATTTAACTTTATTACTTGATTTATATTAAAAAGAAATGTTCGTAAAGTATAAAATTAAAATGGCTCCAATAACAATTGCGGCACACTTTCAGTTTTAGCGTTCGCGATTTACTATTCGTTGTCTTGAACATCCGTCCTCTAGCATGTGCCTATAGGGCCCCCGAGTTGACAGATTCTTCCTGATGGGTAGTCATGCCCATGAAGTTTTTCAGAGTTTCTTTATAGCTAGGGAGGCCACCTCATATGCACTCGTGATCTCAGACCAGTTTAGATGACGAAATTTCATGAATCCACATTTTCTAAGTACTAAATGTTCAACTTGCACAGATAAGCATTTCTATTCATTTTTATGCACAGGTGTATAGATGTATCAAAAGCACAACGAAAGTACTTGGAGATACATGAAGTTACGAAACACGGTACTACTTTAGGAAAAAAACACATAGATACCTTTACACATACACACCCTTAAGAACACATAGATAGGGTACGACAATTTCGTAAGTAAAAAAGTGAAATCATCCTGGTCCGTGAGGCATATTTGTCACATTATAGTAAACACTAAGATAAATGGTCTGTCATACGACTGCTGCATAACAAAATTTATTTATATATATTTCAGTCAAACTTCATTTATATGTTTCTTAAAACCTGACGTTACGTGATCACTGGCTGTGTATGAACCCTTTTTCACCACTATCTGTCGACTTTTATTGATTACAGGCTATGTATTAACATTTTCCCACCGCTATCTGTCAACTTGCCTTGCTTTCGTAGGGTGTTTTTTAAGCAATGCTGGTAAAACGATATTATTGGAAAACTTAATTTTTGATCAACACTGGTAAAGCAATGAGCTGCGCACGGCAATCATTTTATACGCAATGTTATTTCGATGGGGATTTCGAATATAATTATTTTTTGATACTTCGCATCTCGTTTCGTTCGTGACGTGCACAACCAATAAAACCTTTAATAACCACGGAAACACAGAAGAACATAGCGTTTTATACAGTAAGATGTGCGTGTGTAGAGCTATGGCGATTTCGAATGTAATGATATTGGATATTTCGTACCTCGTTTCGCTGGTGACATCACACAACCAATCAAAACAATTAGAAACTCCGCCTACTCGTGACGTCACGCAACTAATCAAAACAATTAGAAACTCCGCCTACTCGTGACCTTACAGAATAAATCAAAACGCTAATTGCCACGGAAACACAGGATAATCTATCATTTTTTTCATAATATGTTATTTCTATGGCCATTTCGAATGTAATGATTTTTGATATTTCGTATCTCGTTTCGCTGGTGACATCACGCAACCAATCAAAACAATTAGAAACTCCGCTTACTCGTGACGTCACGCAACTAATCAAAACAATTAGAAACTCCGCCTACTCGTGACCTTACAGAATAAATCAAAACGCTAATTGCCACGGAAACACAGGATAATCTATCATTTTTTTCATAATATGTTATTTCTATGGCCATTTCGAATGTAATGATTTTTGATATTTCGTATCTCGTTTCGCTGGTGACATCACACAACCAATCAAAACAATTAGAAACTCCGCCTACTCGTGACGTCACGCAACTAATCAAAACAATTAGAAACTCCGCCTACTCGTGACCTTACAGAATAAATCAAAACGCTAATTGCCACGGAAACACAGGATAATCTATCATTTTTTTCATAATATGTTATTTCTATGGCCATTTCGAATGTAATGATTTTTGATATTTCGTATCTCGTTTCGCTGGTGACATCACACAACCAATCAAAACAATTAGAAACTCCGCCTACTCGTGACCTTACAGAATAAATCAAAACGCTAATTGCCACGGAAACACAGGATAATCTATCATTTTTTTCATAATATGTTATTTCTATGGCCATTTCGAATGTAATGATTTTTGATATTTCGTATCTCGTTTCGCTGGTGACATCACGCAACCAATCAAAACAATTAGAAACTCCGCTTACTCGTGACGTCACGCAACTAATCAAAACAATTAGAAACTCCGCCTACTCGTGACCTTACAGAATAAATCAAAACGCTAATTGCCACGGAAACACAGGATAATCTATCATTTTTTTCATAATATGTTATTTCTATGGCCATTTCGAATGTAATGATTTTTGATATTTCGTATCTCGTTTCGCTGGTGACATCACACAACCAATCAAAACAATTAGAAACTCCGCCTACTCGTGACGTCACGCAACTAATCAAAACAATTAGAAACTCCGCCTACTCGTGACCTTACAGAATAAATCAAAACGCTAATTGCCACGGAAACACAGGATAATCTATCATTTTTTTCATAATATGTTATTTCTATGGCCATTTCGAATGTAATGATTTTTGATATTTCGTATCTCGTTTCGCTGGTGACATCACACAACCAATCAAAACAATTAGAAACTCCGCCTACTCGTGACGTCACGCAACTAATCAAAACAATTAGAAACTCCGCCTACTCGTGACCTTACAGAATAAATCAAAACGCTAATTGCCACGGAAACACAGGATAATCTATCATTTTTTTCATAATATGTTATTTCTATGGCCATTTCGAATGTAATGATTTTTGATATTTCGTATCTCGTTTCGCTGGTGACATCACACAACCAATCAAAACAATTAGAAACTCCGCCTACTCGTGACGTCACGCAACTAATCAAAACAATTAGAAACTCCGCCTACTCGTGACCTTACAGAATAAATCAAAACGCTAATTGCCACGGAAACACAGGATAATCTATCATTTTTTTCATAATATGTTATTTCTATGGCCATTTCGAATGTAATAATTTTTGATATTTCGTATCTCGTTTCGCTGTTGACATCACACAACCAATCAAAACAATTAGAAACTTCGCCTACTCGTGACGTCACGCAACTAATCAAAACAATTAGAAACTCCGCCTACTCGTGACCTTACAGAATAAATCAAAACGCTAATTGCCACGGAAACACAGGATAATCTATCATTTTTTTCATAATATGTTATTTCTATGGCCATTTCGAATGTAATGATTTTTGATATTTCGTATCTCGTTTCGCTGGTGACATCACATAACCAATCAAAACAATTAGAAACCCCGCCTACTCCTGACGACGCACAACCAATCTAAACTTTAACAGTCACAGAAACACAAGAGATCTTACAATTTTATGCAATACGATATTTAAGAATGAAACCATCAACCGTAAACAATATGCACCAATAAACGACACAGATTGCATGAAAGAAATTGCTCAGCATTCCGCGCTGTATAGTCTCATCCACTCCGTTATTCTTCGTCACATTCCTCCGCGGCAACAATGCACTTCCCTGCCACCCGACAATCCATCAAGAGGGCATCCACCACTTTCCGATTCCATCAAAAACGACAGCCCCGCTATGCAGCCCCGTTTCCCCACTGCCGCGTGCATGTATGCATGGCCGTCGCAATCCTTCCGTCATCAAGCCCTAATAATGATATTCCCTCTTTCCCCGAGTCCGTGGAAATGTCGGAAATTCCGCCATTTGGAGAGTGGTAATGAATCATTGCCAGGGCCGGTTGGTTTCGTGGGCCGCTGTGGGATATCGTTAGTTTCCATTTGACTTCGGGAAGGCTGGTGCACAGTCATCGCCTGTTGACGGAAGGACGGACATGGAGGAGGTAGATGGAGGGGAAATCTCTTGGAATCGGTTAGGGGAATTTGAATGGAAGGTCTTGTAGAAAGTAAAGGAGTGTACTTCCAGGAGTAAAGTAAGGCTTTACCCAAACGCGTACTTTGGAATACACAGAAATAACAGGATATTATATTAACCCCCTTTACGCTGCGGTAGGTTGACAAATGTAACCACTATAATTTGTTAATACCAGCGGCATGGTATAGACCTCCGCCTACTTGTGACGTCACAGAACCAATCAAAACTTTAATAGCTTCAGACACACAGATCTTACAATTTTATGCAACGCAATCATATTTAGTTCGCTTTGCGAACTATACTTATCAACAATTAGGGGGAGGGAATTGCTTCACAATCCATCCCACTCGTAAAATAGATTTAAACATTTTTTACTGATAAACGTAGTGACTGCCAGTGTTCTTCACTCAAAGTTTAAACTCGGTACTTGACTTGACTGATTCCATGATAATAATGATAACATAACTGATTCTGATTGGGTTACGGTCAATGCATTTCTTCAAAGAGAAAATATCAAACGAATCGTAGAAGAGAAATATTGTGCTCACAAAAATGAAGCCTTTCCTATTGATTGTACTGCTGATGACCTACATTCATCTAGCAGTGACGAGGAATTTTTTGAGACAGCGAAAACTAGACATCCTTCTGCCGATTTTGAGCTATCCACTTATTTTCAAAACAAAGGACCCGGATTCGAATCAGGAACCTTCCTATCTAGAGGCTAACACTTTAACCACCAGAAAGGTTGGTCGGCATGTTTCACGTTGGATTTGTGGACTTACTTATTCATGAATTCAGCTATAGTTGTTCAAATCAAAGTTTATTTTTTTAATTCAAATTCTTAGCAATCAATTACACATAATCAACAAGCAAAACACCCCATAATGTTATTCTGAAAAAAAGTCTGCTCTTGGTGCACTTCAACATTCTAAAAGCAAAACATTATATGCTAATTGGTAAGTTTGTAATTGACGTCGGAATAGAGCAACACAACGGGCTATTGACAACGGTCCGGGATCAATCTCTTAAAGGAAAGATCCGAGGACAACTCCTCGGAATTTTGAACCACGGTCAGATGACGAAGCAACGCCTGCAAAACATTAGAACTTGCTGTTATTACTTGCAGGATAGATCATGTTCGGCTTTACCAGACTTTCTGAGGAAAATCTGTCACATAAATAATGTGTGTAAAATATTTGTGTTAATCTATAGCTGGGGTGGCAAAACTGTGGCGCATGCGCCAAACGTGGCGGATCGGATGATTACAAGTGGCGAACTGCATCCTTGCGCCTACTTATTCGATTGAAGTAGGTGCCATAACTTAATCCTTAATAATTACTTAATTAGGCTAACATCTTAACCACCAGACCGGTTGGTCTGCTACATATCTGTGCTACCACTATAGTGTTGATTGTTGTCAAATGTTGAATGTGTGAAGTAAGTGTGATCTTGTCGAATAGACTTCTATTGCAAGAAGAAACGAAAACGGTTCATTCAAAGATAAGCATAAATTTTTTTTTAATTTACACTGCTTCGAAAGGTAAAGGTAATGGTGCTAGAGCAACACAACGAGCTATTGACGACGGTCCAGGATCAGTCCCTTAAAGGAAAGATACGACCGCTTCGAAAGAAACGACGAGCATTCTAACGCAACAATCCCAGTGCTTTGTGCCGACCAACCGGTCTGGTGGTTAAGGTGTTAGCCTCTCGATCGGAAGGTTCCTGGTTCGAAACCGAGTCACTACATGGATGTTTGTAAGAGTAAGGTGTAGAGACGGCTGGTGCACCTTAAATCTGTCGTGGCCGAAAGTCTTCACGTTGAGTTGGTGTGGAAGTATGGAGATTGGGGTGCCAGCACAGATGTTGCCTCGTCATCTGACCGTGGTTAAAAATTACGAGGTGTTGTCCTCTGATATTTCCCTTAGGGGATTGATTCCGGACCGTCGTCTCGGATCTTTCCTTTAAGGGACTGATCCCGGACCATCATTTCAGATCTTTCCCTTAAGGGACTGATCCCGAACTGTCGTCAATAGCCCGTAGTGTTGCTGTAGTACGACGTTAACTAAAATTACCAAATTACCAATTCCGGACCGTCGTTAACACCCAGTCGTGTTGCTTTTGTTCGGTAATTGGTAAATTTTTAATTAACGTCGAATAAGAGCAGCACAACGGGCTATTGACGACGGTCAATCCCTTTAGGGAAAGATCCTATCTAGTATCTGAATTAAAAATTACCATTACTTTTAAATAATGTCGGAACCTCGAATGAAATAACTTCTTAAGAGCAAACTCAAGGTTTGGTAATGAAGTTTGTCGTTCTCGGCTCTTTCCCTTGGGATTCCGGACTGTCGCCCATAGCCCATAGTGTTACACCAGTGCGACGTTAATAGAAAACCTGTCGTCTACATACCTGTGCTATCACTATAGTGCTGGCTGACCAACCGGTATAGTGGTTAAGGTGTTAGCCTCTAGATCGGAAGGTTCCTGGTTCGAATCCGGGTCCGGGCATGGATGTTTGTAAACGTATGGTGTAGAGGCGGCTGGTGCACCTTAAATCTGTCGTGGCCGAAAGTCCTCACGTTGAGTTGGCGTGGAAGTTTGGAGAGTGGGGTGCCAGTTCAGTTGTTGCTTCGTCATCTGACCGTGGTTCAAAATTACGAGGTGTTTTCCTCGGATCTTTCCCTTAGGGGACTGATCCCGGACCGTCGTCAATAGCCCGTTGTGTTGCTCTAGTACGACGTTAACTAAAATTACCATTACCACTATAGTGCTGATTGTTGTGAAATGTTGAATGTGTGAAGCGAGTGTGATCTTGTCGAAAAGAATTACATTGCAAGAAGAAAGGAAAACGGTTTTTTTTTTCAAAGGATATGCATACATTTTCTTTTATTCTACACCGCTTCGAAAGAAACGAGTGTTTCTAAGGTTATCCAAGCGCTTCGCAGGATTTTTTTTTGATCGTATTTGCGAAGCACTTCCCTTGGCGCATTCTACCCGCTTCCTCGTCACTACTTTGATCGCCCGATACCACCTCCAATCTCGACCTAATCTCGCCAAGCCACTCGAAGCCTTATCAACTTGCAAATAAACACGCGCCGGTTGAGGTCGGAATACGGTACCAACCGCGCCTGCCTTATCACTCGACAACCGTTTTAAGGATTGGAGAAATGCGGATGACAAGTTTACGTCCGTGGTGATTTCCGAACCTTCATCGGCGGTTTGTTTGGGGAAGCGGGCGTCATCGGCGTCATTGAATGGGTTCCGGGAAAGCTGCCCATTAAACCGAATTAAAACTGATCGAGCTGGGTTTGTTTATCGGTATCGTGGCACTCTTGAGATCTCCTTTCAAAGAGCGCACTGTGTCGGTTGAGGTGTCCCGTCTTCTCTGATGGATTGGTAAGTGAAGATCATTCGCTGATATGGAGGACGATAAAATGAAGTGTAAGCGGGGAAATTAAGGGCATGTCTGGGTCTCGTTGATGCAAATTGATGTGTGCTGTTGAGGGAGGTCAGAGCATCGGCGTCAACTTTATCCGACATTTAACCTAAATTGACCGGTTGTTCTTTGACCCGCAACCAACCGAGATACTCTAATAGAAGCATTGAATGTTTTGTGTTCGTTTAATTTTCTTGAAAAAGCTAAAAGATCTATCTATCTGTGTTTAAGTTTTTTGAAGGAACATTGAGTCGGATCTTTGGATTTTTATGGCGTCTACGGCAACGTCAGAAAAGGAAATGCAGACCCAAACATGCGTTTTTCATATCTCGTCGAAACCACTTGGTAGGTTAAGGTAATTGGTAATTATTAGTTAACATCGTACTAGAGCAACGCAACGAGCTATTGATGACGGTCCGGATCAATCCCTTAAGAGAAAGATCCGAGGACAACACCTCGTAATTTTGAACCACGGTCAGATGAGGAAGCAACACCTGATCTGGCACCCCAATCTCCAAACTTCCACACCAACCCTACGTGAGGACTTTCGGCCACGAAAGATTTAAGGTACATCAGCCGCCTCTACACCATACGCTTACAATCATCCATGCCCGGACACGGATTCAAACCAGGAAACTTCCGATCTAGAGGCTAACACCTTAACCACTATACCGGTTGGTCGGGGGTAGGTTAAGGAATGAGCAGGATTTTCCATTTTGGACTGTATTTTCTTTCTGGAGAACCTGGGACAATGAACACTCTACCTCCGATCAATGCTGAACTCTTACAAAACGGCAGTGAGTTAACCAAATTTTTTTTTTAGTGTTTTCCATTTCCCAAATCCGAAATAGGACCAGCTCAAAAGTCAGACTACGGCAACGTCAGAAAAGGAAAACGAGACCCACACTTGCGTATTTCATAATATCTCGTCGATTTTCCATTTTGGACTGCATTTACCTTTGTGGAGAACCTGGGACAATGAACATTCTGCCTCCGATCATGGCTGAACTCTTACAAAACGGCAGTGAGTTAACCAAATCTTTTCTAGTATTTTCTATTTCCCAAATCCGTAATCGGACCAGCTTAAAAGTCAGACTACGGCAACTTCAGAAAAGGAAATCGAGACCCACACATGCGTATTTCCATTTTGGACTGTATTTTCCTTTGTGAAGAACCTGGGACAATGAACACTCTACCTCCGATCAAGGCAGAACTCTTACAAAAGGGCAGTGAGTTAACCAAATTTTTTTTATTGTTTTCCATTTCCCAAATCCGAAATAGGACCAGCTCAAAAGTCAGACTACGGCAACTTCAGAAAAGGAAATCGAGATCCACACATGCGTATTTCCTAATATCTCGTCGATTTTCCATTTTGGACTGTATTTTCCTTTTTGGAGAACCTGGGACAATGAACACTCTACCTCCGATCAAGGCTGAACTCTTACAAAACGGCAGTGAGTTAACCAAATCTTTTCTAGTATTTTCTATTTCCCAAATCCGTAATCGGACCATCTCTAAAGTCAGACTACGGCAACTTCAGAAAAGGAAATCGAGACCCACACATGCGTATTTCCATTTTGGACTGTATTTTCCTTTGTGAAGAACCTGGGACAATGAACACTCTACCTCCGATCAAGGCAGAACTCTTTCAAAACGGCAGTGAGTTAACCAAATTTTTTTTATTGTTTTCCATTTCCCAAATCCGAAATAGGACCAGCTCAAAAGTCAGACTACGGC
Organism: Metellina segmentata; assembly: GCA_947359465.1. Taxonomy (NCBI): domain Eukaryota; kingdom Metazoa; phylum Arthropoda; class Arachnida; order Araneae; family Tetragnathidae; genus Metellina; species Metellina segmentata. Next base: position 60,067,698 of record OX375877.1, on the reverse strand, counting down.
AACTTCAGAAAAGGAAATCGAGATCCACACATGCGTATTTCCTAATATCTCGTCGATTTTCCATTTTGGACTGTATTTTCCTTTTTGGAGAACCTGGGACAATGAACACTCTACCTCCGATCAAGGCTGAACTCTTACAAAACGGCAGTGAGTTAACCAAATCTTTTCTAGTATTTTCTATTTCCCAAATCCGTAATCGGACCATCTCTAAAGTCAGACTACGGCAACTTCAGAAAAGGAAATCGAGACCCACACATGCGTATTTCCATTTTGGACTGTATTTTCCTTTGTGAAGAACCTGGGACAATGAACACTCTACCTCCGATCAAGGCAGAACTCTTTCAAAACGGCAGTGAGTTAACCAAATTTTTTTTAGTGTTTTCCATTTCCCAAATCCGAAATAGGCCCAGCTCAAAAGTCAGACTACGGCAACTTCAGAAAAGGAAATCGAGACCCACACATGCGTATTTCATAATATCTCGTCGATTTTCCATTTTGGACTGTATTTTCCTTTTTGGAGAACCTGGGACAATGAACACTCTACCTCCGATCAAGGCAGAACTCTTACAAAACGGCAGTGAGTTAACCAAATTTTTTTTAGTGTTTTCCATTTCCCAAATCCGAAATAGGCCCAGCTCAAAAGTCAGACTACGGCAACTTCAGAAAAGGAAATCGAGACCCCCACATGCGTATTTCAAAATATCTCGTCGATTTTCCATTTCGGACTGTATTTTCCTTTCTGGAGAACCTGGGACAATGAACACTCTACCTCCGATCAAGGCTGAACTCTTACAAAACGGCAGTGAGTTAACCAAATCTTTTTCCAGTATTGTCCATTTTCGAAATCGGACCATCTCTAAAGTCAGACTACGGCATCGTCAGAAAAGGAAATCCAGATCCACACATGCGTATTTCATAAGAACGCACACGCATTACCCTCCGCCACGCGTCCGCCATCCAATCCCTCCGATACAAGCACCAAAATCCAAGTGAATAAGTAAACAGACCCGCGGCACTCCGACGCACATTTCCACCGAAACTGGAAACTCCCAGCCGTACCTAAAGGATCATAAAACCCATTTCGAGCCACTCGGAACCGAGCGTGAACTAAAAATAGCCTACCTCCCCGCATCGCCGCCAGGTGGCGCTAGCACCCGAGGCATCGGCGTAGGAATCCGGCGATAACCGTAGCGCTTATCTCCCTGCAGAACCGGCGCTCGAAGATGGGCTCCGTTCCGGTCTCCATGGTTACGGCTCGCGTCGTAGCATCTCGCCGGGTCAAAGGTGAGCCTCTGGATACGGGAGGCGACATTCTTGCTGCTCCTCCCACGCATGGGCTCGCTGTTCACCGAGCGCAGGACCATGGCTTGTTTGACTTTAATCTTAATCGAAGCATCCACTGTCTGCAAGAGAAGAAAGGATGTTATATTGGTGTCTGGAGAGTTCGGTATACAATACCTAGAGGGGATTGGAGTACGTAAAATACTAGCTGGGAGAGTTTCGTTTGTTATATTACACGGAAGCTTTATCAGCGTTCAGATGGGACGGATTTTTTGGAGTAAAAGTGTCCTGTGTCCTTTAAATTCGTATAAAAGTCTTAGAAATGTAGAATTGGAGCCTTTTTTTTTAATGAGCTTTTCTCAATTCTTTTGTTTGGTTAATTTTCTACAAGAATTGGGAAAAGCTGGTTTTGCGAAGGAATAGAAGCTATTGAATTCAAATGAGCGATCAAGTTTTTCATCTGATCTTCAACTGTTCAAATGCACAGCAAAAGTACAGCATAAAATGTACAATTGTAAGAGAAGTTTATTTGCTTGGTTCGTTTTCTGTCTAGCTTTGGGAAAAGGGCAAGTTTTATGAGAAGGTACTATTGGATTCAAATGTGCAATAGAATTCTTCACCTGATCTTCAAACGTTTTAGGCATTATAATTTCGGATTTCAAACCAGGAACTTTCCTATCTAGAGTCTTACACCTTAACAATCAGACCGGTTGGTCGGTATGTTTCACGTCGGATTTGTAGACTTATTTATTCATAAATTCAGCTATCGTTGTTCAAATCAAAGTTTATTTTTTAAAATTAAAATTAATTAATTTCACAAAACCAACAAACAAAACACCCATGATGTTATATGAGAAAATGACTACCCTATGGTTTCAATTCAAGATTCTAAAAGCAAAACATTAGAACGTCAGTTATTATTTGCAGGATAGATCAATTTCAAATTACCAGACTTTCCGAGGAAATTCTGTCCCATAAATAATGTGTATAAAAATATGATTGGTGTGCATAAAAATGAGATTGATGCATTATGCTATGGATTAACACATAAATAATGTATTAATCTACAGCATAACGCATCAACCTTTTTTTTAATAGGGGCAAAGTAATGGCCTTGAATAGTATGTTGTAAAAAAGTTAAAGTTAAAAACAATTTTTATTATATTTTAACTATTGAATAATGGTAGGTAAGTAGTTGAATTTATGTCACACTGGAGAGGGAGGTAGCACAACGTGATCCGTACTAAAAGTATTAAGGAATGCTTGAAAATAAAAATACATCTATAGTAAATTCCGGAATTATCGCGCTCTTGGGGACGAGGAAAGGGTGAGATACAACTAAGAGCTAGCAAGCGTCAAGAAAAAATGTTTTGCGTTTTTAAATCAAAATTATGTCAAATATAAATTATAGATCAGTGGTGGGCACGCATTATATCAATAAGAGCCGCATTCCGGTTTTTCATACATTATAAAGAGCCCCACCATAGTTACATATTGTACTTTTTTTTTTCTAATGGCGGGCACATTTGACCTAAGTCATTGGCCACTACAAGGCCGGAAGTGATGGCCACTTGTGAAGGAGCACCCAGTGGGAGGACCATCATTGCCCCTAACAATTTATACTTCGTAATTTTGAACCATGTTCAGATGACGAAGCAACACCTGAGCTGGTATACGCTTACAAACATCCATGCACGAACCGGGATTCGAACCGGGGACCTTCCGAGCATTTTTACCTTGAAAATTATAAAAATGGCGCCAATAAAAAGAGTTGAGCTTGTTATATCTATAGACATAGTCAAAAGGTAAATATCACGGTTTTTATCACGGCAACACCTTAACCACTATACCGGTTGGTCGGCACCATATAGTACTAAATACACAAATTTAATTTAATTTAACCCTTCTTTGCACAGTGGTGGAAATTTCCATCATAACATTGAATGCCCAAAAATTAAAAAAAAAAGAACAAGTTCACTTTAAGTTAATTGTGTCTGGATACCTTTTTAATGTCCATTGCATAAAAAAAAACATAGCTGTCAAAAATAAGCAAGTGTCACTATCAGTAAAACGAGCTTGAATTTGTCAACTCTATTCCGCTGTTTGTTGTAGTTGCAATAAACGTATGATTTCGTTTTTAATTTTGTTTTATTATATTTGAGTTTCAATAGCTAAAAAAGTGAAAATGAGTGGAAGAAAGGTTTGTAACATGTGTTTCTGTTATTTTTAGAGCAATTTCTGAAAAAGTTTGCGTTCAATTTAAAAAATACCACATGATACCATCATATTGTTTTTTGCTAAATTTATCTCTCTATATTAAAAAAAAGTTGCCGCCGCAGGATTGAAAACTGTGTTGTTTAGCTCGATTCTTAAACTATTTCCCGAGAAAGTACTGATCGGAAAAAAACGAAATTAACATGATTTGTTCTTTATCGTATTCCCTGGACAATTATTAAGATTTTTTTCCGATGCGGCTATTAGTTTAGGGTTTATATAGTGTTAAAATTGAAGAAGCGAAATTTCTTCAACGAGTGAGCAAAACACATACAAATTTTCAGTCTTCAGCCGTGAGTTTTTTTTAAAGAATACCTCTCAACGTAAATTTTTGCAGCTCGTCGAGTTTTTTTTGAAATTTCAATTTGGTTCTTGATAATATTTTTTTGAAATTCGGGAAAAATCAGGACATTTTTGTTATTTTTTTTATACTGCGTATCTATAATTTATTGCTATTAGTTTTTAATTTTTAAAATATCGCAGTATACCTCAGAATGTACTCTTTCTTACGGTACTATTATTTTTGAAATCGGTTAATAATTAAATTGGATGCGATCAAAAGTTGGTCATACAAAATTCGGATTCTTTGGATATTTTCGCTACTTTTTGTTACAACCGTTAACTCTAAAACTGTCATATCTATATCGTATTACTATTAGTTTTTTTATTTTGAAAATAGCGCAGTATACCTCAGACTGTACTCTTTCTTACGGTACCATTATTTTTAAAATTGGTTCATAAATAAATTCGATGCAATCAAAAGTTGGTGACACAAATTTCGTATTTTTTATTTCGCGGAGCAAATTTGAGGAGCATTGTATTCGCGGAGGGTTGTATTTTGGACAATCGGGTTTGCCAGATATCAAATTTATCGTAGCAACAATTGCCATAAAAACGATTTCTTTTTATTTGGCGAGGAAAAAGGCTCGCTATTTTTTCCTCTGTTCTCAGACGGTTTAGCGAGAAAGTACAAAGTACACATCGTAAAGTTTGGAGATTAACAGGGTTTACTTAAAATTGTACAGGGAACAAGATGCAGAAGATTTTTTACTCATGCGGCTATTAGTTTAGGGTGCATTAAGTGTTAAAGTAAACAAGAGTGAAATCACTTGCGTAAGAGTGTTTGCGAAGCAAACCAAACGGGATTGCGTAGCAATCCCCGGGGGTCGGCGAGCGTAAGCGAGCAGGGGGCGAAGCCCTCGCTGTGACGTCATAGACCGTAAAGTGAAATCAGGATAATACAAATTATTCAGATAGTTTCACTCTGCGAAAGGAATGTTGGTTTGCGAAGCAAACCAAATGCCATATGTAAAAGGAGTGTTGGTTTGCGAAGCAAACCAAATGGGATTGCGTAGCAATCCCCGGGGGTTGGCGAGCGTAAGCGAGCAGGGGGCGGAGCCCCCTAGTACTATAAATATATGCTAAGATTTTTTTTAACCATTTTTCCTTTAATTTTGAACATGAATTATATCACCTTGATTTATTTCACCAATAAAGAAAAAATCATGCAAAGAAAGGTTAACTAATATGGTTACATATTCTTCATTTTTCTTAAGTGCTATGGTGAAGTTCGCATATAAGAAAATATAATTAAGAAAAGAGAAAATGAAAATAATTAATTCAAAATTTTAGTAATGAAAATAAAACATCGTAAAATATATTAATAAAAGTATAACAATTAACGAAGACCTTTGGTCATATCTTTGAAATTTGGAGTAGAATTTTTAAAAATCATTCGCAGCAATTCTGTGAGATAGTGATTGGTCGAATTACAAACGATATTTCGATTTCACGAACTTCATTGGGGTTTACAAAGATTCACAGCAATAGGTTGTACCATAAATTGAAATTAGACGGTAATCAGTGTGGATATTTTGATTCTGGCACGAGTTTCCAAAATTCAATTATAGATGTAGATTTATGCTGCATTTGTTATGCCTGATCCTCTTTTATCTTCAGTTATCCAGCTCAAGCTTCACTTACTTAGTCAAATTAACAAGATTAGTGAAAAAAAAGTTCTGAAATAATTATAAAAAAAAAGCAGATTTAAATTTTTAATGTGATCCGCATTAGCTCACCCCTGTAATAGATGCTAGGGCCTAATGGAATGAGAAATTCATCGTGATTCCAAATTTGGTTTAAAATGATGCTTAACGTATGCTTATATTCTACAAAATGTTCATAGTTAGTAAATTTTTCTCATTACAATTGAGCGATATACTTACTACTAAACGTAGTTAATTTGGTGTATATGTTTGGAATTTTTATAACAATTGGATAATAACTGCAAAATTTGTTAGGAAAGTGAACTGTTCGCTTAATGCATGCATTAAAGATCAACCCCTAACATTTCACATATTTTCGCTTCCGAAGATACAGGATATACTAGATGTGTATTGAATTATAAAATATGTGGTTATGAAGTAGTAAAGAAAGCCTTTATAACGATGCGAATCTAGAATTTTTAGGAACTGGATAAACTAAATTCGCGTATTTAAAGTAAAGATAGCTAGGATAAATTAACTACATATCTACCCAATTTATTTTTTAATACATTAATATATTCCCAACTTTAATTTTTGATTACTTTAACCCTTAATATTCAAATAATATTACAGCATGCAAAGAACGCAGGCCTGTCCTTTACTTGGATTGATAGGGGTTCATTATTGTCTATGTGTAAAAAACTAGAGAGCGGCCTAACTTGGCCTAACGGTCTTCAAAACGTAGTAGAGAAATTCGCTCCCTTTTGTTCTATGACCTCCAGACGTTTGCAGGAAGTAATGATCTTCCTCCCACCCTCTCACTCTTTAGCTTTCTCTTCTGAATAGCAATACGTCTACAGGGGGTACACAGGAAGACTTGGCTTTTAAGCTTCACATTCTATGGTTAGAAATAGTGAAAGCAGAGTCACTTCATACTTATTCCATTCTCCTGACATTTCTGCAATTGATTATCACCTATCTGTGACTGGAAAACCTCGTGCAAAAGAGACATTTTGGAAATGACGTAAAATAAAATCCGAAGTGAATAAAATCATGTCGATGCCTCAAAAGTGTTAGAGAAACAAAAAATGAATTTCTAAAAACGAGATTTAAATATTCCATTGTCATACATTTTGGGGATCAAGAACCATTTGAAAAAACTATCTGTCTCCATATCCGAAACTTATATGATTTTAAGTCTTTTATATTATTTTGAGTGGCAATCGATCACTGTTAAACTCGGTGTAAATCGATTGGGCTCAATGTCTTTGTTTAGATTTATTTTAAGATTCAGTTGAAGATCAGTAATTTTTCATACGTATGTTTGAGGCTAGGGCTAACTAACTATTAAGCATAACTAACCTAACTATTCCAGAGGATAAAAATTACACGGAAGGTAAAATTACGGTAAGGATATTGAATTATCCCGCCGCTGTCGTCATTTATGTCGTAAGATAGCTTGGTGATTCGGTCCAAATTCACCTTGATATGAAGAGTCTTTACTTTCCCGGATGATCCGATTATCATAAGATCTTTTCAAATACTCTTTTCGGTTGTATGCATGAATCGCTTAGAGATTCTTCGAGCATTTATAATACTAAACTAAGGACGATACAAAACTATAAACAACACGAATCTACTTTCTTTTATGCTTTTCCCCCCATTCATCCGAATTCCAAATTAAATTTCCAACACATTTCATATCATGGTTATTTTGCTTTCGAGTATATGATCATAAAATACATTCACAAAATACCATATTTAGCCCTTTGGTGGTTTACCAACGCGTCGAAAACTACCAGCCTTTAGAGCAAAAACTTGTTCGAAACACCGGTTCTAGGTATGGAACAATTTGCTTTCCTACTTCGATCTTCATTCCACTTGGTGGCTATGTCTCGACGAGATATCTCGTCCTTAGCAAAACCAATCGGACCTAGGACGAGATATCTCGTCAAAACACTTTTAGGGTTAATAATTAAAAAATCAGCACAATAGCGTTTACACGTAGGCTGTGGCCATTTGCGCGCAGTAAAAATTGAATTCACGGAGGTCTTTCACACTCTTACAATTACGACAATGGGTTATTGACAACATATGTTCCGTGCAGTAGCCTGTTTATGAACGAATACGCTGGTTCCGTAAAATTAAATGCACGCACAACACAACAGCCCCATGGGTTCTACGTTCTCAAGCAAGGATATTCTTTGCAGTATGCTCAACAGCACAGCTCCAACATCTGTTATTGCTCTGCAAACAGAAGATACCAAACTCTTCAGGCGAAAGTGAGTCCTCCCTGTCAACACTATCTGTTGTCGCGATGGGAAGCTGTGTCCACAGCACTCCGCCAAGACGTCTCAATCACACGATGGGTTTCGGGACACCGTTCACACCATGCGAAAGCCAAGGGCTTACACCAGTTTATTTACGCGCTGAAAACCGAGTCAAGTAAACAGCGCAAATACTCCCCTATCTGCTTTCGCCTCTTCTCGGGGGCCACCCTTTGAGGAAAAGGGCCCACCCACTGCTTTGTGAAGAGGATCGACCCCGTTCCTCACCCCCACTGTATTGTAAACACTCGGCACCGCTGAAAGACACGGACTACAGTTCCCCCATTCCGATCCCAAAGTGTGCTTTCTGGTACCCGAGGAGAGAAGGGTAATCTTCAGGACCCTCTAAGCCATGGAAATGAATAGAAAAAAGACTGCGGAGTGCATTACTTAAATGATGGGAGTGCGGGTTGTGAGCGGTGTTACGGCACTGACGGAATTATGTGGCGTGATTTGGGATTCTGCGGCCGTCCTGGTTCCTTGGAAGCAAGTACAAAATGGCTAATGGATGACAAATTATAGGGTGAAGGGGGATATTCCTTATCACTGGGATCTTTCGTCCAGGCGTGCTTTTGTGGTAGACATTCCGAGGTGAGAAGGAGTAAATGTTCTTTGTGGTGTTATGAAATAACGAAGTTGGAATTGAGGATTCTGGGGAAATAAACCAGGATGTGACTGGAAATTCACAAAGGAAGACCTAGATTTACTGGTGTAGTAACATTTGTTTTCGTTGCATTGATTTTGTTTTTGAGAGGTGACGCTAAGCTATAAGAATGGTGGAATAGTGGTAGGGCAAAATGAATTTTAACCCTCTATGTGGTTAGAATGAGATATCTCGTCCATCAAGATCTAAACAATTTTGCTAATGATATCTCGCCATCTAGATATTGCCGATTTTTGTCGTTATGACAAACAAGATCGAGATCTGATCAGTTTCTTTCTAATGATTAGGTACTCGTCAAGATATTGTCGATTTTCTTCCAAGTCAGAGATGCCTTGTCAACCACCAAAAGTGTCAAATATAAACGTATGTCTCAATTTTTTTTCAATAGGTTTAAAAAATTGCAACAATTTATTCGAGAGATTATTTTTCCTTATTGTTGCAGACATTAGTATTAACATTTAGACTACGGCCGGTACATGAGTTGTACCATGATCGCACCAAGAAAGAATTTAGACTACGGCCGGTACATGAGTTGTACCATGATCGCACCAAGAAAGAATTTAGACTACGGCCGGTACATGAGTTGTACCATGATCGCACCAAGAAAGAATTTAGACTACGGCCGGTACATGAGTTGTACCATGATCGCACCAAGAAAGAATTTAGACTACGGCCGGTACATGAGTTGTACCATGATCGCACCAAGAAAGAATTTAGACTACGGCCGGTACATGAGTTGTACCATGATCGCACCAAGAAAGAATTTAGACTACGGCCGGTACATGAGTTGTACCATGATCGCACCAAGAAAGAATTTAGACTACGGCCGGTACATGAGTTGTACCATGATCGCACCAAGAAAGAATTTAGACTACGGCCGGTACATGAGTTGTACCATGATCGCACCAAGAAAGAATTTAGACTACGGCCGGTACATGAGTTGTACCATGATCGCACCAAGAAAGAATTTAGACTACGGCCGGTACATGAGTTATACCATGATCGCACCAAGAAAGAATTTAGACTACGGCCGGTACATGAGTTGTACCATGATCGCACCAAGAAAGAATTTAGACTACGGCCGTTACAGCAATTGTACACCCGTCAAAAAAAAAACGACTCACCCAATTGCAATTGCACAATTTACATTGCAGAACGAAACGAAAGGTAACAATCGATGGAATGAACGTTTTCTACAAATATCAATATTTAAAATTTGTCTAAGGGGCCGTCTTCATATTAAATTGGTTGCTTGCTACCATAATTTCAATACGAACCCCCAACTTTTATCACCAAATTTGGATTCTACGAACAATTTTAGACTGAAATAAAAAAAGTCATCTATTTTACTGGGTTTTTCACCGATTTATAGGTGTTTGAAAATTAGATCTCATAATGTTGAAATGGTGTTTCACTTTTTTTGTTTTTCTAGGAATTTTTTTTTCATCCTTTGTTTTTTCCAAAGACTTAAACACAATCTATAAATATTTTAAGCATCAAACTAAATTTACTATTTTTTTATCAATTATCAATTTAATATTCATAAAAATTATGAATAAAAACATGGGCAAATTTTGACACCGTGTGATTCAACTATCACTGAAACATAGGAACTTCAAATTTCATCTTATTACGTGCATAATTAGTAGCGCAGTGAGACTGTATGCAAAATTCGATGATTATTATCGTTATTGGGGATTGTTCACAAAGTGAAAACAGAAATTTTTGCCAACAGATCTTGGGATTCCATCAGAATGGATTTTGACTTTGTTACCATCTTAATGAACTCCATACCAAGGCGCATGCAATAGGTCCTTGAATGCGACGGCCACTACACGTCTTTATTAATATTTATAATGTGATTGAACTTCGAACATTTACACGCTCCCTCAATGATTTTTATGGATTTTCTCGGTTAATTTTACGCCGTTAATTTCTCGGTTAATTAGTAGCGCAATGAGACTGTATCCAAATTGATTATTATCATCGTTATTGGAGATTGTTCACAAAGTTATACAAGAAATTTCTGCCAACAGATCTTGGGATTCCATCAGAATGGATTTTGACATTGTCACTATCTTAATGAACATACCAAAGCGCCTTTAATAGGTCATTGACTGCGACGGCCACTACACGTTTTTATTAATATTTATAATGTGATTGAACTTCGAACATTTACACGCTCCCTCAATGGTTTTTATGGATTTTCTCGGTTAATTTTACGCGTCGTTTTACATTTTTTTTTCTTCATCAAATCCGCCTGAAATTGTGTATAGAATCCAAATTTGTGATAAAAGATGGGGGTTCGTATTAAAATTAAAAATTTTAAATATTGATATTTGAAGAAAACATTTGTCAACTGTCTTATTGATTGCTACCTTCCGTTTTGTTCTGTGATGTGTATTGTGCAATTGCAATCAAGTAAGACGTGTTTTTTTTTTTTGACAGGTGGTGTACTTTGAAAGTTATTAGAATCCCGCTAAGAAAAAATTAAGTCTACGGCCGTTACAGCTGTTGTACCTTGAAAGTTATAAGAATCTCGCCAAGAGATAATTTAGGCTACGGCCGTTACAGCAGTTGTACCCAAGAAATAATCGCTCTTGTTGTTTCTATAGCCGTAGTCAAAAGGTTAATAACATTGATTAAACGTTAAATTTTGTACGATAGCGTAAATAAGTGCGTTTTGATGTAAAGAAACGTTACACTGAACAAAAACCTCACGACGTTCAGAGGGCTGATAGCGATTCTAACTTAAAAAATAAACTCGTTTCGAAGTACTTACATTTTAAATACCATTTCATTGCGTGCTCTTAAGCAGAAAATACAACTATTATAATTGGTCTCGTAAAACGTTCGTGTTAACCAAATTAGATGGGGAGAAGAAAATGGTAGTTAAGATAATTAAGCCGTGACAAGTCGTAATTTCGTCTACAAATTCATGATGCTGGTTAAATGGTTCTCGAAGGTAAAATTTTGGTCCGTTACGACACTTAGGTTAGTTACTTTATCTAAAAATGTATTTGGGGTGGAGGGGATACAGAGGAAATTTTATTACGAGTTTTTCTTAAAATATCGCTTACATTTTGTAAATGAAAATATCAGGCCTTTTTGTAGTCCTTTATAAATTCATAGCTGTAAAAACAAACTACCCTTTATTCCTGCCTTGTTCATAGGTAGCATGCAATAGAGATAACACTTAAATCAATCAATATTGTAACAATGTTAACAACGGGCTTGTATACGTTTTGCCAGGAAGGATATTTTAGGAGATCTGAATATTGTATACTAACAAATATACTTTTATTTCTTGGTTATTAATATGTATACAGTGTTGCTCTGTTGAGAACAGACATTTTCAAAACAGTTCAAATATAGCAAAGAGTCTCCACCGGAGACTTGACTTCAAAAGTCTGGGCCGTCGCTATCTGACGCCCTCAAAATGACAAAACTCTTCTCGAGTCTGTCAGAGAATGTCGATCGCTGGCCCAGCCCTCTCTGCTCCAAGCCTCGAAGCTCCCGTAACGTAGGAAAAACCCTTGGGCAGTTTTCCATCATCCGAAAACTCAAAGAGGGGAGCTCCCCCGCCTTTTCACTTGTATTCCAACAGAGGGGCTGACAAATGACCATTGTCCGACAAAGAATGATTACAGCAGTTTAGGTGACTGGAGAATCAAGAAGTCTCTTTTATCACTCCGCAACAATATGCATACAGTTTTCATATTGGCCTTTCTCAATTAAATTGAATATTGCGTGTTCTGCGTTTCGAGATTTGATGTGTTATCATCTTGTAAAAAGATGTGGAAAATTAAAAATTCGTGTTCTCATACTGGTTATGTATAAAGACAAATCTCCTGAAAAACCGCTTTCGTATCAATTTAGAAAGTTTCCCATTTACAGATATTCTAAATTATTGTTTCCCAAAGTGGGTACTTAACGAATTTTTGAGAACATTGCTAGTTCCTGAGAAATTAGGGGGCCTTGGGTCAAGAATGGTCAAGAATGGGGGATGATCAAGAATGGTCAAAAAGATGATAAAAATGTGTCGTCTAAAAATGTTTTAGTTAAACACTAATACCCTTGACTTGACCATATAAACCTTACTACAGTGAACTATTGTCGCAAGAATTATATGCTGTTGAATGCAAATTACAAGTCATCTTTCCGAAAACAAAATGGCTTCTTGTTTAGTTGAACGTGGATGTGCTGTAACAAGTCTTTTAACTAAAAAGAGGAAACGACCTTAATTAGTTGACCGTGGAGATTTAAGGATGCTGCTGACGAAAATCAAACCTAATAGAAACAATTTGATAGCACATCATCAGGATCCTCTTTTTCATTGGTGATTATTTTCAATTCTAATGATTTGATTGGTACTTATTATAAATAATAGTGAGTAATTTAGTGTGTTAATCTGCAATTAATCTCTGTATTTCATTTAAATAGAAGGCTTTATAGTTTCAGTTACAAGTTGACTTGTTTCTAAACTAGCTTTTGGAAATTCTAAATTAACACGCACAGTTGCATAAATATTTTAGGGAAGCTCAAAAATTATAGGCACAGCTTCACTTGCAATTTTTTATTGGTTGAGATAGGGTTTCCTAGAGGGACCCAAAAAACTTGTCTGTGAAAAAGAGTCCATTGCTACTTTTAATTTCAAAAATTTAACTTCACACTGTTTAAATATCTTAGCGATTAAACATTTATGTTTTTTCATCGACCGATGTTTTGCAAACCTAAAATTAACCCTTCAATCTCTTCCATCAAGATCTGACAAATGTTGGTAGTTACGAGAAATTCCGCCACTAAGATATCACCAATTATTTTGATGATTTGGAGATCAAGATCAAGTACATTTTCGTCTAATGGTGAGTCCTCTAGACCATAATTATCTGGTCAATTTTGTTGGAGGGTTATGTAAACCACTAGAGTCACCTCTACTTAAAATAAAAGAGCCCAGTTTCCATGGCGATCGCCTGACTTGGTATCGCGAGTAGATCATGTTGTAGACAGACAGCTATATTCGATGTCAAATGGAATCATATCTCTTCAAAAACCCAACCATTTCAGGACATATTTCATCAAAGTTGAGGGAGGGTATTGCATGCAGAAGGATTAATGGGTAACGATACAGCAGCCCGAATCCCGATGAAACTAAGTGTTCAAACTGACTTTTCTTAAATAATTTTTATCGCTCGAAAAATGCCCCCGCTTCGAGAATCTAATGTCTTCCACTGCCCGAGAACAAAAGACTCGCTGCGAGACTAAGATAAGGTCCCCATTAACTTTCGCATTCATTCATCCAACCTATCCCATCCCTATGAAATATGCTAACACAATAAATAAACAGGCTTCGTCCACCGGCATCCAGTTCCTCCCCGCCCCCCAAAAAACCCACACATGCTGACACCTGTTCGGGAAAGAAGGAACAGCAAAAAAAAGAACTCCCGGGCCATTTATAAAACCGCCATCATGGCTGGAATTAATAGCACAAAATGTTTTTATGGCTCATTCAAAAGCAAGAGGAGGCAATAATAATAATAAATAAATAAGTTCCCTAAGCTGAGGAAAGCACTACAAAAACGAACCTACAAAAGAAAAAAAACCTCAATTACCCATCCCACTAGATTATTGTGCCGAAGGGGCGAGTTTTGGGGGCTGTGCCATCCCTCTCGGCAAAGCCTTTTGTTGTAGACATTTCTTCTGTAGGGCGACGCAAAAAAAGGTTTCTGAGCTGGACGTTAAGTGTTATGGGGTGCCTAGAAGAGCCTATTTACTGAGAACAAAGGCGACCCTTTTCTGTAAACAGGCACCTAACTTTCCCCCATTTCTAACCCGTCCCCTTGTTCTGCCGATCCCCAGTGTTCTTGCGTTGATGCGGAGATCCAGAATTTTTGCAATTAGCCGTCAAGTGCCCCTTGGGGTTCCCTCCGCATACGATGGACTCGTTATAGCTCTTCGGGACTCTGAAGAAAAAGGCTGGAACTTAACTTCATTGGACCATAACGCTGGAGGAGCTTTCAGCTCTTGATAATTATCTTAAAGAAGTGGTGGCTTAATGAGTCCATATGCGACACTTGACTCGATCTTAGGAACTGGCATCACTGAGTGTTGGCCGCACCCTTTTCTTTTGGTTGGTTGGCTTGTTTTATGGTACAATGGCCATATTTGGCCAAGCTATGCCAAACCCAACAAAGTCAAGTAAATAGATATACACGCAAAATGAAAGTTTTACTGATAAAGAGACGAGAAAAATGCCCAGGGTTAGTAACCGAAATCGGACTCTCAGGTTGCTAGGGCAAACCCACTTCTTCTTCTTCTTCGAATGGAAGCAGACCCCTCCGTACCGAGTTATTTAACATCCACAGCGGATTAGCCGAAGCTAGGGAACGCCTCTAATGACAAACATTAGAACTAGGCCCTGTGACGCGCCGTCCGAAAAGTCCACGTCTACCCGGGGGGGGGGGAGTAGACGTGGTCGACCCTTGATTGTGTACGCTGAAGATATGAGGTCTAGCTCTTTATTATCAGTCAACAGGCGTGGACAAACCCACTGAGCTATGACAATTCCTTTTGGAGGCGCTGCATTCTATAAGGTGGAGATTGCAAAGTAATATCGGGACACAACTGGAAAAGATTTTGTTAGAGTATGTTTATAAACAAGAACTTATATGCAAATCAATTGTATCACGTTTAGTCCCGCCCACTTCAGGCTGATTGGTTACTACGTTATCTATCCCTATTTGAAATGTATATATAGGATGACAGTGTGATTTATCCAATGCTCAATCCTCTCTTTTTCTAAAGCCTACGGCAAGGTGAAGTACATCTATTTGTTAGTTTTAATAATTTATACTTTTATACTATGTAATTTAAATACTTTACTTAAATAAATGAAGAAACTTTTTTAAATGCTGTATCCGGCTTTTATTTCGACCGTAACCACAACAGATTTGTATGAAAACACAACGAAGAGCATGCAAACTACAGTCTCTGTGTAGAGTTTGGAGTGTAGATAGTAAATTAACGTTAAAATGTTAATCTTTAGACTACGGCCGGTACAGCAGTTGTACCATGATCGCACCAAGATAGAAATTAGACAACGTCCAGTACATCAGTTGTACCTTGAAAGCTGTAACAATCGCGCCAAGAAAGAATTTAGACTACGGCCGTTAGAGCAGTTGTACCATGAAAGTTATTAAGAATCGCACTTATTATATCTATAGCCGTAGTCAAAAGGTTAGACCACGATCCGATGACCATAGCAACATCGAGTTTTTTGGGAGATCATTATTTATCTGAGTCCAAACTAACTAGCAAATACCATTCAACCCTCCAAGCTACCCTCCAATAATCGTCCAAGGTACCAATTCAACCCTCCAAGGTTTCGACGAGATGTCTCATCCAAGTTCGGGTTAATTTTGCTAATGACAAGATATCTCGTCTATCAAGATCTGGTCGGTTTCGGGATTGACGAGATCCTTCGTCGATACAAAACTGCCCTATTTTCCCAAATAATACAGATACCTCACTCATTATTGGTATCCAGCTAAGTGTATTGAACTTTCCCTTTTGTTTGTGGTGGTCTGTGATCGTTGTAAACTGATATGGCGAGATTCAGAACTGGGCTCGCCAAAAGTACGCTTTGAAAGCGTATAGGATTCCTCTTTGGGCTTATCGAATGTCTTGTATCTATCGCAACATGAGCGAATAAGAGCCGTGTGCCATAAAAACCCAACGAACTAAACAACCCAGCGGATAAGTTTAACCTTTTGACTATACGGCTATAGATATAACTGGCACGATTATGTCTTGGCGCGATTCTTATAGCTTTCAAGTTACAACTGCTGTACCGGATGGTGTCTAAATTCTTTCTTGAAGTGATTTTTTTTACTTTCAAGGTACAATTGCACCACTGACCGTAATCTAAATTCCTTCTTGGCGTGATGACGGTACAATGATCTACCAGCCGTATCATAAAGGTTAACAGGTCAATTCTTCAAAAACGGCCATGTGGATAGGTTTAACCGACCCACTTCAGGTACTGCTATATGGATAGGTTCACCCAGCCCACAGCTCAGTCATACGGGTATGTTTACCCGGTCAACAGCTCACATACGGCCATCTGGATTAGGTTTAAAAGGTCCGCAGCTCACATACGGCTATCCAGATAGGTTTGCCAGCTCACAGTTCAGTCATCCTTGTATGTTTTAACTGGTTTATGGTTCAGATAAGGCCATCCGGATAGGTTTAACTGGTGCACGATTCAGATAAGGCCATCCAGATATCTTTAACCTGCTCACAGTTCAGATACAGTCATCCGGATAGGTTTAACTGGTACACAATTCAGATAAGGCCATCCATATATTTTTAACCTGCTCACAGTTCAGATACGGTCATCCGGATAGGTTTAATTGGTGCACAATTCAGATAAGGCCATCCAGATATCGTTAACCTGCTCACAGTTCAGATTAGGGATGCGACATCGATGTCGATGTTTTTTTAAAAACATCGATGTATTTAACATCGATGTATTGGGGTCGATGTTTTTGTAACATCGATGTTTTACTTGTCGATGTTTTTACGTTGTCGATGTTTTATTTTTAAATGAAAAAAGTACCGTTATAAAAATTTTAAAAATAACCAAGTAGCATAATTTTAATAATCAGCAAATTGAACATACTTTTAGATCAAAGTGACCAAGGATGAAGGGTCTGAAACGTAGGGATGCGACATCGTTGTCGATGTTTTCTAAACATTGATGTTTTAGAAAAAAACATCGATGTATTGGAGCCGATGTCGCATCACTAGTTGCTAAAACAGTTATAAGAAATGTTGAAACAAGTTTAAGTACACTGAATTTTAAAAACATCGATGGTTTGGGGGCGATGTATTATCAATATCGATGTTTTGTTGTCGATGTAGCATCACAAGTTGCTAAACCAGTTTTAAGAAATGGGGGGGAAAAGTTTAAATACACTGAATTTTAAAAACATCGATGTTTTTGGGTCGATGTATTATCAACATCGATGTTTTAATTTTGAACATCGATGTTTCAAAACATCGATGTTTTGCTATCGATGTCGCATCCCTAGTTCAGATACGGTCATCCGGATAGGTTTAACTGGTGCACATTTCAGATAAGGCCATCCAGATATCGTTAACCTGCTCACAGTTCAGATACGGTCATTCGGATAGGTTTAACTGGTGCACAATTCAAATAAGGCCATCCAGATATCTTTAACCTGCTCACAGTTCAGATACGGTCATTCGTATTGGTGTAACTGGTGTACAATTCAGATAAGGCCATCCAGATATCGTTAACCTGCTCACAGTTCAGATACGGTCATTCGGATAGGTTTAACTGGTGCACAATTCCGATAAGGCCATCCAGATATCGTTAACCTGCTCACAGTTCAGATACTGTCATCCGGAAAGTTTTAACTTGTGCACAATTCAGGTTAGGCCATCCAGATATCGTTAACCTGCTCACAGTTCAGATACGGTCATTCGGATTGGTTTAACTGGTGCACAATTCAGATAAGGCCATCCAGATATCGTTAACCTGCTCACAGTTCAGATACGTTCATCCGGATATCTAACCGGCCCATAGTTCAGGTATGGCTATCCAGATAGATTTACCCGGCTCGCTCTGCAATTACTGACATGCGGATAGGTTTAATAACCCACTCTTCCGATACTGCTATCTGGATAGGTTTACTCGGCCCTCAACTCGCATACAGCTATCCGGATAGGTTTACCCTGCCCACAACTCACATACAGCTGTCCCGATAGGTTTACCAGCTAACAGTTGAGTCATTCGGGTATGTTTACCCGGCCTATAGCTCACTTATGGCCATCCGGATATGTTTAACTGGCCAACAATTGTATGCGTCTATCCAGATAGGTTTACCAGCTCACAGTTCAGTCATCCCAGTATGTTTTAACTGGCCCACAGTTCAGATGCGGCCAACCGGAAAGGTTTTGACTGTACACTTACCTGATATGGATACCGCATATTCCCAAAGTAATACTCATTCATATAAAATAAATATTTAAAGATTAGCAAATCGGAGCCTAGCGTAATTTCGAAATTGTTTTGAAGTGTCGAAATTTTTCTAAGCAGATTTATGCGAGCATATGTTCTTGCTTATTATTTTACTTGTGTAGCATTGCTCAGTTAAGCATTAATTGCGTTTTCAAGTTTAGTCGCAATTACATGCTTCCTGTCCAATTTAACGAATTTGGTCAAAAATATGCTGCGCAGAAAACTTCCAATGCAGAATCTCACTTTCATCATAAAGATATGCTTAAGTAAAGTACAAAATATTATATATTTTTAAGTCAACAATGATTTTAAAATATGTATTTATAAAAAAGAAGATTGATGAGATTCGTGCAATTAATATGCAAAACTCAAACACTCTACAATGTTTTTTTTTATCTGAAAATATTTAAAATTATAATCCTACATTTTTAATGCTCTTCCTAAAAAATCTGAGCTTCCCGCCTCTAATCACGGAGTCAGCTCACGATGCATTTAACTTAATATTGAGTCATTTTTAATTAAAAAATTTAACAGACTACTTAATAGGAGTGTCACCGAGTAACAGACGCTACATTTTAAAAATTAAGCTCATCAACAGGCAAAAAAAGACGTTTTTCAACCTTTACCTTTTCCTTATTTTAATGCGGTTATGTTGGAGTGACGAGTAGGCGAGGGAATTTCGAAAGCTTAATTGCGATATAAGGGGGATTTTTTTTATTTTTTAACATTTTTATATATTTTTTGTCTTTGTTCGTGGTCGGAATATTTTATCGAACCTGATTTTGCTTGACTGATCACACTTTTGCTCATTTTATCTCTAGGCATTTATCTCATTAGTTGCGATGTGACCTTCCCGGCTTTGCTTTATTTCTTCATTTCTGTTTCCTTGTAGATTTGAATGTAAATTTTTTTATAAAAGTAATATCAGAGAAGCAGATGGAGGACGAGGGAGAGGTGCTATGCACCACTGTCTGAAATAGGACGGTTTTTCTGAAGTACTATTTTGAAAATTTGTTTTCTTTCCATTTTTTTCGGAAAAGGTCTCTCTATATTAAAAAAAAGTTATCGTCGACGCAGGATTGAAAAATCGCGTGTTTCGCTCGATTCTTAGACGGTTTCCCGAGAAAGTGCGGATCAGAAAATTACTAAATTGATATGGTTTGTTCAAAATTGAACAAGGAAAAAGACAATGAAGATTTTTTTTTTCCAATGCGGCTATTAGTTATTAAGTTTCAAAATTGAAAAAGCCAAATTTATAACGCGAGTGAGCCAAAGACGTACAAATTTTCAGTCTTCAGTCGTGATTTTTTTTTTTATTTATTTTTTTTTTTTTTTTGGAAAATAACTCTAAGCGTGAATTTTTGCAGTTCGTCGAGTTTTTTAAGAAATTTCAATTTGGTTTCAGATAATATTTTTTTGCAATTCGGTAAAAATCGGGACATTTTCGTTACTATTTTTTAAACTGTCTTATCTACATCTTATTACTCTTAGTTTATAATTTGAAAATATCGAAGTATACCTTAGAATATACTCTTTCTCTAACGGTACAATTTTTTTTTTTTAATTGGTTCATAAATTTATTCGATGCAATCAAAAGTTGGTCACAAAAATTTCGTATTTGTTTTT
The DNA here is from genome assembly GCA_947359465.1 of Metellina segmentata. Taxonomy (NCBI): domain Eukaryota; kingdom Metazoa; phylum Arthropoda; class Arachnida; order Araneae; family Tetragnathidae; genus Metellina; species Metellina segmentata. The sequence goes on along the minus strand of OX375877.1, from coordinate 60,047,496 downwards.
TTGCGGAGTTTGTTCCTCACGAAAAGGAAAGTTATATTTTTAACTATCGGGTTTGCCAGATATTAAATTTATTGTAGCAACAATTGCCATAAAGACGATTTTTATGGCGAGGAAAAGGACTTGTTTTTTTCATTCTGTTCTCTCAGACGCTTTACCGAGAAAGTACAGATCATAATGTTACGAGATTAACACGGTTTATTAAAAATTGTTCAGGGAACAAGTTGGAGAAGGTTTTTTACTGATGCGGCTATTAGTTTAGAGTGCATTAAGTGTTAAAGTAAAATAAAAAGGAAATCACTTGCGACAGGACTGTTTTCCCTTGTTTTATAAATATGTGGCATTTGTTTGATCTTTCATTGATGAGGTTCATTCATTCATAGCCTGTTTTGGAAGGAGACTTGGGAAATGGAAACTCGGTCCAGCCAAAGGCCCTCTTGTACACGGGCCTTGGTGCACGTTAAATATGTCGGAACTTCAAGTTATCTCAGGTTGACGTGTTGTGGAAGTTTGGGGAGTGCGGTGTCGACACTCTTCGTTTATGAGCGGTGACAACGGCTTTGGTGATTCTTTTGGCGCACTTCTAGTATATATAGTATATTAAGGCAACTCATCTGTCTTTACGATTATTGTGGTTTTCATGGCAACCTCGGCAAACCGTAACTTTTAATTTTCATTTTGAATATTCCAGAAAATTCTTCCAAAATCCGTTAAAGTCGTTTGATTTCATTGGTTCGTTTGAAATTTTTCTTTGCTTACATTGGTTATTTTGATTTTAAAATATCCTTTGATTGCATTGGTCCTTTAAAAAAAATTTTCCTGCGATACCATTGGTTCATTTATTTGTATTTCTGCAGTTATGGAATTTTTATGTAATTATAACATTTTTTCCGAAACGTTTAGTTTTGTTTCTTAGCATATTGTGGAATTTTTGTTTTTTCTTATTTTTTTCCCTGAACATTTCTGTGACATATCTGTGACTTTTTTTTCTTTTTAAAATATTTTTCTTTTTGAAAAAGCCAACTGTATTTAGTGTAATTGATAAGTTTCAGGGTATTCAAACCCAACATTCGCAGCTTAGTTTTTCTGCTAGTTCAAATGTGTTTAAGCTTACTACTTTTTGCGAAAGTTTTTTGAAAATATACTCTTTAAAACGTTCTCAAATGGGTTTTAAAGCTTTCATTTTCCGTTGTGTAAAGAAAAAGAGTTTTTAAATAATTTTTTCCTTGGCAACTTTAGAAGTGCGACAAAAAAAATCTCCAAGGCCGTTGCCACCGCTCACAAACGGTTTTTCTTTGTTTGTTTGATCTGTCTTTGTTTGTGGAAGTTTGGGGAGTGCGGTGTCGACTAAGGCGTTATTCAAGGTTCCTGGTTCGAATCCGGGTCCGGGCATGGATGTTTGTAAGCGTATGGTGTAGAGGCGGCTGGTGTACCTTAAATCTGTCGTGGCCGAAAGTCCTCACGTTGGGTTGGCGTGGAAGTTTGGAAAGTGGGGTGCCACCTCAGGTGTTGCTTCGCCATCTGACGGTGGTTCAAAATTACGAGGTGTTGTCCTCGAATCTTTCCCTTAAGGCAGTGCTCCCCAACCATTTTATCGCCACGGACCGGATCAACGTTTGATAATTTTAACGCGGCCCGCTGGGGGGGGGGATACATTGATCGTTTACATTTTAGATTGGTTTGATTTAATAATTTTAATTTAATTGGATTTAAACATACCTTCAAAATAAAATACAGTCACACCAAAAAATGAATATAATGTGATTTAACATTTTAATTCAATAGAACGCTAAATCAATAAAATAGTTTCCCAACCACAAAAAAAACCCAGGAAGCGTTCGAACTCTTTTCAAAGCAAAGACAGGTGATCGTGCACCAACTATGAGAATGAATGTTTAGGCTCAGTCTCGCCTAAAATCCCCGCTAATGTCTGAAACATGTCCAAAATGCCTCTGTTCACGCGCCGTCCCCACAGCTTCAGTGTGGATTTAAATGCAGCTACTTTGTCTGCCAACTTGAAAACAGTTGAAAACAGCTTGAGACATTTGTCTAAAATAGAAAATAGAGACATACAGAATTCAGAAATCATAATTGAAGCTCTAGTAACAGAACAAATTTCAAGTTCTGATTTACCGCCTCCTAATTTGAGTGGACATTTCATAGATAAGAACCGCACAAGCCCGAGATAAATACACCAAAGTAAATAAAATGGAAATAATTTAATATTTCTTGGACGGCCCGGTACCATTTGATCCACGGACCGGTACCGGTCCGCGGCCCGGGGGTTGGGGACCACTGCCTTAAGGGACTGATCCCGGAGCGTCGTCAATAGCCCGTTGTGTTGCTCTAGTACGACGTTAACTAAAAATTACCATATTACCAGGCGTTATTCTCGTCATCTGACCTAGGTTCAAAATTAAGTGGTGTTGTCCTCGGATATTACTCTTCGGAATTGAATCTGGACCGTCACCACTAGCCTGTTGTATTGTTCCAAAAGTCAGTTACCTATCTACCTATCATTCATTCATAATACCATGCAGCAAAAATTTCATTTACGTGACAGTGAAAAAAAAGCATAAACCAACCCGGAAATGGATAAATACACGTAAAAATTATATCGTCCTGTCAATTAGCAAAACTCGTAACTCCATTATTAACGTATGGAAGTTTTGCTAATTAGTACGAATAGACTAAAGCACTGGACGCACTTCTGGTTAACCCTTCTTTGCATAATGGTGAAAATTTCCATCATAACATTGAATGCCCAAAAATTATATAAAAGAACAAGTTCATTTTAAGTTGATCGTGTCTAGATACCTTTTTAATGTCCATTGCATAAAAAAAAACATAGCTGTCAAAAATAAGCAAGTGTTACTATCAGTAAAACGAGCTTGAATTTGTCATTCCGCTGTTTGTTGTAGTTGCAATAAACGTATGATTTCGTTTTTAATTTTGTTTTATTATATTTGAGTTTCTATTGCTAAAAAAGTGAAAATAAGTGGAAGAAAGGTTTGTAACATGTGTTTCTGTTATTTTTAGAGCAATTTCTGAAAGAGTGCGTTTAATTTAAAAAATACCACATGATACTATCCTATTGTTTTTTGCTAAATTTATACTATAAATATATACTAAGATTTTTTACCAGTTCAACAACAACAAAAAATATACAACGTATAAGATGGCTAGAGATGGGCAAGTAATATTTTTTATAATTGAAACTAAAATTTCAATTTATTAAATACACGCAAAGGTGCTGCTTTAAAAATATCTTTCCAATATGTCTTTTAAGTGAAGGGTGTGGATTTTAAGTGATAAGAATTAAGTAAGCGTAAAAAAAACGTGAACATATTGAAGATCCTAAATTTAAACTGTTTGTTTCTCCGTTCAAATTCACTGGTAAGTAGGTAGCTGAAAGGACTCACCGGAGGAACACAACGATCTACTGGCGACGGTTCGGGATCAATCCAGAAGGGAAAGATATGACGGCGGCATCTGAGGATTTTGAACCTCGGTCAAATGTCGTGGTCAACGCCTGAGTTGGTGCTTCTGTCTCCAAACTTCGACGCCACGTCATATTTAACGTGCACCAGACCGCATGTACACGATAGGGATGCGACATCGATGTCAATGTTTTCAAAACATCGATGTTTTATAAAAAACATAAATGTATTTACCATCGATGCATATTAGCCGATGTGTTTGAACATCGATGTTCATACTTGTCAGTGTTTTTACGTCCAACTTGCGTGCAATTTGTACCGCAGATCCCCACGGCGCTGCACGGCCGCCGCAAATGAGTCTCCTTTCTGATGTACCTTGTTTTCATAAACAAATGTAATTTTAATAATAATTAATAAATGGTTGTATCCAGTAGCGTCTATTTTGTGTTTCAAAAATATCCTTTTTTTACACCAAGTAAACGAAATAAACACGTTTTCTTTGATAGAATATTTATAGCAAATGGCGCGAAATGAGTTCGTGCGTCATTTCACGGTTATGTGTGTATAGTTGGGCTACGGTGCCCAACTGGAAGAATCAAAGAAGCACCAAAGTTATGTGTCTTCTCACCGGAGCCGCAGCATACCATCCCAACAAATGCGGAAGGCAAGTAGTGTCTTGTTCGATGTCTGCAATTTGATTCTGCGAGAGTAAAAGGCCAGAAATGAAATGTTAGTCACACAATCTTTCCGAAAGCATTCACAATGTTATTAACCTCTCCAGAAAGAACTCCTACTGTCGTTGGTCTGGCGTAATTCTCTTATTTCTGCCGCATCTCGTTAAAATTTGATTCATTCAATACGTAAGCTCACTGCAGGAGTTGCTATGTTGCGTGGGTTCGGGTGAAGTCAGCTAATTTCGTATGATGCGATATTTTGTTCATGATTGATGATTTTGGCAATGTATATTCAATTAATGAAACACAAATTATAATTCATAATTTTATGGTATAAGTATGAGTGCATATCGTTTTTGAAATCCACACCTGGAAATAAAAGGACAAACTGCCTTAACCCTCCATGTTGTCTCGACGAGATATCTCGTCCATCAAGATATGACCAATTTTGCGAATTACAAGAGCATATTATTTGCTCATTAGCATATTAGAGTATATTATTTACATATTAGGCATTCATTTGCTCATTAGTATATTATAGCATATTAATTTCTTATTGAATATTAGAGCATATTATTTGCTCGAGCATATAATTTGCTCATTAGCATACTATAGTATATATTATTTGATTGCAGATCTTATTTGCATATTAGGGCATATTGTCTCATTAGCATATTATAGCATGTATTATTTGCAGAGCATATTTGCTCATTAGCATATCATAGCATATATTATTTGCTCTGCAGCATATTTGCATATTGCATATTTGTTCATTAGCATATTAATATATTTACTCATTAAAAAAGAATATTAATTGCTCATTAGCATATTATTTGCATATTAGGGCATTGCTCATTTGCTCATTAGTATATTATAGCATATTATTGAATATTTGAGCATATTTTTTGCATATTGGAAAAATATTTGCATAGGGCATATTATTTGCTCGATCATATAATTTGCTTGTTAGCATATTATAGCATATATAATTTGATTGCAGATCATATTTGCATATTAGGACATATTGGCTCATTAGCATTAATTATTAGCATATATTATTTGCTCTGCAGAGCATATTTGCATATTGGAGCATATTTGGCCATTAGCATGTTACAAGAAAAGAATATTAATTGCTCAGCATATTAGAGCATATTATTTGCATATTAAAGCATATTATTTGATCCTTTCAAAAACAATTTTCATCATTGCAACCATATCTTAATGACCAGATATATCCTGTCATTAAGATATGGTTGGTTTTTTGTTGACGATAAGATAAATATCTGGCCAGAGATCGCGATCGTGTTTTCTTCTATTGAATTGATACCTGTCCAACAAGATCCGGTCAGTTTTGTTTATGGTGACCTCGTCCAGACAACCCCCATGAGAGTTGGCCCTTTGAGTATCATGAGATCTTAAAGTAGTGTAAAATTGATTTTACCCCATCACACATACACTATATGGACAAAAGTATTTGGACACTGCAGAAATTCGGAGGAGGATCCATCTTAGCGTGGGGTTGCTTTTCTTGGTTAGGACTCGGACCATTGCTTTATGTACCTGGTACCATGAACGCTGAGGTGTACCTCAATGTTCTGGATAGTTCAGCCTTGCCTGCACTATGGCATTACTACGGCGATGATGGTTGTTTCTTCCAACAAGATCGAGCTCCATGGCTCGGTGCTTGCCTGGTTTCCTGAAAATGACGGTGAATTTCCTTGACTGGCCTGTTCAGAGCCCCGATGTCAATCCGATCGACCACTTGTAGGATGGCCGCCCAAGCGGTATAGTGGATAAAGCACTCTGCTCCCACGCTTTGGGTTCGTGGTTTGATTCCCGACTAGGGCTACTGCCCTATGGCTGGTTGTATGTGATGTCCGAGGAAGAAGACAGACTCCCCGTCCAAGTGGTTCCTCACCAAAAAATGGATAGCTGCACCCCCTATGTCTTTACCAGTAATCAATTTGTGTGTTTGTAAAATAAAACCTGTATTCTTCTTCTGTGTCTGTCCTACTTCAGATCACTGGGCCTGATCTCGTGGTTCACAGTTCAGGAGACACACGTCAAGAACAACAACAACTTGAAGATATGAACTGCAGCGACGAGTACAATACCGTCACACATTCCCATCTTCACAACAATCTCTTCTCACAGCCTTGCAAGAGGCCATGGCGAGCTATTCCTGCCCAGGCTTACAGAGAACTTGCGGAAAATATACCTCGATGTGCTGCATCTGCAATGCAAGCAAAAGGAGGGTCTATCCGTTACTAAATAGAATAACAATTAACAAAGCACTTTTTCTGCAAAACAATGCAGTCAGTGGGTTGTGCCGTAATGGAAGGTGTCCTGAGCGGATGCTCGAATCTCCGGAGGGACGATCTTGCTGAATAGCTGGCAGTTTTCTGACCGTTGTTAGAGGTATGGCAATCAAGGAAATGAGTCCAAATACTTTTTTCTTTTTAGTGTATAATAACTAGATCCCAAATACGTAGATCGAATCCTGGGAAAGGTGTTATTGGGCAAAAAGCGCAAAAGGAGTGAGGTCAAGTCGAGTTAGTTGTTTTGGGGGTTTTGTTACGAATGAACCATATATATTTGGCCTTGATACGAATCAAGAATAAAATCTATATTCCTGTTCCACAGAAATTATTCGCAGTAACTCAATTAATTTTCAAAAACGGATAGCTGGTGTAGTTATAAATAGCAAAGTAATGAAATATCCGGGCCATCTCTCTTTTGTTAAAGGAAAAATTATTCATAAAAACTATTGTGTGCCTTAAAATTGATTACACTATTCATCGTTTCAATTCACTGATCTTAAAATACAAAAAAAAATTGTGCAAACAATTACACACAAAACTATTGAACATTTCAAATGCGTTACAAAATAAAAAAAAGCTTTTTATTCAAGTTCCACCGATTATATTCACCTCCTTTATTTGCAGTAACAAGTTTTCAGAATCTAAGAAATAACTAATTTAGATGTAAATAATCCAGGGAAATGAAAGAGATCTGATCTACCTCTATTTTGAAATCCGTTTAACAATATTTCTTGCACATCTATAACAAAGGACACAGTAAAAAAAGTAACCATGGAAACGCGCACTCGCTAGGCGAAAGTCAAACCCATAAACGAAGCTGTTGCACCAGTTTAGTCACACGCTTTATTTACATAAACCCGACAAATTTAAAAAACTAATAATTGATTTTATAAATAATGTAAGAACTGAAGAACCTACCTACCTCTTTGAAACCCATTTAATTTTATTTTCTCAGAACACTCAGAATTCTCTTAGACGCACTTTAAAAGCATCCTTCAAAACGCGCGCCGGTAGAGAAATAGAAACCCATAAAAAAACTTATTTACCAATTTTATTCGAAAAGCTTTATTTACATCAGTTAAACAAATTTCATAAAAATGGTAACTGATTTATTTATAAACAATGCAGGAATGAAAGATCTAAATCCTTTTGTAATACACGATACTTTATTTATGCTTCAATTAGAAAGATTCGCCGCGAGAACGCATTAAAAAAGTATCCATCAAAACGCATACCCGTACAAAAATCGTAAACATACACAGAACTGCTGCATCGATTTTATTTACGCCGTCTAACTGGATTAACTCAACAAATTTTTAAAATTCTAGTTAAAATATAAATAATGTAAGAACAAAATTTCTGACCAACCTCTCTTACGTAAACCGCTTAATTTTAGTTTCTCACATCAAATCATCGTTTAAAAAGTATCCATCAAAACGCGCACTCGTACAAAAGTCGAAACCATAAACAAAAAATCATCAAAAATTTTTCAAAAACTATAAAAAATGTAAACAACGCATGAATAAAAGATCCGACTGTCGCTTAATTTTAGTTTCGCCCATCAAGCACAATTCACCTAGATACGTTTTAAAAGTATCCATCAAAACGCGCGCCCCTAATATAGATAAAACCATAAACAACCATATGCCTTGAGTTAACTCCTTGGGTAAATTTTATTTTCTCACGTCAATCACAATGCTCCAAGACACACAATTAAAGAGTATCCATCCAAACCCGCTCTAACAGAAGTCGAAACCATAAACGGAACTGTAACACCCATTTTATCCATACCCTTTATTTGTATTAACTCAACAAATTTTCAAAAAACATTTAAGATTATAAACATTGCAGGAACAGAAGATATGACATTCCCTCTAGTTCGCAATCCGCTTAATTTTATTTTTTCACATCAATCACCGTTCACACGGTTAAAAAATATCAATCAATACATGCGCCCGTACACTAAAATCAAAACCATAAACAGGACTGTAGTATCCAATTCACATTTCTCCCTACGCTCTATTTTTTTACTCAACAATTTTTCAAAAAAGATTTACGATTATAAACATTGTAGGAACAGAAGATTTGACCTTACCTCTAGTTCGCAATCCGCTTATTTTTATTTTCTCACATCAATCACAATTCACACGGTTAAAAAGTATCCATGAAAACGCACACTCGTACTAAAGTCAAAACCATAAACGGAACTGTAGCATCCAATTTACATTTATACCCACTCTATATTTGTAAACTCAACACATTTTCAAAACCAGTTAAGAAGATGAACATTGCAGGAACAAATGATCTGACCTTACCTCCAGTTCGTAATCCGCTTAATTTTATTTTCTCACATCAATCACAATTCACACGGTTAAAAAGCATCCATCAAAACGCACACTCGTACTAAAGTCAAAACCATAAACAGGACTAGTATTCAATTCATATTTCTCCCTAAGCTCTATTTGTATTAACTCAACAAATTTTCAAAAACATTTAAGATTATAAACATTGCAGGAACAGAAGATATAACCTTACCTCTAGTTCGTAATCCGCTCAATTTTATTTTCTCACATCAGTCACAATTCACACGGTTAAAAAGTTTCCATCAAAACGCAAACTCGTACAAAAGTCAAAACCATAAACGGAACTGTAGCATCCAATTTACATTTATCCCCACTCTTTGTTTGTATTAACTCAACAAATTTTCAAAAATTAGTTAAGAAGATAAACATAACAGGACCAAAAGATCTGACCTTACCTCTAGTTCGTAATCCGCTCAATTTTATTTTCGCACATCAATCACAATTTTCACACGGTTAAAAAGCATCCATCAAAACCCACCCTAGTACTAAAGTCAAAACCATAAACGGAACTGTAGCATCCAATTTACATATATCCTCACTCTCTATTTGTATTAACTCAACAAACATTACAGGAACAAAAGATCTGACCTTACCTCTAGTTCGTAATCCGCTTAATTTTATTTTCGCACACCAATCACAATTCACACGGTTAAAAAGTATCCATCAAAACGCGCGGCCGTACTAAAGTCGGAAACCATAAACAGAACTGTTGCATCCGAGGCACTTTTAATCCGCACTTCCTCTCAGTCAGAGGAAGAAGACTCCCAAAAACTTCCGACCGGGACAACGTAAACACACACTCCAACTGGGATCGACCGAGTGAATGGCTACAAAAAGGGGCATGTCTTTACCCTCCCCTTCCCCTAGGGCCTTTTATTTATTTTTCCCCTTATATTTTTTGTCGACTCCTCCCGACCTCTTGTTAAAAGAAGTCTTTCATCCCAACTTTCCGCTTTCGGTTATTATTATTTTTTTGCTAGTATTCGCGAAATCATCGGAAAGGGTGCTAGGCCTTGGCTCTTTATCGCTCAAATTGAAGGGTGATGGATTGGTGGATTCGTGATGGGCACGGTAACTAAGCACGGCTGAAGCTTGTTCTCTGATAAGGCATCGAAACCGTTTCAGTTGAACTTGGGAGGCGAATTGTAGAAACTCTTTTTCAAAACACTTTCGACGTTTCCAGCAATATTAGTGACAGAACATCTTGATAGTCGTGGTTCATGAGGAGTGACCCAGCAACAGGTAGGTCGTCGGCACCATAGTCCCGAAATCTAAGGCCCGGGGCACACATCTGGTTTTTCAACGTGCGGCGCCGCTGCCGCAACGCAAGCGCGGTCTGAGATTTATTAGATCCAATGGAGCATTGCACACATGCATCGAGCGCCGCTGGGACGACGCACGGCCAACTTGAGTGCAATTTGTACCGCAGTTCCTTTCGCCGCCGCACATGAGTCTCCATTCTGAAGTACCTTGTTTTCATAAAGAAATGGAATATAAATAATTATTAATAAATGGCTGTATCCAGTAACGTCTATTTTGTTTCAAAATATACTTTTTTTTTACACCAAGTAAGCGAAATAAACACGTTTTATTCGATAGAATATTTATGGCGCGAAATGAGTTCGAGCGTCATTTCACGGTTACGTGTGCATAGTTAGAATTCGGTGCCGCAGTGGCGCCGCAAGTTGAAAAATCGGATGTGTTCATGGGGCCTAAGGTGAACCAGGAAAACGTGGAAATATTGCAATGGCAGGCCGTTTTCTAGATTTAAAATTATAAATCTGCATTCATATTTACATAGTAAACTAGAAGTAATGCCTGCTATTGTACGAATACAGGCTCCAAAAATCAGTTATTGGTATTCAAGTACTTATGTTTTAGTGACAAATGTTTAATAATGAGTGCTCATTGAAACGTACGCTTCATATGCTCCACGCCAATTAACCGGTGTGGTGGTTAAGGTGGTAACCTTTAAATTGGAAAGTTCCTGGTTCGAATCCAGGTCAGTGCATGGGTGTTTGTAAACGTATGGTGTAGAGGCGGATGGTACACCTTAAATCTGTCGTGGCCGAAAGTCCTCACAATGGGTTGGTGTGGGATAGCGAGTGGGGTGCCAGCTCAGGTGTTGTCTCGTAATCTGATCGTGGTTCAAAATTACGTGTTGTTGTTGTTCCCGGATCTTTCCCTTAGGCGATCGATCCCGGATCGTCGTCAATAGCCCGTTGTGTTTGCTCTAGTATGGTAATGGTAATTTTAGTTAACGTCGTACTAGAGTTGTACGCTTGGTTGGTGTGGAAGTTTGGAGAGTGGGGTGCTAGCTCAGGTGTTGCCTCGTCATCTGATCGTGGTTCAAAATTACGTGTTGTTGTTGTTCCCGGATCTTTCCCTTAGGCGATCGATCCCGGAACGTCGTCAATAGCCCGTTGTGTTTGCTCTAGTATGGTAATGGTAATGGTAATTTTAGTTAACGTCGTACTAGAGTTGTACGTTTGGTTGGTGTGGAAGTTTGGAGAGTGGGATGCTAGCTCAGGTGTTGCCTCGTCATCTGACCGTGGTTCAAAATTACGTGGTGGTATCCTCGGATATTTCTCTTAAGGGATTGATCCCGGACCGTCGCTAATCGCCCATTGTGTTGCTCTAGTACGACGTTGGCTAAAATTACCATTACCAATACCCTCGAAATTGAAAAAGCAAACTTCTGGTAGTTGGTAATTTTTAATTAACGCTTGCTAGAGCAGCACAACGGGCTATTGACGACGTTCCGGGATCAATCCCTTAAGGGAAAGATCCTCGAACACCACCACGTAATTTTAAACCACGGTCAGATGACGAGCAAAATTCTGAACATACAGCGATGCATCACTGAAATGTGACGAGAAGAAAAACATACGCGTCTCCACACTCTGCCCGAACCTTCCCTCTCCAAAAAAATACCCCAGCAGCATAAAACCATCAACTCTAATTGCCACGCAAGCAGAAAACTCGAATTAACAAGGAATCCATTACATTGTAAATTCTAAGTGGGTATGTTATTGAGCGACTTCAGTCTTGCGGGCTGTAGCGTCGGAAACCTCGACGGAGTGTAACGCGATACACCGAAGATGGAACGCTTTAATTACCGCATGAATTTTGTCAGGCGTGACGCGCTGACGAGTTCCCACACTGCTTTCTCACGTTACAGATTTTGTTAATCCGAACAACAGCCAGGTGTGTCAGCAGGGGGTCGAATTTTATGAAGGGGAGGGAATGCTGTGAGACCAGTGAGCGGCAATTAGGAAAAGTAACGACGAGAAAATAAATACGAGTGTTTGTGATGCTTCGGGAGTTTTTTTTTTCACACTCACTCGATCTAATTGTTTGAGGGTGTTTTTCGTGGTATGGTCTAGGACCTTTGCATGCTGTTCCAGGTCGAATATTACCAAAATTTACCTCGAATAGAAGACATGGGGAAATTTTAAGCCCGCTGATTCGTTGGTTTCAATTTTAAGCCAGCTGATTTTTACTTTCTCTACCCGAGATCAATAACGTCACTCACCCACAGTGCGCACTCCGCATGTGTGAAAAGTATCACTATTTACTTGCAATGGTTGCGGGGAAAAAAAGTTGAAACTCTCTGCTTCGACCGAAAATAGAATACTAATAAAAAAAGAAAGCGATAGCTTTTAGATGGTTACCAAGCGAACAGTTCAACGGCTTGTGCCATGTACTCGTAATTTGATCGTAAATGTTTTGTGTTCAGTTTTAATTCCAGGATAGATTCTACTCGCATAATTTAAAAATAATCAATTTTTGAACTTTAAAGGACATTTGGGACCTTGAATAGAATAGAAGGCGGAAACAGGGGAGTTTTTCGTTGGGGATCTGTTGTATGGATTCGTTATTTATGTTGCAGAGGTTTTGCCACCGGCTGTCAGTTCAAGTAGAAACTACCGAGTAATAAGTAATGACGGAGTCCACGTGAAGCTTCGCCTTTAATGATGATGTCACGTAGTGATTTCATAGTCGATTGTTTGAAACCATTGAATCAGCGGGCTTAAAATTTCCCCATGTCTTCTATTCCAGGTAAAGGTTGTTAATATGCTTCCAAGTCAATAGAACGCCGTTGCCTACATGAACATTTTGGACTATCATGTTCTTCCTATGTTCTGCCAATTTTATGAAATGGACGAATGTAACTTCTGGGACGACAACACTCCATCTCATGTTGCAGCCTCAGTCAAGCAGTGATATAAAGATATGGTTGTAAAACATCTTCCCTGGCCTGCTCAGAGTCCCGACCTAAGCCCCATAGAACATTTATGGAGCTAGTTAAAGCGACGCTTATGGACCAGGGAACCACGTCCAAAATGTACAGATGAGCTGGCGGCATTCTTGCAGCTTGAATGGGCACAAATACGCATAGCTGTGTATCAAAACTGCTAGAAACCCAGAAGTGTTACTAGTGTAATTGCAGCACGTGGGGGACCCCCCCCCCTATTAAAGCATGTATTCTTTCACTTATAACATCACATCTTGCTGTCCGTCCATTATTGTAGGGTAGTGTATATTAGCACGCAGTTAGGTATTCCCACATCCTGAAATAACTTTTCTATCACCTGATGTTAAATATCTAGAAAATCTAAAATAAATATAATTAATGTAGTTTATCTTAAGGTTTTAGTATCTTGATGTTTTATGGTCGATAGTGGGGTTCCAGGTCAGATGTTGAGCTCGTCATCAACCGGTGATTCAAAATTACGAGGCGTTGTCCTTGAATGTTTCGCCGACCAACCGGTATAGTGGTTAAGGTGTTAGCCTCTATTTCGGAAGGTTCCTGGTTCGAATCCGGGTACGGGCATGGATGTTTGTAAGCGTATGGTGTAGAGGCGGCTGGTGCACCTTAAATCTGTCGTGGCCGAAAGTCCTCACGTTGGTTTGGCGTGGAAGTTTGGAGAGTGGGGTGCCAGCTCAGGTGTTGCTTCGTCATCTGACCGTGGTTCAAAATTACGAGGTGTTGTCCTCGGATCTTTCCCTCAAGGGACTGATCCCGGACCGTCGTCAATAGCCCGCTGTGTAGCTCTAGTACGACGTTAACTAAAAATTACCAATTATTACCTTGAATGTTTCCCATAGGGATTGATCCCGGACCATCACCAATAGCCCGTTATGTTGCTCCAGTGTGACGTTAATTAACTACCTACTACCAAAAAAAAACTCATAGTGATAGGGAATATTTTAAAATGCTTTGCAAGAAATTACCATTTCTAACTAGAAGAACACTGCGTTTAAAACTATTGCTTATCCCATAACAAAGTATTTGCAAACTAACCAATTCAATTTCGTTCTACCTACAGTTAAATTATGTCGAACCCATTATGCTTTTAGTTTTACAGTTAGCTTGTCTTTATTCGTGAAGAGGAATGTTGTATTTACAGAGGTTGTTATGAGCATATCCAATTGATGGGTTGGAACATTAAGGGATTAATGAGCTTTTTAATGGGGCAGTGATTTCTACGGAACACAGATGCATTAGGACGTTCGAACGCATTAAATGTACACGGCAATAAATTTATTTTCTTAGTTACACATTAAAGTAATTGATTGAGGCAGTTTTTATGACAAACTGAATTACTTTTTGCTTCATCTCGTTGGAATTAATAGTTACGCAAATGAGGAAAAAATATCTTAAGGTCCCTAATTATTCTATAGCGCCATTTAGATGTCAATACTGGCATTTTAATTATTCGCTTTAAAGATTTACCTTCCGTTTTAAAAAACACCATGAGCCAGCGTTTTTAAATGTTTGCAGACGTACTATGTATTGGTCATTAGATACATACAATAATAAAAGTGCTTTATTATTCTATTTAGTAACGGGTTGGGGCCCTCCCTTTGCTTGTATTGCAGCACGTCAAGGCATACTTCCCACAAGTTGTCTGTAGGTCTGGGCAGGAATACATCGCCACGTCTCTTGCAAGGTTGTGAGAAGAGACTGTTGTGAAGATGGGGCGTGCGTGGCGGTGTCGTACTCGTCGCTCCAGTTTCTCCCACATATGCTCGATCGGATTAAGATCGGGGCTCTAAGCAGGCCAGTCAAGCAAATTCCCCTCATTTTCAGGAAACCAGTCCAGCACACGCTTTGCAGTATGACATGGAACTCGATCCTGTTTGAAGAAACAACCATCATCGTCGTAGTTATTGCTATAGTGCAGGCAAGTCCGAATTATCCAGAACTTCGAGGTAGACGTCAGCGTTCATGGTCAAGCAATGGGCCGAGTCTTAACCAGGAAAAGAGCCCACACTAAGATGGATCCTTCTCCTAATTTCTGCAGCGTCCAAATACTTTTGTCCATATTGTGTATAAGCAATAGGATAACAACGAGTGCTAGTTACATTGCCATGATAAAACTATCATCTTCAATTGGAACAAATTTTTCATAAAAACGCCAATTTCGATATTGAACTGTAATTCCGATAACGAAATCAAGCGCTCAAGTGAGCTTTGTTTATAAGACGTCCGGTCAGTTTACAATGGAATCACATGGTTTTTGAACGAGTCTACTCTTTAAATTAGGAGTAATGTTAAACGTATATGCTTTCATAATTGGCGTGTTTGGCGTTGAATTTTGACTCCTAGTTGATCGTTCTGTGAGGAAAGCAACATTCGTTTACAAAGCAAATAATCGTGGTGGTCGTCGTACCTCATTGTTGCTATAGCAATCCGTTCTTTGGCGAATATACCACAGTTCTTCATATGGACTACAAGATCACATGCCTTGCCCAACGTACTATAAGAGAATCGTGGAAAAAGGAAAATAAAATGTAACTCTCCAAGTGGTTGAGACGAGAAAGTTTGTCCATCAAGATCAATTTTGTTAAATATTGCTGATTTTTATTTGATGAAGCGATCAATATGTGTTCAGTTTTCTTTTAATGACGAGATATCTCGTCTGTCGTCTGATCAGTTTTGATAAAGAGATGATAAACCTCGTCGAGTTCAAGCACCAGGAAGATTTAAATAGTTACGGGTATACAACGATCTTTGGTTAGCTCGAGTTTTGGGCCTCCGGTTGATAATCCCATGGTTTTATGAAATGGTGAACATCCCGTATTATACTTATATGTTATGTATGTTGCGTGACACGTAGAGTATTATTTTGCTGGAACATATATTTAGATAGCCTGTTGTTGTTGTTTGCGTGTATATGGACAAGCAATATTGTAGTGGGGAGCGGTCTAGATTCCATCAAAGGCATTAGTCACAGCCTCTGCCAATGCTGGTGCATCCCAGCTGTAGAGGATCTCCAGTAATGAGTCCCTGAGTGGAACCATTCCAATCTTCAAAAGATTCACCGCAACAGTTGGGCATTCCCAGATGTGATTGGGCGTGAGTTGGACTTCGGGGCAGTTTTTACAATGGGCATAGGTTCTTGTTTTGTCCGGATGGATCTTCATGCCCTTATAGTGCTCAGTTCTAAGCCTGGCAATAGTGGATGTGATATTTCTGGGACAGTCTAATTCTGTTAAAACGGGCTTCTTATATGTGTGAGTCATAATTCTATATCTGGCCACTGCGTTATCATCAGCAAGTGTGATGGTGGTGCACCTCTGATCAAGTTCTCTAGCTTCTTTGGCCAAAGAATCCGCACATTCATTTACCTCAATATTGACATGTGCTGGTATCCATTGTAGGACACAGGATTTTCCCTTGCTGTGCAACCTTTCGAGAAGAACTATAATTTCGGATGTGATGTTGGTCTCTCCGTTTTTGATAGCTTCTAAAGCTGATTTAGAATCTGAAAAGATTGTTATTCCTTCTGTAGAATCTATAGCTTGAGCCATGGTTTATCCATAGCATAAACGAATGGATAAACCATGGAAATTTTCGCGTTTTAGCTATCGATTGTTCTTTGAAAACGATAATAATCCATGTGAAATCTTCATAGAATAGGGTAAGAAAATTTTAATTAACGTCGTACTAAGGCAAAAACAACGGGCTATTGACGACCGTCCGGGATCAGTCCCCCAAGGGAAAAATTCGAGGACGACACCTCGTAATTTTGAACCACTGTCAGATGGTGAGGTCGGCATCTGACCTGGCACCCAGGCCCTGATTTACCATTAGGCCCGTGAGGCACGGGCCTAGGGCCCCCATAATTTAGAGGGCCCCTAAGTTTCAAAAGTATCTAAAAATTTGAAAAAGTTTTTAAGTAGTTACATAAATTATTGGGTATTTACGTAAATGTCCGTCGACCGTTTCCCCCACTATCACATTCTTGTAATTACATTAATCGTCTAACTATTATGTTTTTAATTTTCATCTGCTTTATTTTGTTTTGCCAAGAGTTAGTTATAAGTAATGTCACGATTTTCTCAAACTTTTTGGAGACATCTGTGAAACGGTCAACAGTCAAATACGTAAGTACCAATTATTGTTATAAAATTAGTTTTTGTGATGAACAAATAACATGGGGGGCCCCTTCCTGCGTGTTGTGCCTACTATACCAAATTTTCTAAATCGGGCCCTGCTGGCACCCCAATCAAAAATCTTTCACACTACGCCAACGTGAAGACGATTGTGGCTACGACATGTTTAACGTGCACCAGCCCCAACGAACATGCAAGAGGAAGTGCATACCAAGCAATTTAAACATGGCGACAAAATTGGAGTAGAGAGTCGATTTTTATATTGTTTCGCCATTCGTATATATCAGGGGTTCCCAACCTTTTGGTAACTGCGTACCACTTGAAATTTTTAGAAATTTTTGGCGTACCACCAGTTTTATATATTTTAGGAACATATACCTAATGTCAGAAAAGTGCCCAATGGCTTGTTCTATTTTAATAACAATACTAAGAAAGCTTCATATTTTATGATTAATGCAGTTGTATTTCGTATTAATGATGTTTTAATAAAGGAAAAAATAAAACGATTGTTAAAAATTACGGTTTTAATTTTTACTCGCAGGTCTAAAAACAAATCATTTTAAATAATTAGTACAAACTAAGCAAACAATGATTAACATAATCAAAAATCAATTTTAATGCGAAACTTGTTGTTTGTCCTTTATTAAAATATCAATATCAGGAGCAATGGAGCTTAACTTCACTCTTAAGTCCGCTTCAACACTTACTCTGTTTCTATATTTATTTTTTATGTACAAAAGTTCAGAAAAACCACTCTCACGCAAGTAACTAGTAACAAATGGCGTAAGACAGGTAGAGATATCAACTTAATTTCGCCGAGATAGCCATTGAATAGAAATAGATAATCAGCAACAAAGTTTCTCTTTAAATAATGTGCTACTGTTGGCGTTATTTATTATAATGTAATAAAAACGTTAATCCCAAATTGATTTCATATAATTCTATTTTTCCTATAACGTGGCTGTACATACTAAAAAATCGAACAAACTTCGTAGAATATTTAGGTCGCTCGTATCATCCTTGCGTACCACCTGAAACGTTTCCGCGTACCACCGGTTGGGAATCCCTGGTATATATGATCTGTTCTCTTTTCTCTTTACCCTCACCTAGAGTGCCTATATAATAAGAGTGGCGACATACGGGAAACATTTTCTGATAGGCTCAGAGACCTTTTCTACCGCCCGAGGCGGTCTTTTCCTAGCTCCCGTAGACTTAACATGGGAACTTTTTGTGTGTTCTAGAAAAACGTGTGTACATTAAATTAAAAAGAAAATATAGCTTATTCATGTTCCATTTCGTGTTCTAGAATGTTTATTTATTATTATTTTAGTGTTTTGTTAGTATAAATTTGAAGACTTTTTAAATAAATAGCTTTTTTTTTAACAACACGGTGTTTCTCACAATCTAAGTTAACGCGTTGTGCAATCCATCTCATCAATTACACATGTAATTGAGCGTTTATATGATTCATTTATACCGAATGTATCCATATTATAACACTCATATGCTTTTTGTTCTACCTGAAATGATATATTAATTCGACCAGCATCCTTCTTTGAGACGATTCTGGTAGAAAAATGGCTGCCGCGCATGCTCATAGGGCCAAATTTGGTCCCTTGTCGCCACTCTTATTATATAGGCACTCTACCCTCACCTACCCCTCTGCTTTTTGATTTTTTTTCTCTCTTTCTTTTCTGTCTTGTGCTTGTCGCAACTTGCCCAGACACGGAAATTGCGTCCTAAAACCTCAAATCAACCAAGCATTCGTGTATATTTTATATGGAGAGAGATTATTTGAATGACTATTATATAAATAACAAAACCTGTTAAGTAAATGTAAAGTAAGGGGGCTGGGAAAAAAGTTATTTTCAACCCTCAATTAAGCTTTTTTGAGATGTATAAAAGCTATTAACTATTGTTAAATGTGCATGAAAGGGAGACTGAATAATTTGCCCTTCAATACACACAGGTGACTCTTTTCAAGGATGAAAAATAGGCCTGTTTAGCGAGAAAATGGCGCTTTTCAACGCAAATGATTTACGATTACCACTTGGCAGCGACTTAAATGCTCAACCACGTGGCTGAAAAACATCCAACTAATCCGGTGATAGGCAGCCGAGATAATTCTTATTTTCAGTCCCGAAAAATTGATGTCCCTATAATTTTTTCCTGAAATTCCGATAGAGGTAGCTCACGGTACAACCTTCAATTGGCTCTAAGGTAATGATTTGTGGCTCAAAAGAGAAAAAATTCTCGTTTTTTCTCTCTCTTCGGCGACGTTGATTTAGGGGAAAGAAAAAAAAATTGGACAAACCTGCTTTCTTGGGTCCCAAACCGATTTACTCATCTGCCCAGACGCGGTTTTTTCTTCTTTCATGTTTATGACTTTCGAGCTAAACAGTTATGTCGGACTGTTTCATTGAGTTTCCGGGAATCGGATGTTGTTTCGTGTTTCTTATTTTCTTCTTTGAGGAACCGTTTCTTTCTTTTGCATTCGTATTGCTCCAGACAGGTCAATGGTATGTCAAAATAAGCGCACTTGGCGTTCCGCTCGTGTTTAAAACAATTGAATGGCATCCTCGGACAATGGCATTGTTGTAAATTGAGATATTTGTTTGGGAATCATGCGGACGACCATAAACCTAATAATGTTTTTCATACCTTCGCATCACCTAGTTTACCCTCTTGCGATTACTCTGAACTCCGTTGTACTTGCTTATCTGACAAACATTCCGTGTCTGCAGAAATCTAAAGAGTTTTCTTTGTTTGATATATTTTAAAGTCCTTTTCCAGATCCTGAATGTGACGGGGCAGTCATATCTCATTGGTTCTGCCTTCTGCAATCTGCAAGTCTAAAAC
The DNA here is from genome assembly GCA_947359465.1 of Metellina segmentata. Classification (NCBI taxonomy): domain Eukaryota; kingdom Metazoa; phylum Arthropoda; class Arachnida; order Araneae; family Tetragnathidae; genus Metellina; species Metellina segmentata. Next base: position 60,027,436 of record OX375877.1, on the reverse strand, counting down.
GGGGCAAGTTTAATACCTATAATTTACCCTGGATATATTTCTCCCTTCAGTATCAGTAATAAATATTTTTCGCGTGTAATTGTATGTTCATTACTTGACATTGTCTTTCTTGCGTTTAGCGCAGTTTGGCCAAATATAGCTCCTGCGGCATAAAACCTAAACCCAACCATCTGAAAATGTCGCCAAACAACAAACAACCATATCATGGAACCTCTTCAATCCTAGGTAAAATTGCAGCACCCACAATTCAGATCCATAAACTGGTGATTTGACATGGTAAATACGATGCGATAATATTTTGAGAAAAGGAAATGCAATGTAGTTGCAAATAGGGATGCGACATCGATAGCAAAACATCGATGTTCAAAATTAAAACATCGATATTGATAATACTTCGACCCCAAAACATCTATGTTTTTAAAATTCAGTGTATTTAAACTTTTTTCCCCATTTATTAAAACTGGTTTAGCAACTATTGATGCGACATCGACAGCAAAACATCGATGTTCAAAATTAAAACATTGATGTTGATAATACATCGCCCCCAAACCATCTATGTTTTTAAAATTCAGTGTATTTAAACTTTTTCCCCCATTTCTTTCAACTGGTTTAGCAACTAGTGATGCGACATCGGCTCCAATACATCGATGTTTTTTTTCTAAAACATCAATGTTTAGAAAACATCGATATCAATGTCGCATCCCTACTTTTCAGATCCTTCATCCTTGGTCACTTTGGTCTAAAAGTATGTTCAATTCGCTAATTATAAAAGTTATGCTATTTGGTTATTTTTTAAATTTCTATAACGGTACTTTTTTTTATTTAAAAATAAAACATCGACAACGTAAAAACATCGACAAGTATAAACATCGATGTTGCAAAAACATCGACCCCAATACATCGATGTTTTTTTAAAACATCGATGTTTTGAAAACATCGACATCGATGTCGCATCTCTAGTTACAAACACGACTTTATTGAATGAGACCTGCGAGATACTACACAAACTACGTACATTCTGCGAGTGATTTGTTACAAGAACAGTTGTTCTTGTATTCTAGTTTCTACTTATTCTAGTAAATAAACATCGATAGATGACAATGCATGAATTCTGATACGATTAAGAACATGGAATATTGGGAACCTGGAACTATCTGAACTGGCACATGGTTTAAATATCTCATTCAATGGATTAACTTAAGTATGGGAACCTGAGGAGCCATGACCATAAGGGAGGCTTGGCCCACCCTTGATTTTCTTTTCATTTAAAAGGGTTTCAGCCTTTTGTTCACTATAGAGTAGTCAAGTCTACTAAAATGCTCAGGCATCCATCTTAGTTTCATGCAGCTAGCTCAAAGAAATGCGGAAAGATTCAAAATAAAGTGTTTTTCTGCCTAAAAAGTAAATATTTTAGATATATTTTGTAAGATTTTCTCTAATAAACCAATTGAAATAAATATAAACAAATAAGATTTCACTGATACTAACATATTAAGCTTTGATTATAGCCTCAGTTTGTTCAATGAATTAGACCTAAAATCACCATGCGTTATTCTTTGCAAAATCGCCATGTGTGTGTGTGTGGGGGGGGGGGCTTGACCCATTCCATATAAGGGAGTATTGACAAGGATCACTTAGTTAAATATTTTTGAAAATGTATAAGATTATTTAAAAGTTTAAACTAAAATCTTATTTAAACTAACCTTCTTTCAATCCCAGAAATACCCATTAAAATCTATATACGGTACAGGATGAATTTTTTACAATTACGTTTGTTTTGTTTGCATCCTCAAAACATACATTGAAGAAAAAATTGGGGGAGGGGGCCCTCCAAAAAAACTTCTGTGTAAACTCCTGATCAGCAACACCGATTACAGTATTAATTATATATAACTGAATGTTATTTCTTTTCCTCAGATGCCTTTTTTCCGTAAACCAAGATGAAAAGCTCATAAGAAGCATTCCATAGAAGTTATGAAGGAAGCCGTAAAGAAAGTTGCTGATGGAGGTTTTATTATTCGTAGCACAGCAAAAAATTATGACATTGATTGGAAAATTCTGGAGAGTATGTAAAAAAAATTGAGTAAAAATATGGAAGACGGGATATGCAGCCTAATTACAGAACTGGGCAAATTTTTACTGATAAGGAAGAAAGACTCTTGAAAGAATATATATCGCTGCCATCCAAACTACATTATGGATTAACTCCAAAGACTACTTGACAGTTGGTATATCAGTTTGGAATCGCTACCAATAAAAAAATTCCCAACAAATGGGTTCAAGATAAAATAGCTTCTCATGATTGGTTACGTGGATTCATGCACAGGCGTAAAGAGTTATCCCTGCGTAAGCCTGAAAGTACACAAGTTTGAGTAAATCAACTGCGTTCAATAAATTCACGGTAGGCGAGTTTCTAATAATTTGGAAAAAGTTCTTGAAGAATATACATTTGGACCAGAAATTTACAGTTTAGATGAAACTGGAATCACCACTGTACATAAACCAAAGAAAGTAACAGCCTGGCATAGGTGAAAAACAAGTTTCGAAACTAACGTCAGGTGAAAGGGGTAGCTTGAATACATTATGTTCTACTGAGTGTGCCATAGGTAATTCTATGCCACCTTCAACGGTCTTCCCGAGAGTAATCCTGAAAATTAAGACTCGACTGTTTATCTAACAGATATGACAAAACTGCCATGCCTTATGTCTTCTGGTGGCATTGAAAGATCTGTAATAAAAATGCACTTTGATTTTGATTTCACACAATTCATACCACTGAGATAAATAAATAAATTGAAATTACTGTATTACCTAAACATGTTGTAAATTTTAATGTTTTCAAACGGAATGAAATATTTAATATCATGAAGAAGAATTTTTAGTACTTTATTACATGGAGAATTCGTATTATTGTTTCTAACATAATGCTATAATGTACTGTTAATAGTTTTACAATACATGTTCTTAAAACAATTTCAGAAAGTTAAACTATCATATTAATATTTGTATACATCTTTGTATTTACATAACTTAAATATATTTAAATATATTTATTAATATAATATATTTAATATTCCATTCTAAAATTATGCATTCTTGCCTGGGTCAATCCTTCTATACCATGGGTCAAGCCTCCCTTATAGAGTAAGACTTGACCCACTTGCCTATGTTTTAAAAATTAATAAATTTAATCGATAAAAAATTTAATATTTACATTATTGGAAATATGTTTTGTGTTCCTTGTGAAACCATTATATTTTCTATCATATTAATTTATAATTGTCACAATAAAATTTAGAAAATTAATTTTCTGAAAACGTGATCAAGGCTCCCCAAGTTCTCCAGCAGTCACATTTTAAATGTCAGCAATAATACAAAAAAGCAAAACAAAAAAGGCTCTTCAGGACACAGACTCCGTTTATTACTTCACGTTTTCCATGTGTTTGGCTCAGCTTGGCCAGAAATGGGATTTGCGCCATAAAACCCAAACCAGCCATCTTACATGGCATACAACAACTATTAACTAAATTAACAGAACCTCTTCACTCCTCGGTAAAATTGCAATACTCACAATTCAATGTCATTAAACTTTAAATTATCTGAACGGCACACGACTTTAAAAATCGCATTCAACATATTAATTTAAATTCCTGTTGGTTATCTCGATAAGGTACCTCGTTATTAGAAGGAATTTTGACCATATCCTGATGGACGAGATATCTCGTCGTTCGAAGAGAATTGACCACATCTGGATATCGTCATCAGCAATATTTGCCACATCTCGATGGCGACACGTCTCATCCGAACCTCTTGAAGGGATAAAATACGTGGTCACTTTTTCGTAAAAGTCAACACCAATACCCAATAGTGTACGGCATAGCTCTAAAGGCTCATGACATAGAAATCCGCAGACGGACATTTGTTTTGACTAATCAACTCCACGGTATGTCGCAGTCCGCCGGCGGCGTCAATACGGCAACCTCGCCGAAAACGTTGTTTCGAGAAAAACACGTATGAAGGTCGAACGAAAGTGGCGTTGCAGTCGCTCTGTGGCCCTACCCCCTCCTAAAGTCTTGCGGATCTTTTCCTTGGGGAATTGATACCGGACCGTCGTCAATAGCCAGTTGTGTTGCTCCCGTAGGACGTTAATTAAAATACCTACCTACCAGAAATCTTGATTTTATTTTTGCATTCATATATCCTTATGAATTGAATATACAGCAAAATAGTACACTTAGGCCGGGTGTACACATCGGGATTTTCAACGTGCGGCGCCGCTGCGGCATCGCAAGCGTGGGCTGAGATACATTAGATCCAATGGAGTAGTGCGTACATGCCTCCGGCGCCGCTACGCCGACGCACGTCCAACTTGCGTGCAATTTGTACCACAGTTCCCCACGGCGCCGCACTTTCGCCACACATGCGTCTCAGGTCTGAAGTACCTTGTTTTCATTTTTAAATGGAATATAAATAATAATTAATAAATGATTGTATCCAGTAACGTTTATTTTGTTTCAAAATATACTTTTTTAAACCAAGTTAGCGAAACAAACACGTTTTCTTCGATAGAATATTTATCGCAAATGGCGTGAAATGAGTACTTGCGTCATTCCACGGTTATGTGTGCATAGTTGGGCTTCGATGTGCCCCACGTTGAAAAACCGAATCTGTGCACCGGACCTTATGAATAACCTATGCATCTCAGGCTCGGCGCACATATCCGGTATATCAACGTGCGGCGCCGCTGCCGCAACGCAAGTGCGGTCTGAGATACATTAGATCCAATAGAGCAGTGACACATGCCTCCAGCGCCGCTGGGGCGACGTACGTCCAAATTGCGTGTAATTTGTACCGCAGTTCCCCACGGCGCCGCACACGAGTCTCCCTTCTGAAGTATCTTGTTTTCATAAACAAATGGAATATAAATAATAATTAATAAAGGGTTGTATCCAGTAACGTCTATTTTGTTTCAAAATGTACTTTTTTATCACCAAGTAAGCGAAATAAACACGTTTTCTTCGATAGAATATTTATCGCAAATGGCGCGAAATGAGTTTGTGCGTCATTTCAAGGTTCTGTGTACATAGCTGGGCTTCAGTGCCGCAGTGGCGTCGTACGTTGAAAAACCGGATGTGTGCACCGGGCCTTAGTTGTCTTTACAGACATTTTCGTGAACATGAGCATAAGGTTGTATGGGAGTGTTTTATTCAGTTAAACTGTGATAATTATGTAAACAACTTTCAAGAAAAATGCACTAGCAAAAATTTATAGAAACAATTCAACATGCTTGTTAAAACCAACGTAGTTTACTCTGGCCGGTTTTCTTTAAACTTCGTTATTTTTTTCCGAATCACAAGTTAGAAAATTTGGAAAATTTTAGTCTCCTAATTTAAATAGATTTTTATGTATAAAAAATATTTTAATTAAAAAAATTTGGCAATTTTTCATGATTTTAGACTGTAAAACACCTGTAGCTTGACTTAATGACAAAAACGATCTCATATAGGGCTTCGTTTGTAGATAAATAAGTAAATTCTAATATATTATGTATTATGTGAATAGTACTTGAATAACTATTAATTTGACCTTTGAACCGTATTTCTTTATAATATTTTATTTACCTGTCCCGTGAAAAGACACGCAGGGATTTTATTAAATTTAAATTATACAAAACGCAGTATAAAAAAAATATTCATTTAGGCAATACAGGAAATTAGGTAAAAAAAACACTATCCACTGTTGCCAAAATCGTATTACATGTTTGACTTTTTTTATGACCCATACCACCCAGCTAAGAACTTGAAGCTGGCAGCATTTACGCACATTCCTTCAAAGATGTTACATACACATCGATTCCTCAGTTCCAAAGGATAACAAGTCAAACATTTTGTGATTTGAATTAAGTGTATGATTACTAAAACGGTTAGTTCCCAGTTCCTGAAGAGAAACAGCTCTATATTTGAGTGCTATGTAGTTGTTTCACCAAAAGATGTAATAGAGGAATACACGGGCAGAGGCATGTTGCTCAATCTATTTCGTCAATTATCTCCGAAGTAATAGTTTTAGCGTTGTTACGCATTGGAACTGAGGTATCGATGCATGAGCTGTTATTTTTGAAAGTGGACTAAGTCCATTTTTTCATACATCGAAATAATTAAGGGAATGTGATTAAATTAATATTGGCAAACGTTACTCAATTCGGATGATGTTTTTAACACTATAAACATGTCAAATTTTACTATGCAATAATAATTATTAAAATTGTAAAGAAAATAAACTCTTTTTTTTTTTTTTCAAAGTGGATTTATACTACTTAAAAAAAACGGCTCATACATCTGTTTCAAGCAGGGATCACATAAGATTTTAAAGGTTCAGTCAAAACGGACCTCTTTCTAAATTTCTATTTGTAATTTCCTTTTTATATTTGACCTTGAATTTTGTAAACAAAATTAGTCTAGTTTTTCCTCTCTTTTTTAACCAACATACAAAGGGCGTTCCATAAAAACTGAGAGTAAAATCATAAAAAATCAAGAAATATATTTACAGAAAACAAATACATCATTCTTTTTCGAAATACCGTCCATCAGATGATATGCAACGGTCCCATCGTTCAAACCACTTTACAATACAAGTAAGTAGCCTTTTTCTGGAAGCTGCTTCAAAGAACCCTGCAATGTTGAAATAACTTCAGAATCTGTATTAAATTTTCTACCACGGAGCTTCTTCTTCAACGTCAGAAGAAGCCAGAAATCGCATGGTGCGAGATCTGGACTGTAAGGGGGATGTGGCATAATTTTAATATTGCATTTACTAAGATATTATTGCTTAAAAGAAGTAGCCACATGCGTGCGAGCATTATCGTGATGTAGTGTCCAATTCCCTACCAGTTCATGTCGCTTTCTCGATATGTGTTGTTGCAAAAATTTCAAAACTGAAATATTATATTCGTCATTCACAGTAGTTTTTGGAGGTACGGCATGATGATAGATTACACCTTTATGATCAAAGAAAATAATCATCATGACCTTTCCAGTAGATTTGGTGTGTCGGAATTTTTTCGGAGGCGGAGAATCAGTGTGTTTGTGTAGGGCAAATAAAAACAGTTCTTTAAGCAAGCACGAAACTAGCAAAATAAAATATTCTGCTTCGTTTAGAATATTTATAGTTGTACAGTTAACAGTTTGAAAATATCGTCTGCACTTTTATTTTTTAGTTTCGTGGTGTTGCCAATACGTAAAAAATTCACTCTCAGTTTTTATGGAATGCCCTTTGTATCTATTTATTCCATAAATTTCCACTTTCAGCGCTAGTACACAGCAAATGCAATTGACCATTGCAAACTGAGTCAAAGAGAAGTTCTCGTGGGGCAGCTTGACGCGCTACATCCCGAAGCAGCGTGTTGTTCGATTTTCCAAACATCCCTTCCCACAGGGTTTAGGGGGCGAGAATTCGTGCTTCAGTGATACATAAAGCACATCCTCCTCCGAGCTTGGGAAGAAGAGTCCCCTCCCTGCATCCTGTCCACTGTAGTGCCACATCCGCATGCGTGTGACTTGCAGAAAATATTGGAAACAGGAAATTTCGCCCGAATATCCGCGCCGTGAATGTCGAGTGCCAAGGAAGCTTATTGTATACTGACTTATACGTGCTACTTCATCGTCATCCAACGATGCTTTTTCACCAATTGTATGTTAAAGACGCTTAGTAATGTGTCTGTTATTAACATGTAAATCGGTGTGCCAAAAAATAATATATTTAGAGGAGGGGAACATATAAGGAGCAAACATACAAACTAGACACAAAGTAGTTACGTGATTTTACATCGCACTGGAGCATAAGGCCCGGTACACACATCCGGTTTTTCAACGTACGGCGCCTCTGCGGCAACGAAGCCCAACTATGTACACATAACCGTGAAATGACGCAAGTACTCATTTCGCGCCATTTGCGATAGACATTCTATCGAAGAAAACGTGTTTATTTCGTTTACTTGGTGTAAAAAAATTTATTTTGAAACAAAATAGACGTTACTGGATACAACCATTTATTAATTATTATTTATATTCCATTTGTTTATGAAAACAAGGAACTTTAGAACGGAGACTCATGTGCGGCGCCGTGGGGAACTGCGGTACAAATTGCACGCAAGTTGGACGTGCGTCGCCTCAGTGGCACTGGAGGCATGTGTGCACTGCTCCATTGAATCTAATGTATCTCAGACCGCACTTGCACCGGGCCTAAAACGGGCTAATGGTGACTATCTGAGGTTTGAGACAAAGCACAAAATTTAGAGTTCCAAAACACAAAATCCAAATGCAAGAAAGCGGTGTGATGAAAGTAGGAGTGAATGTCTGTACGAGAAGGATTTTCAATGCAAACAAGCAAACCAAACCAGAAAAGATTTTACTTCCTTACCCAAATGCTCTCAAATGATACATATCGGGGTTACCTTGAAATGTCGTTTTTCGCCGTTTTGGCTTGGCGGTGTTTGGTGTTTAATCTTACTGGTGTTGAACAATCAACTATCATACCGCACCCCGGCAAAAAAAGTGACACAAGTCAAAAATTAAAATTTTTGATGTTATGTCATTGAAAAATATGTATGAGGTGCCCCAGGGTGTTATATTACTATTCTATAGGATACAATAGAAGTTACCACTATAAATACTTACCTAAAATTTAAAAGAGAAGTTTATGCTATTTCAATATTTGTTTTATAGTATCCTTTAAGTTGATGTTTCTCGAATTCTGCAATTTTGAGTTGTGTCGCTTTTCTTGCCGGGATGCGATTTGAGGAGCAAATATACAAACCAGACACTAGGTTGAAACGTGATTTTACGTCGCACTGAAGTAACATGGGGGTATTTGAAACAAGGACAGATTTAACATGCACCAGTTTCCACGCACATTACGGTCTTTGGTTGAAGGGATTTTTCAACTCGCAACCCTTCGTTTCCTACCCATGACTCTATCAGAAGGCGAAGGTTTTACTTTCTCAAATGCTCTCGCGTAATACATATATCGTGGTTATGCTCCGATGTCTAATCTTCCATTGATTAAACAAGGTACTTGCAGAGTTCGCAAGATGAAACCAATGCAAATAAGCATCGGTAAAATTAAACGACCAATTATGATCTTGGTTGCAAATGTAGTTATGTTAAATTTTATGACGGATTAAAAATATCGTACCCCGACAAGAAAAGTGACACAACTCAAAATTGCAGAATTTGAGAAACATCAACTTAAGGGGGTCTGAGACACAAAATATGAAAAAATAAGTCCAATTTTTTTTTATATTTAAAAAACAATAATGTAGACATTTCTGAATAAAATAATGCCTAAAATTTTTTTCTACCATCTGTAGAACCGGAAATATTTAATTTTTTATAAACATGACAGCTGCAAATTAAACGAGCCTTCCTAATTTCAAACGCTCTTTTTCTCCTTTTGTGTTAAATGGGATTTCAATAGTAAAAACCGATATTACTTAAAAACTACACGTCATAAATGAACGCAATTTTCTACAGTTACTTTTCAAACATATTTCTTTAATTTCTTCAAATTCAATTCAATTGTGTACCTATATAAATATTTTTTTTTTCTATAATTTTTCGAACTTTGTATATATACTATGTGTTTTATGTAGTTTTTGAAAAAATTTTTTTTTAATGTTTTCTAATTATTTTCACCACAAATCACGAAGACAATTTATAGCATGAACTTTCAGAAGTTAATTAATGCAAAAATGATGTGATTTGTTGTAAAGTATTTTGAGATATATCAATTTTGCCAAACGTCAAAATTTGACATATTTAATTTTAATAAAAAAAAATTTTAGTTTTGAAAACATAAAATAGTTATTATAGTTACAAATTAGAATATAGATACCTAAAAAAAAAAATTCAGAACAAAAACTTTAAACTTGAAGATTTTAGAATTTCGAGTCCCGGACCCCTTAAAGGGTACTACAAAAATCATATTGAAATAGTATAAGCTTCTTTTAAATTTTAGGAAAGTATTTATGTCTTTAAATTCTATTATACTCTATAGAATAGTAATATACCACGCTGGGGCACCTCATACATATTTTTGAATGACGTAACGTCAAAATTTTTATTTTTTGACTTGCGTCACTTTTCTTGCCGGGGTGAGGTATGTAAAAGAATAACAAAAATTATACAAATGAAAACAATTGATAATGTGAATGATGATTACAATTCCGAAATTGACTTGATGCAGCAGAGAAAGTAGTATATGAAAAAATTTAATGTGCTCTAAACTCTCCATATTTTCCAACCACATTGCACTTTCATTGATATAAGATCATATGAGAGATTCTTTGACGACGGTTGGTGTCACATTCTTTTATTATTCAATTGTCATTGACCAGTCCAATATCCAATATCAATCTTGAATTTACTGTTTAAAATTGGTATTTTTTTCGCCATTTTTTTTAAAATTTAAGTCGCACTGGAGCAACACAACTCACTGTCTGGAATTTATTCCGAAAGTGGCTCTGAGTGAAAAAATGGAAAGTGTAACACAGAATTTATGATGAATAAAATTAAAAACTAAGTAATACAAAGTTAAAAACTAAATTGTCAAGTTCGTTTTGTGTTAGATTTGGTTATTAGAGCTTGAACTCGCATGAGGATAACTGCTAAGTTTATACAATCTTATACATTTGAAAACATTTAGCTATCCTGGTAAGTATAGAATGAACTGTACACAATGATTCTTCTAAATATATTTGAGAAACAAATTACATTGCATATAGTACTAAGTAAATATTTAAACCTTCTCTTCTGGGATTTCTCTTTGTTTACTTTTACATAACCGTACTGATTCTATACGTATATAATGTGTAAAATAAGTGTTTGAGGTCAACAGCAGAGAAAAAGCAATAAACATAATCATTGCTTTCATACTTAATAATGAATAATCATTAATCTTCTATCCTGCAGCGTAAAAGTTATTTAAAATTTCAAGGAAGAAATCTTAAAGGATTATTTGGAAAAGTAATATAGAAAGCAGTAAAGAAAGAGAGAAGTGGAATAAAAATTATAAATAAATAATAATCAACTCTTTATAGAATAAATACGCTACATAGAATTAAAATTTTATGATTCTTTACAGTATAATTTTTAATGCTCTACGATGACATTATCCAAAATGCAAACTTGTATTGAAAAAATAGCAACCAAAAAATATCGTCTGCCATCAAAGTTTGAAGACAATTTTGAACCTGGAACTAATTTTGTTATCATTCATTTATCGTCTGCACGTATCAGTGTGTGGCAATATTATGAATGTTATATAATAAATCATAGCTATTTTTAGAATAAAATAATTTTTATTTAATTTATTTTTAGAATAAAATAATTTTTTTTAACTCTGGGTGTCATAAGATTTTTCAGTTGTTGCGTTTTTCCTGCAACTCATATGATGATTAAATAATCTCATGTATCAAAATGTGGAAAAACTGGTTAAAACTCATGCAGTGAAAACTGTAGGTTGCATAGTGGAATAATACGTGCATGACCCTCAGAAGATTATAAAATAGAGAAACGTTAATGTGTCCCACTTATGTTTGTATATTATTTATTGAGATATTTGAAGATTCAAAACATATGGTGTCAACAAGATTTTTGAAATATTTGCATTCTAAATACAATGAATTTCTAAACCTACCCTCTTTCCGTTCTAAATCTTATGTATTTTAATCCTAATTCTGAGATTAGAAAAGCATATTTTAGGCGCGTTCGTAAACACAAACCAATCGCACGGGTTAAACGAGTTATTCGAACCGACGTTCTAAATATTCGAAAAAGCTTTCTTCCCCATCTTCAGATGCTTCATCAAGCACAATTATTTTGTTAGTAATCCATATAAATTATTCTGCGGTACCAAAGTAAACCATTTTGCGATGTGAAAAAACTAATCGTTCGTAAATTCAACTTAAAACTGATGAAACCGAGGTCACGTGACGAATTATGCATTATACTCTGTTTCACCTTAACTTGTCAGTATTGGGAAAGGCAGAAATGATGTTCATCCGCATGAAAAATAATTCCAACTTGATTTGGAATTTAAAATAAAGAAAATGCATATAAACGTGTAAAAATTGTCCTACAATGAAGGAGTGATTTTTGAACCTTTATAATCGGTTATTTATTTGTAAAAAGCATTTTTTTTTGACCGAAGCGAATGAATATATCCGAAACGGAATTCTAAACCGGTTTCCATGGTAACATTTCTGGCGAGCTAAATACGCTTTCCGGCCAAGTCTGCGCCATTTCGCTCTGCGTCTTTGCTAGCGTGTGTATTTACGTTCATATCTCTCTTGTGCTATTTTATTGGAGTGTGTTTGATACTCTGAACATGGCTGAAAAAGGAACGTCACCATCCAAGCTGTATACGCCATCAAAGCAAGGAAAATCAATTGGTAGTGGAGCTCGCAGGAACATATTGAATGTTTATTCTAGACTTCGAGAAGAAAACCATAGTGATTCCATTAACCAAATCGTCGGAAAGGTGTCTCAACTAACTGGTGTTTCCAAAAGAACTGTTTTTCGTTTGAAAAAAGAAAAGAAGACGACAAGTCCTTTGAGTACTCCAGGAAAAAAACGACCTTATGCCGTTGGAAAAAGAACAAGAATGATGAAATATGACAACTTTACTTTATCGTGCATCCGACGAAAAATTCATGATTGTTTTCGTCGAAATGAAATTCCTACATTGGACAAAGTTCTAAATGAAATTAACAATGATAAGGATATTTTTTCGACAAACATTAGCCGAAGTACACTGTACAGGATACTGAAAGATTTGGGATTTTCCTTTGAAAAGCGAAAAAGGCAGGCTATGCTTTTAGAAAGACACGACATAATTTTATGGCGAAGAAATTATTTACGAAAAATTAGAGAACTGAAGAATGAAAATGCTTCAATCTATTATTTAGATGAAACATGGGTGAATGAAGGACACTCACAAAGTCGAGTATGGCAAGACAAAAACATCAAAAGCACCAATGAAGCTTCCTCTTCAAGTTTGACAACAGGCTTGGCTGCACCAAAAGGAAAAGGAAGAAGACTCATCATTACCCATATCGGAAGTGATGAAGGATTTGTACCTGATGCGGCTGACATTTTTGTAGGAAAAAAATCCGGTGACTACCACGAAGAAATGGATGGTAACCATTTTGAGAAGTGGTTTGAAGATATCATGCCTAAATTGAAACGAAACAGCTTTGTAGTGATGGACAATGCCCCCTATCACTCGGTGAAGAAAGAAAAAATTCCGACGACATCTTGGAAAAAAAGTGCAATTCAAGAATGGCTATCGTTGAAAAACATTACGTGGAACCAGGACATGATCAAGATTGAACTGTTGAAAAAAGTTAGCGAAATCAAACATATGTTTGATAAATACAGAGTTGAAGAAATTGCCGAAAAATTTGGACATAAGGTTTTGAGACTTCCCCCGTATCACTGTGAGCTTAATCCCATTGAAATGATATGGAGTCAAGTAAAAGGACACGTTGCCAGGGAAAACAAGACTTTTAAACTGAACGATGTGAAGGATTTAGTCATCCAAGGGATTGAAAAGGTCTCTGTACAAAATTGGAAAAACTGCATAAACCATGTTACTGAAAAAGAGAAATACATGTGGGAAGTAGATGGACTTGTGGATGATATTTGGGAAAGTAAGAACTTGGTAATTTCTTTTAATAGTGAGTCTGATAGCGATTCGGAAATGTTAAGTGATGATGATGTGTAAATTCATGTGATGAATAAGTATATTATAATGTAAATAGATTTGTTATGATGTTTGCTATGTTTTACATATATTGATGATGTATAAATGCATGTGATGAATAAGTAAAACGTAAATATAGTTTTCTCATTGTAACTACTATTCATGAAAGAGATTGGTTTCTTCTGTACACTTTCTTGTAAACTATTTTAAATTATTCATAAAATTAATAATTTACTACTAATCAACCCGACACCGTTCCGCGAGTTTCAGAATATGTTTCACACATATAAGGTTTATTTTTTTTAACTCTAATTTTTAAAATGGTTTCATTTTTTTTATTATTGTATGTGTATTCACTATATTTGTATTTTTTATATTCTATTTATTTATTGTGAATGTATTTTATATCCTCTATGTTATATGTATTTTTATTTGTTATTTACTTTCTTTAATATCAGAAGAAATTTGATTTAATTTGGAGACTATATTTTGCTGTTAAGAAAAACACATATTTTAGCAGACGACGCACTCTCCCCTACCTTGTCCAACCAAATGTAAGACCAAAGGAGTAATTAAATTGGATTAATTTCCTTTAATAAAATTATTAAAATTGAAAAAAGAAGTATTAATCAAGGTGTTTAGCTTTCAGGTAAGTAAATTCAAAAAATGAATTTTATGGTTCATCACATCTTTAAATAGACTGTTTTTTTAAACAACATTTATTGTAAAAAAATTTTAAATATATATATTTTTAAATAACTAAAAATAATACTCATTTAGAAAAATCAAAACGCATTTATATTAACATAGAGTAGCTTTTTGTTTAATTAACAAATGTAATGCAAGAGCCATTAGAAATTAAAGATCTGTGAAACGTATAGAATTTCCACGTGCATTTTATCTCTCCTTGCCAAAAAGGGCGAATTTCCTCGCTTATAGCTGACTTCTTCTGACATTGTAACCCTAGTTTCTACGACAACGGCTGTGATGCGGTCAACGTAGCCTTTACTCTACTGACAAGTTAAGGTGAAACAGAGTATACTTGGTTTGTATTATTTTCAGTGAGTTCTTTACGAACGCTTTCGAAGCTACTTGCAACCTGAATGATACTAAATTCAGTTCCATGTGAAATCTATTTTGAATGGAATTGATAGAAGTGAATTAAGTTTCAAATGGAACTGGGTTCGCACCCGCAAAATGAACCCCGTATTTTCCGTTACATGCAGCTGCGTTATTATGAATTTCATTATACTGAAGTAAGCCGAATAAAGACTAAATTTCCCCCTCAATGGCTGTCCGCAACCGATACTGCTTGCTCTATCAAAGCAGCTGCTCTTTAGAAGATAAAAGAAATGTACGTTTTGCATTTAATAATAGTGTCGAAATATGCCTACTTCTAGTAAAAACACAATATGAAATCACCTAACCACTAGAGTTTGAAAATAAACGGCATTCTCAGTGTCGGTAATTTAACGACGAATTCCAGCAAACTAGACGTTTTCAATACCAGTAAATTACCAACATTCTCAATATCTGTCAATTACCAACGAAATTTCTTAATGTTGGTAAATTTACAATATCAATTAAATCGTTCCGATGTTTTCAATACCAGATACCTATGTTCTCAATACCAAAAAATTGCTGCCATTCTCAATAGCGGTAAATTATCTAACAAATTCGCTGCACTCCGTTTGCGTGAGATATCCCGTACATCAAGATCTGATCAATTTTATTAATGACGAGAGATATTGCCGACAGTTGTTATGGTGAAGGAAACCACGATCTGAATAGTTTTTAATAATCGCGATCATGTTTTCTTCTAATGAGATATATCATTCAACACGATCTGTTCAGTTTTGCTAGCGACGAGAAATCTTATCGAGCAATTACTAGGAGGGTTAATATCGGTGTTAGTTCCATATTTTCCATTGAACGTCGATTGGGTCTGACTAATGACTTAAATCTTGGCTTAATAAGACAACCTTTAGACTACGGCCGATGGAGTAGTTGTACATTGATCGCGCCAAGAAAGACTTTAGATACGGCCAGTACAGCAGTTGGATCTTGAAAGTTATAAGAATCACGCCAAGGTATAATTTAGGCTGCGACCGGTACAGCAGTTGTACATTGAAAGTTATAAGAATCGTGCCAATAAAGAATCTTGACTACGACCGGTACAGCAGTTGTACATTGAAAGTTATAAGAATCACGCTAAGGTATAATTTAGGCTGCGACCGGTACAGCAGTTGTACATTGAAAGTTATAAGAATGGTGCCAATAAAGAATCTTGACTACGACCGGTACAGCAGTTGTACCTTAATCGTGAAAGTTTCCAAGGGTAATATATCAAAATTTCCTTTAAAGCTATTGCACAACTGCGTATTTGTACTAAATTCATATCATATTGTGATGTAAAGCAACAATGTGAACTTAACTTTAATCAATATCTTAGGATAACTTGAGTTATTTCACCATGCACAACTAGATTTCTATCATCCTATTGGGTTCTAAAAATGCAACTTTCCCGGTAATAACAATGATATTACCTACGATCGAGTTAAAAGCATCACCCTTAGAGAGTGTAGGTTGTCGAACTTCCCAACAGTAAGCAACACCCCGAGCGTCTGATCAGTATTTTGTTAGATATTTAAAAAATAGTTGTTCTCGTTGAGGTTCAGCTCACCCGTTCGTAAAGGTAATGGTAATTTTTAGTTAACGTCGTACTAGAGCAACACAACGGGCTATTGACGACGGTCCGGGATCAGTCCCTTAAGGGAAAGATCCGAGGACAACTCCTCGTAATTTTGAACCACGATCGGATGACGAAGCAACACGTGAGCTGGCACCCCACTCTCCAAACTTCCACGCCAACCCAACGTGAGGACTTTCGGCCACGACAGATTTAAGGTGCACCAGCCGCCTCTACACCATACGCTTACAAACATCCATGCCCGGACCCGGATTCGAACCAGGAACCTTCCGATCTAGAGGCTAACACCTTAACCACTATACCGGTTGGTCGGCCCCGTTCGCAAAGAGCGCATGCGCAAGACAAATCAGCTGTAGCGAATAGATTGATCTCAGGCCAGAACACTAGATATAACACTCAAATATTTTTTATAAGTCTTCTAGAACCAGATACAGCTTTCAGTATAAGTTTACCTGACTCACAGACCACCTACGATCCCCAGAAAACATACAAGTCCTCAGACAAGATACTGTCCTCCGGATAGGTTTAACCAACCTGTATCCGGGATACGACTCCAGATATTTTTAACAGGCCCGCAGACGGGATACTACCCTCCGAAAAGATTTACCCTGCCCGCAGATGAGATACGGAATACATATATCCCTACCGTCCCTGCATAACGCGATATATTCCAGTGAGTTATGGATTCGCTTTCGAACAATGGGCGAAGATGTTGAAGTGATGATCCGTCAACGTTCAAGAGGTTTTCAAGTGTCCCCATTTGCCTGATCCCCCTGCAACACCCCCTCCTTCAAACGCATCCCCAGGATTTGGGAAGGGAGGGCTGCATACAAAGGGACCGTACACTGATGCAAGTCGTGGAAATGTCCTGATCTCGAATTTCGTGCACAACGATTGATGTCGAGTATTCCTATATAGAGGGATTTTCAGTTACAAACAAACAAACCATTCATGAAACGTAGATTTTGCTTTCGCTACCCGAGTTCTTGCATGACACATCAAATGCTCTTGTTGTATGAGACTTAAAAATGTAGTTTATCACCGTTATGGCCCTATGATATGTCTACCGAAATCAGAAATCCATTTCACTCTTTAATTTGGTCCACTATTCGTTGGCATTGTGATGAAGTCACCATAGGGCTACAAGGCTACTTAGAAAAGAGCACTTTTGTGTGTGTGACATTCAAATGGTCGAATCTGCTTGCAGAGTTTATTCTTGATTGAAATTGAGATGAATTTTAATAGGTGTAATCAATAGTTTGTTTCATCAATCATGTATACGCCTTTCAAAAAGTTTGAAAGCTTTTTATAAGTATGTATAGGTCTAACATTCTCACTTAATTTTATAATCTCTCCTGGTGACTAATCTTCGCGTCGAAGACTGCTCAGTAGTGGCCAACTTCTGATGCAAAAACCTATTTAAAACTGCCATTGTTCTGGTTAATGGACACTGTCATT
This sequence comes from Metellina segmentata, assembly GCA_947359465.1. Lineage (NCBI taxonomy): Eukaryota > Metazoa > Arthropoda > Arachnida > Araneae > Tetragnathidae > Metellina > Metellina segmentata. The sequence goes on along the minus strand of OX375877.1, from coordinate 60,009,510 downwards.
CCTTTCTGGATTAATAAGGCAGTTTTGTCTCGACGTGGTACGTCGTTATACGGAAACCGAACCAGGTCTATATGGACAAGGTCTTTAGCAAGATTGGCCAGATCTTGATGGATGAGGTGCTTCGTTGAAACTACTTGGTGCGTTAAACAACCAACAATTTGAATTCAACTTTAATCAATGCTTTAGGATGGCATGTACTATCTCAACATGTTTTTCACGCTGTCGTGGTGCAGACTTTTGGAGAATAGAGGGACATATTAAGTGTGACGTCGTTATCTGACCGCGGTTCAAAACTACGAGGCATTGTCCTCTGATCTTTTCCTTCGAGTTCGATCACGGACCGTCAACAATATCCCGTTGTGTTTCTCCAGTGCGACGTTTATTAGAAATACCCACCATATACAACTGGATTTCTCTTCATCCATTACGCATGAGATGCATCAGTGATATTTAATTCGAGAATTATGGTAAATTCGATTTTAAGAAAATACAAAAAAAAATTCTAATTATTTCCAATTCTGTATGACCTACATTGATGCACGGGTTTCGCGAGGAGGAAATAAACAATAGAATAAACGGTTTCGAAAGTTCAGTCGAAATGGAATTGAATGGAACGTCCCTCGGAACCCATAATTTGTTGACAATAAACTCGGAAGCGGGGGGATTCCCCAGCAACTAGGCGGGGGATGCAGCATGGAAGAAGGAAGAGAATCCATTTCGAATAGCCTAAATCGCCAAGTACCCCATGTGTATGACTCACTAATCATCCTCCTCCAGTCTCAGCTGAAGAATGACGCAAACGGATTCAACATCTGCTATCGGAAACCATTTCGCTCTTATTTTAGTCGATGCTCTTGAAGTTCTTCTCGAACAGTAAGATCATTTTTAAGATTCGCTGCGATTCAACCCCTAATGGATTTTATTGCAGCTTTCCATGAACAATGGAGCATCCAAAGATGTGACTGAAGGATTTCAGAAATCTCGATAACCTTTATTGGCTAAATAGTACAGTGCGGAACTTGGCCTTTTTAATGATTCTGTTATGATTCGCTGCGATTCAACCCCTAATGAATTTTATAGCAATTTTCCATGAACAATGGGGCCTCCAAATATGTGAGTGTAGGATTTCAGCCATCTGGATAACCTTTATTGGCTCGATAGTACAGTGTGGACCTTGGATTTTCAATGATTCTGTTCCATCTTAGCCTGTTATTAACCATCTCCAGTTCATAGTTTTGCAAATGCAGAAGTCCTTGCCTGGACAGTCAATCGATTCGTTTTGGTCTTTCCTTAGTCCAGTGTGTCATTGGTCTTATTTTTAACTAATATGCCAGCAGGGTGTTGCCCGTGACAATTCTTTTCGTGTCCGTACTGATACTGAAATCTTTTGATGGTTTGAAACACTCTTTCGTTGAATTGACCAGGAACAACATGCAAAGATACCAGGACATACTACGAAAATAACCCCCAAACATGTAATAGGATTTTATGCAAATCGGCTGGCGTCCGGTAAAATATTGTAGGGTAGTGTAACTATACACTGTAACACCAGAACAAGGTTAAATGCGTAAAAAATAATGCACATTTAAAAGTGCGATGTCGAAAAATAGGTATGTGAGACCAGAAGTAACCCGTGTCTTAAAGATTCTTTTAACCCTATTAGGTAATCACACGCATGCATCCGTTCTGTAACGAATCATGTGCTTACAGCTTCTGCTATTTCACCTGATTTCTCGGTTTGAAGATCTCCATATGCAGATCTCGTAGTACTGGGGAAAATCACGAATCTTAATATAGCCAAGCGTGACGAAAAGAATATGTTAACGTTTCGATAGTCAATCAATCAAATCGATCCACAAATTCATGTGGCTAACACTTCTGAGATCTTACGAACAACGATTTCTCCCACATTCCTCTGTCGATTTTATTCGAAAGCTCGATGTAGATGTGGTGACGCAGTTTTAATTAACGTCGGTGTAACGTCGTGGGTATAGTTTACGTGGCGAGTGGCTTGAAGGTAATTAAAACGACATTTAAAATTACAGCACATTTAATTATAGAAGATATACATATAAGTTAAAACTATTTCGAGGCTAATAGACATTGTACACAAATAGGGTTTCAGTCCCGCGGCTTCAATCGGAGCAGAGTCGTTCCGCGTCCGCTCACGTTTCTGCGTTCAACGATTCTCCTTTTCCTCGAGAGAAGACCCCACACGTACTTCCGAAGCCGCTATCGCCCAAAGAGAAGGGGATACCCCCATTCGGTCATAAATTCATGGACCACCATGAAAGCTGTGGTCAGAGGGACCCCTACGGTAACGCTACAGTCGTATTGGAGCAATATATTGACGACGGTCCGGGATGAATCTCCTAAGGGAAAGATCCAAGGACAACACCACATCAATTTCAACCACGGTCAGATGACGAAGCAACACCTGAGCTGGCACCCTACTCTACAAACTTCCACACAGCCCAACGAGAGGACTTTCGACCACGACAGATTGAAGGTCCACCAGCCGCCTCTACACCATAAGCTTACAAACATCCAAGCACTGACCTGGATTCGGACCAGGAACTTTCCGATCTAGAGGCTAACACCTTAACCACCAGACTGGTTGGACGGCCTAGATGTTGCCAGAAATTTCAAATGGCAGTTCTAAAAAAATCAATTCATAATAGAATTCAAAAGGGATAAAACAATTTGCACAGTCACACCTCAAAATGAAAAAGTTTAAAAGTTAAAAGTTAACGACAGATTGAAGGTCCACCAGCCGCCTCTACACCATAAGCTTACAAACATCCAAGCACTGACCTGGATTCGGACCAGGAACTTTCCGATCTAGAGGCTAACACCTTAACCACCAGACTGGTTGGTCGGCCTAGATGTTGCCAGAAATTTCAAATGGCAGTTCTAAAAAAATCAATTCATAATAGAATTCAAAAGGGATAAAACAATTTGCACAGTCACACCTCAAAACGAAAAAGTTTAAAAGTTAAAAGTTAACGACAGATTGAAGGTCCACCAGCCGCCTCTACACCATAAGCTTACAAACATCCAAGCACTGACCTGGATTCAGATCAGAAACTTTACGATCTAGAGGCTAACACCTTAACCGCCAGACCGGTTGGACGGCCTAGATGTGACCCGAAATTCCAAATGCAGTTCTAATGAAATCAATTGATAATACCATCCAAAAGGGATAAAACAGTTAACGCACAGTCACATCGCAAACTGACAAAGTTTAATCCTCATTCATCTCCGCCTAACGATTGCAGCAAGAAAACCCAAACTCGCACAGCAAAAATCATCCTTCACCTTCTTTTAAAATAAGACCTCCGCTCCAAAAAAGAGCATCGCCACCGTGACGACTCCATGGGTGTCCCGGCCATAAATTCCACGAAGAATAACTGCGACCAAAACGCTCAGAGTCGCGAATTCACCGAAAATGAGCTTTCCTCGCCTCTCGAAACTTACGACACCGAGCCAAAAAGCCTCCGGATTACAGTCGGCGGAAAAAAATGGCGAATGCGCTGTTAAAAAAAAAGGGAGCACAGCTGGATGCTGAAGATGACGAGTGACCAAAGAAGGGAATGACGAGGATTGGCTTGAGAAATGAGGGTGACGTTTCCAAGATCCCAAGTATTCGTCTCAGCAGGATGGATGGAGATCTGTCGCCATTTCCGAGTGTGTCCTGCAGAGAGAGGATTCTGCCCCCTCAATAGCCTTGGCAGATGGCATGCGTTTTATCACTCCTTTTCAAGCAATGGGTGAAAATAAAGGTGCATTGTGTCCCAAAATGGCTCTTCGGAAATGTGTCGGAGAGGAAACGACATCAGGCTCTCTAAGAGACCACATGCTTCCATCATTGACCTTCTAATGAAATAGACAGAGTATGTGCGAGCAGCTTTATGTTATTTATTTATTCCAGTCCCTCGGTTCGAAGATAACGTCGTTACGGATAAAAGAATGAATTCTTAATTTTTTATTGCTTCTTGTGACTATCTACAGTAATCAAAAACAAAAGTCTGCGCTTTGATAGTCAATCGATTTAACCTTTACGCTGCGGGCTTCGATTTTTTTCAATCGTCACACAGAACGGCTCTTTCGCTTGCATGTCCGACCCCTCTTACATAATTAATTAACAATAATATTAATTAATTAACAATTATTACCTAACTTGCGCGATGGAGCATTGAGTGGCATTTACGACTGACGCTTTCCTTCCATAGTATTGCGTGGCGTATCGTTTGACGTGAGATAGATATCACCGGAGCGACCATCTGCTTTCCCCCAAAAGCTTTCACACCTCACGGTCGACAGGATAGGGTACCGAACAAAAGTAGGAACCCTCCGGAAGTTCAGTCGCTGACAGCTCGTAGATGGTGATCGATGCCAACGGTTACTTAAAAGGGGGATAACATCCACAGTACACAGATCTATACCATGCCGCTGGTGTAAACGAAATTTAAGTGGTAACAATTGTCTACCTGCCGCAGCGTAAAGGTTAATCGATGATATAACCTCACGTGATATAACCTTCAGGGATCATACGATAGCAATTCCACCAGCATGCTCTGTATGTATCATTAAAATGTCAATGGCCTCCACCATATCGGCTATCACATGTAATATAGAGTAGAACCACGATTTTCCGAGGTGATGTGGATCTTAGCCACCTCGGATAACCAGAAACTGGGATAATACGGACTTAGTGGCACAAAACAGGGCTTATATGAAATGAAGAAAGAAATCCACTAAATCAATGCTTATTCCTCCTGTTCAAGCTGATAGACCAACAAGCTATCAATCCTCAAAGAAATTATAGCGTCATCAGGATTCTAGAATACGTTTGAAGGGCTCATTTCGATACTGGAAAGAATGTAAATGATAGAGAAATGTGCCCCCTTGAACTAAGGACAAACTGGAAAACATTTGACCACTAAGGAATTTCATGGTCCTTAGGTGCTCACTTCGTGAATCTAGATAAATCCGTTTGAATTCCTCCTCCCCTTTGTAAGACAAAGATAGACCGGAATTTCAAAGTACCTACTACTAGAGTGCCTATATAATAAGAGTGGCGACATACGAGAAACACTATCTGGTTGGCTTAGAGACCTTTTCTACCGCCCGAGGCGGTCTTTTCCTAGCTCCCATAGACTTAACGTGGGAACTTTTTGTGTGTTCGAGAAAAACGTGTGTATATTAAATTAAAATGAAAATATAGCTTATTCATGTTCCATTGCGTGTTCTAGAATGTTTATTTATTATTATTTTAGTTTTTCGTCAGTATACATTTGAAGACTTTTTAAATAAATAGCTTTTTTTGAACAACATGGTGTTTCCCACAATCTAAGTTAGCACGTTGTGCAATCCATCTCATCAATTACGCATGTAATTGAGCGTTTATAGGATTCATTTATACCGAATGTATCCATATTATAACAATCATATGCTTTTTGTTCTTCCTGAAATGATATATTAATTCGCCCAACAACCTTCTTTGAGACGATTCTGGTTGAAAAATGGCAGCCGCGCATGCGCATTGGGCCAAATTTGGTCCTTTATCGCCACTCTTATTATATAGGCACTCTACTTACTACATGTCACTGTTACTATTTCTGAAAGAGTCATAAAGCAAGAGATTACAACGATCTCATGTTGAAACAGGTAACATTCTTTCCGCACAAACCTGCCAGTCAAGGACAAAGTGGCCTCGGACACTCGGTGCTCGAAGCCTTATAAAAACTCGGTATCGAATTCAGCTCGAATAACATGGACACTCGATACACATGGATCACGGATAATCAAGGTCCTACTGTATATGGGATGCCGGTCGTTCAATCAACAATGTCATTCATTAGATAGCTGTTGGAGAATCCTTCACGTCAACATTTGGAAGGACACAAATGATGAAAAAAATTCTTGAAAGTGAAAACTTGTGTGTGTGAAGATTGTCGCCTTATTTCAATGCATTTTGCACCTTTAAAAATTCTGTTTTTCTTAAGGAGATGAGACACTAATGTCTCACTGCCCATCTAGAGCATTTCTAGACATCAGAATATCGAATGAGATAGTATTTTTACACCTTGTAAAAGTCTTTAACTTATACGAAACCATTTCAAGGAAGTGGATACCAGACTTTTTATCACCCCTGAAAGAGTTAAAGCAATTGTTGGTGCTTTAAAGTGTTGCTAAAAATTGGTATTTAATGCTAAAATAAAAAGAAAATGCAATGGTAATTATAGTCCTGAATGTCATTGAAATGAAGCTGGTATTAAAATAATGTTCAAGGGTAATGAACAATACGAGCGTATGGTCACACAAAATTGTTTTGATAGCATAATTTTATCAGATCGATCTGCCACAACAATTCTAGTTACATGTACTCTATATTTTTGAAGCACAGACTAAAATACACCTAATTTTGTTTTTACATAATAGATACGTCAAGAAAAATTCATGTTTTAAAAGACATTGTATTACACAAATAAAGGAAGGAAAGAAGATTGGTTCCGGATCTATAAAAAATTAGTAAAAATAACCATATGAAAATATTCTTTTAAGCTTATTTTTTTATTTCAATAAAATACACATGTAGAAATATTTAATGAAAATAGATAAAAGCAAATTTTCATTTGAAATGAAACAATTCCTCATTAAAAAAAAATCTGTTTTACACATAAGATTTTATTTATTTTAACTTTCTGACAATAAACGGCTCATATGTTATCGAACAACTGGAATATCACTGATAACACTAGAAATGTTGTGGATATCGTCTTCCTCTTTTAATGAATAACAATGCATCCTACCGACAATTTTTGTAATAAAAATAATAATGGAAACATAAAACTATCTAGAATTAGCAGTAGTTTGTTTTTTAGAGGATCCTGTAACCCTCGTTCTTTATAAAATCTTACATCTTTGGGGTCCAAAATAAAAAAGTTTAATGCACTGGAAAAGTTTAATGCACACACCGTAAGACGTAAATGTGCACCAAATTCAATAAAAACGTTGATGCATACATAGATAGATACCTACACGTACTCAATGGTAAACGAAAGCACGCGTTTCAAAACGAACACACTAGCTGTTATGAAATCTATTCGTGCGTGCAATATTGAAATAATATTGCTATCCTACAAATTAAAAAAAAATTCTTCGAATTTAGGCTAAAAAATTCTTAGAAATTGGTTTTGCCCACTCGTGTTAAATCATAATGACTAGCGTAAAAAGAAAGGATATAATTATTTTGAATTCGTGTTGAATAAGAAAAGTTCTCGCAAACACAGAATTAGATGTACATTTACTTCCTTTTGCGTATCATCAAAGAATTGTCATGAAGCATAATATTAACTATGGGACTCTAACAGTTTAATTGTAAAACACTACATTTTATAAGCATTTGAATGTCCTTAAATTATTGAATGGTTTATTTAATTAAGTGATTTTGTGTCTTAAAGTTAAATTTCAATGCTTAAGATAATCTTGTCACTAGCAGAGCAATAAAAATTGCTATAGATGTTTACAAAAACGGTTTAAGAGTAGATATTTTTCATTTTGACTGTTGTGAATAAACACTAATCGCTTGGCTTAGAACATATTATAAATGATCCCTACAATATTTATTTAATTGTTTCTATGCTCAAAATATATCCAATCACAGAGAGGAAAAAGAATAATTCAAAATATGCAATACACACTCAGAAATACAGTTATATACGAGATAGAAAAAGAACATTTCATTAAAGTAGATAAAACACAGCACTCAATCATTAAAAATATATCAACTCCCGAGAAAATATCAAACAGTTTATAAAATCTATTTCTGGGGCATTCTCTATCAAGTCAAAAATAATATAGGTGACGGTAGTGGTTCTACGTCGATGCGTATTTCTTGTTCGTATTCTGAAAGCGTGACGTCATTTGAATCGTTGATGGAATACAATTTCATCACTTCGCCAGTAAAATTCTAAGTACTAAATTCCGGATAGATATACTACCCTACAACAATGAACCGGACAGCAAGATGTGATGGTATAAGGGAAACAATACATGCTTTAATAGGGGGATGGTCTCCACGTGGTGCAATTACACTAGCAACTCTTCTGGGCATACTTTCAACAAGGTTTTGACACACAGCTATGGGTATTTGTGTTTCTATTCCTGCTGCAAGAATGTCGCCAGCTCAGCTGTAGATTTCGGACATGGCTCCATGGTCCGTAAGCGTCGCACTCACACGTCCCACCTATGTTCTATGGGGTTGAGGTCGGGACTCTGAGCAGGCCAGGGAAGACGTTTTACATCTATATCTTGATACCACTGCTTGACAGAGGCTGCAACAAGGCTTATACAGCCCTTTTTGGGCATACTTTCAACAAGGTTTTGATACACAGCTATGGGTATTTATGAACATTATTGCTGCAAAAATGTCGCCAGCTTGGCTGTACATTTCGGACGTGGTTCCCTGGTCCGTAAGCGTCTCTCAAAATTGTCACACAAATGTTCCATGGGGCTTGGGTCGTGGCTCAGAGCAGGCCAGGTAAGACGTTTTACATCCATATCTTGATACCACTGCTTGACAGAAGCTGCAACATGACATGGTACGTTGTCGTCCTGGAGGTAACAGTCGTCCATTCCGTAAGATTGCCAGAGTGTAGGAAGAACCTAACTGTCCAAAATGTGCATGTTGGCGTCGGTGCTCAATTGATCAGGAACAACATGCAAAGGTCCCAGGCCATACCACGAAAAACACCCCCAAACAAGAAGTTGGATTTTATGCAAATCCACTGGTGTCCGGTATATTATTGTAGGGCAGTGTATGTGTGTGTAATATAGCTGATTAATTAACAACAATCAGATTAAACGCCAAGAGTTAAATGTTTCATGGGGCTTGGGTCGTGGCTCAGAGCAGGCCAGGGAAGACGTTTTGCGTCCATATCTTGATACCACTGCTTGGCAGAAGCTGCAACATGACATGGTACGTTGTCGTCCTGGAAGTAACATTCGTCCATTCCATAAAATTGCCAGAGCGTAGGAAGAACCTGATTGTCCAAAATGTTCATGTTGGCTTCGGCGTTCAATTGATCAGGAACAACATGCAAAGGTCCCAGGCCATACCACGAAAAACACCCCCAAACAAGTAGTGGGATTTTATGCAAATCCTCTAGCGCCCGGTTCATTATTGTAGCGTAGTGTATGTAATATGGCTGATTAATCAACAACAATCAGAGTAAAAGCCGAGCGTTTCCAAAACTGCATAAACCTAAATTTTACGGTAACCCGGATATCTGTTAAGCAAGAATATATGGATGGCAAAAAATTTTTCTCTAATGCGCGACCATTGACCTTACGACCTTCGACACTACTAAGGGCAGAGTGATGGTAACATGTGAGGTACGGACGTAGGTAGCTAATTGATGTAGCACTCAAGCAATACGAAGGACTATTGCCAATAGTCCGGGTAATGGTAATGACAATTTTTAATTAACGTCATACTAGAGCAACACAACGGGCTATTGACGATGGCCCGGGATCAATCCTCAAGGGAAATATCCAAGGACAACATCACGTAATTTTGAACCACGGTCAGAAGACGAGAACAACACCTGAATTGTCCAACCCACTTTCCAAACTTTCACACCTTGCCAAAGTGAGGACATTCGATATCATTATAGATTTAACGTGCATCAGCCCCCGTGTACACGACGGTGTTTGTTGTACCTAGTTTCGAAATCGCAACCCTCCGTTGTCTAATCCGTTGCGGGTTTTCCGCATTTAAAATATGAAACGAACTTTGTTATAAGGCATGACTTTCAACTAGAAAACTTTCTACAATTCTGAGTTCCCTTCCTTCCGAAATGTCTACAAATGCCGTGCTATTACGTATTACTAAAGAAAAAATCGCGATTTTCACTCTGCGAAGAATGCTTGGAATCCCATTAAAAACACTGTCTCTAACACAAATTGCACAGTCGGAAGAACTAAAATATACCCTTGAATTCTTATTCAAGCCGCTAAAACCGAAATTTTATTTCACGGCGGCAGCAGAAACGAATGCATAATCACAGCAAGGGCTTTAGAGCCAAAAATGCTTTTCCGGACATAAATGACAATAATAGAGCGAGGAACTCCTCTCTCTCTCAGCACGAGCTTTTCCCCACCTCCAAGGCAGCCATTTACTTCTTGCTGGCATCTGACAGCAACATCAGGACACACGAACTGCAGAGAAAGAAAAGAAAGAGAAAGGGAAAGAGTAAAAGTGAAAAACGTTATACTGCTACTAAATAAAAAAAAGAATACTTTCTCTACTGGGTGGCATGTTCTTGTTCGCTGTCCAGATTTTTATCGAACCTGACGGCATTGTGTTCCGTAATCAATTACTGAGTGATTTCAGTTTGGCATGTCAGAATCCGACGACAGGGCCTTCCGTTGTCGATTTGGCGGAGAGGTTTTTGCGACGTTTTGACAGGCCGGCGGATGCGGAGGTTTATCAGTCGCAGAGGGGGCATCAGTTCGGTGTGCTGCACCCAATCTGTCAACCGATGGGTTAATGGGATATTTATAGCCAGATCTGATGAAGCAGGTAGAGATCGATTGAGACCGGTGATGATATTGGTGAAACAGTTTGGGTTAAATGTTAAAAAATGCATTCAGGTTAACATTAGGAGGGGGAGGTAGCCCTTAACTGCTGCGTCACAAACCGTCTCGTAACTAGTGTAAAGGGGTCTCTCAGACCTCGCTCACTAAAGTGCGTATAAAGTTGATTAATATAATATATTAATGACAGATTCTTTAGATAATTATTATTTATACATTTTAAATTTAGATAATTCAATTCTTCAACATGAAATATATTTTATGTTACTGTATAAGTTAAGTAGATTCCGTGTCTCTACAGGCTCAGCTTTCGGACCTAATTTTGCAGGACGTTTCAATCCTGAAAACTGTAAAACTATTTTGTGTTCTAACGGCGCATTTAGGTTCCCCCCCCCAGGCATCCCATTAAAAGTTATTTTTTCCGTTGAAATATTCATGTGAAGACGCACTTTTTAATGTTTTCATCTTCATCTGCATAAATTTCCGAATCCGTTTCGTGTTCGCTTTCACTAATATTATCCGAAATTTCACTGTCCCAGTACTCTATTCCCTAACAATTGTCAACAATATCCTGAATTTCTTTTTGTGTAAGATATGCAGGTCGTTTCTTAGTAAAGTTTGTTGACAATTTAGGCTCTCTGCCTAAATTCCCAACTCAAACTTAGACGATTTCATTCAACAAGAAACGGTAACGCAAATGTTGCGAAGGGGTCTAAGAGACTACTCGGGAAAAAGAAAATAGTGTGAAATACGAAATAGTTGGGGCAGCCAAACCAGTCTTGGAATGTGGCTTCTGTTGGACGAAGTAGGAAGGTGTTGAATAGGACAAGGATCAATATTCCCTTTAAGAGGTGAAAACGACCCGTCAAAAATGACTCGGGGTCTGTGAGACCCATGACAGCAGTTAAAGGTTAAGTAGTTTATTAACATCGAACCGAAACAACAAAACGGAGTAATGACGACGGTTCGGGACCAATTCCTAAGGGAAAGAACCGAGGACCGTCTCGTAATTTTGAGCCGCGTTCCGATGAGGTCAACATCTGCGCAGGCACTCCACTCTCCAAACTTCCACACACCCCGCCAACGTGAGAACATTTGAGGCCACGACAGATTTGAGGTACGACGGTGTTTGGTTGAACCTAGTATCGAACTCACAATCGTCAGTTGCTAATCCATTGCTCTTCCAACTATGCTACCATAATCCATCCAACTTAGGAAGCTATGGGGTTTGAACCCCTTCTAAACCTTGGAAAAGTTAAATTATCCTCATTCAATTAATTGATATATTTAAAAAAAATCCCGTATGGAATTGTATTGATATTTTCCTCCTTTTTTCAGTAAATAAATTATTTTCAATCTTCTTATCCCACTTCCAAAAGTGTCCTATAATTTTCATTTATAAGGATCAGACAAAATATTAGCACCCGAAATATTTTGTTTTTCGGGACGAGATCCGATTTTTCTTACGTGTATAAAAGAAATGGTAATGGTAATTTTAGTTAACGTCGTACGAGAGCAACACAACGGGTTATTGACGACGGTCCGGGATCAGTCCCTTAAGGGAAAGATCCGAGGACAACACCTCGTAATTTTGAACCACTGTTACATGACGAAGCAACACCTGAGCTGGCATCTCACTCTCCAAACTTCCACACCAACCAAACGTGAGAACTTTCGGCCACCATAGATTTAAGTTGCACCAGCCGCCTCTACATCATATACTTACAAAACATCCATGCACTGACCCGGATTCGAACCAGGAATCCTCCTATCAAGAGTCTAGCACCTTAACCACCAGGTTGGTTGGATGGCGCACGTGTGTAAAAGTGATCGGTTGTTTGATTGATCTGTCGGGATTTTATGACGCAAGGGCGAAATTTGGCCATGCTCGCAGACACAAGGCATACAATACCAAGTAATGAAAGAGAAATCTGATCTTCTTATGTCCTTGTTTAGCTCGATCAAAATCAAACCCAAATCAAATAAAAAAATCAAACCCAATACTAAAACAATCGTTAAATCAATGCAATGTCACGCATCAAGTTAAAGTCTTTATTTATTTTTATCTTTTTTTCATAACGATATGAACTATAAATAATAAATATGAATAAATATACATATGAGTCGCTCAGAAGCCAATACGGTCAAGTCCATATTTTGATATTTTCTGATTTTTGTAAAATGCATGTGGAATAAATAATACTCTTTTTAGTTATTAAAGGATTTGCTCGTTGCTTCTTTTTTTCTTGGTCAGAAAGCCCTTCTTTTTACAGCTTCTGAATATGTTCTATAATATTTAATATCAGAAGCCAGATTGATTAAGTCCACTTTTTTTTTCAATATTTTTTACATAAACTTTGAAATAAAAACTAAATTCTTCTTCTTCCGATATGTGTTGGAAACACAGAGGCCGCGTTCGTAAACAACTCTTTGGAAAAAGTGTAAACCAGAAGATAATCCGCCATGTGACCTCCATTTCATCAGTTCTGAAGTTGAATTTACGAACACTTTCATACATTACAACGTGAACTGATTTAACCCAAAAAATTTATTTTTACATAAATATTTGCGTTTTTATTTGCACATCCTGTATATATCTTGTTTTATTGCAGAGCCTATCCTTTGAAAAAAGACCTTAGATACTTTACTGATCAAATTATAAACCACAAATTTCAAAAACCGATGTATTAAAAAACATTATTTTTCTCAAATTTTTTTTCTAGACTCATCCGCATTGGCTTTGTAGCGACTCATACAGTAAAATCTCGATTATCCGAGCCCCGATTATTAGTTTCCGCTTTAACCGAGCTATCAAATATTTATAGTATTTCTTTTGGTTCTACATTTTTTATTTTTAAAACTACCGAAAAAAATTCTGAACTTGATTTCACAAACACTCAGGAAAACGAAATCCGTGACTGGGGACGAACAACAAGAGATTACAGATAAAATTATCGTCAATAAGGAAAATTAATCTAGCGATGATTAAAAGAGATAGAGACAGTGACGTTGAAAATCGACATATGAAAATCTTTCATACAGATGGACTAAAAGCTATCGAAGGTGCTATTGAATATATAGAACAAGAAGCGACACCAGCAATCCTGTTACCCTTAAAAAAATGGCGAAACATTGCTAAAGAAAAACGCCAAAGTGACGTAAAACAAAAAACAATTAAGAACTTTTTTATGTAAGAACTCTTTAATAATCGTAACAATATTAATTGGATATGGTGTGTATCTGTATAACTTTTGCATTTGTTAAAATATACATTTAAACCTACACGATTTATTTTATTTACAATTTTCGATTTAACCGAGTTTTTCAGTTATCCGAGTTAGTCTTGGTCCACATTAACACGGATAATCGGGACTCGACTGTATATGATAGATACATTTTATTGTTTTGGGGGGCCTCCCATAAGTCACAGGGAATCTATGTGGCCCTTGGATTTAACAAATCTGTGCATCCCTTCACTAAGTGCTCCAACGCTAATGGTGTCGTAGTTATAATATCCACTCAATTTCAGCCTATGCAACAACTGATATATCATCCTCCAGAGACTTATTGATTCGCCCCAATAACAGACTCTGTTCTTTTTCCCAGTTGCCCAGACACCGTCCGAAACGTAAGCACATTACGTGACATCAGTCGTCCTCATGTCCTCCCCCGCACTCATCGGAATAAAAGAGCGCCCCTTCAAGTCGAGGGGACACAATGAACCCATGTCCCATTCTCCGTCCCTGCTCCAAAGCCCCTTTGTCTCTCTGCGAGATGAAGTTGGAAGCCAATTCATTGCGATGATGGTGCACCAGAGAGGGCAGAACAAAGGTTAGATTAGCAGGTAATCAGTTTGAGATTTCCTGTAATCTGGCCTAGTCTCCCGATTAGGGTCCTAATCCTCCTCAGGGGCACGGGTCCACAACAAGTTCCATTGTGTGCGTAACTTTACTGGGGACGAGGGTGGGTGTGCAGTTCGGCGACATCAAACATCGCTGGGGAAGGGGGAATGTGATCGGGTTGTGTGATAATTTCCAGATCGGCAAATATTGCTGAACTCACGGTCCTGTGATCAATTGGATCTGATGTGGGCATGGAGGATAGGATTGAACTCAGTTTTTTGGAACGTAGCTTAATTTGTGCCCAGTTCTGCAGAAGGGAATTTCGTTGCTTCCTATTGTAAGAGTGGTTGGTAAAGGTAAAATACTGTAAGATTAAAATATTGTACTGTAGTGTAAAATACTCATTGAATTTGAGCAATTTTCACTAAAATTATCGAATTACACTCATCAGGAGTAATTTAGTGCATCAAGTGAGAAACCTTAAGCCTTCTAAAGGATTTGGAAGTTAGCCAGAGTGAAAAGTCATGAAGTAAGCACGAAAGATACCTAACCGGAATTTGAAGTGCAGTAACATTAGTGTGGACAATGTGTGCAACAATAAATTAATACTGATCACCTTATGGAATACGAATACATATTAAAAATTTGAATAACTGTAAGTAAAGGGGAATCGAATTAAAGTGTCAGTTTCCTTCTAAAGAGTTACTGGTTTAACTTTTTTCACTGTACTGATACTTACAACTGCCAAACATGCTAATTGAGTATAACAGCATGTTGCATTTAGACTACTCAAAGAAATTGGACACTCAAAGTTAAAAATAAAACAAAAATTCGATAAATTTGAAGAATAATAAACACGTTATGGTAAGAATAATAACACTTTATGTTTCATGGTTCTGGTAACACTTTTTGTCTTCAATTGTACATACATTTTGTGAGAGTTTTTTAAAGAACTCAAAATCAGTAAATTACGAAATATTTCAAACATTTTTCGAATACCTCAAGACACTGACGTGCAATACTGAAAAGTGGCAACTAAAACGTTAACAGTTCCGATTTCAGTTGCAAAAATTATTAATAAAATTTCATTGAAATTAAATGAATGTGGGAAATGATACAAAAGGTACCTCGAGAATTAACAAACTAACGAGTAAAAAAAACATAACTGAACAGTAAAAACACACAGTGTTTGAACTGAAGGAATGGACACTACAATGGGTGAGATGACGCAGAAGATTAACTGGAAGCTTGAAAAGAGAGTAGGTGGTCCTTCGTTGGCAATAGGACCACTTCGACCACTGATGGGTGCTGCTCACTGTGTTCGCAAATAGAGAATGAGTTTCTGCAGTAAAGGGACCCGTTTCTATGTTTAGAGTCTCTGACGCCACGATGCAGAATTTGAATACGCATTTCTACTAAATATCCTCGATTATGCTAATTACCACACTGTTTCTTTAATTTTGAGGTTGTAATCTTTAAAAACAGTGGTGTTCTTATAGTGTTCCTCCGGTGTATAACAGCTTTTAGAATACC
The DNA here is from genome assembly GCA_947359465.1 of Metellina segmentata. Taxonomy (NCBI): domain Eukaryota; kingdom Metazoa; phylum Arthropoda; class Arachnida; order Araneae; family Tetragnathidae; genus Metellina; species Metellina segmentata. Next base: position 59,993,533 of record OX375877.1, on the reverse strand, counting down.
TGTTTTAACCTTTTGACTACGGCTATAGATTAACAAGCACGATATTTTCTTGTCGCGAGTCTTATAACTTTCAAGGTACAACTGATGTACTGGCGGCAGTCTAAATTATTTCTTGGCACAATCATGGTGCAACTTCTGTACCATACGTAGCCTCAAGATTTAAACTGAAAATTGTTGAAAGGAGACTTCTGTTGTGTCCTGTTTTGTTTTATGAATACAATAAAACAGTTATTAAATTGAATAAATATTTGTGCAAATACTTTATTTATATTTGCAGAAGTACTTCTGGTATATAAGATATTTGTTAAAATATTTTATTCGTTTGTAGCATTCTTGACATGGTAATATATTTGTAGGAATATTTTACTTGTCAAAAGCCAGTAGTTTTGTTGAGACATCTCGATCCTCCAGAGCATCCATTTGGGTATACCACTGCTGACTTGGATTGACAACATGAATGTCACACATTCCTTTTTTGCACGATATTTACGAGAACCAGTGCACAAATATCTTTCAAAATTTCGATTTTTTTTTTTTAATTTAAATAAATGTTTAAAAGTATATATTATTTATAGAGATACGTTGAGTCGAAGAATTTTAAATAATTTTTTGAAGTATATCTGTATGTACCTGAAAAGTAAGGTCAATTTTATGCTGTTTTAGGGCCGGTGTACACATTTGGTTTCCGTTGCGGCATCGAAGTCTAACTATGCACACATAACTGTGAAATGACGCAAATTCTCATTTCGCGATTTGCGATAAATATTCTATCGAAGAATACGTGTTTATTTCGCCTACTTCAGGCCTCGAAATAGATTTTTTAATACAGGTGCACACTGTGCACCTAAGTTTTTAAATTAGGTGCACAGGTTATATGTTAGGAGCGCATTTAAAAAAACCGTAAGATAAGAGTATTAATGTAATGTGTGTAAACTACTGTATTAGTTGGGTATGTTTATATAGGTTCGTAGTAGATAGTAAATAAAAAATATTTTAAAATATCGAAATTCTACGGCACACGGCTGTTGCGACAGTCGCTTTAACAGAGTCATCTGGAAAATGTTTCGATCATCGGAAAGTTCTGGTGGCAGTGACACAAGTAAACCTTTCTCCTGTATAAGCACGTTACGGCACAACGATTTTGTTTTCGCTTAGTGTGTATTTAGGAATTTTAATTACGTTCCTTTAGAGCTAGCGATGTCGATACTAATATTTTGTTCAAACATCAAAATAAAAAAAACACGTTCCCCTCACCCTTTTTTTTTAACGTTAGGTGCACTGTATGCATCTAGCTGTAAAAAATTAGGTGCACAATTTTATTTTCATGTACACAGTGCACCTGTGCACCCGGGTATTTGGCCTACTTCGTGTAAAAAAAGTATATTTTGAAACAAAACAGATGTTACTGGAAGCAACCATTTATTAATTATTATTTATATTCCATTTGTTTATGAAAACAAGGTACTTCAGAACGGAGAAGCATATGCGGCGAGCTGCGACGCCGTGAGGAACTGCGGTACAAATTCCACGCAAGTTGGACGTGCGTCGGAGGCATGTGTGCACTACTCCATTGGATCTAATGTATCTCGGACCGTACTTGCGTTGCGGCAGCGGCGCAGCATGTTGAAAAACTGGATGTGTGCACCGGGCCTTAAACTTCAATATCTCAAAATGCGTATTTTTTCTATGGAAGGAAATTTTTTTCAGTCTATTCAAGCAAATATAAAAAAAAATGGTTTACATGTGTAACATACTCTAGAACATAATTTACGGGCATTTTTTTCCATCTGCTCAGAAAAATTCATTTCGACTGTTAAAAAGAATAAAAATTGGAAAGTTTTCTACAAAAAAAAAAAAATCGTTGAAGAAAAAAACATCAAAACTTCAAATTTTAAAAATTTTTAAAATCCTTGTGCTAAGGTGGTTTAAAAGTGTCTTCATAACCTGTAAAAAATTCAAATCAATACACATAATAGATTCTGAGAAAAGGTTCCTTAAAATTTTACCATTTTAACATTACGGAGATAAGACAGCACCGGTCCCCTCAACCGTCCCGGTGGTACATCATCATCAGCAAAAATAGCCAGATCTTGACGGACGAGATACCTCGTAGTGGAAGAAAATTGACCAGATCGTGCTCTCGTCATCATAAAAATATGGCAATTTCTTGATGATGAGTAACCTTGGCATTTTCCAAATTGATCAGTCCACGATGGACGTGATATAGTGTTGAATCCATACGAAGTATTAAAATATACCTTTATTATCTTTCCATTTCCAACCAACCAAATACAAAACCAACCCATAGAGCCCAAACGTATCTCCTCAAGAGAAATATATACAGGGTGTCCCTGAATTCACGGGCCAAACTTTAAGGGTAAGTAAAATACATATAAAGAAGCATATTTTGTATAGCAACATGGGGTCGGAAATGAAAAGGGCAGGTGGAAAAACAAGGGTACAGCTACACTCTACGTTTATGAGTGATGGCAACGGCTTGGCGAATTTTTTTGGCGCGCTTCTAGTAGCGAGTTACGATAAATTAAGGCAACCCATCTTTCGTTACGTTTGTTGTGGTTTTCATGGCAACCTCGGCAAGCGGAAACTTTCAATTTTCATTTTGAATATTCTAGAAAGTTCTTCCAAAATCCGTTAAAGTCGTTTGATTTCATTGATTCGTTTGAAATTTTTTCTTTCCTCCCATTGGTTATTTTGTTTTTAAAAATTTCCTTTGATTGCATTGGTCCTTTCAAATCGTTTTCGGTGATACCATTGGTCCATTTATTTGTATTTTGACAGTTGTGGAATTTTTATTTTATTATAATAATTTTCTTGAAAAGATTAAGAGGTTTTTTTTTTTTTTTTTTTTTTTTTTTTTTTTACCATTTTCGTATTCATTATTTTTTTACGAAAGAATTCTGACGTTATCAGGTTGTATTATTTCTTGCTTTTGTTTTCTTTTGTAAATCTTTTTCAACATGCCCACTGTATTTAGTGTAATTGATAATTTTCACGGTATTCTTACCCAACATTTGTAGCTTAGTTTCTCTGCTGGTTCACAGATATGTTTTGATATGTGCTTAAACTTACTACTTTTTGTGAAAGTTTTTAAAAAATATACTTTTTAAAACGTTCTGAAATGTATTTAAAAAGTGTGCTGTAAAAAGAAAAAAATTTGCGACAGAAAAAGAGTTAAGAAATAATTCTTTCTTGGCGACTTTAGAAATGAGCCAAAAAATCGCCAAGGCCGTTGCCATTGCTCATAAACGTAGAGTGTAGCTGTTCCAAAACTAGAAATGCTGAGGAAATGAAAAGCAAAGAATCATTTCTAACAGCAAAGATTCTAACAGACAGCTAATTCTCTAACAGCAAAGAATCGGTTGCAGGTCGCGTAATGCCATTCAAACTCAATGAAATTGTTTTTCAGACGATTTGATAATGCAAACTAAATAAACGTCTTCAATTCAAAATTGGTATTCCCAAAAATTTATCTTTTTTTTAAATAAAGAGTTTTTTTTAATTTTCTCAGCATATCTTGTTTTCCACCTGCACTTTTCATTTCCGACCCCATGCTGCTATACAAAAAAATACTTCTTTATATGTATTTTACTTAACCTTAAAGTTTGGCCCATGAATTCATGGACACCCTGTATACAAGCCCGCCTATATTAATGCTGAAAATATGAAGCTATTTAACGCAACACCAATTCGAAACACCGATGGGGTCGTTATTTACAGTGACACCACATCGTCTACTAAATATTTAAAGAGCTAATTCTTCGGATGAAATTGAGTTAAGACTCGGACAGGCTGTACCTCAAAACCATCCCCTCTCGAGCGACGTGGAAAATCGTTTATTTCCTCCTATTTTATGTCCCGGCTCGGGACATAAACAACATCTCTTCTTGGCTTGTTCGGCACGTCTCGTTCCCGCTGGGACCTGGTGCCGAACCGAATTCCCCAGACTCTTGTCCCGCATTCGCCGAGGTAATATTTTCACTTCGCCATTAATTAGAAGCGCAGGAAGTAGAAGTTACTTAATTATGATTTAAGTGAAAATCTGATGTAATCATCGGTGCAAGTAGGACTGGCCATTAGTTAAGAGTTTCCCGGGACCGAGGCCTTTCGGAGGCTCGAGGATGATACCGAGACGCATTTTAATGCTTCGCGGATTTCGCCCACGGTCTCGAGGAAAGGTAATTGGGCGAGAGCGATAAAAGGGAATGTCTTGTCCTTGCTGTTATCTCTAAGAAGCGCTGTGATGCTTTCTACCACAAACATATACATTATACATACACTATATAGACAAAAGTATTTGTTCGTTGCAAGTTTACCAGAAAAAGTGTTTTATTATTGTATTTAGAACGGGAAGGCTCTCCTTTTGCTTGCATTACCTTATCTGCAACACGTCGAGGCATTGGAGAGATATTGGATAATATACACTATATTCGCGAGATATTGGATAATATACACTATATGGACTAAATTATTTGTACACTACATTTTTATCAGAAAAAGTGCTTTATTATTCCATTTAGTAACGGGTAGGCCCTCCTATCGCTTGTATTACAGCTGCAACACATCGAGGCATACTTTCCACAAGTTCTCTGCAAGTCTGGGCAGAAATAGCTCGCCCTGTCTCTTGCAAGTCTGTGAGAAGAGATTGTTGTGGAGATGGGCATGCGTGACGTGTCCTACTCGTCGCTTCAGTTTGTCCCACAAATGCTCTATCGCAGTGCTCCCCAACCTTTTTATCGCCGCGGACCGGATCAACGTTTGATAATTTTAACGCGGCCCGCTTGGGGGGGGGAGATATGTTGATTGTTTATATTTTAGATTGTTTTGATTTAATAATTTTAATTTAATTGGATTTCAACATGCCTTCAAAATAAAATACAGTTACAGCAAAAAATTAATATAATGTGATTTAACATTTTAATTCACTAGAACGCTAAATCAATAAAATAGTTTCCCAATCACAAAAAAACCACGAAGCGCTCGAACTCTTTTAAAAGCAAAGACAGGTGATAGTGCACCAACTAGGAGAATTAATGTTTAGGCTCAGTCTCGCCTAAAATCCCCGCTAATGTCTGAAACATGTCCAAAATGTCTCTGTTCACGCGCCTTCCCCACAACTTCAGTTTATATTTAAATGCAGCTACTTTGTCTGCCAACTTGAAAACAGTTCTCACATTTGTCAAAATTAGAAAATAGAGACATACAGAATTCAGAAATCATAATTGAAGCTCTAGTAACAGAACAAATTTCAAGTTCTGATTTACCGCCTCCTAATTTGAGTGGACATTTCATAGATAAGAACCGCACAAACCCGAGATAAATACATCAAAGTAAATAAAATGGAAATAATTTAATATTTCTTGGACGGCCCGGTACCATTTGATCCACGGACCGGTACCGGTCCGCGGCCCGGGGGTTGGGGACCACTGCTCTATCGGACTGAGATCGGGAATCTGAATAGGCCAGTCTAGCAAAGTCGCCTCATTTTCTGTATATCAGTCCAGCACATGTTTTGCAGTATGGCATGGAGCTCGATCCTGTTAGAAGAAACAACCATCATCTCTGTAATATTGCCATAGTGTAGGCAAGGCCGAATTATCCACAACGTCAGCGTTCATGGTACCAGTTACATAAAGCATTGGACTGAGTCCTAACCAGGAAACCCCCCCCCCACACACACACACACTAAGATGGATCATCCTCCAAATTTCTACTGTGTCCAAATACACTGGTGAAATAGATTAAGAGAATTTGCATATTTTATCGAATTTCATGAAAAGAACTAAACTGAATGTAAAACCACTGCTTCTAGACAAAGATGCAAATCTTGTACGTCAAATACGTAAGCGTACACGTGTGTGTAGACGGAGCCAGTAGAGAAACAGGCTTTATAAGCGTGCGTAAGTTAAGACGCATTTCGTTTGCTAGCACACCACGGCAATTTCGTTATTTTGCAGCAATCGGTTAATTTCAAATTGTAACAGTAAAAATGAGTAACCACCAACGTTTAGATGATGGAATGAGGTGGCGAATTGTGGGGAGGCTAGAAGCAGGCCAATCTCAAGTCCAAATTTGTAGAGAGGTCAATTTAACGCCCAGCGTCGTGTTTAACTTATGGAAACAGTTCCAGGATACCGGATCCATCGAGAGAAAACCTGGGCAAGGTCGTCCAAGAGCCACAACGGCCAGAGAAGATCGCCATTTGTTGATTATAGCGAGGCGTAACAGGAGTGTTACAGCTTCTCAGCTCTCTCGTGACTTGTATGCAGCCACAGGAACCCGTGTATCAAGGATGACTGTTTCCAAAAGACTTCATGAGAGAGGGTTGTTCGCAAGAAGACCTGCTGTTTGCGTCCCGCTCACTTCTACGAACAGGATAATCCGTTTATCATAGTGCAGAGAGCATAGAGATTGGAATATGGATCAATAAACGACAGTTGTCTTCACTGATGAGTCCCGGTTCAGCCTAAACACCGATTCTCGCCGTACGTTCATATGGAGAGAACCAGGGTCCCGCTACCTACCCTCCAATGTCCGCGAAATCGACCATTTTGGCGGAGGAGGTTTAATGGTCTGGGCAGGCATCATGTTGGATGGCCGCACACTTCTCCATGTCTTTGAAAGAGGCAGCGTGACTGGTGTGAGGTATAGGATCTTGGAGCCCTGTGTTCGCCTTTTCTGGGGTGCAGTTGGCCATGAGTTCATTTTAATGGACGATATCGCGAGGCCACATAGAGCTCTTCTGGTCGACGAATTTCTAGAGAGTGAGGATATTCGCCGGATGGATCGGCCAGCCAGATATCCAGACCTTAACCCTATAGAGCATGTCTGAGACGCTCTGGGGAGGGCAATTGCAACTCGCAACCCCCCTCCGAGAACCATCCAGGGAATGAAAACAGCAGTTCTGAACGCGTAAGACCAATTGCCACAGGAAATGATAAACTGTCTTATTTCAAGTATGAAATCACGCTGCGAGACCTGTATATCTGTAAGAGGGGACCATACCTCCTATTAACCGATCTATTAACCCATTTTTTTTTATTCTACAACCGCTGTTTGATACCTTCCGACGCTAACGAGTGTTACGCACGATCATGCGTGTGTATTACAATTATTGAATGCTTATTTGTTTTGTATTGTATCAATGTATTGTATCAACAGTAGTTCTAGAGATAATAGACCAAGTCTGGAAATTCTCTTAATTTCTTACACCAGTATGCTTTTGTCCATCTAGTGTATATTCTCAATCTTCGTGAGTACATTATTTCATGTACCATGCATCCTGTGAATAAAACAGTTTATAATAAAATATTTTTAAATATGATCGATTTTGTTTCACCATACAAGAAATATCATCACAGTTGAAAATTTAATTTCTTTATAGCTACAGGGGCTCAGCTAATATCTGAGTGAGTCCTTGTTTTCTCGAGTTGCCAGTTAGATAGTTCGCATCTGATTATGATTGGTTGATTGGGTGTTTTGGAGCTAGGGCCATGTTTTACCGACTGCGCCAAACACAAGAAAGAAGTCAAGTAATGGAAACACACAATGAAAGTTTTACTGACGCAGAATAAAAACAATCAGGAATGTAATAGTAACAGAAAGTATGATTTTTTTATTCCTACTGGGGTTTAGCTAATCCTAGATTGTGATACTGTTTATTAGAGTTGCCATTAGGCCTGTTCGCCTCTAACCCTGATTCGTTGGTTGGGTTATATGGCCAAGCTATATTCGGCCAAAATGAGCCAAACACCACAAAAAGCATCAATAAAAATGTACACACAGGGAAGGTTTTACTGACACAAGAGGGGCAATTGTACCCAGAGAACGCATATAATTTGAACAAAATAGTTTTCACCAGACTAAGCCGTAGTACACTGCGTATGCCCACCGCGCTCACAGCCTGAACTGTAGGCGGCGCAAGTTCGATTACTTGCTGGGTGTATTTCTTTTATCTGTATCAGGAAAACTTTCATTGTGTGTTTGTCCAAAACTTGATGTCTTTCGGTCATGTGTCTGTCGCTGCAATGCCAAGTATGGCCCTTGTGTGCGCTATGAAAACCTCTAATCTAACCAACTCTCCTCTGTGTCAGTAATACTTCAATGTGTTCGTTTGTCCATTAATTGACATTGTCTGTTTTGTGTCTGGAGCAGCACGGCCAAGCATGACTCTTGCTCCATAAGATCCCAAAACGAATCAGTAATACTTTCAATGTGTGCTTCAGTGCATTACTTGCCATTGTCTGTCTTGTGTCTGGCGCAGCATGGCCTAGCATGACTATTGTGCCATAAGATCCCAAAAACGAATCAGTAATACTTTCAATGTGTGCTTCACTGCATTACTTGCCATTGTCTGTCTTGTGTCTGGCGCAGCATGGCCTAGCACGACTATTGTGCCATGAGATCCCAAAAACGAATCAGTAATACTTTCATCGTGTGCTTCCATGCATTACTTGACATTGTCTGTCTTGTGTCTGGCGCAGCATGGCCAAGTATGACTCTTGCGCCATAAGATCCCAAAACGAATCAGTAATACTTTCAATGTGTGCTTCCATGCATTACTTGACATTGTCTGTCTTGTGTCTGGCGCAGCATGGCCAAGTATGACTCTTGCGCCATAAGATCCCAAAACGAATCAGTAATACTTTCAATGTGTGCTTTAGTGCATTACTTGCCATTGTCTGTCTTGTGTCTGGCGCAGCATGGCCTAGCATGACTATTGTGCCATAAGATCCCAAAAACGAATCATTAATACTTTAAATGTGTGCTTTAGTGCATTACTTGCCATTGTCTGTCTTGTGTCTGGCGCAGCATGGCCTAGCATGACTCTTGCGCCATAAGATCCCAAAACGAATCATTAATACTTTCAATGTGTGCTTTAGTGCATTACTTGCCATTGTCTGTCTTGTGTCTGGCGCAGCATGGCCTAGCATGACTATTGTGCCATAAGATCCCAAAAACGAATCAGTAATACTTTCATCGTGTGCTTCCATGCATTACTTGGCATTGTCTATCTTGTGTCTGGCGCAGCATGGCCAAGTATGACTCTTGCGCCATAAGATCCCAAAACGAATCATTAATACTTTCAATGTGTGCTTTAGTGCATTACTTGCCATTGTCTGTCTTGTGTCTGGCGCAGCATGGCCTAGCATGACTATTGTGCCATAAGATCCCAAAAACGAATCAGTAATACTTTCAATGTGTGCTTCCATGCATTACTTGCCATTGTCTGTCTTGTGTCTGGCGCAGCATGGCCTAGCATGACTATTGTGCCATAAGATCCCAAAAACGAATCAGTAATACTTTCAATGTGTGCTTCCATGCATTACTTGACATTGTCTGTCTTGTGTCTGGCGCAGCATGGCCTAGCATGACTATTGTGCCATGAAATCCCAAAAACGAATCAGTAATACTTTCAATGTGTGCTTCCATGCATTACTTGCCATTGTCTGTCTTGTGTCTGGCGCAGCATGGCCTAGCATGACTATTGTGCCATAAGATCCCAAAAACGAATCAGTAATACTTTCAATGTGTGCTTCCATGCATTACTTGCCATTGTCTGTCTTGTGTCTGGCGCAGCATGGCCTAGCATGACTATTGTGCCATAAGATCCCAAAAACGAATCAGTAATACTTTCAATGTGTGCTTCCATGCATTACTTGACATTGTCTGTCTTGTGTCTGGCGCAGCATGGCCTAGCATGACTATTGTGCCATAAGATCCCAAAAACGAATCAGTAATACTTTCAATGTGTGCTTCAGTGTTTTACTTGCCATTGTCTGTCTTGTGTCTGGCGCAGCATGGCCTAGCATGACTATTGTGCCATAAGATCCCAAAAACGAATCAGTAATACTTTCAATGTGTGCTTCCATGTATTACTTGCCATTGTCTGTCTTGTGTCTGGCGCAGCATGGCCTAGCATGACTATTGTGCCATAAGATCCCAAAAACGAATCAGTAATACTTTCAATGTGTGCTTCCATGCATTACTTGACATTGTCTATCTTGTGTCTGGCGCAGCATGGCCTAGCATGACTATTGTGCCATAAGATCCCAAAAACGAATCAGTAATACTTTCAATGTGTGCTTCAGTGCATTACTTGCCATTGTCTGTCTTGTGTCTGGCGCAGCATGGCCTAGCATGACTATTGTGCCATAAGATCCCAAAAACGAATCAGTAATACTTTCAATGTGTGCTTCCATGCATTACTTGACATTGTCTGTCTTGTGTCTGGCGCAGCATGGCCTAGCATGACTATTATGCCATAAGATCCCAAAAACGAATCAGTAATACTTTCAATGTGTGCTTCCATGCATTACTTGACATTGTCTGTCTTGTGTCTGGCGCAGCATGGCCTAGCATGACTATTGTGCCATAAGATCCCAAAAACGAATCAGTAATACTTTCAATGTGTGCTTCCATGCATTACTTGACATTGTCTGTCTTGTGTCTGGCGCAGCATGGCCTAGCAGGACTATTGTGCCATAAGATCCCAAAAACGAATCAGTAATACTTTCAATGTGTGCTTCCATGCATTACTTGCCATTGTCTGTCTTGTGTCTGGCGCAGCATGGCCTAGCATGACTATTGTGCCATAAGATCCCAAAAACGAATCAGTAATACTTTCAATGTGTGCTTCTGTAAGGTTCGCCATCTCGCAAGAAGTGAAACGCCAAGTTGGCAACCCTACATAGAAAACGCCAAGCTGGCAACCTAAGAACAAAGCTTTTTCAATTAAAAGAAACGTCCACGAGATTTCAAGCGAGAAAGTGCGGCAAAAGCCAATTAAAAAAGTCAGAGCAATAAATAGTTACCGATACAACTAAAAGATAAAATCCATCTTTAGAACAGAGGAGATCAAGTAAAGATTTTATACAGCGGTGGGAGGAAAGTTACAATTTTGAATGCCTATCCAAATGTAATTGCTAATTTATACTACATGTAACTTACGTGACGATCGATTAAATTTAGTAAAATATACTCCAAATATAGAATTTTGACTCTGTGTCTTTTGAGTTTTTTACTAAACTTTCACGACGGAGTTCATCAACAACCATCGGCCTCGGACCACTACTGGCGCAGTCGGTAGGATCTTCGAACCCTGGAAATGAAGGTGAGAGCTTATCCTGAGTTTTTATTTTTTTAATTCATGCAACTCCCACACAATTACGGAGCGAAAGTAGACTTTGTTAAAATCTAATGCTATTCATTTTGTTTAGAACGTTTACGTGTTATGTGCACCACAGTGCAAATTTTATTTAGCACACCATGTGTTAATTAGTTCAATGGTTTATTGGGAAAAAGTTCATCAGAACTAGATAACTGTTGCGTTTTGGTTCTAAAAAGAATAGCTACTTTCGTTCGGTAATGCATGTATGTAAATGCGATTTATCTGTATAATTGTATGCAAATTTTGATTAGCACACCATGTGTTAATTGGTATAGAGGTTAATTGAGAAAAAGTTCACCAGAACTAGATACCTTTTGTGTTATTGAGTTAAAGAACAACTACATTCGTTTCGGTAATGCAGGTATGTGAATGCTATTTATGTGTACTATTGTATTAATATATGCAAATTTTGACTAGCACACCAGGTGTTAATTAGATTAATGGTTAATTGAGAAACAGTTCATCAGAACTAGATACTTTTTGTGTTATTGGGTTAGAGAATAACTATTTCGTTTTGGTAAACGGGGATTTCTGCGAATGCTTGTTGCTAAGGCGTAAAGTTAATATAAATCATAATTTTAGACTATTTAGAGTGAGGTTTCCACCACCACCCTTTTCTTTCTGCATTCTGTGGCGTAAATTTAATTCCTGCGTTAAATTCGTTTGGGATGGCGTATCTCGCGAAAGCAAGGAAGGAGGATTTGAAGGTGTTGGCAGATGAATTGGGGTTAGATGTGTTGCCGCAACACAAAATCATCGATTTAAAGAAATCAATATTGCACAGCGAAGAATATGAACAGGAGTTTACCGAAAATCTTTTAAACAGTATCATAACAAATCGGAAAAATGCCGAGGAAAGGCGTTTCTTGGCTGAAAGTGAGGAAAAGCGCCTCGCTGCTGAAACTGAGCAAAAGCGCCTCGCTGCTGAAACTGAGCAAAAGCGCCTCGCTGCTGAAACTGAGCAAAAGCGCATCGCTGCTGAGTCTGAAGAAAGACGTTTTGTGATGGAACTCGAGAAACGTTCTGCTTTCGAGTTAGAAAAGCTAAGGCTCGAAATGGAAGGCCGTCACAATACAGAAACATCAAATGAAGGGAATTCGAGCAACTCTAAGCACATATACGATCTACAAAGAGTGATGCAGAAGTTCGATCCTAAAGAAGGAGACATCAGTCTATATCTGGTTCTTTTCGAGAGGCAGGCAGAACATGCTCACATAAAAAGGGAGGACTGGGTGTCACAGCTTTTGGGTTTATTACCCTATGACATTACTCAGTTAATTGCTAGAGAAGAAGCGGCCGTCGCATATGACTACAGTCACGTGAAAGGGTTATTGCTAAAAAGGTTTAAACTAAGCCCAGAAACCTTCCGATTGAAATTTGTCCAGCTCAAGCGGACTGAAGATAAATCGTGGAAGGATTTTGCCTTTGAATTGACAAATTATTTTGAAGAATGGATTCAAGGTCTTGAGGTTGCGGATTTCGAAACGTTAAAGCATCTGGTAATTACGGATCAATTCAAACGTAAGGTACCTCCGGAAATGCGAGAGCATTTTGTCGATGAGTGGAGCACAATAAAATCTCCTACTACTCTAGCGGAACTCCTTGACAAATACGAAAGTGTTCGAGGGTTCAAGAAGAAATTCCAATCACCTGAAAACATAGTAAATAAGGAAAGAAATTCACTTTTTCAAGAAAGAAGACGCTTTCAAGAAAGGAACTCCGATTTTCCTGCTAGATATGGACAGTTTCACGAGAGGAGTACTCATCGGACGGAGTTCATCAACAACCATCGGCCTCGGACCACTACTGCTTCCATGCATTACTTGACATTGTCTGTCTTGTGTCTGGCGCAGCATGGCCTAGCATGACTATTGTGCCATAAGATCCCAAAAACGAATCAGTAATACTTTCAATGTGTGCTTCAGTGCATTACTTGCCATTGTCTGTCTTGTGTCTGGCGCAGCATGGCCTAGCATGACTATTGTGCCATAAGATCCCAAAAACGAATCAGTAATACTTTCAATGTGTGCTTCCATGTATTACTTGCCATTGTCTGTCTTGTGTCTGGCGCAGCATGGCCTAGCATGACTATTGTGCCATAAGATCCCAAAAACGAATCAGTAATACTTTCAATGTGTGCTTCCATGCATTACTTGACATTGTCTGTCTTGTGTCTGGCGCAGCATGGCCTAGCATGACTATTGTGCCATAAGATCCCAAAAACGAATCAGTAATACTTTCAATGTGTGCTTCCATGCATTACTTGACATTGTCTGTCTTGTGTCTGGCGCAGCATGGCCTAGCATGACTATTGTGCCATAAGATCCCAAAAACGAATCAGTAATACTTTCAATGTGTGCTTCCATGCATTACTTGACATTGTCTGTCTTGTGTCTGGCCCAGCATGGCCAAGTATGACTCTTGCGCCATAAGATCCCAAAACGAATCATTAATACTTTCAATGTGTGCTTTTGTGCATTACTTGACATCGTCGGCCTTGTGTTTTGCGCAGCATGGCATATATGGCCCTTGCGCGATAAGACCTAAAAACGTACCAACTCAACTCTGTGCCAGTAATACTTTCAATGTGTGCGTTTGTCCATTACTTGACATTGTCTGCCTCCTATATGGGGCGATATCTTGCGCCATAAAACCCTTAAAAAACCACCCAACCAACACCCCACCTCGTGTTTGCCACACAATTGCAGACAAGGCCGGCCCTTAAATTCTCTCCCGGATAACGAACTCCACAAACTCCGGTGGGAAATGCTCCACCCAAATGGAAACGCAGATCGAGTTACCCAGCAATACGAGCCCACCACTGAACACACGTGACCTGTGCACGTGTTGCCCTCCCCCCTTCCCATTGCGTGACTGACGTAATTATTCGGCCCGGCCCTACGTCTTGGAGTTCTTGTAATTACGTCGCTCCCAATCCTGCTCCGGTTCCCGATCCCGCTTTCGGGATGATGATGATGACAGTACGCTGTTGCTCGTCAAGAGGGAACGTCTGTTCCCCTCTCGTCACTCGTGTCGTTTTTTTTTTTGCCTGTGCCACGAAAGGGGATTTTTGTTAATGAACCACTGGGGAAATCGGCGTTTAATGTCCTCGCTGATGAAGACATTTTTGATGGATCAATTCCTTAATCAAAGTTTGTTGTCTCTCGTAACTTGGAAATAGCGTTGTTCAAATATGCATTTTTATCCTGATGATCTCTTCCTTTAATTATCATCAAAGGAAGACATCCCTTTATTCACTCTGCTACTTAACGTTCTTTGTACAAGTGACTGCTATGTGATGGATAGACATCTTGATCTTTGTCGATCACTAATCAGTGAAATCATCCCTTTCATCACTCTATGACTTCAAATTCTTTGAACAAGCGATTGCTTAGTGATGAATAAATATATTGATCTTTATTGCATGGGATGAAAATAAAGGGATGATCTCACTAATCAGTGAGCTCATCCCTTTTATCACTCTGTTTTTTCACGTTCTTTATACAAGAGACTGCTTAGTGATGGATAAATATCTTGATCTTTATCGATCACTAATCAGTGAAATCATCTCATTCATCACTCTGTGACTTTACGTTCTTTGTACAAGATACTACTTAGTGATGGATAAATATCTTGATCTTCATCGATCACTAATCAGTGAAATCATCGCTTTCATCACTCTGTGACTTCACTTTCTTTGAAAGAGAGACTGCTTAGTGATGGATAAATATCTTGATCTTTATCGATTACTAATCAGTGAGATCATCCCTTTCATCACTCTGTGACTTCACGTTCTTTGTACAAGTTACTGCTTAGTGATGTATAAACATCTTGATCTTTGTCGATCAACTAATCAGTGAAATCATCCCTTTCATCACTCTGTGACTCCACGTTCGTTGAACAAGAGACTGCTTAGTGATAGATAAATATATTGATCTTTATCGCATGGGATGAAACAAAGGGATGATCTCACTAATCATTAAGCTCATCCCTTTTATCTCTCTATGTCTTCACGTTCTTTGTACAAGAGACTGCTTATTGATGGATAAATAACTTGATCTTTATCACTCACTAATCAGTGAAATCATCGCTTTCATCACTCTGTGACTTCACGTTCTTTGAAAGAGAGACTGCTTAGTGATGGATAAATATCTTGATCTTTATTGATCATTAATCAGTGAGATCATCCATTTCTTCACTCTGTGACTTCACGTTCTTTGTATCTATCTATCTATCTATATATATATATATATATATATATAAATTATTTTTCTTCAAATGGTTATTTTCTACGCATTGCTTTGCTTATAGAAGACATCGTGATGGAATGAGAGGTAGACAGAGTACAGAAGAAGAAATTGACGACATACGGAGTAACAAATTATCTAGGTGACGACTAATCCAAAGCGACAAGTCATTCAGGTAACGAAACATCGAATGTTTGCCCTACATCTAATATAATGTAGATAAAGAGTAACTTCTCGTTGGAAAAGAGAAAGTAGTAACCCTATGGCCACTCACATTTAGCTTCCACATTTCTTGCTCTTGGAGATGACTCGATCTCTCGCCAAATGACCACTCCAAACCCTCGTGTTTCTTCTGATCAATTCTTCCTCGCCCGTGACCCACGAAAGCAAAGTGCGGAATGAATTAAATTAATTTGATAGCAGCTCACTGGATCATCGGGGTCCGCAGATTGGATTTATGTGACACGAGAGGCTTTTAGGTTGATGGACAAAGCTCGACAGCTACAAGGGCAGGGGGTGAAGAAATTATCTCTGTGGGAGACCCCCTTTAGCCTCTCCCCTGCACTGATTTCATGCTCACCCCTTCTGTGCTCCTTTCCATTGTTGAGTATTATGGTTAAGCATGGTCGAGTCCATTCTCCCTATCTTCATGGGAGTCGGGTATCGTCGTTCGAAAGGAGTTATTCAAAGTGTGAAATTTAATTTTACACCAGGGTTGATGAACTGGCAAAATTCTTTTGTGGTGCTGTTATAGCGGTCGAGTTACATTGGTGGGTCGTTAATTTCAGACCAAATGTTATTTTCTTACTGTGTGTTTGTTCACGTCTTTTCGGTTCTTCAATGATGCTGAGGCTTCGGAATTAACCGGCATAAAGAGAATCGTTTATAAAAGATTGACCAGTGCAGTGTTTCTAAATAGGCTGGATAAAGACAAGTTTGGGGTGTATCAGATAAAAATAAATGCTTTTAAATGTTTCTTCACGTAATGCGTAAATACATCTTTAAAATCAAAACAGTACTGGTGTATTGCATTAAAAGCATTACGAAAGAGCCTAACAACCGTTTTATCTTATGATTTCAGAACAAGAAGTAACAGCCAGAAGATAAATATAGCGTCGTATAGACATAGTATGTGCGTACTTGATGAATACTGTAAAGTACCTTTGGACAGAGTGCGCTTGAATCGCGTGATGCTTAATCTAAAAGCTGCCTTGCAACAAATATACCTATTTTCATACCAAATTAAATTTTCCAGAATTTCATACCAGAAAAAATTTATGTGGCGGTAGATATTGTGTTTCGGAAAAAATAAATTTAAGTTCATCAAATTACCAATTCATGGGGATGGAATATCACCTTCATTTTATTTATTCGGTTGAAACATCTTTTTCGCCATACTTAAAAATTTACCATCAAAGTTTATAAGACTTCTATTCAGCATCCACTAAAGTCCTTTGACAGTTTATTAAGGAGACCAAACACCTTAAAAATGACAAAAATACAGAAAAAAAATTGTTTGCTTAAGAAGTTGCCTTATATTGTTTAAAATGTTGTCCTAGAAAATCAGACTGATTCTATATATTTTTTTTCTATCTGTACTTCTATCACAGTACTTCGAAACCAAAACTAACTGAAAAACTGATCTGACTAAACTAACCGCATAACCTCGATAGTTATTTTCGATTAATTAAATGAAATAGCTTAGAAGAAGATGAAACTTTTCTTTGTAACTGTTACTGATATCATTGCTTGTCTAGTTTTATCAAAAAAGAAGGCTCTATTTTGTTTTTCTGATTGATATTTGTTTTGCTGTTGTTTCTTTTATCTGTTTATATGTTATTATTAATTATGCCTAAACGTAAACAACAGAGCTGCAATTATAAAGGTAAGGTTCTCTCTCCCCACAACCGATTTACAATTTTACTTTCGGATGGGGATGACAAAACATTTAATAATTTGTCTGGTGTGTATGATCGTGATATCACTATAAAAAAAGTGGAATGTGTCAACCACATTAGTAAACGTTTGGGGACACAATTGAGAGAGGCAGTAAAAACGTGAAAAGCTCGTGGTATCACACTGGGTGGAAAATCTCGTGGCAGTTTATATGAAAAAGCTATAAAAAAAACTCGTTATTATTAAAAAGCAATGTTATCAAATGAAGCTAATAATGCCATGAAAACTGCCGTATTTGCTACTCTTTACAAAACAAAATCAAAAGACAAGAAACCACAGCAGTTCATGTGTCCCAAGGGTTCCAATTCATGGTGTTTTTCCAGTCTGTGAAAGCCAGACATTTGCCACCAGGTTCTCATAAATTGAAAGTTGGGACTCCAATTAAAGAGGAACATTTGACAAAGATTTTGTCAATAGAACTTTTAGAAAGATGTTCAAGATGCAAAACGCAAATTAAAGTCAACACAGCATGTCAAATGTCCAAAGAAGAATTTTGTGCCATAAAAATGTGTCGAAATTGTCACATCAGAAGCAGTTTGTGAGTATAATATAGAAGTACATTCAACTATTCAACACACTCAGAAAGCTGTTGGGATTACGTTAGGATCTGATATAAAACTCGGACAGATAAATGATGCTCGAAAGAATTATCAGCGAGGAACCGTTTAACTGCCATATTTCCAACGTGCTCGAAAGTTAGTGAAAAAAGAAATCACAACAAAGAAATTGGCTCTTAAAAAAAGAAATGATCACTTATGGTCCAGGGAAGTTTTAAACTTCACTCGTATGTAGAAAGCAGCTATAGCAAAAATTTCAATCATTTTGATTAATAATATTTTAGCGTAATTTTAATTTTAAAACTTTAAACTGCTTTTTCTCCTACTTCATTTTTCGTATACATCTTATAATTAAAAATACAAAGGCTTTTTTAATTTTCAATCAATTGACTTCAAGTGTTTAGTACATTATATATAGAATCTTATTATGAAATACAGGTATGCATTTTCAATTATTGTGAGTATAATTGTTTTTAAAAACATAAATGTGCAGTAAAGTGGCGCTTTTTGTGATATTTTACATAGCGTTTCAGTTTTTATTTTTTATCTCAAGATCTATTAAATGTATCTTCAATTCCATACCTGTAAATTTAGTTTATAATTAAAGGAATATTATTTTAAAAAATCAAGCTTATATAAAAATAAAAAAAGAAGATACACTTAAATTTTTTTTTTAATTTTTTAACACAATTTGAATAAAATTGACTGTTTAAATTTTTATGTTTTCTTTTCTGGCATACGAAACTGCAAAAAGTTTGTCTTCAAGTGTTATCAGTATGAAAATAATTTTTAAGGTGCTAGGTACCCTTAACGCTGGTGTAAAGTTGAATTTAAAACTTCGAATAACTAACTCCCTTTGAAACACTTTTACCTGACTCACATGAATATAGGTGTTTCAATGGGTAAGTCCATTGTGCAAGCAGGATGCGCGCTGTCGAAGGTGCAGGTTCGATTCTTGTAACTTTCCTTTGGTTCATTTCTCTTATCTGTGTCAGAAAACCTTCTTTGAGTGTGTATGTCTGTTACTTGACGGTGCCTGTCTTGTGTTTGACACAGCTTAGCTAAATATGACCCTTGGGTCATAATACCCAACGCTACCATAGATCAATTACTACAAGACATCGTATGAATCGCTTCGCAGTTAGGTGTGAAATTGTTCCATAACATTTTCCTCCACTACCCAACTAATCCATGAAATGAATGGACTAGACCAGGAATGAAAAGACTTGTTAAAACCAATGGCCTCTTAGATTCAGTGTGATTTATTAGAGAGCCGCTCCAAAAAAAACATGAAAGTTATCAATCATATATTATTTATGTCATTTGTATTTACTGATATTTATTACTTGTAATATTTTTATGTTATCTTGCTACAAAAAAGAATGATGATAGAAAGTAAACAAAGAATTTAATTTGATGCGTGGCACATTGCTTTGATTTAACAATAGTTTTAATTAGTATTTGGTACGGTTTCGGAAGTAGCCTAGTGTAAAATTGATTTTAAATTTTCTGTAGTTTCAATTTTTGGTTTATATTATATACAACTAAATAACTTTGTTCACAGATAGTTATTGAACCCAAGAGTTTTGCCCAGTATGCATTATACAGCAACGAAGTTTCAACCTAAATTACTTATCTTGTGACTTGTTAAAGTTTTAAAAAAACACATGGAGAGGCAGGCCACCAGAAAACTAACAGAGGGCCGCATGGTGCCCGCTGGCCAAGGTCTGTGCATCCCTGAACTTGACCAGGGGTCGGCAAACTTATTTTTTGAAAGGCGAGATCGTAAAAATTTTAGGCTTGGCGGGCCAGGTAGCAAACTTGAAGATATTTACATAAGTAATTCTACTCATAGAGCCCCAAAAAAACAGGAAAAAAACAAGAAACTTCGTTGCTGGCTAATGCATACAAGGCAAAACTCTTGGGTTCACTGACTATCTTTTAACAAAGTTTTTTAGTCTTAAATAATATAAAACGAAAAATTGGAACTACAGAAAATTTGAAATCAATTTTGCACTCACACTGATTCAATTACAAATTGTAATGTGTTAGCGTATTCTCAACTTCCTTGAAGATATCTTTGCCTGTAGTTGTTCCATGCTGACTATTCATAGAAGCTAATTCTTCAGTCTCCTCAAACTCAGTATGGACGCCTTGAATAAACATCAGCAATATTGGGCAGTATCAGTAATATCTACCGACTCTTCAAGAGCCAACGAAAACCACTTGGAAATTATTCTTTGTTTTGTCTTTTAATTGGCTCTTGATTTGGATCCAGTCCTCAACT
This sequence comes from Metellina segmentata, assembly GCA_947359465.1. NCBI lineage: Eukaryota > Metazoa > Arthropoda > Arachnida > Araneae > Tetragnathidae > Metellina > Metellina segmentata. The sequence goes on along the minus strand of OX375877.1, from coordinate 59,973,298 downwards.
CTTCTAACAGTTTTGTCTCGCCGAAGGACTGGCAGATCGTAACAAATCTATTTTCTCTGGGCACATACCCTCAGCTGTCACAAGCAAATATGGTTCAACCTTTACGCTGCGGGGCTTCGACTTTTTTCAACTGTCTTACAGAACGGCTCTTTCGCTTGCATGTGTCCGACCCAACCCCCTTACATAATTAACTAAATTGAGCCACTAAAAAATTGATCAACTCATTGAAACAAAGGTTCTCACTATAATTTTCATTCAACTTTAGTCGATCAACTATAATTGGTCAATTAAACTTGATTCGTGGGAAAGCGCCTTTACGCTCATAGTTTTTTTTTTTTTCATGTAGAAAACAATATTAACCCGTGGACCGGATTAAGAAGAGGTGGCGGGCCGTAGTTTGATGCCCCCTGAGCTAGACCATACTTAACCACAACCAATCTTTTGAACATCAGTTTACCTTACCTCAAAAACCACTACCTCAATAAGCAAGTTTTGGACGACAAAAACTCGAAAAAACCGGCATTTCCTTCTTCCACGACCATCCCGCGTGTCAAGCATCTGAGCGATTAAAAACGGACGTCACTGCAATCTGAGTCTCCATCGCTGTCGGGCATCCATCAACCGCGATTGGGACGTCTGTCACTGACTGGAAGAGTCCCGTCTGTCTCTCCGCTCTTTTGATTTCCGTAATTGCGAATCCAGGAGCGTAAAGAACCTCGAATCTGGACGTAATTGGGTCCCTTTGGCAATTCATTTCCCCGTGTTTGCAATCCGCGACATCAGTGGGAGGTTAATTGCTATTAAGTAATTACAGATCAATGGACTAGCTCCGTGGAGGAGGTGTGCGGTTCTTGAATGGAAGCAGGACTTTTACCCTCATTGCCTGCTGTATCTGTGTCGATCGAACTGGAGTCAAAAGGAACTGTGGATATTATATAGATATGGGAAAGTACGAAGCACGACGGGACATGGACCACCTTGTATTTTGGATTTATTTGTGTTATATGGCCAATTGGAAAAGGAAAAGTTGAAGCAACGTTATCCAAAATTCGCTTCGTTGGCGCAGTTGTAAGTGCAGTGAATTAGTGACCGGTGAAGGGATTAGCAGCTATTAAGTAATTACAGATCAATGGACTTGCTCCGTGGAGGAGGTGGGCAGTTCTTGAATGTAAGCAGGACTTTTACCCTCATTGCCTGCTGTATCTGTGTCGATCGGAGTCAAAAGGAACTGTGGATATTATTTAGATATGGGAAAGAGGTGAAGCACGTTGGAACATGGACCACTTTGAGTTTTGGTTTTAATTTTGGTCAGTTTGAAATGGAAAAGTTAAAGCAGCGCTATCCGAAATTTGCCTCGGTGGCCAAATCGTAAGTGCAACGGATTAGCGACCGGAGAACGGATTAGCAAGTATTAAGTAATTACAGATCAATGGACTTGCTCCGTGGAGGAGGTGGGCAGTTCTTGAAAGGAAGTAGGACATTTTCCCTCATTTTCTCTTGTATTTGTGTCGATCGAAGTGGAGTCAAAAGGAACTGTGGATATTATTTAGATATGGGAAAGAGGTGAAGCACGTTGGAACATGGACCACTTTGAGTTTTGGTTTTAATTTTGGTCAGTTTGAAATGGAAAAGTTAAAGCAGCGCTATCCGAAATTTGCCTCGGTGGCCAAATCGTAAGTGCAACGGATTAGCGACCAGAGAACGGATTAGCAACTATTAAGTAATTACAGATCAATGGACTAGCTTCGTGGAGGAGGTGGGCAGTTCTTGAATGGAAGCAGGACTTTTACCCTCATTTTCTGTTGTATTTGTGTCGATCGAAGTGGAGTCAAAAGGAACTGTGGATATTATTTAGGTATGGGAAAGGGTCAAGCACGTCGGGACATGGACCACCTTGAGTTTTGGATTTAATTTTGTTATATGGCCAGTTGGAAAGGGAAACGTTGAAGCAGCGCTATCCAAAATTCGCTTCGGTGGCCCAGTTTTAAGTGCAACGGATTAGCAACCGGAGAATTGCGAGTTCGAAACTGGTTCCAGCCAAAGACCGTCGCGTACACGGTGTGGTGAAGTGATAAGAGAGGTCATCTTATTTCACCAGTCGCCTGGCTGTCTGAAATCGTTCTTTGTCAAACTATGGCCGACTCTGTTGGAAAAGTAGTGAAAAGGCGGATGAGCTCCCCCTCTTAGAGTTTTCGGACGATGGAAAACTGCCCAAGGGTTTTTCCACGGTACGGGAGCTTCGAGGCTTGGAGCAGAGAGAGCTGGGTCAGCAATCGAGGCATTCTCTGACTGACTCGAGAAGAGTTGAGTCGTTGAGAGGGCGTCAGCTAGCGACGGCACGACTTTGGAAGCTAAGTCTCCGGTGGTGACTCTTTGCTTTTTTTTTACTTAAATTGTCATGAAATTGACTGTCTAACAGAGCAGCACTGTAAAAAAAAATAACCAACACGAAATAAAAGAATATTTGTAGTTATACCATATTCAGATCTCCTTAAATATCCTTCCTGCGAAAGCTTATACAAGCCCGTTGTTGCTATGTATATGATTTGCGTCCAAAGTAAATTACAAAAATTACAAAAATATCAAAAAGCGATTGAAAAATTATTTTCCTGATACTTAAATGATAGTGACATTTTTTAACGAAAGAGAAAAGCGGTGATTCTGATCACTTTTTGAATCTATGATAAAGTCATTCAAACCGCGTAGGGTCGGATTGCTATGCTAGTTTCTAATAAAATGCATAGGAAAAATCCCACTTCATTCATGGTAACACAATTAGATTCCGACATCCACTTCAATTTCATCTCCTTCATTTTTTTCAAAGGCCATTCATCCCTTTTTGACACTAAACCTATTTCCTCTCATACATTATTTCCTATTCCAATTGCTATCTTGCAGATTTCTCGTTGCTGTCTGCAATCAGACACTGAAGGAATTCATTCCGTGAAGTTTGGACACTACTGTGCTGCTTCAGGATCAAGTCAAGCATATCTAAAATAGGCGAAAAAATTGGCGGATTTAGGCCCGGTGCACACATCCGGTTTTTCAACGTGCGGCGCCCCTGCCGCAACGCAAGTGCGGTCTGAGACACATTAGATCCAATGGAGTAATGCACACATACCTCCGGCGCCGCTGCGGAGACGCACGTCCTTGCGTGCACTTTGTACCACAGTTCCCCACGACGCCGCAGCTCGTACTTTACAAAGGGTTAGTTTTATGTTAAACAAATTAACAGAGAAACTGTTAGCAGAAAAATGGATTTTATATTCCATTAATTAAAATGCAGTATTTTGCTTTCTTTGCATGCTTTTTGGACACAAATCGCATAATCTTTCATACTCACAAAGAGGATTACGTGATTGGAGGCATCTTCATCCTGTTATTCCCCATCACGGAAACTGCATAATCTTTCAGACCCACAAAGAGGATTTCATGACTGGAGACATCTTCATCTTGTTATTCCCCAACACGAAAATTCCCCGGAAAACAGAAATTCGTATGTGAAATGGAAAGTGGTGGGAAAGAATCTGAAATCAGGTAAATGATGATTATGTTTATTCAATAAACAAGGCAAAATGTTGTTAATTCAATAAACAAGGCAAATATAAAGGAGTAAGTGCACGTATTTCGGAAATTAATAATTTAGCAGTAGTTGTACGTTGTGCGGCTCATAATCTAAATTTATCTGGTGTTCCCGCTGCATCTACAACTTCAGAAATGATTACTTTTTTGGAACTGTGCAGAGATTATTTAATTTTTTCTAGTCTTCAACAACACGTTGAGACATTCTAATGAAGTGTCTAAAATTATTACTTAAAAGTTTTTCTGATGCAAGGTGGTCATCAAAGGACAGTGCAATACAGTCGCTGTATTTACAACTACCTGAAATTATGATAGGACTGCAAGCTATTGCAAACCATTTTTCCAATCCAGAAGCTGTATCGGATGCAAAAAGTTTAATTTTGCAAATTAATTATAGATTTATCTCTACTCTTTCTATGTGTAATAAAATTCTACAATGCATCGATCGAACAAATAAAGCATTACGACAGAAGGATTTGTCAATAGATTGTGGAACAAAATTAGTTGCTGGATAACGTAGTCAATTTCAAGGGCTTCGAGTTACAAGTTTTGAACAAAATGTCCAGGAAGCACAAAATTTGGCTGAAGAAATAGGTATAGAGAAGGGATTTCTTAATAAACGAAAGAGAAAAGTTAAGATAATGGAAATAGATGAAACACCAGATGTAGGAAGTAACTTGACACCGGAAGAATTATTTAAAATACAAATTCACAGTGTTCTTGGCACTATTGTCTCAAATAGATCGGCGTTACCAAAAAATGAATACCATCTGTGACGATTTTTGCTTTCTCTATGCTCGTCTTTACAATACACGAGTGTTGCTGATTTTTTAAAAAGTCGTCTGCAGATCTCGCTATTAAATACAGCAAATATTTTTTTTTTTTAAAGTACGAATTCACATGTGAAATTGAAAGTTTTGAGCTTGAAGTAACGACTTTTATACAAAGTATAGAAACTGTATCTCCGCTTAATATTCAACAATCTCTTCATGATTTGAGTTCATTTGAGTCTTAAACCAAACATCAATGTCGCTTTTCGAATGTTTCTAACCCTTCCCGTTTCTATTACTTCGTTCGATAGACGTTTAAGCAAGTTAAAATTAATAAAAGAATATTTAAATCAACTATCGGACGAAAGAACGATTGTATAAATCTTTCTATTTTTTCAATAGAATACAATATTGTTAAACATATTAATTATGATGATGTAATAAATGAATCTGCTGAAATAAAACCAGAAAAGTGCAGGAATGAGCAAACGGAGAATAAGCTTTACGCTATTAAACCAAATATAGCTGAATGGAAATCGCTACCTTTAAGAAGACAGCAGGTAATACTAACTCGACTCCGTATTGGACATACGCGTATAACACATAGACACCTCCTCCTCGGAGAAGACCATCCCATTTGCAATTTCTGCATTTGCCCACTAACAGCAAAACACATTTTAGTAGAATGTTCTCATTTCAATAGGCAACGACTTAAAAATTTTAATTCATGTACCTTGGTTTTAGAAGACATGATTGCAGAGAATCATCATGCTAATATTTTTAGCTTTTTACATGACATTGGGTTCATATATCAGATATAATATTATATAATATTCATTTTATTAAGCTTTTTACAGGACATTGGTTTTATCCATCACATATAATTTTATATAGTATTTGCTCATTATGTTTTGACTGATCTCATTTCATTATTATATTATGTATCTGATTTTTTATCTTGAGTTTGGCATAAGAGGCCCAAGAGGACTCAATGCCACAAAACCAAATCCAATCCAATACAGAAAAGTGCAATTAAAATAAATCTTATTAAAAATCTATTGTAATGTAGTTATTTTATTATTTTTTCCAAACCTAATATATTAAGGGCCTAAACGCAAACTCTAGCACAGGTAACAGGAATAGTTAGTTACGGCACTCGTTCGAAGTCACGAGGCCTTGTCCTCGGTCCCTTCACTTTGGGGATCTCATACCATCACAAATAGTCCGTTGTGTTTCTCCAGTGTGAAGAAAATTCAACTACCGACCGAATTGATAAAAGGTAGTTGATATGTAAATATTTAACCGTACAAGGATACGAGCAAATGATAATTCTTAAATAAATGAAATTAGGTTTAGCTAAACTAAAATAGTTTTTTTTTTCAAGAAAATATATGTACCATAGGAACAAATTTTTTTTTATTCTCAAAAAAATAACTTTTAGGTATTTTTGAAAATAAAAATATTTTGATGTCCTTTCCCTGATATTTTTCGATCTAACCATGGTTCAAAATTACGTGGTGTTGTCATTGTTTGATCCCGGACCGTCGTCTAAGGTGTTAGCCTCCAGATTGGAAGGTTCCTGGTTCGAACACGGGTCAGTGCATGGTTGTTTGTACGCGTATGGTGTATAGGCGGCTGGTGTATCTTAAATCGGTCGTGACCAAAAATCCTCACGTTGGGTTGGTGTGGAAGTGTGGAGAGTGGAGTGCCAGCTCAGGTATTGCCTGGTCATCTGACCATGGTTCAAAATTACGTGGTTTTTTCCTCTGATCTTTCCCTTAGAGAATTGATTCCGGACCGTTGTCAACAACTCGTTGTGTTGCCCTAGTACGACGTTAATTAAAAATTACCAATTACTCGGACCGTCGTCAATAGCCCGTTGCCCTACTCTAGTACGACGTTAATTAGAAAATACCAATTACCAGGACAGTCGTTAATTTCCCGTTGAGTTGCTCTGGTAAGACGGTAATTAAAAATTATCAATTACCAACTATCGGTACCTACGTCAAAAACCCGCTGTGCTGCTCTAGTATGATGTTAATTAAAAAATACCAACTACCCGGACCTACGTGAATAACCCACTGTGCTGCTCTAGTACGACCGTTAATTTAAAAAAATACCAATTACCAACTACCCGGACCGTCGTCACTACCCCGTTGTGTTACTCTAATACGAAGTTAATCAAAAAATACCAATTACCAACTACCTTGACCTGAGTCAACAGCCCAATGTGCTGCTCTAGTACGAAAATTTAAAAAATACCAATTACCAACTACCCGGGCCGACGTTAATAGCCCGTTGTTTTGCTTTAGTACTACGTTTATTAAATAGTATTAATTACCAACTACCCAGACTGTCGTCACTACCCCGTTGTGTTACTCTAATACGACGTTAATTAAAAAATACCAATTACCAACTACCTTGACCTGAGTCAACAGCCCAATGTGCTGCTCTAGTACGACGTTAATTTAAAAAATACCAATTACCAACTACCCGGGCCGACGTTAATAGCCCGTTGTTTTGCTTTAGTACTACGTTTATTAAATAGTATGAATTACCAACTACCCAGACTGTCGTCACTACCCCGTTGTGTTACTCTAATACGACGTTAATTAAAAAATACCAATTACCAACTACCTTGACCTGAGTCAACAGCCCAATGTGCTGCTCTAGTACGACGTTAATTTAAAAAATACCAATTACCAACTACCCGGGCCGACGTTAATAGCCCGTTGTTTTGCTTTAGTACTACGTTTATTAAATAGTATGAATTACCTACTACCCGGACTGTCGTCACTACCCCGTTGTGTTACTCTAATACGACGTTAATTAAAAAATACCAATTACCAACTACCTTGACCTGAGTCAACAGCCCAATTTGCTGCTCTAGTACGACGTTAATTAAAAAATATCAATTACCAACTACTCGGACCTACGTCAATAGCCCAATGTGCTGCTCTAGTACGACGTTAATTAAAAAATACCAATTAACAACTACGTGGACCTACGTCAATAGCCCACTGTGCTACTCTAGTACGACCGTTAATTAAAATAACACCAATTACCAACTACCCGGGCCGACGTTAATAGCCCGTTGTTTTGTTCTTGCAGGGCGTTTATTAAAAAGTATCAATTACCAACTACCCGGACCGTCGTCACTACCCCGCTGTGTTACTCTAATACGACGTTAATTAAAAAATAACAATTACCAACTACCTTGACCTGAGTCAATAGCCCAATGTGCTGCTCTAGCACGACGTTAATTAAAAAATACCACTTACTAACTACCTGGACCTACGTCAATAGCCCACTGTGCTGCTCTAGTACGACCGTTAATTAAAATAACACCAATTACCAACTACCCGGACCGACGTTAATAGCCCGTTGTTTTGTTCTTGTACGACGTTTATTAAAAAGTATCAATTACCAACTACCCGGACCGTGGTCACTACCTCGTTGTGTTACTCTAATACGACGTTAATTAAAAAATACCAGTTACCACCTACCTTAACCTGCGTCAATATCCCAATGTGCTGCTCTAGCACGACGTTAATTAAAAAATACCACTTACGAATTACACGGACCGACGTCAATAGCTCGCTGTGCTGCTCTAGTACATTAATTAAAAAATATCGCTAATACTTTTCGATTCTCAAGTCGTGAAATGTGAAATAAGGAGGGTGTGGGAGGATAGAGGGTATCCCGGGAACGCGATCCCCTGGTTTGCCGAAGACAGTAAACCCTGGGAAAAGAAAAGACCACTGGGTTACCTCGGGTCATGAAACCTGAACAAACCTAAAGAAGGGATACCTCTAAGGGCTATGCGAGAGAATTTGGACAGCAAAAGTGAAGTCTTCTAAACCGCCTGGTTTGTTTTACAGCGAAAATCCTTCTCATGCCTAAGACCATTTTCATCGGAAAAAAAAACAAACTTTTTATCATACGCAGTTTTTTTTTGTCTGCATTTTTCAACATTTAACTGGAAATACTAAATCTGTCACTTGTCGCTCTTATCTATTTATCAAAGACGCGGATTGAAATATGGAGTCATAAAAACCTGTCCCTCTCGTTATTTATCAACTTATCAAAACTGTGCAATTATCAGCCATAAAAGTCGAAACCAGTTGCAGCGAAATATGCCGAAATGATTGACTTGTTGACAATCCATACCGCGTGGAAAACATCCTAATGAAAACCGCTTAGCGCGTCTCTCACAGATCTGTCTCATTAAGAGCACGTTGAAAGAAAAGCATAACCGATCCTTGAGAAAGCGGACTTTTAGAAACAAACTGTTGCTTGGGGAATCATTTAAGCCACTGAGAGTGGTAGTTCCAACTCTCTTCCATTTTCTTGATGAAGAGCAGATGCACACACTTTTTATGTGGGAGAATGACAAGCAAAATAGCAACGCGAATTGACGAATAAGAGTAAACGGAATAAAAAAGTCTGGCAGGCTATTAGTTATATCTGATGTCTTGAAGCTATGTTATTTTAGCTGTAATTGGTTCGATGGTGACTAACAGGCCTGTTTGTTGTCGGTAGTCTATGACATACCTTTTTTAGAGAGTTAGGATTTTATCCCTGTCGTTATTTCTTAATTAATAGTTGTAGAAAATACGTTTTCCAGCATTCCAACTGTCTTCATTAGAGAAAGACTTTTTTTAATGCAAGCAAACATAAATCACAGGTAATGCGAAGATTTATTTCCGCTACCCAAATTATCTCGTTTGATTCATATAGGGGTTAACTTAAAATGTACCTTATCGCAGTTTTAGTTGTGCTTAGTGTTTAATCTAACTGGCATTGGTCAATAAACTACTATTTCTCTATTCAGGAATTCATTCTTTGGAATTCTTAATGGCGTTCGTTAATGTCATTCCTACTGTTTTCATTAGAGAAGGTTTCTATGCAAGCAAACATACCAGACGTTAAGAAAGGATTTTACTTCCGTTACCCAAATTATCTCGTTTGATTCACATCGAGGTTAGCTTAAAATGTACATTTTCGCCGTTTTAATGGTGTTTAGTGTGTAATCTAACTGGCATTGGTCAAAAAACTACCATTTCTCCTTTCAGGAATTCATTCTTTAAAATTTTTAACATCTAGGCTACAGCTGATACAGCAGTTGTACCTTGAAAGTTATAAGAATCGCTCCAAGAAAGAATTTAGACTACGGCCATTACAGCTGTTGTACCTTGTAAGTTATAAGAATCTCGCCAAGAACGAATCACGCTAGTTATATCTATAGCCGTAGTCAAAAGGTTAATGGCGGTGTATAAATCGTATTCAAAAATAAGTCAAATTTCCAAATCTAAAGCGCCAACTAAGCGCCAATAAAGACTAGTTGACATTACTTGCCATAGTCAGTGTTTGCTGCCAACAACGTCTTTATTTTCTCAGATAAATATCAATCACTCCCTCTTGTGTCACAGTCAAGCCATTGACAATGCCATGGAAAATTCGATCAATTACACCTATATCCAGGATTGTGACAGTTATAAAAACACAATTCCTCCTGTTTTGTTCACATTTTATAATTTGTGTATAAATCTAAATTGTTTTTCTGTTCATCTTAAATATATCCTTTTCTTTATGTAGTCTGTATTCTCTTGATTTTATTTATGTATATACCCAAATTTCATGTTTTATATATTCGTTGAACTGACGTATTATTGTATAAACTACAACTTCAAATATTTAATTGCATTTCACTCTATATTTTATCCTCTTTGGATAGTGTATCAAAACTTTTGCTGGAGAAAAATAGAATGTAATTTGTAAATCTCTAAATGCTGTGTGTGCTCTCCTTGCCTGATGGGGGCGTTCTCTGCTGGGCCACCTAGTGCTGGATTAAGTCCTCCTCGCCTCGTTCAAGCTCTAAACCATATGGTGATATGGTGAGTTGGGGAGTCGTGGGTTGAGAAAAGGGAAGTCGATTTCCGTCACGTTTGGAACATGTTCAAAGAAAGCGTACTGCAACAGAATTTCTGATTTGATTTCACTGATACCAGTCAAAATAATGACATAACGAATTATTTCTAAAAGGTTCAGTGCAAATTGCTGAATGGGACCATCTTGTAAACAGTGATAGTTCCATTGGACTTTCGCTAATTGGCGTTGACCAACAAACTATCATTTTTCCGCTCGGAAATTCATTCCTCAGATTTTTTTTTTAAGATGGTGCTTAAATCGTGTTCGAAATGCAATGCAAGTGACGTCATTTACGTAATACGTACAAGAAACACGTTTTGCCGCAGAAACACTGCTGTCTCCTACATTCAGCTTGACAAAAAATGGTTCTCAGACAAATTACTAACCATGTATTTACTGAACTATTTAGCTAAAACCTGCAAAATTTTCACGATTTGGGATCTTGGTATTCATTGCCTTGAAGGGCACATCTTCAGATATGCATGTATTTTCCGAACCCGAAGTACTCTAGTCTTTCTTTATTCATATAGTTTACCCGGTCTGGTGGTTAAGATGTTAGCCTCTAGATAGGATAGCTCATGGTTTGAATTCGGGTCAGTGCATGTGTGTTTGTATGCGTATGGCGTAGAGGTGGTTGATGCACCTTCAATCTGTCGTGGCCAAAAGTCCTCACGTTAGAATGGTGTGGAAGTTTGGAGATTGGGGTGCCAGCTCAGGTGTTGCCTCGTAACTTTCTAAATTACGTGGTGTTTTCCTAGGGACTTTTCCTTAGGGGATTGATCCCGGGCCGTCGTCAATAGGCCCGTTGTGTTGCTCTAGTACGACGGTAATTAAAAATTGCCAAAATTACCATGTGGTTTACTGTCATTAATAAACATGAGAGTCGCACTCCGGGAATACCCAAGCTATATTTTCTGCTTTCATATGACCACTCTATTCTCCTATCCCACTTTATTTTCCATGCACAACATTAATATTGTCTTGTGTTTGAAGCAACTTGCCTAAATATGGTCCTTTCGAAAAGAAACCCTTTACCAACTAACTAGGTCATTCATTGTATACATTCACCATTCTAGTCTCCATTCATCGTCCAGAAGTACTCTGTGAAATCCCGTGTTATGATAACAAATTATAAGTTAAATTTTAAGCTCTGTTATCTTTATGTCGTTATCTTTACTATTATAAAAGGAAGTGTTTGTCCCAAGGTATACAGCAGTGTCCTGACGAATCTATGGCACTTACAATAATGAAATTTGTCACACATTTGTCATATATATATTTATATTTGTAAGATTAAAAAATGATTCGTGAGAAAATTGCTTCGAGGTTGGCTGGCGCCTCCGAGTATTTTTCCACGTGCCTTTTACAGTTTCGCAGCCCATTGCATCAGAAATAATTAATTTTTGCAAGCTAAGCTAAATTCATCTTCCCGCGCCGTGATCGATCTGTTACCATCTATTTACTATAAGATGTCCCATCAAATGATACCATATAAGGCAATGAAATCTGTCTGAGTATTGCTGATCAAGGAATAATTAATTTGTTGATACGCAACTTGTAACATGTTGCGCCATCTCTTATAACACTCGAATCATGACTGTGGTCTAGTAAATAAAGACGTCTTTTTCATTACCTTTCATTACCTTTAAAAACATAAAGAGTACATTTTAAGTAGCAATGATTACTGTATTTAACTTTGTATAATGTTCCTTCCATGATAGTTGGTTGGGATTTTATGACGCAAGAGGCTATATTTGGCCATGCTGTGCCAGACACAAGATATGCAATAGCAAATAACGTTTATTACTTGATTTTGCGTATAGTGACACACACAGACAATAGACATGCATACAAAATAAAAGTTTTACTGACGCAGAAGAGGGAAATAGACACAGGGAAGAATGCATCGAAAATAAATCAAATTTGCGTCGCCTGCTTTTTCCAAACAGTGCCTTTTTAAAATAGTAATTATTACTGTATCTAAATTAGGATTCTATTTGTTCCATGGTAGTTGGTATGAAAGACATATTTTCCATGTTAGTTGGTATAATAATTGCACATGTTTTCCATGACAGTTGGTATGATAGTTAGACATGTTTTCCATGTTAGTTGGTATGATAGTTAGACATATTTTCCATGTTAGTTGGTATAATAACTAGACATGTTTTCCATGACAGTTGGTATGATAGTTAGACATGTTTTCCATGAGAGTTCGTATGGTAGTTAGACATGTTTTCCATGTTAATTGGTATGATAGTTAGAGATATTTTTCATGTTGGTATAATAACTAGATATGTTTTCCATGACAGTTGGTATGATAGTTAGACATGTTTTCTAATACAGTTGGCATTGTTGAGAATAGGAATGTACCGCGTGGATGTTGTTGAGAGTGGAGCTTTTAGCTGACACTCTCGGCGAGACCACGTGATCGTTCGTTAAGTAATGTGATTCAAAACAATTTAAAAAGGACTTCCTGAATGGCACGGCCTCGGGTGTGAGCTTTCTTGATGAGCTCCCTCCTTGTTCTAGAAACTTGAATTTATGTATTTCAGCGTAATATTATTATTTGTTGTGTTGTTGTACCGTTTGTACTGTTTGTTTGATATCCGAATATAAATCACAAAAAGACATTCTTGGACTCGATGATTCTTTACAGGCATGATCATTAGACATGTTTTCCATGATAGTTGGGTTGATAGTTAGACATGTTTCCATAGCAGTTGGCAAGATAGTTATACATGTATTCCATGACAGTTGGTATGATAGTTAGATGGTGTTTTCCATGACAGTTGGTATGATAGTTAGACATGTTTTCCAATACAGTTGGCATGTGATCGTTAGACATGCTTTCCACGATAGTTGGGATGATAGTTAGACATGTTTCCATAGCAGTTGGTATGATAGTTATACATGTTTTCCATGACAGTTGGTATGATAGTTAGACATGTTTTCCAATACAGTTGGCATGTGATCGTTAGACATGCTTTCCACGATAGTTGGGATGATAGTTAGACATGTTTCCATAGCAGTTGGTAAGATAGTTATACATATTTTCCATGACAGTTGGCATGATAGTTATACATGTTTTCCATGACAGTTGGTATGATAGTTAGACATGTTTTCCATGGCAGTTAGACATGTACACAAAATAAAAGTCTTTAGGACACAGAAGAGAGAAATAGACTCGGGGAGGGATGCAACCAACACAAATCCAACCTGCACATTCAACTCTTTCCATGAAATCCACCATACAGTTATTGATCCCGAACTGTCTCCAATAACCCGTTGTGGTGCTTCACTACAACGTTAATTACCTACATACCTACCAAGGTACAGTGAAACGAACTTGATAAACTAACGCTTCCTTACCCAGATCAAAAATGCAACTCATCACATTCGAAGTAAACGGGAAGGACACCGGCATTAACCTCTCGAAGCACTCCTTAGTCAGCCCGAATGTTCTTTCTCCGCAAGTCGCCAGACCACAGTTCAACTTCGGCCCCAAACGGCTGCCGAGCCCAATCCCTCCATTGTCGCAAACGACGCCCATCGCCACAAACAAGCCATTGTGGCCGCATAATAATGAACGCTCCAGAGGAGGCCAACTCTCGGTATTCTCGTCAAAGTGATATCCTGGTCCAGGGGAAAAATGTCGAGGCTCATTACGACGTGGACTATTAACAGCCCTAATCATTAGTCAGGGACTCGGCAATTAGAGGGGTGAAGCCGTAAACACAGTCCCTTGCCTGCTTGCTTTTCCATATACTGGTATTTATCCTCATTAGACGTAAGCTGTCGCCCATCGCCAGTGAGGGCTGGGTAATATTATGCACCCGTTTCATACGGTATCATTAGACCGTCCTGCTTGCTGGCGCAGCGTTAGGGGGACTTCTGCCTTGTTAATAGGCGATTTAAATCCAAATAGGTAATTAATTCTATGTGTAATGTGGGTTTTGGATGGATCATTTGGCCCCGTCTATGCTTAGATTAACGTTCAAAATACATGCATCAGTTAAAGCACACGTTTGCTTTCTTTCATAAGAAACTGCTTCATTCCAGAGGTCTCTTCAGCGTCGGATTGCTTCTCTTGAAATACTGATGAAAATGCATGCATTTCTTGAGATATGCACTTAATGAGTAAGGCAAGGGAGTGGTATTCCATCCAAATCCCTATTGCTTCGAATTCTTTTTCTTTGAATTTGTCGTGGATTGAATTCGTCGTGGCCCTTACGCAGGCGTTGTGTGGAAGTTTAGAGAGTAGGGTACCGGCTCAGGTGTGACCTCGTCATCTGACCGTGGTTCAAAGTTACGTGATGCTGTCGTCGAATGTTTTGCTTCGGGTTTGATAATAGCCCATTCGGGTCGCTAATAGTCCATTGTGTAGCTCTAGTGGAGAGTTAATTGACCCACCTTTTTCTTAGAACTATATTTTTAGATAATAGCCTTCACTTGGTTAGACGAAGGTATGGTAATTGATTGATCAAATTCAATTAGATTAATCGCCCAACTGGTGATAAGCTATGTGTTAAAGTAACCCTGATATGGTAGGTATTTTACCTAACGTCGCACTGGAGCAACACAACAGGCTATTAAACCCAGATATCTATCGTGCTAAAGCATTTAGGTAATTGATATAAACACTTCTCATTCCATCTGGTACACTGAAAATCCATCTTACAGGAAATGTGATTAACCCATGTAATGTTTGTTGCTCTATTGAGACCCGGTGCACACATCCGGTTTTTCAGCGTGCGGCACCGCTGCAGCAACGTCCTTCAAGTGCGGTCTGAGATACGTTACATCCAATGGAGCAGTGCACACATGCCTCCAGCGCCGCTGGGGTGACGCAGGTCCAACTTGCTTGCAATTTGGTACTTGCCAAACTTGCTTGCAATTCCCACTGCGACGCACAGTCGCCGCACATGCGTCTCCGTTCTGAAGTACCTTGTTTTCATAAACAAATGGAATAAAAATAATAATTAATAAATGGTTGTATTCAGTAACGTCTATTTTGTGTTTTTAAATATACTTTTAAGAGCCGCAGTAGCTCACTCAGTAGAGCGTCGGGCTCGCATCGGAAGGGTTGTGGGTTCTGTCCTCAGCGGAGCCTGCAATTCTGATGGTTGCGAGATCGGCACTTGGACCTGGCTAAAGACCGTCGTGTTCGCTAATGGTGGCTGGGGCACGTTAAATAGGTCGTGGTCACAAAGTCCCGCATGTTCCCATACCAAATCAATAACTCTGGGGGTACCTGATCAGGGGTTTATCGGCCTCTGATTGGGATCTAAATTACGATATGTGTGAGTGAATGGATGTGTGAAAGGGACCTTCCTGTAAAACGGATGTGTCATGCATGAAGAAGTTCAACCCTCCGGGGCAATGGCACCCCCAATTGGGCCATATATGGCCCGCACGACAACAACCACAAAATATACTTTTTTTACATCAAGTAATCGAAATAAACACGTTTTCTTCGATAGAATATTTATCGCAAATGGCGCGAAATGACTTCGTGCGTCATTTCAAGGTTATGTGTGCATAGTTGGGCTTCGGTGCCGCACGTTGAAAAACCGGATGTGTGCACCGGGCCTGATTCTCTTTACATATTTTTTACTCTCCTGGTGGTTGTCTTGGCGAAGTATTTCGTCATTAAAAAGACTGACCAGATCTCGGTCTCCTCGTCGAAAATCGGCAATATGTTGATGACGAAAAATCTCGCCATCAGGAAAATTCATCAGATATTGATGGACGAGATGGCCTCGTTGAAACCATCTGGAGATTTAGTATGTGTTTCGGTAATTATATTTAATATTATTGACCCTCTTGGTCGTTATTTGGACGAGGCATCTCGCAGTCCTTAAAACTGACCAGTTCTTAATGGACGAGATATCTTGTCATTAGGAAAAACTGACCTGTTCTAGATCTTGTCATCCATCAAAAACCGCAATATCTTCATCGTTCGGAAAACAACTGCCATTATTGATGGACAAGTTATCGCGTCATTAGCATAATTGGTCATATCTTTGATGGACGAGATATCTCGCCGAAACCACTTGGAAGGTTAAATATCAAAAAAACTTTGTGATACAAAGTTTTCTCACTTCCTTTTTAACCACCGAATTCGAGAAGAATTCGCTTATCAGTACTAGTTAATGAAGTATGTAGATGGGCAGTTCTTTCACCGACCCCTTTTTCATTTGACATCATCAATTTTTATCCGCTGCTCCCAATTTCCACCACTTCTTCAACTTTCCAAACAATGCAACTCCGTTCTTGTATTTTACTTTCACTCGCGAAAACGAGACGAAAGCTTACCCTAAAGAACACGAGAAAGTTCGGGGCTCTCAGATTAATCCCGAGTTACGAAAGAGTACTTAAAAACTCTCTTCCTGAAGGACTTTGAAGCCTTAATGACCATTATTTCCCCGCCGAAATGGTTCCGAGGAACGTGTTGATTTCTTGCCGCGGCCACTAATGATCCTGACCAAGTCATTTAACCCAGGTTCGGCCCAGACACAGGGGCGACGAGAGCAATTACGATTTTTCTTCCAAAATGTCATGGACTTGCACCAGAGGTTGATATCAATAATTACAGGTTCCGCGGTTTCCAGTAAATTGGTGTGACGAAAGGGACAATGGTTTTCTGGGTGTTGCTTTTCTGGAATAGAAGAGATCCCGTCCGGAAATTTCGTTTCTGTCTTTGATATCAGATAGGAAGGGATGTCACCACCGTTGGTTAATGGAATAAGTGTTTTTTTTTTTTTTTTTTATTCCCAGGGGGTTAGAATTGTGAAGAAGTCTCGGTTAATTTTCAATTAATTTCAATTGAATCAAATTGATTTAATGGTGGGCATAGAAATGTGTTGTGCCGAAAATTTCAAAAACAATTTATGGTAAAATGTCTCGATTTTTCTGAATACTTTTATTGATAACATGAGGAATTGGATGCAAAACAAACATTTTTAAGTGTATCTTCCTTTCGTATTTAAAAAATTCCATTTTAACCCTCGCAAGATTACGACTAAATATATCCATCCATCATCCATCATGATGGACATATCCATCATCAATATGTCCATCACAATCATACTAATTTTGCTAATGACGTGATACTTCGTCATCAAGATCTTGGCAATTTTTTGCTGTTGACGAAATCAAGATCAGGTCAGTTTTCTTCTAAGGACTAGGGATGCGACTGCGACATCGATGTTGATGTTTTCAAAATATAGGTGTTCCTTAAAAAAAACATCGATGTTTTTAACATCGATGTATATGAGTCGATGTTTTTTTTAACATCGATGTTTATACTTGTCGATGTTTGTACGCTGTCGATGTTTTATTTTTAAATAAAAAGAGTACCGTAAGAAAAATTTTAAAAATAACCAAGTAGCATAATTTTCATAATTAGCTAATTGAACATACTTTTAGACCAAAGTGGCCAAGGGTGAAGGGTCTAAAAAGTAGGGATGCGACATCGATGTCGATGTTTCATCCATTAAACATTGATGTTTTATAAAAAAAAACATCGATGTATTGGAGCCGATGTCGCATCACCAGTTGCTAAACCAGTTTTAAGAAATGAGGAAAAAAGTTAAAATACACTGAATTTTAAAAACACGATGGTTTGGGGGCGATGTATTATCAACATCGATGTTTTAATTTTGAACATCGATGTTTTGCTGTCGGTATCGCATCAATAGTTGCTAAGCCAGTTTTAAGAAATGAGGAAAAAGTTTAAATACACTGAATTTAAAAAACATGGATGGTTTTGGGGCGATGTATTATCAACATCGATGTTTCAATTTTGAACATCCAAATTTCAAAACATCGATGTTTTGCTGTCGATGTAGCATCACTAGTTACTAAACCAGTTTCAAGAAATGGGGGAATAAAGTTTAAATACACTGAATTTTAAAAACATCGATGTTTTTGGTGCGATGAATTATCAACATCGATGTTTTAATTTTGAACATCGATGTTTTGCTATCGATGTCGCATCACTACAAAGGACGAGATACAAGGTTCATCAAGATCTTGTACGTTTCACTAATCAGACGAGATATTGCGTAAGATAGCCATATGAAGGCTAATAATTGCGAAACCAATGTTATACAATATGTTAATATGATATACTATTCCAAAACGTTTTTACATACATATATTTCATTTTCTAGAAAAATTGATGTGAGATAAAACGTTTTTCTATGACCATTTCCACCTATCTATTCAATTACATTTTAGTAATTTAAGATTTATAAGGAACTAAATCCTTAACTCTATGCATCGCAAAATATGACAATGGCTTTTGTTCCGCTACACACATAATGACTAAATAGACACAACTATTACTTGAAAGTCTTTTACGAATAATTCCATTGGTCAAAGTTAAGAACTAGTTAGAAGTGATACAAAAAAGACTGCATGTTGAAATAATGAGAGTATGACCCTCAGGGGCTTAAGAAAACATAGCAGCATTCGATGTTTTAGCATTTTAAGTACTACCTCTCATAGTACATTAACATGGAACACGTGTAAAACAAAGTTATAGTAATAAAGAAACGATCCGTTGACAAATCTGTTTATAGAAAGCTTTACTAACGGAGGACCACGGTATACGATAGGTACAACGAGGATGTTCTGACATTTTTTGAACGATTTTGCGCAGCTGTTACAAAAATCGTATGCTACAAAAGAATTTTATTTTTGCAGCAGTTAAATAATTAAAGTATAACTTATCGTTTGCTAACTCTGAGTTTTGTTTCCTTTCAAAAATTAGCACTTTTAAATGAGCAATGGGAGGGGAGGCTATGTTTCCCCCTCTTTCTGAAGAGAATTATACTTATTCTACTATTCAAAAACGCTGTAAAAGTCATTGTTTTTCTATATATAAAGAACGATAAGTAATATTATTAATGAGAGAAAGGGAAAAAAGTAATAAAATGAAGTAATACTTCTAAATGCGAATCCGAAAAGAAAATAATTTCTGAGAATATTTGTATGGTAATATCTTAAATTTTAAAAGAGAATCCGCCAAGATCAAAGGGTTATTGCAAATGCAAAGTCATTAAAATTTTCAGTTTCAACTTAAATAAAATAATTAACAGTGATTTGAATCTTAAAAAGGCCAAAAAATGCAATGTTCTTCGTCTGTCACTATGTCATATTGCAGAACGCAGAACTCGCTACAGAATTCTGTGTAAGAAGCATTTAGCTGGAGAATGATAAAAAGACGAGGCGTGGGTGTATTTAAATGATTGCAATAAAAAAAGAGCAGTTCATTATTATTAAAGAAGATAAAAAAAATCTTAAAACAGCCATGGTTCAATGAATCAAAAGAAACTTTCTCTGATGAATTTCTGATTGTTTACATATAATGAAAAATAAAAAGTAAATAGAGTAAAAAAATGTGATAATCAATTGTCACATACTATCAAGACCATATTTCTGTGGTCAAGGTGAATAACTCGATAGGTCGTAATAATTAATCATAATTTAGCAAAAACGATATAGTAAGAGCGTCTGTTGGAGGATATGTCTTTTGACCATACGTTCTCATACGTTGTAGAGAAGTGGAGAGTTAAAGTGCATTCAAAAAACTAACAAAGAATGCAATCAAAATAAATTACAAAAACTCGATTTACAAGAAAACGGCAAATCTTAAGAACGCTCTCCTGAAGAGCAGTTCTCAGACTGATCCAGTTGTTCACTTTGACCACACATTTTATCCCCCAAATTCACACAAGAAATACCATATCTGTACCCACAGGGCAAACATATCAGTAGAGCTGCAACAGGATAAAGAAAGCAGCCACGCATCTAAATCCACTATTAAATTCATGGAAAAAATGCAACAAGAAACTGGTAACAGATCAGTATCCTTTACTGATATTTTTGCTAAATCTCCAGGTGTCTCAACCATGGAATTTTGTGCTTTTCGACAAAAAGAGCATTATCGAAAAAGAGCATTATCGAAAAAGAGCATTATCGAAAAAGGAGTATTATCGAAAAAGAGCATTATCGAAAAGAGGATTTTCGAAAAAGAGCATATCGAAACGTCGACCGAAAATGATCAAAGAGTGAGACAAAGCAAAATCAGTCGATACTATAAAAGTCATTATTATCATGTAAATTAACGTCGCGAAAGGTAGCTAATAATAAGGGAATCAATCAAATAGAACATTTTATTAATTCAATTAATAGAACATTTAAAGCACAAAAATTTCATGTGAAAAATTTATATTCAGTCCATTAAAATCGTTCAAAAAATGTCCGAACAGCAATTGTACGAAGGGACATGGTATAAGGGTAGGTAATTGGTAATTATTAGTTAACGTCGTACTAGAGCAACACAACGGGCTATTGACGACGGTCCGGGATCAGTCCCTTAAGGGAAAGATCCGAGGACAACACCTCGTAATTTTGAACCACGGTCAGATGACGAAGTGGTATAAGGGTAGGAATAAGTAGGACCACTCTTAAGCCCGGTTATAAGAAAAGTTAATTTGTAACCGAAAGGTTGCGATTTCGACACTCGATCCAATCAAAGACCGTCATGTACTAGGGGACTGGTGGGTGTTAAATACTTCGTGACCTCAAATGTTCTCATGTTGACGTGTGGTGTGTGAATTTGGAGGGTGGGATGCCAGCTCAGGTGTTGACCTCGTCATCTGACCGTGGTTCAAAATTACGTGTTATCCTCGGATCTTTCCCGGTCCATCCCAATAGACCTTTGCATTGTTCCAGTGTGACGTTAATGCAACAGCCTACCTACCTAACATTGGAGCAAAACAATTGGCTACTAGCCACGGTCTTGGATCAATTCCAAAAGGAACACCCCGAGTAATTTCGAACGATGGTCAGATGACGAGATCAACACCTAAGCTGATCACTTAAAACTTCCATGCCAGGCCAACGTGAGGACATTTGAGGCCCCGATAGATTTAACGTGTACCATTCCCGCATTTTATTAGAGTGCTCC
The DNA here is from genome assembly GCA_947359465.1 of Metellina segmentata. Lineage (NCBI taxonomy): Eukaryota > Metazoa > Arthropoda > Arachnida > Araneae > Tetragnathidae > Metellina > Metellina segmentata. The sequence goes on along the minus strand of OX375877.1, from coordinate 59,952,037 downwards.
AAAGGATTTGAAATAGATATAACCCGCTAACAGTTAATGGTGCTTAAGCTCTCCATACCCTCGCTTATAACTTCTGTGAGCACTTAGCAAAGTCTTCATTCTATTCTTTGAACGAACCATTTTACCGATACACTACTGTTGTTTAAATGCAGATGTAATATTTTTAGAGGATTGAAAACACAATATTCGGTACTCCTGAGACTGGAGCTTAAACCACTTTCGTTACTCAAGAAATTGTACTATGAGGTAATGAAACGGTGAAAAATTGTTACATTTAAAAGAACACATAATCTCTTATTATTCTCTTTTTAATTGGAAACAGGATTATTGAAAAAAGTTGCCCTATCTCTAATACACGATCTAAAGGCCAGATAAGCTGCTTTAATGGAATTTAAGTTATAGCCACGACTGTGGTTGCATGTTTTGGAATTTATGGCGCAGTGCTTCAAGCTGAGCGTCAACACATAACCAATTAAAAGCCGATAAAAACTAAGTCTAGTAAACCAGATAAAGCAACCATATATATAGGATAAAACATACTAGGTATAAAATACGAAAATATTAATGAATTTGAACATTTCATCAAAAGTTTGAAAACATTAAATGTAAAACTAAAATCTGTCGTCATCAACCTAAAATGAAGTGAAAGGTAGTTGAAACACTTTGATGGAAATGCCGACTTAAAACAAAATTAGTGCAGTGTAAAAAAATTAATGATGAATACATTATATTAAATTTTAAGATCTTAAAACTATACAAAAGGATTTGAATGAAAATTTCCCCCTCCAAATCTTTCAAATTTAAAATATAATTGTTGAAGAACGTTTTGAAGATGGTAGTTAAAAACTGGCCAATGAATTAGTAGTAGATGGTTGGTTGCTTTGGAGTTTTATGGCGCAAGGGCCATATTTATGCGACATACGCGCGATACGCGACATACAATATCAAGTAATAGACATACACACAATGAAAGCTTTTACTGGCACAGAAAAGAGAGATACAACAAGGGAGGAATGATTAACAGCAGACTAAGATTCTAATGTATGTATGGTAGTTACTATTGTTCAATGGACAAGGATATTCGAGAAAACGTGAAATTAATGAAAGGGGAAGGTTGAATTAGCGTCGTTCTGGAGCGACACAACGGGCTATTGACGACAGCATAGAATGAATACATAAGGGAAAGGTTCGATAACAACACCTCGTGATTTTGAATCACAGTCAGATTACGAGTTAGCACCTGAAGTAGTATCCCGCTCTCAAACTTCCACGCAAACGTGAGGACATTTGAGGTCACTATAGATTTACCGTGCACCCGCCTCCACATACAGGGCAGTCTAGTTGGAATAAGGTGAGGAGTGCTTCAGATGCACTTGTTGAATGTTTAACAAGTGAAAGAAAGTGCAAATAACATTGTCTACTCCATGGTGGAGATTGGTTACACTGTTACACGCATATACTATACTAGAAAAAAATGCTCTTACGTGGCACGCAAAAAAAGACGTTATTTGTTATCCCGTTTTGGCAACATTGTACGATTGTTTGTTTACCACAAAGTCTCGCGCCTTGATTGAATTTTTAGCGTTATCGGATGAAAGTTCATTGAAAAAAAATGAATTTTAATCGAGCTGTTTCAGCTTATGATTGAAATTAAAGAAAGCAGAGGATCTTTTTTCAGGGCCATTTGAAATACAGCCCTTTCCAGGGCCAACAATTATAGTTCAATAAGACGCTTGCACTACAATTTTCGACAACAAACTCGATGAAAAAGTGTAGGTGGCTCGAGTGCTGTGGAAGTGTACACACAAACATGTTGGGTATTCAATTTCCAAAGCATCGCTCACATTTCGAGTCAAAATTTGCTCAAAGTTTTTATTTGAATTCTGATTCTAGAGGTACTGTTATAACTTTTCGGTAACCCAAAAAATTATGTTTGAAAAAAAAAAATTTTAATACGTAATATTTTGTAAGCAATCCCATCTGCTAGGACACATGTCTTCTGTCTTGGCGTTTCAAGATATGAAATAGTTCGATAAAAGTGAACTGTAGTTTTATTTAGTTAATTACTTGATATATGAACATATTTACAAATTGAAATATTTCAGCACCATAGCTCTGAAGACAAGAGATGGACAATATCATCAAATATAAATGTATGAGCGCAAGAGATCGTATAAGGGAAGAAATGGACCAGACCACCTTCACCCTCGAGAAACAATCTTTTTCTGAAAATGGAACAAAATACAGAAAAATCACAACTCCCACATAGCGCCACAGTTGGCGCGTTCTCGCTCGAAGTTGTGACGTGAGGCTCCATCATCTTCATTGATGAGAGTGCAGCGAGCATGTTCGTGCAGCGAACCAATGAGCAATGATTGCAAAGCAATCATCCGGATGTTGGCGAGCATCAGCGAGCAGGGTGCGCGCCCAATTGTACTAGTATATTGTAAGAGCGGTAGATAAGTTCATCTCGATAGACGCCCTCAAAAATTTGGTAATGGCTCAATTCGATAGATGCCACCACTAGCTGATAGGTTACCTGATACCATGAGAGCTATTTCAAAACTACGGTTGCGCTTCCAAATGCGTGGTCAAGCAGTGGATCGTCCTGTGGTTGCCTTTCTTGCTGCCGTTTGACACGCGGTATGAAAACAACACTGAGTAGCAATGAAGAGTGAAGCCGTGATAGGTATAGAAGCCGTGTCTTTGGACATTGGCCCTGTTTCTACAAAAATACAGATATTATAGTGAGAGACCTTTACACGAGTTAATTACAAACAAGTAAGTTTATTAAATCTTGCACCTATTTGAGTTTGGTAACTGTAACTGAAACTAATTAACGTCCCATTGGAGCACCATAAGGATCTATTGGTGACATACCGGGATCCCAAGGGAAAGATCTGAGAACAGCGCCCCGTAATTTCGAACCACGGTATGACGGCGCAAACCCCTGAGCTGGTACCACAACCAAACTTCCACACCACGCCAGCGTGAGGACATTTGGGGGCACGACAGATTTGACTTTCACTATCCCTCTATGTACACGAAAGTCTTTGGTTGGACCCAGTTTCGAATTCGCGACCCTCCGGTTGCTAATCCGTTACTCTTCCGACAGGGCTACCGCGGCTACCAGTTTATTGTGTAAATATGAATGCATATGTATAATTTTAAATCTAGAAAACGGCCTGCCATTGCAATATTTTCACGTTTTCCTGGTTCACCTTAGACCTGATGCACACATCCGATTTTTCAACTTGCGGCGCCACTGCGGCACCGAAGCCGAACTATGCCCACATAACCGTGAAATGACGCTCGAACTCATTTCGCGCCATTTGCGTTAAATATTCTATGGAAGAAAACGTGTTTATTTCGCTCACTTGGTGTAAAAAAAAAGGATGTTTTGAAACAAAATAGACGTTACTGGAGACAACCATTTATAAATTGTTATTTATATTCCATTTGTGAATGAAAACAAGGTACTTCAGAACGGAGACTCATATGCGGCGCCGAGGGGAATTGCGGTACAAATTGCACGCAAGTTGGACGTGCGTCGTCCCAGAGGCATGTGTGCACTGCTCCATTGAATCTAATGTATCTCAGACCGCACTTGCGTTGCGGAAGCGGCGCCTCACGTTTAAATACCGGATGTGTGCACCGGGCCTAACTGTATTACATCAATAAAGTATCATTATCACATCTTACGGGAGCTCCACACACATAATAAATACAAATTCCTTCACTGGGGATTCATTCAGAGAACATATGGTTATTGTAACGAGAGACATCTCTTAAGTCACCACACCGCCAAATCCGAACCAAATGTTTCAAGCACCAGAACTTCATCCAGACGGACGTGCCCATTTTTATTTGCCTCAGCTGTTTGCGGTACCTCTCGCTTGTCACGTCCCCAGAACACAAGCCGGGGGCCTTGTCATTCTCATTTCCCGCACCCCACCAGACGATAAACGACCGCATCTTCGAAGGAAGACACTGGACCGACCCCCACCCGTACAATACCCGGATGCCCATAGACAGGGGACGTCAAGTCAATTCGCGTCCGCTTAAACGACTCAGGGAAGGAATGACTGGGACTAGATGGAGGAACCTTGATGACTTAAACACAAACCCATTAGACAAGATGGTTGGATTGTACTCAACTGAGCGAGGATCTGTGGTCTTTTAACTGTTAGCTGCGTTGCAGAACATGGCAATCCAGATTAATTGTAACTGGTCGTAGTTAACCCTCTGTGGTAATGGGTCAAAGATTTAAAATAATGGCTGCTTTATTTGGTTTAGTTGTGTAAGAATGGCAAGTAGGATCGCATTTAACAGATACCAAGGAAACTGCCAGTCGCCATTGAAACTGAACTCTCTTTGCACTAGCCTAATTACATAATCCATCCTTTCGAAACTTGGCTCGAAATTAGATCTCATGTCTCAACAACTTGGGAATGCTATTCGCACTGTTTATCTTCAATGAAAATGAAATTTTTAGTTGTTAAAATACTTAATTATAGCCGTTACTCTCTTAACCCACTGAGGAGTTCATAAGCATGTATCCTTTCTGCAACCTGGAGTCTTCCTTGTATGACTTATACCCAGTTTCGATCTTCTTGACCAATAGAATCTTTTTTAGTCATTATGGGTTGTTGGGGAAAAGCATTCTAGACTTCTTGGAAATTACGTGACGTTAGGAGTTAAAATATTTCTTTAATCCTCCTGATGGTTTACGCAACTTCATTAAAAGATAACTGACCAGGTACTGGGGGACGAGAAATCTCGTCATTAGAAGGGAATTGAGAATATCTTGATCAGATCACCATAATAAAAATCGGCAATATCTTGTTGGCGACCCTGACGTCTCACTATTAGCAAAATTAGTAAGAATATTGATGAACGAGATATCTCGTCGGAACGACTTGGAGGGTTAAATGCATGATATCTGTGATTTCTTCAGCATTACGAGGAATGAACTAGCAGCTGTTTCTGAGAAAAACCCTGAGGGGAACCCTGCGTCAAGTAGACCGCCGCCAAACAGGAACAATCACCAGCATCCAACAGCTTACAAACCGAGATTCAAAGCCGAGAAATACTCGTAAACTCTGACTCGAACAACTCTGACACTCTGACTCGTACACTCAGATATACACTCTGACCACTATTCCACGTTTGGCGCAGTTTGGCCAGATTTGGCCCTTGCGCCACAAAAACCACCAAACCAAACCAGACCTGACAGGCACAAGAAATTCTCTAAAAGTATAAATGAATCTATCCCCTATTAGGCACGGTGCACACATCCGGTTTTTCAACGAGCGGCGCCGCTGCCGCAACGCAAGTGCGGTCTGAGATCCAATAGATCCAATGGGAGTAGTGCACACATGCCTCCGATGCCGCTGCGGCGACGCACGTCCAACTTGCATGCAATTTGTTCCGCAGTTCCCCGCGGCGCCGCAGCCAACCTCACACACGTCTCTGGTCTGAAGTACCTTGTTGTCATAAACAAATGGAATATAAATAATAATTAATAAATGGTTGTATCCAGTATTGTTTCCTATATTGTTTCAAAATATACTTTTTTTTTACACCAAGTAAGCGAAAACCACACATTTTCTTCGATAGAATATTTATCGCAAATGGCGCGAAATGAGTTCGTGCGTCATTTCACGGTTATGTATGCATAGTTAGGCTTCGGTACCGCTGTGGCAACGCAAGTACGGTCTGAGATACATAAGATCGAATAGAGTAGTGCACACATGCCTCCTGCACCTCTGCGGCGCCGAAGCCCGCCTTACACGCGTCTTTGGTCTGAAGTACCTTGTTTTCATAAATAAATGGAATATAAATAATAATTAATAAATGGTTGCATCCAGTAATGTCTATTTTGTTCTAATATATACTTTTTTTTTTACACCAAGTAAGCGTAATAAACACATTTCATCGATAGAATATTTATCGCAAATTTCGCGAAATGAGTACGTGAGTCATTTCACGGTTATATTTGCATAGTTGGGCTTAGGTGTCGCAGGGCGCCGCACGTTGAAAAGTCGGATGTGTGCACCGGGCATTAAGGCACTTTCTTTTCATTACCATCAACAAATACCATAATTTTGTATCTTAAGGCATCGCAATCTCGGAATACGAGCACCCATGCTCGCATTTGCACTCCAAGCCTTGGCAACAAATTAGATGACGTCACAAGTTTAAGCCTTCTGGTGGGGTTACCTTGATGAGCTATCTCGAATTAGCGATACAATTAGCAGATCTTGATGGACGAGATATCTCATCACAAGAAGCAAACTGACCAGATCTTGATATATCGCCATCAAAAAGTCGGTAGTATCTTGTTGACGATGTATCTTGTCCATTAGCAAAATTGGAGAAATTTTGATGGACGAGACAACTCGTCAAAACCAATTGAAGGGTTAAAATGACTGGCGACGACGACTATGAAAAGACGTTGTATCCCTCAGAACCTTGGGCGTTCAAAAAAACTTTTCCATTACGATCGCTATTTAAAACTATTAAAAATAATGTTACCCACTAGTGTGATCAAAACTAGTGTAATTTATCGACAACAAGTGTTATTGTTAATTTACGATAACAGTTGTAATTTTTTTTTATAATGGCGGGCATATTTGACCTAAGTCATTGGCCACTACAAGGCCGGAAGTGATGGCCACTTGTGAAGGAGCACCCAGTGGGAGGACCATCATTGCCCCTAACAATTTTATACTTCGTAATTTTGAACCATGTTCAGATGACGAAGCAACACCTGAGCTGGCAACAAACATCCATGCCCGATATGGCACCCCACTCTCCAAACTTCCACACCAACCCAACGTGAGGTCTTTCGGCCTCGACAGATTTAAGGTGCACCAGCCGCCTCTACACCATACGTTTACAAAATATCCATGCCCGGACCCGGATTCGAACCAAGAACCTTCGGATCTAGAGGGTAACACCTTAACCACTATACCGGTTGGTCGGCACAGTTGTAATTAACAAGTAATATTTTGTTGTTTTGTTTCCGTAAACTTCTAACATTAATTTACCATTTAATTTAAATGGTTAAAAACTTCTAGAAATTCACATTAACGGTTGTTTTTTAACTGTTTGAACTGACCATTAGAAATAATTTATGTAACTTTCTATTTTTGGCGTACAAAATACGTCTTACCTTTCGAGAAACCGGGACACCACATTTAATTTTTGGTGTAGCAAAAAAACTGAAGTGCGAAAAATTTAGTAACGAGAAAAATATCAATGATACAGAAATAAACGACATCGCGTTTGAAAAAGCACTGAACAATTTTTTTATAAATGCTCATTGATCTTACGGTAGCTTCATCGGTTGATGCAATCACAGCGCAAAATTGAGTTACGAAAATGTACACTGCCGCTCGTATTAATTTAGTCCAGCCTCAGTCTCCTATGAACAAGCACACCGTTTGTGGTGCCATTTGTTTTGTCTCTCTGCGCTATATAAATACTAAAACAAATTAAACTTGAATATTTTCTGCTTGTTTAGATATTAGACTTCAAAATGTGGAAATTTCACAAAAATTTCAAAATGTCCAAATCTATGTATAATAAACAAGACAAATTATAGAAACTTCAACAGGAAGAACGATTGAGATAACTTAAATCCAAGAAAAGATCCGCACATCCGATGCTGAGCGTCAACGGGCTCTGCGGGAGCGCCTCAAAATTGAGGCATCGCGCCCCAACGCTTAAATAATTCAGTCTTTCTTTGGTCTCTTTTGTGCGAGCACGTTTGAGGTGTCACTTGTTTGGTGTCGTTGAACTTTATAAATAATTATAGAAATAAAACCTAAATATTTAATACTTGTTTAGATATTAGACTTAAAAAGTGGAAATTTCGCAAAATTTTTTTAAGTGCCCAAATATATGTACTCCAGAAAAAAATATAGAAACGTCAACAAGAAGAAAGATCGAATTATGGGGAATCCAAGAAGATGCAAACATCCGATACCGAGTGTAAACGGGCTCGGAGGGTGGACTCTTGGAAGTATAGATATCGTACTTCCAAGGTGAACAAATGCATGATACGAGAGCGCCAAATACCACCACCACTCAATTCGACGCAAATAACATATATGATGACTAGAGAACTTTTTTGTTGCAGTAAAAATGGGAAAAGTTGCATTTATCATTCCCTAAAGTTGCATTTATGGAAATAAAGTTGCATTTATGGAAATAAAGTTGCATTTATTTTTGATACACTAAATTCTAAAATACATTATTCGTAAAGAATGAAAAAATTCAAAATATATTGACAATTTTAGTCGTGCACAACAGTGTTATAATACATACTAAAATACAGAAGAACTTGAATGGCCGATCCTTGGCCAGTAATTTCTATAACATTGAAAAACTGCACCAGCCGCAGTCATATAAAGTGTGGTATCGGATAGCACAAGCGCAAAATACTTTCGCTCAACATTCAGAGATTTTAAAACGTCATCTACCAGGCGAACAACATATTGATGATCGACACTCACCTCGCAAACTCTGCAGTAGATTGCGCAAGTTTCCTCTGGATTATCAAGAACCTATGTGTTAAAAGTACTTCTTGACATTTATTTCACTTTCGTCTGTTAGGACGAATACCTTCTTTCCGTGAACCTCTTGTTGATCAGCCATACTTCTGCATTCGCAAGATCAGACACACGTGATCAAAGGGTTGGTTCAGAGGGTAAAAAATGAAATAGTAATTTCATATTAATTTATTTCAAGCTAAATTTTAAAAAGTTGCAGGTGGTTGCATTTATGCAAAAAGTTGCATTTATGCAAAAAGTTGCATTTATGTTGCGGTTATAACTCGCTTACAATACACCCATGAAGGAGGAATTTCGGTTTTTGTATTTTACATGCAGTAGCCGACCAACCGGTCTAGTGGTCAACGTGTTGGCCTCTGGATCGGAAGGTTCCTGGGTCGGGTCAGGGCATGGATGTAAATTGTGCTGTCCTTTGTTAGGGACAATGATGGTCCACCCACTGGGTGCCCCTTCACAAGTGACCATCACTTCTGGCCTTGTATAAGGCTACAATGACTTCGGTCAATTCTGTACTGTATTTTATTTCTGTATTGTATTATGTATTGTATTTGTCTTTGCAATCTGTACCCAGCCTTGTCATTGGGAAAAAAAAACTTTACATGCAGCGTATAACGTGTGAAAAAAAGTTGCATTTGTTGCAAAAAGTTGCCTTAATGATGACATAAACGCATAAAGTAATCGAATGATGGAGTTCAACCCACAGAGGTTGGTAATGAGCCACAACCTTCAACATCGAGTGCACATATTGTGATATATGTGCGGAGCGATGAACATTTGATGTGTGAAATTAAAACAGTCTAGTACTCATTTCTTTCATTCACCATATGGCCTCACTGACGTATTCTACACCTTAAGCCTAGAGATCGTGTCCCGACACAGTCCCGTCCATTTTTTAAATATAATTTTAGATATTTTCTAATTTTTATATTCAACTCACAATTTGAGTTGCTTCACTTATATTTCAAATTTAATAGAAAACTGAATACTTTCGATAGCCATTTAGTTGCTAATTGCTATTTTAGAATAACACTGTAATTTAAACTGCTATAGAAATAACGGCCATCACTATTACCCATTATACTCATTCAGTGAAGATATGACTGCATTTTAATTACAGAATAACATCCCCATCCATTTTTTAAATATAATTTTTAATTTTTATATTCCACTCAATTTGAGTTGCTTCACTTCTATTTCAAAGTAATAGGAAACGGAATATTTTCGATAGCCATTTAGTTGCTAATTGCTATTTTAGAATAACACTGTAATTTAAACTGCTATCGAAATAACGGCTCATCACTATTACCCATTATACTCATTCAGTGAAGATAAGACTGCATTTTAATTGCAGAATAACATCCCCATCCATTTTTTAAATATAATTTTTAATTTTTATATTCCACTCAATTTGAGTTGCTTTACTTCTATTTCAAAGTAATAGGAAACGGAATATTTTCGATAGCCATTTAGTTGCTAATTGCTATTTTAGAATAACACTGTAATTTAAACTGCTATCGAAATAACGGCTCATCACTATTACCCATTATACTCATTCAGTGAAGATAAGACTGCATTTTAATTGCAGAATAACATCCCTGTCAAACAAATTAATCTTTTAAATAGTCCATAGGAGATTATACCTCGGTTTCCTCAACTCGTCAATAGCGGTCTAATGTCTCGCATTGGAATCCTATCCTTCCAAGTGGGCAAACAGCACGATAAAATCCTGATTCACCTTTGCCATTTCATCCCGAACTTCCTCCTTTACGATGCACCATTTGCTCCACAATTTCGAGGCAAAATCGATCCCCTCCTTAAATCAGACGGGTCCTGTCATCGGACATTTCAGTCCTCCAGGAACGATATTGGGCCAACCCCAATTGCTCTCTCAATCCTTCCATCTCTGCACACCTGCCAAAGATATTCTCTGAAATTTACATTAAACTCCCGTTGAGATAAAAGATACGACTGGCATAGTTTGCGACTGGCCGGATGGGATCATTCCGCTGGACAGTAGACTGGCGCGGATCGGTAAATAACGGTCGGAGCTTAGCAAATTACGAATTCCGCAAAGACTCTTAAAGCAGCTTTGGGGTTCAATTGGTAAGGAGATTTCGTTGTGTCCGGGAAGCGCGTTGAACGTCGTGTATGGTTACGCGATTTCCTCATGAATATTACCCGGGATATAATGTTGCGATTTTATCAGGCGCACAAATTGTGCGTCGTTGGTCTATCTTAGGACAGATTAAATGACGTTTTTATATAGGAAGGTGAAGAACAAAATAGTTTTGTAAGTGGATTATGAAGTTGTATATGCCAATTCATTGAAGCAAAGCTGCAGATTTGAATTTGTGAACTAGGAATGAATTATCTCTTTGAAGATGGTTGAGAATTACTTTTTGAAACTCCACTATCGATTTTCTGAGTCATGTTTATAATTTCTTAGGCTTCCCTTTAAGATATATCATACCTTGCTCCCTCCTTTTAAGATATATCAAACCTTGTTCTCTCCTTTTAAAATATCATAGTATGTCTTTTTCAGAAAACAATTCGTGATGGCATAGTATTAATGCCGTCGTTATGAAATATTACACCACCAGAAATCTTCCTGAACATCAGACTGCCAAAGCAGCTTTGAGGTTCAATTGGTAAGGAGATTTCGATGCGTCCGGGAAGCGCTTTGGACGTCGTGTATGGTTACGCGATTTCCCTATGAATATTACCCGGGATATAATGTTGCGATTTTATCAGGTGCACAAATTGTGCGTCATGGGCCTATCCTAGGACAGATTAAATGAAGTTTTTATATAGGAAGGTGAAGAACAAAATAGTTTTGTAAGTGGATTATGTATAGTTGTATATGCCAATTCATTGAAGCAAAGCAGTAGACTTGAATTTGTGAACTAGGAACGAATTATCTGTTTTGGAGATGGTTGAGAATTAAGTTCTGAAACATCATTATCGATTTTCTGAGTCATGTTTATAATTATTTAGGCTTCCCTTTAAGATATATCAAACATCGTTCTCTCCTTTTAAGATAGCATAGTATGTCTTTTTCAGAAATCAATTCGTGATGAAATATTACACCACCAGAAATCTTCCTGAACATCAGACTGCCAAAGCAGCTTTGGAGTTCAATTGGTGAAGAGATTTCGTTGTCTGGGAACGCTTTGGACGTCGTGCATAAATACGCGCATCCCCATTAATATCTCCCGACGTATACTGTTGCGATTTTATGGGGTGCACAAATTGTGGGTTTATCTTAATCTTCACGATATCCTAGAAGGTCATAACTGTACGACAGATTAAATGATATGTGCGGTTTTTTGGAAGCTGCAGAACGGAATAATTTCCATACTAGCTCGGCTTCGGCTGAGAGTTTTTGTTACTTCAGACAAACTAAGTCGCACCTTTGTCTTCTCAGCAATTTCGTTGCAACGAATAGCTTTTTGAGCTTTGACGTTTCACCATGTTTGTGGTTTTTTTCACATGCTAATTACTCGGCTCGTGACAACTTTTGAAGTTTAAGCATTGGTTGGCCACTTCTTGTGTAATGCATATTTTACTTGTTTGGATCTAAGCGAATGAAGCAGCGAGTTAAAAATAGTCGCTGTCTACAATTTTCTAGAAATTCCAGACATAGTAAACTGCGAAAATGCCATAACGCCCGAGTTCGAGAGTTGCTCCCCTGTCGATCTATGCTGACTCTCTCTTTGAAAGAGAACGAGTAGATGCAAAAGACGTTGAATTAGGTCTTGAAAATTCAATTTTGTTGTCAACCATTAAAATGTGCCAATCTCAACCACCTTTCCCTAAAAGTCCTTTGTGTTTGCAACATTTCGTTTGAAAAGTAGAGAAACTGGACTTTGTGTTTCATTAAAAAAAAAACTAATTCAAAAAGGTATTTGATTCAATATCATAAAAAAAAAACATTTTTAAGTTTTGGTATGGAATTTTTTAATTAACGTCCACCTCTCTCTCTCTTAGAGTAACACACCGGGCTAAATTTTTGAAGATTGCGAAAATACACTCAGGAACATTGAAAATAGCGCACCAAGAAGGGAATATCGGATTGAAATGATATTTAATACACATAATGATACAGATGAGATATTCACTTGATCCCAAAATCAAGACAAATAAACAAATGCAGTGTGTGAGTTAGATAAATACAGTGCAACTTCAATATCGCGTCGGACCGCCTCTTGCTGCAATACATGTCACAACATGGTCCGGCATTGAGTTGATTAGACGTCTGATGTTGTCATGAGGCAGATGGGCCCACAAATCTTGAAGAGCCACCTCCAAATCATGTACAGAGTGACACGGCGGCATCAGGCGTTTCAGCTGATCCCACACATGCTCTATAGGGGATAAGTCCGGGGAGCGGGCCGGCCATGGAAGAGTCTGAACATGACGCAAGAAGTCTTGAGCAACTCGAGCTGTATGCGGACGAGCATTATCTTGCTGGAAAATTGCCCCTGGATGACCATTTAGGAAAGGTCCCACGTGGGGTCGAAGAATATCATCAACATAACGCTGGCCCGTTAAGGTTCTAAGTACCACAATTAGAGTGTACCGGCTAACATAGGCTAAGGCCCCCCAGACCATTACGCCTGCTGTGCGGGCAGTTTTTCGCGCGACAGCCTGGGTGAAATTGTACCATTCACTAGGGCGCCTTCACACCCGTACCCGGTTATCATCTGTCCCCAACACGAACCGGGATTCATCACTAAACACCACGTTTTGCCAATCTGTGGCCGCTCTGTCTTGGCACCACTGTAGACGAAGTCGCCGATGTTTCGGTGTTAAAGGCAGTACACGAAAAAGGGCGCTTGGATTGCAGATTCGCCTCCGCAAGGCGTCTGGAAATGGTTTGTGGAACAACTGACACCTCTACATCCGATTGTATCGTGAAACGAGTCACTGTGTAATCCACGTGCGCTTCCCGCACGATCCTTCGATCCTCTCGCCTCGTCGTCTTCCTGGTCGCTCCAGACCCGGTACGCCGCACGTGGGTACCATCTCGTGTCCACTGCTCCCAACATGTTCTGACGGCACACTCCGAACGATCGACTTGGCGAGCAACACGGCGCGTCGACCAGCCTGCGGTTTTCTTGCCGATGATGAGGCCCCTCTCAAACTAGCTGAGTTGTGAGATATGTCTTCTCACACGTTGTGGAGTATCGATATATTCTCTCTCTCCCACGTCTTAGTCCAACGGAAATAGCGGCGACAGTCAGTCGCCCTCCGGTCGCTCTACTTGACAGTTAGAAACAATGGACAGACTTTTGGTCCCCAGGATGATGGACGAGCTGGACGTAAGATCCCAGACAGCGAGAGGCCGAACCGAGACTTTCCGTCGGGGTTCAAAGGCCAATAAGGTCAGCGGGCACCTGTGACCCCCCCTGACACTAGACCAATTGCAGGACGTGAATTACGTCAAGAGCGACGACAGTGCCAGAAACCCACCCCCTCCAAAAGAGGTATAAAAGGGCGCGCACGGTTTTTTCGAGGAGCTCCGAGCGTTTTTAATTGCCACAGGACTGTCGAGCCGAACTTACCCGGGCATCCGGCCCCAGATTATCCTCGAGAGAAACGCAGTAGCCGCGGCAGGTAGCCCGCTAAACTGTTCCACGGTCGCACGAGCTTGCGACCTTCTGATCTCACCCGAGAACGCTCCGAGAGGCCACCCGGCCGGAGGACTATCGCTCGAGTCCCGTTACCAGAGGAGACCCGATTCTCCGCCTTGGCACCCCGCCAGACTTGATCTCATCCGAGATAACCGTGAAAGGCCGTAGCCTGGAACTCACCACATTACTCGGGTCACTGCTACTGATTCTCCAAGGGAACCATTCCCAGACCTCCGATTCCAAGAGAACTCTGTAAATTTTAAGTACTCCCCCCCCCCTAATCTAGAAATAAAACTACTTATTTCTCAGCCTGTAGCATTAGTCTGAGTCGTTACAACGTCTCTACCTGGCATTCTTCGCTTACTAAAGTCCTCCTAGAGTCGGAATGTGATCGTAACGTTCATGAATCTTTCACTCAGCGCCGGTCCCACTTCCTGATTGCAGCGCCACTGCAGGTTGTGTGGTCATGCGCGTTGGCACCAAACTTGGATCAATTACATATCAGATCTCACTGTACTTATTTGAAAAGTTTCGCGATTGTACCTTTCTCTTCTTGGTGCGCTATTTTGAATGTTCCTGAGTGCACTTGTACAACACATTCATATGATACAAATGTTTTCGCATTCAACTTTCGTCTCAGCGTTCATATTTAAATAGGGTCAGCGGAAGTCACTTTGTGGCAGAAAAATGGAACTCAAGCTGCAAGAAGCTCAGCGGTATTTGGTAGTGTCGCGGATTAGCAAACGTAGGGTTGAGAATTTGAAACTTGGTCCTGCCAAAGACAATCGTGTACAAAGGACTAGTGCACATTAAATCTGTCCTGGACTCGGATGTCCTCACATAGAAGTGGTGTGGAGAGTGGGGTGCCAGCTCAGATGTTGCTACCTCATCTGACAGTGGTTCAAAATTACGAAGTCTTGTTTTTGATTTTTCAATTCAGAACTGATCCCGGACTGCCGCCGAGAGCCCATTGTGTTGCTCCAGTGCGACATTAACTAAATTCCTGTTTACAAAGCGCTCTCTATATCTAAGAATTTTCACATCCGGACAGACATTTTTCAAATTTTACCGCCCATGCAGTTACTCACATTCAGAGAGAAACAGAGAATATTTTGATGTCATATATACTTGAGCCAAAACAGTATATTTCAATAATTAGGGTGTAAGAACTAGAAATCAAATGCTGATTTTGGTAGGTGTAGGTTAGGTAATTTTAATTAACGTCATACTAGAGAAACACGGACTGTTGACGACAATCCGGGATCAATACCTTAAGGGAAAGATCCCAGGTAATGGTAATGGTAATTTTAGTTAGCGTCGTACTAGAGCAACACAACGGGCTATTGACGACGGTCCGGGATCAGTCCCTTAGGTGAAAGATCCCCGGACAACAACACGTAATTTTGAACCACGGTCAGATGATGTAGCAACACCTGAGCTGGCACCCCACTCTACAAGCTTCTACACCAACCCAACGTGAGGACTTTCGGCCATGACAAATTTAAGGTACATCAGCCGCCTCTACACCATACGCTTACCTTTTGAACCACGGTCAGGTAACTAAATCACGTATGAGATGTCACCCCACTCACCCAAACTTCCATATTTGAGGCCACGACAGATTTGACGTGCACCAGTTCCCTTTGTACACAAAGGTCTTTGGTTGGATTCGAACTCATAACCCTCCGGTTACTAATCGGTTTTTTTTCCAACCGGGTTTCCGCGGCTCTTCCGATTTTGGAGATTGGCGAGAACCACTGTTATAAAAAGATCATTATTGTTTGGCCAATACCAAGACCATCTTTTTGCTATCTTTTATGCTTAGTTGATAATTAATTGCAACCATAAATTAATGTCATAAACAATAATTGGTTTTCCAAAATTAGTATATGATAGCAATCGGTAGATTTTATCATAATTATTAAAATAATTTAACTTTTATTCGTTTTAAGAATTTTAATTCTGTTTTGAACTGAGAGCTTAACACACATCACATGGCCTCATTTATCCCAATTCTAAAAGGTTATCTTATCTTTTAGATTGCTTACAAGGATTGATTACTCTCTACAGGGGTATAATTAATCCCAATAGCAATCAATCACTCCTCCTAAACTCGGAAAAATATTTCCCGATATCAACTTTTGTTGGGGATATCTCTTTACATTCCTCGGCAAGACCTTCATTCCCCAGTTTTTCGGTTATATTATTAACCCTACTAGTGGATTCGACGAGATATCTCGTCCAGCAAGATATGATCCAATCTGCTAAAGACGAGATAACTCGTCATCGAGATATTACCGATTCTTTTTAATCAAGAGTCGGTATCTTTTCAGTGTTCTTCTAATCGACAAGATAAGTTGTCTATCAAGATCTAGTCAGTTTTGCTAATGGGGAGACATCACGTCAAGTCGGTATGGTTAAAGCAGAAATTTTACGCATTATAACCATAAGAATGATAGGTAGCTAGTTAATTAACATCGCACTGGAGCAGCACAATTAGCTAATGACGGTTTGGAACAAATCCCGAAGGATGAATAAAATAGAAAAATACTAACAATCAAAACGAGGAAGATCATTGACATCCCGCCCAAAGTCATCAATCTGCAAAATTGACGTTTCTACGAAAACACGTTCAAACTGTTGATACTTCGGGTAATGGAAAGGATAATGATCATTTTAGTTAACGTCGTACTAGAGCAACACAACAGACTATTGACGAAGGTCCGGGATCAGTGCCTTAAGGAAAAGATCCGAGGACAACACCTCGTAATTTTGAACCACGGTCAGATGACGAAGCAACACCTGAGCTGGCACCCCACTCTCCAAACTACCACGCCAACCCAACGTGAGGACTTTTGGCCACGACAGATTTAAGGTGCACCAGCCGCCTCTATACCATACGTTTACAAACATCCATGCCCGGACTCAGATTCGAACCAGGAACCTACCGATCTAGAGGCTAACACCTTAACCACTATACCGGTTGGTCGGCGTTTATACTTCGGGAAAATTCTAGTTACGATTCAAACTTTGTTTTCTCATAACGATCGGGCCGACCCACCAGTCTGGTGGTTGAGGTGTTAACCTCTAGATCGTAAGACTCCTGGTTAGAGTCCGGGTCAGTTCATATTTGTAAGCGTATGGTGTAGAGGCGGCTGGTAAAAATCTGTTTAAATCTGTCGTCGCCGAAAGTCCTCACGTTGGGTTGGTGTGGAAATTTGGAGAGTGGGGTGCCAGCTCAGGTGTTGCCTCGCAATCTGACCGTGATTCAAAATGATGTGGTATTGTCCTCGGATCCTTCTCCGTAGGGGTATAGTGGTTAAGGTGTTAGCCTCTAGATCGGAAGGTTCCTGGTTCGAATCCGGGTTCGGGCATGGATGTTTGTAAACGTATGGTGTAGAGGCGGCTGGTGCACCTTAAATCTGTCGTGGCCGAAAGTCCTCACGTTGGTTGGCGTGGAAGTTTGGAGAGTGGGGTGCCAGCTCAGGTGTTGCTTCGTCATCTGACCATGGTTCAAAATTACGAGGTGTTGTCCTCGAATCTTTCCCTTAAGGGACTGATTCCGGACCGTCGTCAATAGCCCGTTGTGTTGCTCTAGTACGAGGTTAACTAAAATTACCATTACCAAAATGCAATGAGGTGAAATTGGTATTTGGTAATTATTAGTTAACGTCGTACTAGAGCAACACCACGGGCTATTGACGACGGTCCGGGTAATTGGTAATTTATTTTTAGTTAACGTACTAGAGCAACACAACAGACTATTGACGACGGTCCGGGATCAGTGCCTTAAGGGAAAGATCCGAGGATAACACCTCGTAATTTTGAACCACGGTCAGATGACGAAGCAACACCTGAGCTGGCACCCCACTCTCCAAACTTCCACACCAACCCAATGTGAGAATTTGGGGCTACGACAGATTTCAGGGGCTTCAGCCGCCTCTACGACAGACGCTTTCATACTTCCGGACCCGGATTCGAACCAGCAACCTTCCGATCTAGAGGCTAACACCTTAACCACTATACCGGTTGGTCGGCGCAATGAGGTGAAAATCGCCGAAATGCAGATTGGTGTCTTTGGCGTAGTACTAACGATGTGAATAGTGATGAGGAATGCGCTGCGATAATAATTTGAGCAAATGAAATGCGATGTATACTTACAAAAACACGACTGTATTGAATAGAGAGAGAGATATGCGAGGTACTACACAGACTACGTCTTTTCTGCGAAGGATGATAGGTTACGAGAACAATTGTTCTTGTATTCTAGTTGTTACTTATACTAGTAAATGAACATCAATGGATGACAATGCACGAATTCTGATACGATTAAGAATTAGGGATGCGACGTCAATGTTTTTAAAACATCAATGTTTTTTCAAAAACATCGATGTGTTGGAGTCGAAGTTTTTGTAACATCGATGTTTATACTTGTCGATGTTTTACGTTGTTGATGTTTCATTTTTAAATAAAAAAAGTACCGTTATAAAAATAACCAAGTAGCATAATTTTTATAATCAGCAAATTGAACATACTTTTAGACCAAAGTGGCCAAGGGTGAAGGGTCTGAAAAGTAGGGATGCGACATCGATGTCGATGTTTTGAAAACATTGATGTTTTAAAAAAAACATAGATGTATTTGAACCGATGTCGCATCACTAGTTGCTAAACCAGTTTTAATAAACGGGGGAAAAAGTTTGAATATACTGAATTTTAAAAACATCGATGGTTTGGATGCGATGTATTATCAACATCGATGTTTCAATTTTGAACATCGATGTTTTGCTATCGATGTCGCATCAGTAGTTGCTAAACCAGTTTAAGAAATGGGGAAAACAAGTTTAAATACACTGAATTTTAAAAACATCGATAGTTTGGGGACTATGCATTATCAACTTCGATTTTTTAATTTTGAACATTAAAGTTTCAAAATATCGTTGTTTTGCTGTCGATTTAGCATCACTAGTTGCTAAACCAGTTTTAAGAAATGTGGGGGGGGGAGGGAGTTTAAATACACTGAATTTTAAAAACATCGATGTTTTTGGGACGATGTATTATCAACATCGATGTTTTAATTTTGAACATCGATGTTTTGCTGTCGATGTCGAATCCCTATTAAGAATATGAAATATCGGATGCGATTACAGTAAAGAACGTGAATTAAATACAAATATTTTACAATTCGGAATGGAACGGAACGGACGTATTAATTACGGAGTACTTAGCAGGAAACTACATCAGAATTAATAACTCCACATCAGAATTAATAGAAAGTTTACTGATTGTAAATGAGCTATGAGAGAAGAAAGTTAAAGGAAGTGACCATACACTTTGTAAAAGGTAAATAATTGAGATAGAAGATTGAATTTAGTAATTGATACAATTAAGAGTCCCAATTCGGAATGAGGAGTCAACAAATGGAGAACTGATATTTATGTACACAAATTTAATCTACGAGGTCTGTTCAATAAGAATGATCATAAATTAATAAAAAATAATTTACTGTTCTAATCCTCCAAATTTTTATGGTCTTTCTCAAAATACTCTCCATTACATGCAATGCACTTATCCCACCTCTTTTCCATTCTTCAAACACATGCTGCAAGCCATTTTTTGACAGTTCTTCAAAATCGCCTTCGCAACTTTTACCACTTCCTGTGATGATGAAAACCGCTTTTCCCGGAGGTGTTTATTCAAATTCGGGAAAAGAAAGAATCGCATGGTGCTACATCAGGATTACATGGAGAATTGGAAACACACATGACATTGTTTTTTGCAAGATCTGACGAATTTTTAAGGCGAAAACAAAATTTCAATGCAGTGTATTGCACTTCGCGTGTCACATCCATTTTTGACGTAGGTGAAAGTAAAACTAGGCGTTCTTGGCCGGCTGCCAAGGCCTCAACAATGGCGTCATGACCGTGAAACTTGGATTCCGTGAAACTAGGATCTATTCTCCACTTATCCCGCTACGCATTCAATATGAATTTTATCTTTCTTGATTTTTTCAATCATCTTTAAAAAAATTATAATCATTCTTTATTGAACAACACTCATATAATGCAAAAAAAAAGAAGTCACATTTCATATTATGGTTTCCTCGATTCAAACTATTGTTCGTATATAGTTCTCTTTATTTCAATTCTCTTTGGAAATAAGCAATTCTTCGCAGCATCTTTGTTTCTACTTATCGTTTAAAAACCAAGTTTCGCTTTTGTTCCCAATTCGAAGTCGCAAACAGCAACCCGAGATCCTATCTTTATATCAAACTAGCCACTGCGTGGCTAGACCGGCGTTGCCCGTGCCCGTGATGTAAAATATTAAGCTGGTGTAAAATTGTCCGCAGATTTCGAATCCGTTGAAATTATTTATTTAAATTTATTATTCAGTTAAAAATTATTTATTTAAAGAAAATTATATTTTTAGGTATCAATCTAAACTGAAATTTTCCGCTGATTTCAAATTCGTTGAAATTTTTACTCTCTTTAACGGTCAGGGATATAGAAAACAGAACTGACTTCAGTTAAAAAATTTATCGTCTGGCTGGAAATTTATTCGTCCACGCAAAATCAAAATAATAATTTTCTACGCGTTCTGCGGATGAAAAAAACTTAGCATGTTTCCAAAAATTGACTGCAAGGTCACACGGGTAAAAAAATTTCGCGTTTGAAAAAGCGATGGAGAATAAAACTATTAATTTCATTTAAAAATCATCGAGATTGAATTTTAAAATTCGCCAAAAATTGCAAATAATTCGGACTACCTGCGTGCCAAATCTCATTGCTGTAAGTGCCATAGAATCATTAGGATTTTGCGGTCCCAAACAAACATTCCTTTTATAATATTAGAGATACCATTGAATTACAAACTTCTTCGGCGGCGGAGGACGTACTACCTGCCCGGCACGCAGAGATTCCATCGAATTTGTTCCGACACAAGTCATGACCGAAGCAAACATCTCCCCTGGCTCTTCAGAGCAATGACAGCCTCTTCCAAATTATAGCCTATCGTTAAAGGCGGAAATTATTCGACTCTCAGAAGCAGATAATTAGCGATAAGACTCCTCTGAGGATCTACCGCTGATTAGTGGCCACCATTCCGCCTGACAGTCCGAGCAACTGGCCATTACCCCGGTAATGCGAGGAAAAGGGAGCTCCATTGAACTTCAATCACTCGATATTTTGCCCTTTCCGACTGTTCAAAGCAGCATCGAGAAATAAGGGGGAGAATGTAACTGAGTGAGGTATTCATCTGTACCTCGGTCAAAGAGCAATGGTTCTTAACCTCAAGATTGCCTACGCACTTGTAAGTCAAACATGACGCCCCGTAGATCTTCCCTGCTGGTTGTTGAATTTGGAACACTATGAAAGAATCATCAGAAATAAATGCAATTTATTCAACATATTACTTAGGTCCGGTGCACACATCCGGTTTTTCAACGTGCGGCGCCGCTGCGGCACCGAATTCCAATTATACACACATAACCGTGAAATGACGCAAGTACTCATTTCGGGCCATTTTCGATAGATATTCTATCGAAGAAAACGTGTTTATTTCGCTTACTTGGTGTAAAAAAAAAGTATATTTTGAATCAAAATTGACATTACTGGATGCAACCTTTTATTAATTATTATTTATATTCCATTTATTTATGAATACAAGGCAGTTCAGATCGAAGAACCGTGTGCGGCGAGCGGTAAAAATTGCACGCAGGTTGGACGTGCGTCACCGGAGGCATGTGTGCACTACTCCATTGGATCTAATGTATCTCAGACCTCACTTGCGTTGCGGCAGCGGCGTCACACGTTGAAAAACCGGATGTCTGCACCGGGCCTTAAACCCCTATAAGGCCCGGTACACACATCCGGTTTTTCAACGTGTGACGCCGCTGCCGCAAAGCAAGTAAGGTCTGAGATACATTAGATCCAATGGAGTAGTGTACACACGCCTTCAGCGCCGCTGGGGTGACGCACGTCCAACTTGCGTAAAATTTGTACCGCAGTTACCCACGGTTGCCGCACATGAGTCTCCGTTGTGAAGTACCTTGTTTTCATAAACAAATGGAATATAAATAATAATTAATAAATGGTTGTGTCCAGTAACGTTTATTTTGTTTCAAAATATACTTTTTTAACACCAAGTAAGCGAAATAAACACATTTTCTTCGATAGAATATTTATCGCAAACGGTACGAATATCACGGTTATGTGTGCACAGTTGGGCTTCGGTGCCGCACGTTTCGAATGTCAGATTATCTCTCTGATGATTGTCTTTCTATTAAAGGTCACCACTATGCTGAACCTTTCTAGTAGTCACGTGACTGTTTTGTGAGAAATGTACGTATTTGGCTTATTTGGAATCATCTCCTCGTTTGGCAACACAACATCGTATGACAGGGTAGGTGTGTGAATAGGCATTTGTATAAAGTGGCGACAAAAGTGGTAAAATCGCCAAATTCCACTACTATCAGACGATTAATCAATGAACCAATCAGATGAGAGTCACGTGACTACTTGTTTTGATCAAATGATCTTGGGCGCATAAAAGGTTACCATTGCTCACTCTTTTATACTTCTTCTATGGTCGATCCTAGACAGTCGCCAATTGTGCGTTGTGTTCCTCCAGAGCGACCGTTAATTCAAATACCAACCTACCATTCTTAGGTCTCGTAACCCTAGGCAGTCGGGAAAGCTAATATACGCTAGATGTTATGCATCCACTTTCATGAATATGCACATGGGCTCCGCAAATAACCGTTATCAAAAACACACAAAGAAAAGTACGACCGTTGTTCTTTTGACATAATTTAATCGATTTCCAAGACAGCCTTTTCCATCAAAAGACTGCATGTTCACATGCACACACCAGGCAAACACGGAGGGTAATAAAAACCCCGAAATATGTTCTTGTTCTGGGAGGCACTTCCCCACCCCATCCAATGCAAATGGAACGAAAAGAACGAGAATTCCGACGTTCCCCCAACCGTTCGTGGAAGAAAGGAGTCCCCGAGAAAGGAAATGAGAGACGAATTAAGTCTGCTGTCTAAGACGCCCCATTCTGTAGTGACGCTTGATTGCCTTTTTCGACTATTAAAGAATATAAGGGACGCGAAACTACGTGGAGAAAAAAAGACCGAGTTTGAAAAAAAATCTACGACTTGGGGAGATACGGGGAAAAGGAAAGACTGCTCTTTCCCAATTTCCAATTGCGCTCATGCTAACTGCAGTTATGCTTCAGTGGACTCAAAAGTGAGGCACCCCCATGAACGTAAAAAGATATTTTACGAGCGATTCGTGACTTTGGGCCACGCTGCAAAATGCGATCGCTTAATTTTTTTACCCCCCCCCTACATGGAGAAAGTCACAGTTAACGCATATGGTGTGGAATGAGTTAATTTTATTCTCGGCCATGAATTGAATTGAAATTCGGAAGCACTTAAAACACTGCCGCGTCCTTTTTGTGGGGGAGGGGAGGGAGAACTGCTTGCGAAGTCGAGTTTTATTCTTTAAATTCGGTTAAAGTTTGCAGACGATAGTCGTTAGGCTAAATTCGACAACTGGAGCTTTTGTAAATGCAATAAAAGTATTTTATTCGTGGATTTCCTTTCAAGTACAAGTTGGTTATTTTGCTTTAGTTATTTCTTTTCGATGTATTTAAAATTCTTGATATTTTCTATCTTTTTTTTTTTTGTTCTGACTAATTTTAGTTCTAAATTCGCTTTATTCTTTAAATTCGATTAAAGTTCGCAGACGATAGCTACTAAGTTTAATTCAGCTGGAGCTTTTATAAATGTCTGTAATGAACAAAGTACTTTATATTTATACTTTCTTTAGTATCTTCTGTAGAACTATCGGAGCAACGGTAGCCTGGTTAGAAAAGTAGCGGATTAACAACCAGAGGGTTGCGAGTTCGAAACTCGATCCAACCAAAGACCGTGGGGTTGGTGCACGTTAAATTATATATATATATATATATTCTCTCTCTCTCTCTTTTATTATAATGCTTTGACTGAACTGGCAGTTGTGAGGTTAGTAGCATAACATAATAGGATCAGCAAAACAAAATAGAATCTCTGAGAAAAGAGTATTACTCTCTTTTTAAAATCCGTACTAAAAGTCGATATTTAGTTCATCTTTTGTTAGGTTTTCTCAAACTCTTTTCTATAATAGTTATATATAGTTTTATTACGCTAAGATTGTTCAAATTCCTTTCTTCTCTTCTCTCTTGGGTAATTCTGTTACTGAATTGAAAGTTTCAGACTTTATGTTTGTTGTATCTGATAAAACAAATGGAAGAAATTGTAAATCGAATAAAAACCTGTATCGTTGCTCATCACTAATACAGAAGTCAAATTTAAATCTATTTGCTTTTAACTTTTATTTGTTACAGCTACTCGTAATTTCTCTGTTTATCTGTTTACAAAAGGTATTTTTGAAATTATTTTGCATTCCATATGTTAACATTTTTGTATTAATATAACTTTGAATCTTATCGGGGGGGCGGGGGGGGGGGGCGGTAGCTCAGTTGGAAGAGCAACGGATTAGCAGATTGAGGGTATCGAGTTTAAAACTCAGTCTAGCCAACGACCATCGTGCACACGGGGGGTGATTCACCTTAAACCTGCCTTGGCCTCAAATGTCCTCACTTTGATATGGTGGGGAGTTTGGGGAATGGGGTGCCAACTCAGGTGATGTTTACATCGTTTGACCGTGGTTCAAAATTACGAGGCGTTGTCCTTGGATCTTTCCCTTTAATTAATGACGTTAATTAACTACCTACCTTTAATCTAAGCCACCTTGTAATGAAAGTGACGGAGCACATGAGCGAAGTCACTGTCGTAAGATCTCAGAAGGGTAATTGGCCTTACGAATAGACTTGGGCCGATTGGCCATCAAAGCACAGACTAGTGTTTTTGACCATGCTGGATAATCACTTAAACGAATCAATAATTTGTTCCACATTAAGATTCATGCGTTTTCCCACAACCACGAGACATATATTGAAATCGAGCAACACTAAGGTCCTGTGCACAAATCCAGTTTTTCAACGTGCGGCGCCGCAGCGGCACTGAAGCCCAACTATGCACACATAACCGTGAAATGACGCAAGTACTCATTTCGCGCCATTTGCGATAAATATTCTATCGAAGAAAACGTGTTTATTTCGCTTAGTTGGTGCAAAAAAAAGTATATTTTGAAACAAAATAGACGTTTCTGGATACAACCATTTGCTTAATTATTTTTTATCTTCCATTTATTAATAAAAACAAGGTACTTCAGACCGGAGAAGCGTGTGCGGCGCAGTGAGGAACTGCGGTGCAAATTGCACGCAAGTTGAACGTGCGTCGCCGCAGCGGCGCCTGAGGCATGTGTGCACTATTCGATTGGATCTAATGTATCTCAGACCGTACTTGCGTTGTGGCAGCGGCGCCGCACGTTGAAAAACCGGATGTGTGCACCGGGCCTTAGATCGCTGTCGTATGATCTCTGAAGAGTAATGGGCTAAACGAATAGATTTGGGTCGATTGGCCATCAAAGCACAGACTAGTGTTTTTAATCATGCTGGATAATCACTTTAAGAAATCATTAATTCGTCCCACATTAAGATTCTTGCTTTTTCCCACAACCACGTGACATATATTGAAACCGACCGGCAGGATGAAATAGCACGAGTCTGCGGCTAGAACTCCGTCTATGTCATTAGTTGGTCGATGTTTTGCCGTTTTGGAAGTAGTATCTTGATCGCTACTTAAATCTCTTCATAGTTCTCTAATCGAGATACACAGTTACGCTTTGACTAGACCAAGTTTTATAGCACATTTTCAAAGTTGTTCGATGTAAGGGTATTCCTGCAACTCATTCAAAGTAAAAATTGTAAAATTCGCAATTATATCTCTGATTTTAAGTCATTCCCCGTATTATGCATGACAGGCTTTTTCAATGTAAACAAAAACACCTGACGGAACGCAAAGGTTTAACATCCGCTACCTAAATGCTCAACCAAGATACGTATCGAGATCTTTATCACTTATTTCATCATTAATTCGTCCCACATTAAGATTCTTGCTTTTTCCCACAACCACGTGACATATATTGAAACCGACCGGCAGGATGAAATAGCACGAGTCTGCGGCTAGAACTCCGTCTATGTCATTAGTTGGTCGATGTTTTGCCGTTTTGGAAGTAGTATCTTGATCGCTACTTAAATCTCTTCATAGTTCTCTAATCGAGATACACAGTTACGCTTTGACTAGACCAAGTTTTATAGCACATTTTCAAAGTTGTTCGATGTAAGGGTATTCCTGCAACTCATTCAAAGTAAAAATTGTAAAATTCGCAATTATATCTCTGATTTTAAGTCATTCCCCGTATTATGCATGACAGGCTTTTTCAATGTAAACAAAAACACCTGACGGAACGCAAAGGTTTAACATCCGCTACCTAAATGCTCAACCAAGATACGTATCGAGATCTTTATCACTTATTTCATCATTAATTCGTCCCACATTAAGATTCTTGCTTTTTCCCACAACCACGTGACATATATTGAAACCGACCGGCAGGATGAAATAGCACGAGTCTGCGGCTAGAACTCCGTCTATGTCATTAGTTGGTCGATGTTTTGCCGTTTTGGAAGTAGTATCTTGATCGCTACTTAAATCTCTTCATAGTTCTCTAATCGAGATACACAGTTACGCTTTGACTAGACCAAGTTTTATAGCACATTTTCAAAGTTGTTCGATGTAAGGGTATTCCTGCAACTCATTCAAAGTAAAAATTGTAAAATTCGCAATTATATCTCTGATTTTAAGTCATTCCCCGTATTATGCATGACAGGCTTTTTCAATGTAAACAAAAACACCTGACGGAACGCAAAGGTTTAACATCCGCTACCTAAATGCTCAACCAAGATACGTATCGAGATTAGGGATGCGACATCGACAGCAAAACATCGATGTTCAAAATTAAAACATCGATGTTGATAATACATCGCCCCCAAACCATCGATGTTTTTAAATTCCAGTGTGTTTAAACTTTTTTCTCTATTTCTTAAAACTGGTTTAGCAACTTGTGATGCGACATCGGCAAAACATCGATGTTCAAAATTAAAACATCGATGTTGATAATACATCGCCCCCAAACCATCAATGTTTTTAAAATTCAGTGTGTTTAAACTTTTTTCCCCATTTATCAAAACTGGTTTAGCAACTAGTGATGCGACATCATTTGAAATACATCGGTGTTTTTTATAAAACATCATTGTTTTGAAAACATCGACATCGATGTTGCATCCCTACTGTTCAGACCCTTTATCCTCGGCCACTTGGGTCTAAAGGTATGTTCAATTTGCTGATTATGAAAATTATGCTACTTGGTTAATTTTTAAATTTTTATAACGATACTCTTTTTATTTAAAAATAAAACATCAACAGCGTAAAAACATAGACAAGTATAAACATTGATGTTACAAAAACATCGACCCTAATGCATCGATGTTTTTTTAAAAACATCGATGTTTTGAAAACATCGACATCGATGCCGCATCCTTAATCGAGATTATCTTAAAGATTGTTTATCACAATTTCAGAAACGTTTGGTGTTTAATCTAATTGGCATTGACTAATCAACTATCATTTCTATCAATTCGGAAATCATTCTATGGAACTTTTATTGACGACGCGCCTGCTACGTGGGAAAACAAGCCTAGTAACGTCACGTAGGGAATGCGTCATAAAACACGTTCCGATGCTGACACCACTTTCATTGCGCTTGACAGAAAATGCCATTCATAAACATTATACGATAGACCAGTGATATTAAAGTTGGTTTTCCGGTTGCTCCAGAGAGAGAGTTGAGTTCAAAACTCAGTCTAACCAAACACCAACGTGTACGCGGAGGTTGGTACACAATAAATATGTAGTGACCTCAAATGTCTCCATGTTTGGAGACCCCAAGTTCCTCTCTAAGTATGGAGAGTGGAGTGTAGATAGTCAGTAGGGATTGAACCAGGACCGTCGCCAATAGCCCATTGTGTTGCTCCAGTGAGACGTTAATTAATCATCAAACAATTAACCCTCTTGTTAGTTGGCACTGATGGATGATACCCTCCACGAGGCATCTATGGCGTTAGCGAAACCGACCAGATCTTGACGGACGAGATGGCCCGTCATTAGAAAAACCTACCAACCATCTTGATCTCTTCAGCATCAAAACTTGACAAAATCTTAAAAACGAGATATCTCGTCTTTATCAAAATGGTTCAAAGTCTTGTTGGACGAGAGAGTTAAAAGCCATAGAAATTAGGAATCGAATCTGCCATTCGATTCATTATTCTAATCTATGGAGCTTCAGTGTCATAACTTCGAATAAATACCCACGCATAATTGCCCACAGTGCCATTTCAAATACAGTTAAATACAATAGTTGTTTACTGACAAATGGGATCTGCCTTAAGATAGCTCCACACTGTCGCATTTTTCAAGCGGCTGTGCAACGGCAATTTCCATTATTTCTCGAATTATAGGGAAGGCTGTCCAGTTCCTGATGAGTTCAGGCCTAACATCCCGCATAGCGGAAACGATTTGTTTGACGCGTCAAAGTCCACCTGATTATTGCCTGTCACAACAAAATTATTGGGCAACAGGAGAGAGGGAGATGAGAGGAAAGGTGTGAATGTGGGGACCGTTCACATATTCAGGTTTCTTGACTAATCTCGTAAAGACAGGACGTAGAGTCCATGCTTTCTAAACTAGAAATTTAACTCCTGCAGATGATGATGACCAACGCTGGCGCCCCCAGCGGGGGAGCCGGACCCTAATATAGCGGCGGATCTAGACCTCGTTTCCATAAGAACCAAACTAGGTTTCCACAACAGCTATCTCAGGCTATTTTATTTTTTCAAAACCCAATTTGCATTTTTGATTAAAAGCTAAATATTCTTTAAATAATTTTTATCATAAATGCTTCAAAATAGCACTTTTTTAATGTCCTTTGAACTTAAAAAAAAAAACCTTTATTTATGAAATCTTACCAATGTATGAACTCTTTTCTTTCATTTTTTTTATGTGAATGCTTCTTTAAAAATATATTCCAAAACATGTTTGATTTGGAAAATTGTTGATCTCTGTTGATAGTCTGAAATATTATTTGAACGAAAAAGTAGATAATAATTTTTTTTTTAACTTCATCAGGTAAATTATTCATTTTTGAACAAATTATGCAATTTGAAAAGGGAATATAAAAGAATTACTGTTTATGAAGAATTCTCGTCGAAGCTCATTTAGTAGTAAGTCAATCACACACACGACCAAGTGATAGTGGACTATATGAATTTAATTGTTGAATCATGAATTCAATCACCAATACACAATTATTCCCTTTGAAGAAAATAACACAGAAGGGTATAGAACCCCAAGGCAAAATCGCTCACGCTGCTGTCTCCCCACACACTCAGAATACGAATACAAAAAGAAAGAAGTTGGCGCCTAAAAAACTAAGATATTATCTTACCTTGTTCTGAATGTAAAAAAAGAACATAGTTCAGCTACTGTTACTCGCTTATACATATTTCTGTGTGATGCATCTAGAACAATTTTAGCATAAGAAACGAACAATAAAATACACAACAGAATATAAAGGAATGAAATACTTTGGTAAAATAAGCAACTTAACAAGAATCTTCATTTGCCTTCCAAAGAGTAAAATTCATTGTTTAGCATTCATAAACAAGCTAACTCAACGTAATTCACCATTTAGAGTAGCAAATGAATGGATAATATTACTTATTTTATTCATTATTGGAGTTAAATCACACAATTTTTCACCATTTAGTGTAGCAAATAAACAGTAAAATACACAACAGGATACGACAATTTTTGTATCTCGAAAATCTTCACAGGGAAAATGTTAGTTTCAGGATATGTTGATTTGTTAATCAAGTTATTTTTGTATAAGAAATATCATTATTAAAATCAAACTTTTACATTTAATTTTCTTTTCTGTATTAATTTCACAGTGAGTATCACACAAAAGCATTCCAATTTTGCAAAAATATCTTTATAAATGTTGACATAAAACCGGTTATAATTCAAAAAAGGTAAATTTTAATTACACAAACACATAATGTAAATTTTAAAAAAATCAACAAATACACAAAATGCATAATGAATAGAGCACAATTGTACAGAATTCTTAATATCACATGTTTCTTAAAATTAAGAACGATTAATTTTGATTAAATAAAAAGTGCACAAACTAACACTGAAAGATTTTTAAAAATTAGTTATCTTGGACGAATAGTCTTAAAATTAAATAGAACGATTTCAATTTTTCTTCCTTCAATTGGTTTTTAAAATAAGTGTTATTAATTTTACTTGATTGTAAAACGATTTTAAAAATGGCTCATAATTCACAATAGTAGTTTCCAAGTTATATTTTATGAAAAACAAAAGCAATTTACCTTTCAACGGTTTTTACAGGCGGTAAACTTGAACAACGGCTTTTCTATTGATGATGGTATAGCATTTTAATTAACATCGCACTCACTATGCGCATTGGAGCGCATTGGAAATAAATTTAGCACTACACTGGGACCGTTAGAGGGGAAGGGAGGTGAATTAATTCAAGACGAGGAGGGAATGGCAAACGTGTTAAATGACTTTTTTCTGGGGGTTTTCAATGGTAACTATAGTTTAAAAAAGGACCCCAAGGATGGAGCCTTTGCAGGGGGTATAATTAAAGAATGCAAATTCAACAGGGAAGAAATAGTACATCAGTTGAAAAGAATTAAGCCATCTAAAGCACCAGGGCCAGACGATATTTATCCGAGAGTACTAGTGGAATGCGCGGAAGAACTGGGGGAAGTAATTCACACGATATTTAATTCAACATATAGCACAGGTTGGGTGCCAATGGATTGGAAGTTGGCCAACATAACTCCAATTTTCAAAAAGGGAATACAAAGTGATCCGGGCAACTATAGACCAGTAAGTCTAACATCAGTAATTTGCAAAATATTTGAATCTCTGTTAAAAAAGCATATAATGTTATACTTGGAGGAGGGGGGACTGTTATCAGAGAATCAGTATGGGTTTAGGAAGGGCAGATCCTGCTCTACAAACCTTTTGAAGTTCTACGAAAAAATTACTGAGGAGCTGGATAATAAGAGCAGTGTGGATATCATGTACATAGATTTTCAAAAGGCTTTTGATAAAGTACCTCATGAGGCATTACTGTTTAAATTGGAAAGGCTGGGGATTCAGGGAAAAACATTAATATGGATAAAGAATTGGTTATTGGGTAGAAAGCAGAGAGTGCAGGTAAAAGGAAATTATTCACAGTGGACAGAAGTTATAAGTGGGGTGCCTCAGGGATCAGTTTTGGGACCAATTTTATTTATAATTTTCATAGATGATATAGGTCAGGGGATCAAGAATAGAATCAGTATATTTGCAGATGACTTAAAAATATGGGGGACAGTGGATACCAAGTTACAGATAGAAAATTTACAAGGGGATTTTGATAAGATATCCGAATGGGCGGTAAAATGGGGTATGTCATTTAATGTAGGGAAATGTCAAGTTCTGCATATGGGTTACAGGAATAGTGGAGCCGAGTACTGTCTGCAGGGAGTAAAGGTAAAGGAGGGAGAAACAGTCAAGGATCTTGGGGTGATAATTCACAGGGATTTTAAAATGGGTCACCAATGTTCAGCTGCGGGTAAAAAGGCTAATAGGTTATTGGGGTATATTAAAAAGACTGTAACTTCAAGGGATAAGAATATAATCTTGCCATTATATAAGGGTTTAGTAAGACCACATCTAGAATATGCTGTACAATTCTGGGCTCCATATATGAGAAAGGACATAGAATCAATTGAAAGGGTTCAGCACAGAGCTACAAAAATAATAAAGGGGCTAGCAAATTTCGACTATAATGAACGTTTAAGTAAGCTAAACATGTATACACTGGAAAGAAGAAGAAGGAGGGGGGATTTGATTCAGCTTTTCAAGTTTGTAAAACAAGGGGACACAGAGGGCTTTAATTTCAATAGGGATAACAGAACAAGGGGCCATGGGTATAAATTGAATAAGACACATTTTAATCGGGATTTAAGGAAAAACTACTACTTTAATAGGGTAATAGACAGTTGGAACGCGTTGCCAGAAAATATAGTTAATTCAAAGGGAGTGTACGAATTTAAGACACAATTGGATAGTCAGTGGGAATTGGAGAATTCATAAACAAAGGACCAGCCTTGTTGGGCTTGAGCCTGTAGCTGGTCGTCAATATTTGTATTTGTATTTGTATATGTGACAGTTGGGGATCAACCTTTTCAGTTGATGGATAGTACAGTATTTCAATAATTATTAAAATGATGCAAAGAATATTCATCTGTATGACGCTTCAAGAAGTCTGCCGATTAGAAAATAAAAATGGCTACCACTCTGGCTCTGATTGAAACATTTCAAACTCCGCCCACAATTAGGGACTGGCTTCCCCACTGGAGCGCTATACGTCATGGCTTCAGTGAACCCTCTGTATACTACTTCTCTATGGTGTTGATGAACCAGAATGGCAGTGATATGAAAACTCATTTCATTATTTCTTGGAGTCGGTAGTTGAATCAACGTCGCATTAGAGCATCACACCGGGTTACTGGTGACGGTACGAGATCAATACCTTTTTATACCGAGGTAACCTTTTTATGTATACAGAATCATGTGACATATCGCATTGGAGCAACACAACGGGCTATTGGTGACGGCCCGAGATCAATCCCGAAGAGAAAGATCAGAGCATAGAGTAAGTATAAAATAGAGTGAGTAGGTAATTGATAATTATTAGTTAATGTCGTACTAGGGCAACACAACGGGTTATTGATGACGGTCCGGGATCATCAATAATTCCTTCATCAATCCCTTAAGGGTAATGGTAATGGTAATTTTGTTAACGTCATACTAGAGCAACACAACGAGCTATTGACGACAGTCCGGGTAATGGTAATTTTAGTTAACGTCGTACTAGAGCAACACAACGGGCTATTGACGACGGTCCGGGATCAGTCCCTTAAAGGAAAGGTTCGAGGACAACACCTCGTAATTTTGAACCACGGTCAGATGACGAAGCAACACCTGAGCTGGCACCCCACTCTCCAAACTTCCACACCAACCCAACGTCAGGACTTTCGGCCACGACAGATTTAATGTGTACCAGCCGCCTCTACACCATACGCTTACAAACATCCATGCCCGGACCCGGATTCGAACCAGGAACCTTCCGATCTAGAGGCTAACACCTTAACCACTATACCGGTTGGTCGGCGACGTCAGTCCGGGATCAATCCCTTAAGGGAAAGATCCAAGGACAACCCCTCGTAATTTTGAACCACGGTCAGATGACGAAGCAACACCTGAGCTGGCACGCCACTCTCCAAACTTCCACACCAACCCAAAGTCAGGACTTTCGGCCACGACAGATTTAATGTGTACCAGCCGCCTCTACACCCTACGATTACAAACATCCATGCCCGGACCCGGGTACGAACCAGGAACCTTCCGATCTAGAGGCTGACACTTTAACCAGAATGCCGGTTGGTTGGCTTTTGTATCCAGAATCATGTGACATACCGCATTGGAGCAACACGACGGGCTATTGGTGACTGTCCGAGATCCATCCTGAAAAGAAAGATCAGAGCATAGAGTAAGTATAAAGACGAGTTAGCACTGGTATATAACCTTTTTATTTACCAAAGAATCATGTGACCAAAACTAGTAGTAACTTGACACTTAGACTACTTTTTTTCGCAGGCCGTGTGAAAACGTTATTCATCATATGATTGATCCACGGAAAGGGAGAAGACGTCCTTTTTATTGATTCATCATATGACTGGTCCACGCGCCAAGTAGATTTTGGTGATTTCATCATTTTGTCACTACTGTATAGAAATGCCCATTCACACCATCTATCGTATCATAAGATATTATACCACCATGCGAATAGATAGGAAGCCAAATCGGCCTACCAGGCCAATTTTTGACAGAGGGGTCACATGTTTGCCACATTTTTAAACCTCCCCTCAATAGTCATGCTCAGTTAACTACATTTCACGCCTACGAGGACATTTCTAACCTCGTTTTTCATTCGAAGTCTCATATTTGATTACCTTCACAGTTTATCACATTAAAATAAACATGTAGAGATACATTATCGTTGAATTAATGCTAATTAACTAATACTAATTAACTAATTAACTTGTAACTAAAATGGTTGAGTGTGTAATCACACTGCGATAGCAGCCTAAGGGCCAGTTTACGATTCTGCGTATGTCCAACTGCGTCGGTTGCGTCGAACCAATGATAGAGGAGAACCACGTGATTGACAGATGGGCGGGATCACGCAGCCTCTCTGCAGAGCAACGCAAGGTCCAAATTCTATACTTCATCAGATTCAACTCTCGACGCACATACGCAAGCAAACGCGACTACTTTGACGAATCAAAATCCAGCATCTAATGTTTTGATTCAATCGAGTAATAAACTAAACATCGCCATTACCGAACTTGTTAGCGAGTTGCTGAATGCTGACTGTGGAAGTTTAAAAAACATTATAAAACACTGGGCATGTGTTATGTACGAATTTGACTTCGAAAGAGACGGACAGCTGTTGCAAAGGCCTTGGGAATTCCTTGTAAGTACATGTATTTACACTAATCTTTAATTTGCATTGCAATATGTCTATATTTTGTTTACCTAGTTTCATCCGAAATAATAAAACCTCTTAGTTTATGCTAGTGAAAAATTGTTTTCGAAGTTGATTTGTTGTGTAGCTTTTATTTCAACGTTTATGAGCGATTTTTAAGTTTATTGGCAAATTAAAGTGAGCGATAGAAAAGCGCTGTAGAAATAGCTGTTTATTTTTTATAACTGAAACTATTGTGGTCGTAAACATTTGTGAATGTAGGAAACTTTTGTTGTTTAATTATTCCATTCCACCTCCTCTTTTGACCAATAATTGTTACTTTCCCAACCTCACAAAACACAACACTTGAACTTCTACTAAAGTGCTTAGTTAAGAGGAAATGTACAAAAAACTTCATCTGTTTTTTTATGTGCAAATGTTCTTTCCCTGAGATTGAGGTGCCTTCGTTTCTCGGAGGCTTTACCCACAGTTAGCTACCTGCCAGTTGTAGGCAGCATAGGTTCTATTTCTCCCTCAGTGTATTTCCCTCTTTGGTTTCAGTAAAACCTTTGTGTATGTACATTACTTGACATGTATTCACAGCGCATTTAACGGTGCAGCCAAATATGGCCCTTGCACCGTTGAAACCTAACCAAACCCTGATATTTGTTTTCAGTTTTCCTAGTGATAGTGTTTGATGACCAAAATCCTTCAGTTCGCTACTTTAAACAGAATTATCTTCATTAATTTTTCTACTGATAGTTTTTTGGTTTTAGTTCAAGTCTTATGACAACCCCTATACATAGGCTTTCAACAAAGACTGAAAATTTCTTGGTTTAGTCAGATTAAATTATACTTTCTTTTGCCACATTTTTTTTTTTTTTTTGTCTTTTTTCTGCATTCAAAGGTTTTGTTGAACGGACCGGCACAGCCAACGAAAGCATTATTTCGATTCACAGCCCGAATAGCCACTGCACTGGAAGAACGAGACTGCAACAAATACCAACAAATTTCCACTTTTGAAAGCTTTACCGCACAATTATGACTAAAAACCAGTTAACCGAAAAGTACCTTCCAAGTAAAATGGGAGGGATTTCTTTGTCGAAAGCAATAAAATCAAAGGAAATTATGCCGCTGCAAACTACCAAATGTAATGGGCTCACTTGAAATCCACTACCCTTGCAAGTCAAAGAAAGTACATGTATTCACATGATAGGTTAGGTTTTGGTTCTCGAACCCGCTTTTCACAAAATAAACTTCCTGATGCTTAACACAAGGAAGAACACCTCATTTGGACTGTAGCTTATTTGTTTCTTACTCTGAGAGCTGAAACCACTCGATGGCTTCTCAAGAACACACCAACAGTTGAAACCTTTCCAACAGATGACGCTTCTGGTGCAAACAGCACATATTTGGAGAAACCTTAAAAATTTTGAATTTTAATTCCTGTGTCAACTAATTGGTTGAAATTTTTTTTTGCAGAATAATATCCAACTTCATTTAAGTGATGAAAGTACATCCAGGGACAGATGTTCAATGGAAATGCTGTAGCAAGACAGAAGATGCTGCAATACTGAGCAGTTCTCTTACAAAAGGTCACTCATTATTTTCTTAAAATATGGTTTGTTTAAATAATTCTGGTAATATTTAAAATTTGTTGTGTCTAAAAAAAACACAAAATTTAGTACCGTTTTCTACTGTAAATGCATAAAGTGTGAGATTCTTGTATGGAAACGCTGGCAATATTCTACTTTGTCACAAGATCAGTCACTTTCTGAGAAGTTGGCAATGTTCAAAGAACATGAAAAGTTATGCCTATAAAAGAGTGGTGCCAAAAACTGTTCCGGAGATAAGGGACACGAAAAATACGTTTATAAAGTAATAACACTATGTAAAATAATCTTTTATAACTTAACATTTTTATAATATTTATGTTTGTAATTCAAAACTAGTGTCATTTTATTCATGCTGAGTTGCAATGCATTTGATGTATATCTGTTTATGAGAAAACATTTCTATGTATGTTTACAAGGTTAATTACTATACTCTGCTTCCCCCCCCCCCTCAATACATTTAATATTTTACCTTAGGTGACAACTATATATTGTGAGTAGTCAGTATCATAATTTTTCATCTACTCCGGCAATGTGTCTAGATTTACATGTAACTCCTTAAAAGCTCTGCTTTCAGCGAGTGATTGTGTGAAATTTTGAAACATCCTTGAATACCCATCAAATCAAGACACAGTAACCACAATTGATTCTTCTGTAAAATTTCTATCTCAAATTTGAAAAACAATGTACTTTCCATGTTAAAAGTGATATAAAACTAAATGTTGATAATTCAGTTTTTAAAGTGTTGCTATGTAAGTTTTTATAATCTTATTACACCAGGATAATAATCTATTGGGTAAAACTGTTTTAAGTTAGTGTTGTAAGTTATATAAAACGTATAGTGTAGAGGTGGCTGATGTACCTTAAAGCTGTCGTGGCTGAAAGTCCTCACGTTTGGTTGGTGTAGAAGTTCGGAGAGTGGGGTGCCAGCTCTGATGTTGCCTCGTCATCTGACCATGGTTCAAAATTACAAGGCGATACACCGAATGGCTTAGGCTGAGATAGTGGTTATTAGTTGAATATAAAACATACTCCACTCCCAGTTTAATAAAATTTCTTTTTGAGTTATTCAGAAAGTCGAAAGTTAACTTACAGTGTGATTTCATGTTTAATACCATATATCAAAAAATTAGTATCCATAAGATGAATTTCATGACCAGTGGTTATATAGTTTGCATTTTGTTTATTTCATTTTATATTTCAGACATTATTCTCTAAAGAAGAGAAAGAAGCTAACTTCTGAAAGATATCAGTTGCTCTGTCAATGGCAAAAGAATACACTTGAGCTACATGATAGTTTTGTAAACTCCATGGGCATAATTCGACTGTATACAATTGCGCCCTTGCTTATATTGATAGATTTATAATTAAATAAATTTAATGCTAAGAATTTCTTGTGTGTACATTTTATTATTCATAATCTTTAGTACTAGTTTCATTTTAAAATTTACAAGTTTTGTATTTAATATAATTTTGAGTCGCAAATGCAGAAAAAGAATAAAATAATTTTTTTTCAATACTTAAATTAAATAAAGTGAAATTATATTTGCTTACTAATTATTTCTTAATGTTTCAGGTAAATATTTAAAATAACACATTACATGCATCATATTACATTTATTATAAATTAATTATTCTCATCTGTGTTTACTTCACTTGTATTTTGCCACCTATCCATTTTATAAATTGAAATTATTTGCTCAGTGAACGGCATTCAATCCAAGTATAATATTAAACATAAGTAACTTAAATTTTCTTTGAATATCTTAATAGGAAGTTTATATGAAATAGTAAATTGCATTGTTCTTGTGCTTATTATCTTATATATTTAAACTATCTATATATATAAAACACTAACGTACGTGGACCCGAAATCGACGTTATTTGTGTATCGTCGAATGGCAACAATCAACATATATAAAATAACCCAGATATTTTGAATTATTGCTGTTTTCAAATAGCCGAGGTCAATTTCTATTAAAAAGAAGGAATTAAATTGTAATATTTATGTTTGAACTTACTTTTTATTTCTTCCTTTGATGTAAACGTAATTTTGCTACCCGGTATCGGGCCACGCGTCAGAATTAATGTTTACTTTTTTAATTTGATTTAGAATTCCGTGTTTGGGTATTTGAGTTGACTGCGAGATGTTGCCGACATATTTGAGGATTCCCAAGTATTATAAATGTGTTATTTTTGTTAATAAATCATTATTGTCTTTGTCAATATCGTTGAAAAGTCTTTTGTAGCATTATTCTATTTCACAATATATTCAGGAAGTCGAAATTCAACACGTTTGAATAGATACGTACGTGTTTTTTTTTTCAGAATTTAGCATTTTTTCAAGGATTGTAATTTTATTTTTGTTTGCATTATGTGTTCCGGTATATTACATGTTGCAGAAATATTATTTAGGAGTTAGATTTTAATGATATGTCTATTTCCTGCAAAATATCTAGACGCGGGTAATTTTGTAGCGGTATATGTACATTTCGGCCAACTTTGCTTAAATATTTGATTGAATATGCAATGATTTAAAGAATTGTTTCACAAAAATGAATAAAATATACAAATCAAAACATGTTTAATTACGGTGTGTAAAAAAGTTTAAAAAGCACTATTACACACTGCCGAGCGCTAGCTGGCGCAGCCCGACTAGTACTAAGTATTTAACAATGCTTATAAGATTGAATATGCAAGACACAAATCATAAAAGAGAGGACATGGTAAACTAAATCTAAATGCTTAAAAGAACATGGTTACCACATACATGTGTAGTATGCATAAATTAATTTCTTGAAATATGAGAAACACAGTAATTTTCCTATTGTAGTGAGTTGACACAAGAAACATATTCAAACCCTCAGTACAAAATAACATTTCTATTGAAACTAAATTAACTACAGAATATATCATTGGAAAATGTTTCGCTGACTAAAAATTCAATACTTCCCAACATTCAAGGTGTGTTTTGTTCAAGTTTAAAAAAATCTTGGGCAGAAATGGAATGCTGACAATTTGAATTTATAGCACCAACCCAATGATAAAATATACATACTCCAATTCATTAAAGCTTACTTTATTCTGTTTACTGTGGAAAAAAATTTGTAGATTTTACAAAAGATGATACAAATTTTCAGGAAAATGAGGTTTGTATGGACAACTAAATTTTTGTTCGGTGGTTGGCTGGATTAAATATAATGAGCAGGGTGTAAAAAAATCAGATTTTTTAAATTTCTGTAGGCTGCTTCTTTCTTCCTGCTGACATGTTAATGGCTGTGTGTGTGAAAATGTATATTTCTACTCTTTAATCTATTGCACACCACAAAAATAAGCTGACAAATACCTAAAAAAACACTAGTAGGAAGTAATTTAGCCTCTTTCTCTTTAGTAAACTACCCTTTAGTTTATAATTTTGAATCAAACTGTGTTGCATACATACTTTTGAGTGTTAAAAAATGAGTGCTGTTAATCAGGAATGTTTATACGTTACTCTTCCTGGCATTTAGATTTATGATGGCATGTGTGTTTACATTACTGTTTCCAGTATATAGTATATTCTAATATGTTACAACTGGCTGTTGCAATCTTTTATAATATGCATTAATTGACCCAGTTCTCTCTGAGCTTAGTGTAGCCATTAATGCTGAAATCACCATGAGTACAGAAACATTAAAGCGTTTTACAACTTCTATGGTGTATTTACTTAGTTATAAAAAATTTGTGATTTGTTGTGATTCAAATCAGTGAATTAAAAAAATCATTTGATTAAAATCATGACACCCTGATAATGAGTAAATCGAAGATATGTTTATCTACATTTCAATAACTAGAAACCCTCATCAGATATCAAATTTCGTGTTTTCCTTCAATCTCACATAAAAGGCTTCAAAAGTAAAAAGATTTTAAAACAAATTATTCATGTAACTTCATTTCATTTTGGTTTTTAATGCTCTGATTAAATTTAACACTTATATATAGTCTCAGTTTAAAGTAGATAGTTGTTTTGGAAAGAAAATAGTTTAATGTTGATTTATCTGAGTATTCACAATCGGTACAATATTTTTTAGAAATCGAGATTTACTTGTTTATTCTAATTTTGGTTTTGTTCGGAGTTAAAAGTTTCCAAAGTGATGTTAATTTCGCAATGTTCTCAAGTACCTACAAAAATGTCTCCCGTGGAAAAAGAAAAAAAAACCAACGGTTCTCAAAATTGGTTAAAGTAAACATAAGACGGTAGAAAAAAAAACGCTCGTAAAAAAATACTGAAATGGATCAAGAAAGCGCGCGAAAAGTAAACACGCCATCTAGTGTGCATAATCGAAAGCTGGATTTCTCGTTCCGACGCAAGCCCATACGCAAAACTGTAAACGACTATCCTCCGCGTATGCGTTAAGGCGGAGCATACGCAGTTGCACATACGCAGAATCGTAAACCAGCCTTAAGAGTTGGAAGCAGAACTGGTTTGATTCCTCGTTGAGTGTATTTCTGTCTTCTGTACCAGTATAACTTTCCTTGTGTGTATGTACATTACATGGCATTGTATGTCTTTTGTTTGCCATTAATGTTATCAGAAAACTGTTTTAATTATCAACATATTTTACGGAAGAAAGCCTCTTAGTTCAACAAAACAAAAGCGAACAGCAAGTTCATTTACCAACAAATATTGTTGATGAATGGCAGATTTTAAAAAAATTTTAATGTTTAAGCTAGGATCCAGATCAATATATTTAATCATCTCACGAAGAATAGGAGAGTGATTAAAGATATTTTATTTTCAGTATATGCAGAATGTGTGTACATGAACTTTCCATTAATATAAAAAAATACTTTCATTTATCGACGTATTTAATGGAAGAAAGCATATTTGTTCAACAAAACATAAACGACAAACAACATACCCAACTACCAATAATATTGTTAACTGTTATAGACTTGAAGAAACTTTATATTTCTTAAGTTAGGATTAAGATTAACATATTAAATCAACCCACGAAGCTTAATGAGTGATTTAGGATATTTTGTTAATTTCACAACATAAAAAAAATGTGTCAATTTGTTTTCCTTTAATGCTATCAGAAAATAGTTTTATTTAAAGAAGAAAGTACTATAGTTCAACAAAACACAAGTTAGAAACATCGAGCCCACTTACCATTAAATAGTGTTGAAAAATGTTATAAACTTGGAAAAACTTTGATTGTGAAGTTAGCATTCAGATCACAACATATATCAAATCATCTCATGGAATATACAAACTATTAAAGATATTTTGTTGTTTTCATTTCATGCAGGATGTGTCTAAGTGCTTTCCGTTAATATCAGAAAACTTTTTTGTTTCTTAGCGTATTTTACGGAAGAAAGCTTTTAGTTTGACAAACAAGCCCATTTACCAACAAATATGATCACATACTCAATTATCTCCTCGAGTATTAGGAGAGATTAAAGTTATTTTGTTGTTTTCACTTTAATACAGAATGTGTCTACGTGCTTTCCATTAAAATTATCAGAAAATAGATTTATATATCAAAGCATTTTTTTACACGAGAAGAAAGCATCTTAGTTCAACACACACACACACACACACACAAATGCAATTACCAACAAATATTGTTGAAAAATGTTATAGACTTGAAACTTAAATTTTTAAGTTACCATCCAGACCAACATATTCAATCATCTTACCAAGTATATGAGTGATTGCAGATATTTTGTTGTTTTAGCTACATTCAGAGTGTGTTTACGTGCTTTCCATTAATATTATCACGAAATTTTTAAATTTATCAACTTATATTGCGAGAAGAGCCGCGGTAGCTCAGTCAGTAGAGCGTCGGGCTCGTATCGGAAGGGTTGTGGGTTCTGTCCTCAGCAGAGCCTGCAATTCTGATGGTTGCGGGATCGGCGCTTGGACCTGGCTAAAGACCGTAGTGTTCGCTAATGGTGGCTGGGGCACGTTAAATAGGTCGTGGCCACAAAGTCCCCATGTTCCCATACCAAATCAATACCTCTGGGAGTACCTGATCAGGGGGTTATCGGCCTCTGATTGGGATCTAAATTACGATATGTGTGAGTGAATAGATGTGTGAAGGGGACCTTCCTGTAAAACGGATGCGTGCATGAAGAAGTCCAACCCTCCGGGGCAATGGCACCCCCAATTGGGTCATATATGGCCCGCACGACAACAACGACATATTACGAGAAGAAAGCATCGTAGTTCAACGAAACACAAGTGACAAACAACAAGAACGTTTTCCAACGCTATTATTGATAAAAGTAACAGGCTTAAAGCTTTATTTTATATTTTAAAATCCAGATCAACCTATTCAATGTCATTTCACGAAATATAGGAGTGATTGAAGATATTTTTTGTTTTCACTTCATACTGATTAAATTTACGTATCATTTATTTGAATTTATCATGAATTTATCAGAAAATACGTTTGTTCCACGACATATTTTTTTCGGGAAATCAGTATCTTGGTTCAACTAAACACAAGTGACAAATAAGCCCGAGTCAGATATCTTAAACGGACGTTCCATTTCTTTTCCATGCTGCACTCAGATAATCTCCCAGAAAGCCGAAAGCCGTCCTGAGCCGTGATTGCCTCAGATCGTGCCCGGACCAATCTTTATCAGACCGCGATCCGTCATGTTGCCATTCTCGGACACATAAATTACGGGCGAATTGCCAGGGATGTCACCATTTGCAAGAGCGGAATCGCAATGCGAGTCATTGATCAAGATCCCGATCAGAGGGAAGAGTTCGCACACCAGGTCACCAAGGCATCTTCCAAGAGCCATCCCCCTCATAATTCCAGATTTGCCACCCTCCCCATCCTCGCAAGAGTACCCCGGGGACGTTTTATGGGGGTCTTTAACTACTCTCCCGGTGACTGCTGTTGACAAGGTGTTGCAGTTGCACTTGATTATGTGCCTTGTAAGCGGCGAGATTAGAATGCGTTAAAACTGCTGCAAATGGCTCGGGAAGATGGATGTTATGAGAGGACGAGGAAATGCTGGTAATGAGGGTCGATATCTTCCCTTCTCGTGACGACACCGTGCCTTGTTATTGCTCCGGAAGAGGACGGCTTGTGTCAGACCGACTGCTGTTTTCGAACTGCGGGCTGACGTTCGCGTAATGGACGTTAAAAAGTGGCGGAGTTCGAGGGGAATGAAAGTTGTTGACGCAGAATGGCAGGACTTCTAATGTCAAATGGGTTCAGTGGTATTTTAGATCTATACAAAAACGACGATTAGAGAGATTCTTTCAGCTAAATTGAAGCTTGTTGTTGTGCGGACCATATATGGCCCAATTGGGGGTGCCATTACCCCGGAGGGTTGGACTTCTTCATGCACGACACATCCGTTT
This sequence comes from Metellina segmentata, assembly GCA_947359465.1. NCBI lineage: Eukaryota > Metazoa > Arthropoda > Arachnida > Araneae > Tetragnathidae > Metellina > Metellina segmentata. Next base: position 59,908,168 of record OX375877.1, on the reverse strand, counting down.
TACAGGAAGGTCCCTTTCACACATCCATTCTCTCACACATATCGTAATTTAGATCCCAATCAGAAGCCGATAACCCACTGATCAGGTACCCCCAGAGGTATTGATTTGGTATGGAAACATGAGGGACTTTGTGACCTATTTAACGTGCCCCAGCCACCATTAGCGAACACGACAGTCTTTAGCCAGGTCCAAGCGCCGATCTCGCAACCATCAGAATTGCAGGCTCCGCTGAGGACAGAACCCACAACCCTTCCGATGCAAGCCCGACGCTCTACTGACTGAGCTACCGCGGCTCAAATTGAAGCTTAATTACTATATATTAAACAATTTACAGATATACAAAAGATTACATATTAATGCAAGTCAAATCAATCAAATTAAGAACGCTTAGGTTCTTTCGAAATCGAATCAAGAGTCGAACTTCAACTGACAAAAGCTGCAGGTGCGGGAGAGCAGGAAAATGCGCATGACGTCAACGACGCCAGCGCCATCTAAGATTAAAATAATTTCTACAATTTTTCTCGTCGCGGCAATTACCACAGACGTCTCGCTTTAACCCTCAAGTGGTATCGACGAGTCAGGTCGTCTGTCAAGATCTGATCAATTTTGATATTGGCGATATATATCGTCCTCTGGATATTGCCGAGTTTTTTACATGAAGACGAGAGCAAGATCTGGTTAGTTTTTTTTCTTCTAATGACGAAGTATCCTATCCCTTGAGATCTGCTCAGTTTTGTTGACGGAGATACCTTCTCGATTCAACAACCACCGGGAGGGTTAAATTACACTGCGGTTATGTTTACACAAACCAAAACAAATTTTACTGACAACAAACGTAACTGTGTTGTGGATGGACCACTCTCATTAAGGCTAATGAAGCCAATACTAATTAGGGTTAAAAAAGCCGCGACTTCTACATCACCTTTCCTACAAGTAGTTTTCCATATTCAGAATTTGTTACCAGCATTAACTTCGATTTTTCAGAAAGTGGACTCAACCCACTTTGGCTTTATAAGGCTCAAATATAAAGTACTTTTTTATTAACACTAAACTTTTAATATTCAGAAAATGGTTTTTATGTGATTAATGATACTGTCTTTTACACTGTAGATATCTGCAGTTGTACCTTGACAAATATTAGAAAAAAAAAGAATCACGTCAGTTATATATATCCATAGCCGTAATCAAAATTGTAATTTTCAAATCAGTCAATAGTTCTGTATCTTAACGTTTAAAATACGATCGGTTCAGCAGTTGTACCGTGATCGCGCCAAGAAAGAATTTAGACTACAGTTGATACAGCAGGTACTTCGAAAGTTATAAGAATCTCGCCGGGAAACAATTTAGAGATTACGTCAGGGACTGCAGTTGTACCTTGAAAAACATTATCGCGCCAAGAAAGAATCCCGTCAGTTATATCTAGAGCTCGGATTTTGCATACATTGCATACCCTTCTTTTGTTCCCGAATGTTGGTAGAAATCCGTACTGAGTGTTTTTTAGCAATTGGCAACCAAAAAATACCGAATTTATTTTGTATGTTTTTGCATATTTGGGGGGGGGGACCATTATGCATATTTGATTTTTTTTTTTTTTTTTTTGCATGTTTTGTGCATAGTTGGACAATTTTTCTCTATTTTAAAACATTTTTACAAAAAACAAAAAAAATTCAAAGAACTTTGCTCAGAGTGTTTGGAAGGAAGGTTTTCAGAAGCAATAAAATTCAAATCAACTACGACTCACAAACCAAAAGTGGAAAAGGCGTAAAAAGATAAGAATTTTTAACAGCCTTTCATCGAGTCAAAAGTGTGAGTCAGTGTCCCAATCTTCGGAGAAGAACGAGATGTACCAAGATCAAGGCAATGTTGAAATCCAATATTGCTCTTTATAAGTTGGAGAATGAACATTTTAGAGCCCTCTTGAAGAAGAACACAGGTAAAGAAATTCCTCTTGAACACTCATACAGAACTAAATTCAGTGTGATACAAAGAATACAAAATGCGGTATGTGACTTCCCCATCTGGATGTCGATGAAACGATTGACCCCTGCTGGCTATACCTAATTTATGTAAAGAATTGGAAAAAAACAAATCACTCCACGATCGCCAGGACAGTGGGTGAAGCGATTAATAAATAAAATTGTGTATTAATTGAATGAAAGTGTGGCTTGTTTTCACTTTAATCCTCCTCACTACCCTTTCTGTAAGAATGAATTTTTTTTTTTTTTGCAATTTCGCATATTTTGGGATTTTAGTGCATATTTGGGATTTTGTAATGCATACTTCAGGTCACATTTTTGCATATCGATCCGAGCTCTAGTTATATCTATATCTGACGTTGTCAACAGGGCAATTGTCAAGTCAGTCTATAGTTAATTATGCACCGAGGTAATGATTATTACTCATTGTATTTAATTATTACCTTGTGAGATATAAATCTTACGAGCTATTTTAAACTGACGATTCAAATTCGGATTTAGAATGAAAAGCCCGAAAAAAGAACACAAAAAAACATGTTCAACATTAATTCTTTTCTTTCCAAGAATTTTTTTGATTCTTGGATATTTTGAGACTTATATGCATTAACGAAAACAAAGTTGCACGATGCTTTCACAGTCGATAAAGGAAGAGTCACCCAAATAAAAAACGCTTCAGTTTTTTTGTAGCTCAAGGAATCCATCCACGTTTTCAAGCTCCAGTAAAGTCTATTTTTGGCCGAACCCAACTTTTGAATTACGAAGCACCGAAGAACATTCTTCTCCGCTTCATTCGTTGCCACCAAAAGCGAAAAAAAATACTAATTCTCATTTAATTTTCCCCCCTCATTTCTGCATCCAAAAGTGACGCTCGCGGAGTGTGAAATAAAACATCGCAGCGAGCTGGGTGGGGAGGGCTTTTCCTTTGGAGGCAATTTTTCGGCTCTTTTTCGTCCAGAATCGCTCTTTTTTCGGCAGTTTTCCCCATTTTTCTTAAAGCTGATGATTGACACGCTATGAAAGAGCCTCTAATGAGAACCCTGCCTCGCAGAGACACGACCAGGGGAAACTACGACATAAATAAATGGACTCTTTATCACGCGCACTGATACAAGGAGGGCGGATTGCGGAGAGGTACAGGCAAAAAGAGGCACGAAGGCCTCCGAAAGGAAGAAAAAAAAATCTTTAATTTGTGTGTTTTTCTTTCGCGTCTCCGTATTTCATTTTTTATTCTCTGCCTCTTGTCAGGTGAAAAAAAAATCTTTTCTTTTTTCCTAGCTCCTTATTACTTAGTTCCTTTTTCCAACTTCGTTTCAGGAGGGTTTTGCGTTTTTACGTTTCTAATGTGTTTTATGATACGATATTTTTATTATGAGGAGGAATGAAAAGAAGAAAATGCTAAATCTGGATGCGATGAAGTTTTTTTTTCTTTTCCAAGTGCGGCCGGGGGAAGCGAATGAATAATCTCGGTTTAAAAACTATCGGCACATCGTAAAACAAAATATAAAACTAATATATTCGTGTCATAAAAAGTTGTTTTACGATATTAATATTATTAAGTATTCCTTTTTGAGATGTATTTAATTTTGAGTGTTCATTTTTCCCAAGAAAGCAATATACTCTCATCATCTCTGTTCAACTCAAAATATTTTAGTTGGTGGATTTCAAATTTTTCGGACACCCTTTCGTTTCAGATATTGCCAGACTGTCATTACCTTTTCAAAGACTGTTTGATTGTAAGATTATTTTGAGATTGGTTACGATATTAAAAACTAAATAACAATAAAAATAAATAGAATCTTTCAAATCTGTGTACAAGAAGTATAGAAACTAGTAGTTTGAATGTTTGTTTTTGGTGTTTTATGGCTCAAGGGCCCCCATATTTTGTCACGATGCGCCAAACACAATACAACGTCGAGTAAAAATGTCGTGAAAGAGCAAAATAGAGGCATTGGGGAACAGAGTGATTTGATGAAAGCACAGAAATAGATCGCTGGGGTATTCCGGGAACACGATCCTGTTTACTCAAGACAGTAAACCCCATGTGTCAAATAAACCATCAACAGAGTACCATGGGCCTTTAGGAGATCTACCAAAAATTTGGAATAATCGCGTACAAGAGAAAATTGCAAACATGTTTCCACTTTTTGCAGAATTTTTTAATGTTGCTGTTATCAACCACAGTAAGTTCAATATAATAAGCCAACATTTAAGGGCATTAGTTGAAAACTTGAATAACTATTTTCTTGAAATGAATGTAACGATCTCCCGACAGATGATTACGAACACAGATAAGTTATAAGGACAGTTGTTCTTGTGTTCTGGTTACTCTTATCCTAGTAGACGAACATTGATGCATGACAGTGTGTGGGTTCTGATGCGATTAAGAATATGAAATATTGAGTGCTATTCTGAAAAAAAGAATATGAATAAGAATAGAATTGTTGTTCGATTCGGAAGTGGCAGACGTGTTTTGCACCAGACAGTGCGGCATGTATTTTGACCAATCTGTATCCATAAAAATTGGCACACAGGTTGTCCTAAAAGTGCCCCTGGAAGCCCCTATTTTAGAACCTAAAGTTAGTTTTCCTGCAATAACTGGACATGTATAAGGAAACATGTTCTACAGGGTTTATGATTGAGTTAACACAGGGAAATGTCGCTGTCATATTTTATATGTTGAGGTAGAAAACACGTTCTACGGGGTTTGTGTACTTGAATTAACACAGAGAAATGTCGCGGTCATATTTTACCTGTCGCGGTAGGAAACACGTTCTACAGGGTTTGTGTGTTTGAGTTAACACAGGGAAATAGCGTGGTCATATTTTAGATGTCGCGGTCATATTTGAAACCCGAGCAAAGCCGGGTTATTCAGCTAGCAGAGGATAAACCCTAACCACCCCTCGGACCGAATACAGTAGTATTCTACACTCTATCTACAAGACCATGGTTGATGAGCAATACTGTTCGTTTTCGCAGCGACCACTGTGAAAAAGTGAATCTCGAATCCACAAACGAGATCCATTGACGAACCCGCTTGGACCTTCTCTAAATCCGTAATGACTTCAGTTGGTAAGGGGGAGGGGGGGCTGCGTTATCAACTATAAAGTATTCTAGCGCGTTATTTCCAAAAATTCAAAGTTAATGTCAAATAATAAAGTTTCCAGGGGAAATAAAGAGGTTTATTAATTTAGTCAAACATATATTTTTGAAAACTTTAACTACAATGTGATGTTGTGAGGTTCTCCTACCAACACAGGGAGGAATGGTTGACGAAGCTAACGATACATCCTCTAGGGACGTTGGTGGGGGTGTCCTTGAAAGGTCACCCGGGTCAGGAGGAGAAAGGGGGAGAGAAGAAAAGAAGGAGAAAGAATTCGACCAGCGGTGACGGCAGACAACGGACGTATAAGGAGCACTCTTCTGCTGTTTTTTACTACTATGTAATGTACTCCTATATAACCCAGAATGTCCAAGAAATAGATAAAACACATCTATGCAGTCGTGGCCATCTCCACTAGATTAAACGAACCACTCACACTCACCAGAGATAGAGATAGAGATTGAGAAAGGAGGGTGGGTGTGACATACAATTAATGATTTTTTTTTAAAAAGTACTTACAGAGGCACTTCTTAAGAAAGTGACGATCAAAAGCAATCTCTTGTTATAATCCTTCTAAGGCGTCAATAAAAGATGGACCCACCTTGAAAACTCAAGAACACTTTTTTACTATGCAACCAAAAGATGGAACCATCCACTTCAATTAATCATATTTTTTCCAATCTGTTGTAACAATGGTTCTTAACATACACAAAAGAAATGCAACTTAATGCCAGAAGCTACAACCGCGTTTACATATAAGAATTCCATGAACCTAGTTCTCTCAATTTTAAGAATTTCACAAGAGCGTTATATATTTCATCATGATCGCTTGCTGGCTGAAAGGAGGATATGCAGCGGGCTTGATCTGACAGCTGAAATTCAATTCTGTGGAATGCAGGTGTGGATCTTCTTGATGACAGTGCAGAGAATTTTTCTAATTGAACAGTATAAAAAGAGAAATATGAGATCATAACTGTTTTTCTACGCCAGTGTTACTGCTGAATATTTTATGGGACAACGATCAGTGTTTCTCAACCTTTTGGGGCTATGTCCAATCTTGATACTTCAAAATATTTCATGATCCGAGTTAGCATAAAAACAAATACGTTCTTTGAAAAGAAATATAATTGGCAATTTAAAATAAGTAATTTAACCTTCCTGGTTGTTGCCTTGACGACATATTACGTCAGTATGTGGCGTCAACGCTAAAGAGTAAATCACGTGGCAGCGCGTGGTGTGAAGTGATGTCTAAGTAGCCAGTCACGCGTTCGCGCGGGAAGAGCTGCGCCTCAAGATTTATTATCCGCTTCAATTGGCATAAAATGTTAGATGTTGGCGTGGAGTAATTAGAAACTAGTTGTAAAGGTGTGTGGTTTCGAATTTATAGCTTTATTAGTTATTAAAGAAATATTTTAATATGAAAAATATGAAATGTGTGTAGAGGCGATATTTCTGTAGGGCATTCACGCCCCAAAAAAAGAAAAATGTAATCTAATAAGCCTCTAATAGATGATGAAATTGCATAGTTGTTGTCTGAACTTTCGCCAATCTATTCTGGTATTGGCGTACTTTTCAATCATATTTGTCATAAAAGGTAAGTCGATCAATTGACGAATAGACACACAGACCACTCAATTTACAGTGGCGAAAACGTTTTACTTTCTTTTAAGCTAAATGAATTCTTTCTAATTTTAATAATTTTAAATGGATCTTTATGAGAGGCATTTTTATGTCAGGTTTAATGTAGGTAGTGGTAGGTTTCTGAGGTTGAAAGGTCTTCACGTATAGACATGGAATGTAAGTAGACTGAGTATTACTATTGAGAGGAGCTTCAAAAATGTGACCGACATGTCTACTAGTAATCACGTGACTGTTCTGTGAAAATGGACATTGGCCGATTCGGCATCTTAGCACCAAGTTTGGTGATGTTCCATCATATGACAGGGTACGTCCATGAATACCATAGTGGCGATAAAAGTGATGAAAATGTCATATCGCATAATTGCATTTTTCTTTTATGTTTTAGAACACAAAATTTGCGTTTCAAAAAAAGGTAGCTCTCTGATAATGAAATATTATTCCAAGACGAATTTTGCTAAAGATAGTTGGTTCAAAATATTAATGTTCATATACAAGTAAAAGTTATCTTTTGTAATTTAACCTAGCCGTTTTTGTTTTATTGCAACGGGTAATCTCTCTGCATTTAATGGAGTTTAGTTTATTGGAATCTAGATAAATTATTTCGTGAGTAAAAATAACGTCATCTCTCAAAATACGTTCGCCATCAGAATAAACTATAAACATTCTTCTATATTGAGAAGCACAATAATCCTACATTCCATAAGTCCCAATGGCGGGGGAACAAACCCCTCGTCGAAATTTTGATATTTTATTTACTCTCAGACCAGATGGCTCCGGAAAGAGGCATTTTGTTTTCGTACTCGGAGGTTTGGACCAGTCGCAGGAAAGTCGAAATTACAAGAGGAATACGGTGGCCATGTGGCTAGTGTTTGTAGAATTGCTGCTTCAGTTTCGGAAATGGAAATGCATTGAAACAACATGCCTGGAATTTCGGCACGCTTTGAGTGAGAAGACTATACAGTTAGAATAGAATCCGTTTATTTCCATGCAGACTGTAATCCTAAAGAACTCGCTGTTTAATCCAATCGTCTTCTGTGAAAGCAGGGCTCCAATTATTTATAGCGGAACATTGGTGTTTTATATTTGTTTTGTTTGAAATGTTTTTCGTATTGTTCGTCCAAATTGTTTCTCCAAAAAGCTGAACTTTGATTGGACCCATGTGTTTGAAAGCACATGAGTCTCCGTTCTGAAGTACCTTGTTTTCATAAATAAATGGAATATAAATAATAATTAATAAATGGTTGTATCCAGTAACGTCTATTTTGTTTCTAAATATACTTTTTTTACACCAAGTAAGCGAAATAAACTCGTTTTCTTCGATAGAATATTTATTGCAAATGGGCCGAAATGAGTTCGTGCGTCATTTCAATGTTATGTGTGCATAGTTGGGCTTCGGTGCCGCAGTGGCGTCGCACGTTGAAAAACCGGATGTGTGCACTAGGCCTAAAGCTGCGAGCTCAAATTCCGTCTTTTTTATTAAAAGTTCCATGCTTCAAAAGAAATAAGACAGAATATGTGCGCGGATTAGCTGACGTAAGACTTCAGAAGAGTGTCACGTTGCTTTACGAATCGACTTTCGCCGATTGAAATTTTAAAGAAATTTGTATAAAACTTCAAATATGGTACATGAAAATCTATTCAACCCATTTGAAAAATGATGCTACCAAAATATGCTACATGCATTTTTCTAGGGAATGAATATATAACTATAATAAAAAGGATATTTAAATAAACAAAATTTTACAAGCAATGGAAAAATGAATATAAGATTTTTGATAGTTTTATAGTCCTATTTCTTAAATAATGGCCATAATTTAAAACTTTTCAACTCGGCATAATTGTTTTTTTTTGGTTCATTCCATAGACAACATTATAAAGAATAAGCTCCCAAAGTGTTACGAGAATCCATCAATAACTTTTTGCATTACATCATTTGAAATGAGGAAATAATGCATGAATCTGTGCTCAGATGGCAAAATGTTATAAGTCAATTTTTGGGGAAAAGTGACTTATAACATTTTGCCATCCGAGCACAGAAATATTAACTATAAGTAAAAATAGTTTGAAGTGTATCGTTTTCTCTCTCTTGCTTTTACTGTTTGTGTAAACAATTTCACTACCCTTTAAAAATTTTAATATCTCTGCAACTAATTAACTTGAACTTGATGAACCTTAGAACTTGTAAAAAATTCAAAATTATCTACTCTTACTTTCTCTGGGATTCAATTTTTTATCGGATACTCTTGCTCCATACCGTTATATTCGTAATCATTTGCAGTTTGCTTTTTTTCTTTTTTTAATCAAGTTTTTGCGCTGATCATTTAAGCAAAGTCTTGTATGAATTATAGAAGAATTTAAAATTGGAAGCCATTTCAAGTTTTTCCAATTTGAAATTCCATTTTTAAATAACACGTTTTACATTACCCGTTTCCAGATATTCATTTGTTTTATTTTTTAACGTGCAACTTTAAGTAACTTTTCTGTATTATTCTACTTCAAAATTGTACATCTTAGGAGGCATTAAATTTTTTTTATTATAAGAAATTTATAATTATCCTATCTTAAGAATATACTTTCGAAAAAGTTCGAATTATGAAAGTTTCACTGCCCTTAATATCGCATTAAAAACATTTTATGGGAGAAAAAATGCAGTTTGCACTCATCAAAATCATCAATTTTGAAACATTTTTCAGTTATCCAGTATACATTCCTCTATTAAAAGTTTTTTCTGCCAATCCAAATATTTGTGGCAACAGTGTTTCTACGGCGATATGGTGTTTTCATTCGTATTCCGAATGCGTGGCTTGTTTTTCGAATACGATTTCAGAAATTGGCAATAAGGAATTCCATGGGATGAATTTCGAATTGATATATGATGGTTTTTTTATTGGTCATCATCTATCAGATTAAACGTCACCAAAACGGCGATAACCAACATTTTAAGGTACCCCCGATATGTATCATACAAGAGCATTTGGCAGTGGAAGTAAAATCTTTACTTTCTTATAAAAAAATTTCCTATTTTTTTAAATTCCCTTACATATCGCACCCCGGCAAGAAAAGTGACACAAGTCAAAAAATAAAGGTGTTGATGTTATGTCATTGAAAAATATGTATGAGGTGCCCCAGAGTGTTATATTACTATTAAATAGAATATAATAGAAGTTACCACCATAAATACTTACCTAAAATTTAATACAAGCTTATACTATTTCAATATACGTTTTATAGTATCCTTTACTTTGATGTTTCTCAAATTCTGCAATTTTGAGTTGTGTCCCTTTTCATGCCGGGGTGCGATATGTATGCTTGGACTGAAAATTCATATCATATGTGTTGTACTTTATTAGAAAGTACAACTGTACATTAAATCGAATATAAATAACAGTGTTGCTACATTTTTACTAACACGCTTTCGATTAAATGGCACTAGTTACACACATGTCAAAACATGGAGACTTTTCAACAAATCCGAATCCATCTGTGCAGGAGAATTCTGTGTTGAAGCTTTCACTCTTTGTGACAACATTTTCACTCCCAACATCAGTACTCTCTTTTGAAAATATTTCTATTATATTCACCATTTCGCCATGTTTTGCTTTCTTATTTTTCTTACAACGCAAGCAAATACCTGTCAAATCCCATTCGCATATTCAGTAAGTAGATGTTTCATGAAACGACCAAAGGGAAAGGAAGCAAGAAAGAATGGAACGCACCGGCAGAAAAAAGAATGGTACTTGAAAGCGCGAGAGAGTTTTAAAACGGCATTTTGTTCCCTTTACGACTTCACATATGGGTGGTTTCCATGGCAACGCGAAAAGCATTAAACTTTATCTTTAGTAGTCATGTCCTCCATATTGGAGTTCTGTGAACGAGCAGGCAAATGGCGAATGATAGACTTTATCGTTTGTCGCATCAATGATTTAGAGAAGGACCTAACGGCTCTTTTCAGCGCTCTTTCTGAGCGTGGACTGAATTCATTTCATTTTAAATAAATGTTTTTCCTACTTACGTGAAATATTTTTTTTAATGCATTTCAGATGAAAGTGTTGAGGCTTCAGAATCGCGAAACTAAAAATGTTCCACGAAATTATTTCCGAGTGCTTCATATAATTCAGAACATTTATTATTTTGTAGTTAGTTAACATAATAAGAAATGTGTAAAATGATGTAACATTCGTGAATTCGATTGTCCAATCAATATATAAACAGTAGATCACAAACGTTTCCAGACACACATCGATTTTCACTATTTCCCACGAATTTTATAAGAATGTAGTTAAAATTACGATTAAAAGTTTTACCACACAAAAGCTGTGTTTCAAGTTTAGCCTCTCATCAATATAATTAAAAATTATTATTAAAACCTTTATTTAAAATGTTATCTAACCCGTGAAATGAGACACAAAAGTATTCCGTAAAAAGTATTAATGTTGAAAGAAAAGCGTAATGTCGGTAAGACTTGTTTGCATTTTGTCTTGCATCTTAAATTGTTTTAAATCTAAATATATTCTACTAGTTATTTGGTCAAACTGGAAACAAGTTTATTTTGCCTATTTCTTGGATTTTTGATGGATTTCGCTATTTTTTGACAATTTGAGGGATTTTTCTAGATTTTCTCATAAGATGTCCCTAATATACAAATCTTTCAATTGAGGTCAGGTTTTAATCGTTTTGATCTTTACTAACCAAATCTTTGAATTTGATATACAAGCATTACGTTTTGTATAACTGTCATGGTAGAGCAAAATCAGTACTTTACTTCAAGTTCATAGCCAAATTTTCATTCTTTTTTCACATTTCTTTTACAAATATCAATACATCCATACTGAAATTTAGAACTTGTTATAAATTCGAAATTTTCTATTCCTATTTTTTCTGAGATTCAACTGCTCTTTTCAGAGTAGCTTTGATCCAAACGCGTTTTCAAATTGACTGAGCTATGTCTAAATTGATTGACAGTCTGTAAAGTTGTGGCCAAGAACAGAAGGACACTGCCCACCTAAATTGGACATTGACATTTATTTAAGCAGTAATATAAAGTTTCAAATATACACGCCGCACCGTCCGGTATATAAACACGTCTCACTCCTCTGAATTGTAAAACTATTTTATCTTTATTCGTGTTCTTTTTCAGAATAGCACCCAATATTTTATATTCTTAATCGTATCAGAACTCAGGCACTATCATCCATCGATGTTCGCTCACTGGAACAAGTAGCAACTAGAACACACAAGAACAACTGTTCTTGTAACATATCCGTGTTCGCAACGAACGTGGTGAAAGACGGCGAATCGTGACACACGTACTTTCTCGAAGTCGTGTAGTGGTTGTAAGAATTGAACTTTCGTTGATTCTTTGAAGAAAGTACTGTTGTAAATTCTATGTGGGCCCTCGTAGACGAAGTTGCAATTAGAGATGCATAGTGCTCTAAATGTGGAAAATTGAAAAGCTCAGAGTGTGTGTAAAAGACCTGTTAACCATCCAGGTGATTGTCTCGACAAGGAGTCTAGTTATTGTCAAAAAACGGACCAGATCTTGAAGGCTGAGATGGCTCGTAATTAGAAGAATGCTGACCACATCTTGAACTCATTGTCGTCAAAAAATTCTAAGCTAATTCTAAGCTAAAAACGGACCAGATCTTGAAGGGTGAGATGGCTCGTAATTAGAAGAATGCTGACCACATCTTGAACTCATTGTCGTCAAAAAATTGGCAATATCTTGATGACACGATAACTCGTCACTAGCGAAATTGGTGAGACTTTGATGGATGAGATATCTCGACGAAAACATTCAAAAAAAAAAAAAATTCCGTTCGATCGGAATTTGGTGCTTTTTTTCGTTCCAAAGACTTAATTCAACCGATATTCTAGTATATTTCAGAATTGTGCATGCGCCGTGTGTGTGGAAAAAGAACAACTCTTACGAACCCAACTAAACAAACACCCACGTAGCCCAGACGAACCACGATGAAAGCCCACGCGACTGACTAACCCAAGCCATCGAAAGTTCCCGGCAACTTCCGAAGCCATTCATTTCCGCCAGCGATAAAATGATAAATGTCGGTTCATATTCATTACTGGCCCCAAAAGCGACGGCGGGTGTCCGGTGGGTCAGGCGGCCGAGAGATTTATGACTCCGAAAGACGCGGACTCTCTAAAAGTTAATATTGATTAAAATCTTCGGCGATTAACTGAACGGGACTTTTGAGTGATGATTTTTAGAGATGGCTAATTGGGCGGCAGGTGTTGGTGGAAACTTAACTGCTCTCTGGATGGGGATGATAGAGATATGCGGGAGGCAATTAAAGGTGGAAGAGTCAACATGGCTTCGTATTTTCGGGCAAAGCTCACGCCCATAAGTTTAGTTAATTGCGTAAGCTGTTGCGAATGAATAGTTTGCGAATGGTGGAAGAATTTGAGTGCGAGTATGCGTGGTTTTGAAAGCATCTCAGCCTTTCTGGTGACATAACGATGTGTAGCAAATCTGTTAGACCAGTTTCTATGTTAGAGCCTCTGACGCCACGACACAGAATTTGAACAAGCATTTCTACTGAATATCTTCGAATATGCTGATTACCACATAGTTAGTTTCGAAAATTTTGAGGTTTTAACCTTTAAAAATAGTGGTGTTCTTATAGTGTTCCTCCAAAGTGTATAATAGCTTAGAATTCCTGTTTCAACCTTTTGACTTGGGCTGTAGTTAGAACAAGCACGATTGGCGCGAGTAACTTTCAAGTTACAACTCCTTGTAATGGCCGTAGTCTAAATTCTTTCTTGGCACGATTCTTATAACTTTCAAGGTATAACATGCACTGGCCCCGTAGACTAAATTCTTTCTTGACTCGATCATGGTACAACTGTTGTACCAACCGTAGTCCAAGTTAAAACTGAAAATATTCTAATTGTTAAAATGAAACTTCTTTTATGTCCTCAGTTTTGTTTTATGAGTGCAGTAAAACGGTTAATAAATTTATAAATATTTATGGAAACATTTAATTTATTTGCAGTAGTATTGGCTTCTCTGGTATGTAAGATGTTTGTAAAAATATATTATTCATTTACAGTATTCTTGACATGGTAATATATTTGCAGGAATATATTTTACCTGTCAAAAACCAGTAACTTTTGGAGACATCTCGGACCTACAGAGCTCCCTAGTGGGTATACCACTGATGACTTGCACTGACAACATGAATGTCACATTCTTTTTTAGCACGATATTTAACCTTCATGGGTGTTTGTCTCGACGAGGTACATCGTCATTAGCAAAACTGGCTAGATCTTGATGGACGAGATATCTCGTCATTGGAAGAAAACTAATCAGATCTTGATTTAGTCATCATCAAACAATCGGCTTGATGACGAAATGTCTCGTCATTAGTAAAATCAGTTATATCTTGAAATCAGTCATATCTGGAAATTACTTGGAGGGCTATGTCCTGCATGGAATTTGAAATCCAGACAGTGTCCTGGGGTCAAAATTTTATCCTTCAAGTGGTTTCGACGAGATATCTCGTATATCAAGATCTGAAGAATTTTGCCTATTACGAGATATCGTCATCAAAGTATGTAAGATCAAGATCTGGTCAGTTAATTTTTTTTTTCAAATGACGAGATAACCGCCAGTTTATTCAATAATTATTTCAGTAATTTCACCAAATTATTTCATTTTTTCACTAAATACATTCATTATGTAAATTCAAACTAATTGTGTGCGAAAATGTAGTGATAGAGATATTTGAAAAAAAACCTCTTTAATGTGTTTAAGTAACAGTTTTCAAAACTATATGTTTACAACTTTTCTGAAGTTGCAGATCTATGTTATCAGCATTTCGGTTAACTTAGCGTAATTTAACTGCTCCTCGTCTTTTTATGGAACGATACAGACATATGTGAGGGGAGGGAATTAAAATTGAAATAGGCAATAGGAATTTTTGCTTTGAAGTAAAGTTCTCGCCCTTGACTTTGGTTAATTTCGTTATATGTTACGTACATAAATAGTTTGGGAATAATGAAAAAATTTCTATTTGTATAAAAGTCGTTTTAAATGCACTACTTAAACTTCTGCATGGGAATATTAAATCCAGGTTAAATATTATATCGAAGTGAACTACACTAAATAAAAAAAACTTTGTACCAGTGAGGGGGTGTTTTTAATTTCAAGCATTGCGAAAGTTGTGTGATTTTGTCATTCCAACATTTACTCATTAAATTGTATTTACACCAACTATAAACTATTCAGAGAATGGTACTTTCATTATGAATTTGAATTAGTTTCAACAGTATGCTATTGCTGTAGCTACTAATTTAAATCAGTTTCAGAGTAATTTTGTTTTGGTTGTATTGGGAATTTTTAGTTCAAAATTATTCTATTAAGATGGCCTTAACGTAATATCGATTAATCACCAAACTAGTGCAATTGAAACACAGGATTTGACATCACATCCAAAAGTGACAAGCTTGTAATGGTGAGAACAATTTTGATTTTATAATATTCAAAAATAGGGGCTTCAGAAATAAATTCACTGACATAATGCATAAGTTCAATTCTCCCCTAAGACATCGCAGGCTGTCTCACACTAGTTGAAAAGTCTTGTTTTATTTTGTTTGCACACGTTAATAAAGCTGAGCAATTTACTGTTCCGTTTGTTGAAAAATATTATGACAGACGTAACAAGATTGCTATGTTTACCGTTACTTTATAACGACTGCATATTATAATTGTAATAACTATCTTTGGTTGAAATTATAATTGAATCGGTTGTTTGAGAAACCCCATAAGTCAGATGAGAAGAACTTTTAGGAAATCGAGAAAAAACTGTTTTTGCGTTAACCTGCAACCACTATATTATTATTTCTAATAAAATGTATTGTTTGGAGTTAAATGCAATCTATGTGCTCAATGGAGGTCTCAAAAGATGAATAATTAAAATTATTATCAATTTTTAAAGTCAGTTGACTTATGGGGTTTCTCAAATACATATACTTTTGGGAAACCTCAAAAATGTATTCTAAAACAAGTAGAAATATTAAATAAATGTGAAACACAAATGAGATTATTTAGTTCTATGAATAAGAATAATAATATAAATAAGAAAATAACTGGTGAAAAATAAAATTTATTCATAATTAGCGTAGTTCTTTGGCAACTCAGAATCAGATGTAGGACACTGGTGAAGTATGTCTTCGTAGAATGTTTGAATGTTTTCTTCATCTGGGATGTATTTCATCAGCTTATTTATATCTTCAATTTTTTCTTATTGATGGGGATTTTCCCACTTGGATATACTGGTTCATTTGGGAGTGATAGAAGCAGCTTTTTATTGTTGTTTAACCGAAAAGTTTGACTGTTAAACCAACGCGGTTAAACCCACCATTAAAAGGTTTGGCGTTTACAACATCCTTATGTTTGAAAGAGTATGAAAACTGCATGAACTGTGTGCGATATTTTAAAACTGCGATACTTTCTCATTGGAACTTGACGCCTATAAGTGTTTTTTAGTCGAAATCGACAAAAAGTGACTTATGGGGTTTCTCAAACAACCAATTCAATTAAGATGTCCGTGGTACCAACTGATAGCAATTTTCTCAACAGAATTACTTACCTTAAAACAAAAGAAAACAATAAAATACCGAACTGTTTTAGTTTATGGAAACAAGCTGTATGCATAAACAAGACATAAATGTTATTAAATTAAAATGAGAATGATTTTTCTCAACTTCTCTACGAAAGAAAGGTGAATTGACTGTGGGAAAGTTGTGAAGGTGCGTCAAGAAGGTTCGAATCTAATAGAAAAAGAAAGGAACCATAATAATGGAAAAATTGAAAACATAATGCTCTTTCCGAAATCTAAATTTATTTGATTACAGACTGTCCCTTCCAAACGGGGGTTCCGTTTCGTTGCACCTTGATTGTAATCGGGAAATAATGACTACTTGTACTGGTACCAACACCTATTACATGCAGGGAATTGAAGGTTAGAGTGTAGATTACAATGTAACAAGTTCGCACATATCTATTTTGAAAGCCATTGCATATGTATTTTGTGTATGTACTTGCGGCAGAATCAAATTTGAGCCAACGAATCTAAGAATTCTCCCTTCGGCATTATTCTTTCTTCTCAAGTCTTCGTTTCTTTCAGTTCTTAGATGGATCGGTTATGACGGAACAACAGTTATTTTGATTACACTTGTGTTTGCTAGAAACGTAAATACAGTGAACTCTGGTAAAAGTTGTTTTCTTCTTTGGCTCATAGGCTGCAATATTAACTTTGAGTGGTGATTGATCTAGTGATAACTAGATTATATTCACAGACTGGGTATGGTAATTGAATTAACATCACACTGGAGCAACACGACGGGCTATTGGCGACGATCTAGGATCAATCCCGGAAGCAGAGATCCGAGGACAAGACCTCGTAATTTTTAACGACGGTCAGGTGTCGAGCTGTCACCCCAATATCCAAGCTTCCACACTACGCCAACGTGAGGGTATTCAAGTCCACGGAAGATTTAACGTGCACCAGCTGTAAAGTATTAATAAATAGCCAACTGGAAACAGGCTGGAGTATTGTGAACCAGCGGATTCCATGGCTAGAAATGAATGTGCCCCCTGGTAACTACGGAAATGAATGTGCCCCCTGGTAACTATGGAAATGAATGTGCCCCCTGGAAACCATGGAAATTAATGTGCAAACCAACTGGTGAAGGAGGGTAGTAGCATGCCCGAGGATGTGTAACCTGTAACTTACTAAGAATCTGGGGTTATTAAATGTAATTAAAATGTAAATGGTAAAGAATGAACGTCAGACAAAAGCTGTAGAAATATTTGGGGCAACGGCTGATGAGTAAAATTTTAACCGAGACAGCAAGAATAGATATTACAGGAAGTTTTATGCGACATGCTGCAACTATTTGTGGGTTCGAAACCAGGTCTAGTTCGTGTACACGGGGGCTGGTGCGTGCTAAATCTGTCGTGGCCTCAAATGTCCTCACGTTGACGTGGTGTGGAATTTTGTTAAGTGGGGTGCCAACTCAAGTGTTGACCACGTCATCTGAACGATGTTCAAAATCACGAAGCGTGTCCTTGGATATTTCTCTTGATTGATACCGAACCGTCGCCAATAGCCCGTAATGTTGTGCCCGTTAAGTTTCTGTGCAACATTAATTAACTATCTATCTAACTATCGACTATTTGTTAGTACATATAAATTAAATTGGAATAAAGGACACTGTATCCTGTCCTTTTGCAACTCCAATGCAGTTGTGAAGACCGATCCTTTTAGGCTGAGACGGCCTTTCATACCAAATGAACTGTAAACTAATTTCTTTACTAGACGGCAAGAAATGGACACCATTCCATCTTCTGGCTCAGGATTAAAAGAAATCTTTGAAGATCTATTATCCGTGTACTTATTTTACGTATACCAATACCACGAATTCCGAAGGCTATCCGCCGACCAACCGGTATAGTGGTTAAGGTGTTAGCCTCTAGATCAGAAGGTTCCTGGTTCGAATCCGGGTTCGGGCATGGATGTTTGTAAGCGTATGGTGTAGAGGCGGCTGGTGCACCTTAAATCTGTCGTGGTCGAAAGTCCTCACGTTGGGTTGGTGTGGAAGTTTGGAGAGTGGGGTGTCAGCTCAGGTGTTGCTTCGTCATCTGACCGTGGTTCAAAATTACGATGTGTTATCCTCGGATCTTTCCCTTAATGGACTGATCCCGGACCGTCGTCAATAGCCCGTAGTGTTGCTCTAGTACGACGTTAACTAAAATTACCATTACCGAAGGCTATCCTAGAAAAAAATAGAAGCATAAAAACGCCTATTTATCAATCAACTTAGCAGTAGTGTTAACAGTGGAATAATAATCTGTGGTAAAGGTTTGGGGGGTAAGTGCAATAATATACGCCTATACAGGGTGATTTAAAACTACCTGGTCAAACTTTAAACTGTGGTAGGGGTGCTTGAAAAAAGAAATTTTTTTTCTAAGAATGTGTGGTAGCATCTTGCAAGTAAGCGGCATCTATTTACTGGCTATGGAAACGAAAGAGCTGCACAAAGATTGTATAGTGAACGCTTCCCCAATTGGTGGATTACTTTCAACCTCGTTAGAATCTCGTTTATTTTTTATGGGAAGTTAAATTTGCTTCTCACAAAAGCAAAACAACGGGCTATTGGAAACGGCCCAGGATCAATCCCGAACGGAACGATCCGAAGGCTACACCTCGTAATGTTGAACCACGATCTTCTCTTTCTGGAGCTTTCGTACGTCTCGGCAGATCTAACATCACGGCTGCAGAAATGAAATGTTCGGGTTTCATACACACAGGCATAAGATGTAAGTAGACTAAGCATTGCTACCTTGAGAGAGAGCTTCAAAATCCACTGATACAATTAAAGGGTATCAGTCCTAATTCGTAGCCTGGAGACACAAAAGATTGCGTGTGTGCTTAAACATTTACTATATCACTCATTTTACTGCAGCTTGAAATCTTTTAAACACGTTTTTCCGAGGCAACGAGTTCAGTGATTTGTGTCTGGCAAGATTACTTTATGCCGCAGCTGTACCAACTTGTAGATTTCAACAGTTCCAGTCCTCCCAGATCGATATCTTAGATTTTACCCAAAACAATCCAAAAACTTCCATTCTTCCTCATCCTTTGTCGAAATATAGAAAGAGCTGTTTTTTCTTCCAAAACATACGGACTAGTTAAAACAGTAACGGAATTAACAACCAAAGGGATTCGAATTTCAGGGTCCAGTCAAAATCCGTCGGATAAACTAGGTTTGGTGCAAGTTAAATTTGTCGTGGCCTCAAATATTCTCACGTTGGCGTCGTGTTGAAGTTTGGAGGGTAGGGTTTCAGCTCAAGTGTTTACCTCGTTGCCCTAGGATCTTTCTCTTCGGGATTGATCCCGAACCGTAACCAATAGCCCTTTGTATTGCTCTAGGGGTAAGGTAAGGTAATTTTAGTTAACGTCGTACTAGAGCAACACAACGGGCTATGGACGACGGTCCGGTATCAGTCCCTTAAGGGAAAGATCCGAGGACAACACCTCGTAATTTTGAACCACAGCCAGATGACGAAGCAACACCTGAGCTGGCACCCACTCTCCAAACTTCCACACCAACCCAATGTGAGGACTTTCGGCCACGACAGATTTAAGGTGCACCAGCCACCTCTACACCATACGCTTACAAACATCCATGCCCGGACCCGGATTCGAACCAGGAACCTTCCGATCTAGAGGCTAACACCTTAACCACTATACCGGTTGGTCGGCGTGTTACTCCTGGGATACGTTAATTCACTACCTACCTTCAAACCATACAAAGAGTACTAACGTTAAAAAAAAAATATTAATTGATAAATTGTTACTGTACTTTTTTCAGAAATCAAGAAAAATAAATTTATTTCTCAAACCATATCTCATTGGTCGATCTCCGATATAAGTATACTACCGCCTTACGCTATATACTTATAGTTAATGGTCTAATGAATTACAAACCCAAATCCTACTTCATTTAGGCTCTCACAACATCCCAGCATTCATTTCTGTGAAAAAAGCACAGACATCACAAAAAGTTGGTAAAAGTATTAAAAGAAATCCAGAACTGATCACCCACGAAACCATCGCGAACAACCCCCCCCCCCCCTCACAGAATAAAAATATATTCTCCCAGAACTCTCTTACGGAGTATGAATTTCGAATACCAAATGAAATAGCCGAAGGTCTCGCAAACCGTTGTTCCTGTGTGCTCATCAAACTACGAACATCGACGCAAATGGGCGAACACGTGAAAACCTCTCTCAATATCCGCGCCGTGATGGACACATAATTCATGTGAAATATCACGGGGGGAGGGGGGGGGGACTCATATCTCACCCCCCCCCCCCCTCAAACTCCCCCATCGCCCTTGCCCCTGAATAATCACGTGATACGGTCGTTCCATTTTACTCCCGCATCTTCCTAGGCTATAGGATTCCTGGGATTGTAGAAAAGAACCAGGAACGCACAAGATGCCCAGGAAGCATTTTTATGGCCATCCAGCACGCATGCCATAGGTTCGATTCTCATTTCCTTCGCCATTTCTTTTACCTGGTTACTATCTTGGACACATCTTCTAATAGCTCTCTCATTGCGGGAACGAGCGCTCCATCGTTTAGTACCACGCCCTGCATAGGAAATGGGGGCTCTTTATTACTAGGCCTTAATAGGTAAACGAACCCATACGTCAGCGGGGGTTAGTTAGGCATTTTTTTAGGGAGGTTTTGCAGAGAACGGTGGGATTTTGGCTATCTGTCAAGTGGGAGGTGGAGTCTGGGCCTTTTATAAATATTTCATGTCCAAATCACCGAAGAAGATAGTGGTAGTTTCGAAAACGATCATCGTTCCAGTAAACCAAGCGGTAGTATCAGAGAACTAATCTTTAGCCGCGAAGAATAAGGCGCGGCGGAGCGTTTGTTCTCGTTGGGAAACTATTCGTGGAAGTGGTGGACCATCAAAAGTAACTACCATTCTGGTGTTAAATATATCACTTGCTGTTGCTCTAACTCTTTGCTCACGACCTGTAGCTTTTGAAAATAGCTTTGACACCGCACACAAGATAGTAGAAATATTCTAGAAAATAATTTACGTGATGCTGAGCTTTCGAATATACTCATATGAGGATTTTTTAATTCTTTATACGTGTGGAGCTTATTGCAACAATCGTGATTAAATGCATGGTGGTTGTCTCGCCGAGGTATCTCGCCATTTGCACAAGTTACCAGATCTTGATGGGCGAGATATCTCGTTAATTGTAGCCGACCAAACGGTATAGTGGTTAAGTTGTTAGCCTCTAGATAGGAAGGTTCCTGGTTCGAATCCGGGTCAGTGCATGGATGTTTGTAAGCGTATGGTGTAGAGGCCCGGGTGGTGCACATTAAATTGGTCGTGACCAAAAGTCTTCACGTTGGGTTGGTGTGGAAGTTTGGAGAGTGGAGTGCCAGCTCAGATGTCACCTCTTCATCTGACCGTGGTTCTAAATTACTTGGCGATACACCGAATGGCTTAGGTTGGTACGGTGGTAATTAGTTGAATCTCGTTATAGTAGAAAACATATTAATATCTTGATGTTGTTGTTGTTGTCGTGCGGGCCATATATGGCCCAATTGGGGGTGCCATTGCCCCGGAAGGTTGGACTTCTTCAGACATGACCCATCCGTTTTACAGGAAGATTAATATCTTGATCTCGTCATCATTTAAAATATTAGCAATGTCTTGATGACAGGTTATTTCATCAATAGCAAAATTGCAAAAATACTAAGCCGACCAACCGGTATAGTGGGTAAGGTGTTAGCCTCTAGATCGGCAGGTTCTGGTTCGAATCCGGGTCCCGCATGGATGTTTGTAAGCGTATGGTGTAGAGGCGGCTGGTGCACCTTAAATCTGTCGTGGCCGAAAGTCCTCACGTTGGGTTGGTGTGGAAGTTTGGGAAGTTGGGTGCCAGCTGAGGTGTTGCTTCGTCATCTGACCGTGGTTCAAAATTACGAGGTGTTGTCCTCGGATCTTTCCCTTAAGGGATTGTTTCCGGACTGTCGTCAATTGCCCGTTGTGTTGCTCTAGTACGACGTTAACTAAAATTACCATTACCATTACCAAAGCAAAGATATTGATGGGGGATATATCTCGTCGAAATTACTTGAAGGGTTTAACATGTGACAATAGTGAAAGTAGGCCCTTAGAAGTGCTTGTATCGATAGATTTCTTTTAAAGTATCATAGAAACCTCGACGGATATCTGATTTATATCCTGTAGTTCTAGTCTTGATGTCTCCATCTTTGGCAGTAAGCGGTGCTAATAAGCTTCATATAAATACACGGTGGTGATAAAGTAACTTTCCTATATACGAGCCCCAAGCGATAACAATTTCAACGAATCGGAATAAGACTTGAGATTTATTTATTTCACAACACTCTCGAGAGTTTTATAAATAAAATTAATAGAACTCTCATAAGTGCGGATACAGTAAACAAATTTCAAAATTTTCTTACAGCAACATCCACTTTTTAATTGGAATGTAATCGACGCAGTAAAACACCAAAAAAGGCGTTGAAATTTTGCCTTTAACTCAAAAACGATTGCGCAAGATAAATCAGAGAAGATGTGTATGTGAACGACGAAGTGAAAACAGAGGCCAACAATAATCCATTACATTTTACCTTTGATACAAATGCTTCACGTGACCGTCTTCACAGGTGATGACTTAATCTTGGGTTTCCTAAGAAAGCGGAGCCGTTATCTAGCAGCCATGATACGTCATGATTCCGCGGGCATAACTAGGCGGCCGTCTTAACAAAGACCAGAGGTATCAACTTAGACTGACAGAATACGGTGGAGAATTGGGCAACATAGACGGCTATCGTGGTTTATTTTACAGATTTACTATTCAATTATTTACCATTTGATTATTTAATTTTTTTATCAAATAATTAATTACTTATTTTTTAAAATCACATTTAAGGTATCGATGTGGTGTAAAGTTTTCCGCAGATTTCAATTCCGTTGAACTTTTCAATCTATCTTTTCCGATCCCGATTTTACAGAAACGAACTAAGCAACGCCAGTCAAAAAGTTTTGTTTGTTTTGATTCCCTCCGCTCAAATCGTTTGGCGCAGGAAATGAAATGTTGCCGGTATAAGAGAAATAACGTTCCCCAACTGTTTGAGACCGTTATGACGATCGTCATGCAAATGGCGGCTCCGCTAATATTCGTTACGCTCACCACGCTCTATAGGAAACCAACACCATCTGTTTCTATAAACAACGTTTTAGTGACGTCCTCCACAGCTACATTACGGCTGCTTGATAACGGCTCCGCTTTCTTGGGAATGGGTAGGAAGAGGGCTTCATGGACTAGTGGTCATTTCTTTTCACATGTGGTTTACAGTCTTTGGCAAACAGGTGGGTTGCGCTCTCGGGATACTTAAGTGATATTTTTCTGCTCTCATTCTCATAATCTGTTCCCCAATGCCTCTCTTTTTCTTTCACGACATGGTTTACTTGATGCTGTCTTGTGTTTAGCACTGCTTGATCAAGCATTGTCTTTGCGCCACGAAGCACCAGACCAACCACAGGTGATGACACTTTGCATGTGGGATGTTGTGGACCGTGTCTGACATTGAACAAGGAATATACACTATATGGACAAAAGTATTTGGACTCGAAATTCGGAGGAGGATCCATATTAGTGTGAGGTTGTTTTTCCTGGTTAGGACTTATACTGGTTAGACTTTATGTACCTGATACCATGAACGCTGACGTTCTGGATCATTCGGCCTTGCTTACACTATAGTAATATTAAGTCGGTGATTGTTGTTTCTTCTAACAGGTTTCCTGAAAATGAGTTGAATTTGCTTGACTGGCCTGTTCGAAGCCCCGATCTCAATCCGATCGAACAAATGTGGGACAAACTGGAACGACGAGTACGACACCACCATGTACGACCTTCTTCACATGAATTTCTTCTCACAGTCTTGCAAGAGGAATGGTGAGCTATTCTTGCCCAGACTTACAGAGAATTTGAGGAAAGTCTGCCTCGACGTGTTTCAGCTGTAATACAAGCAAAAGGAGGGCCTACCCGTTACTAAATAGAATAATAAAGCACTTTTTCTGAAAAACATGGACTGTCCAAATACTTCTGTCAATATAATGTATTCAGAGCCTCTTGTTTAATGACTTCCTTGAAGCCAGACACTTTTAGAATATTCCTTGTACACCTTTGTTTAACGAGCAGCTAATTAGAATTTTGTGACAGGTACTCGTGATTAATGCAAATAACATGCATTATCACTGCTTGTTAAATTTATTTCTTTGTCGTTGATGCTCATCTCCTTTGACAGTACTCTTGTGCAGTTGTTTCTAGAGCAAAAGCTAAAATTTCAACGCATTTTTGGTTTTCATTGATAATTGGTAATTGGTAATTTAAGTTAACGTCGTACTAGAGCAACACAACGGGTTATTGACGACGGTCCGGAATCAGTCCCTTAAGGGAAATATCCGAGGACAACACCTCGTAATTTTGAAACACGGTCAGATGACAAAAAAAAAACAGTGGATGCTGCTATTCGAAATTTGCTTTGGAGAGTGGAGTGCCGGCTCAGGTGTTGCTTCGTCATCTGACCGTTGTTCAAAATTACGAAATATGTCCTCGGATCTTTCCCTTAAGGGACTGATCCCGGACCGTCGTCAATAGCCCGTTGTGTTGCTCTAGTACGACGTTAACTAAAAAATTACCAATTACCAATTACCCGGACCGTCGTCAATAGCCCGTTGTGTTGCTCTAGTACGACGTTAACAAAAATTACCATTACCATCGAAATTTGCTTACTGTATCTATAAAAGTGAGAGCTAGATTATTTTTATTTCAATAACCCTTGAGCGCATACTTTGAAATCTATACATCCGAAATTTCATTCCGATTCGTTGAAAATGGCTTGGTTACTCGTATCTAGTGGAGGTTACTATAGGACCACCTGGTTGATTTGATGCCTCATTGCGCTTGAAAACAGCACACTTGTCGATAGTTGATCGAAAGGTTTTTATTAATACTTTATAGTTATTTTTAATTACTCGAGAACTTGATTGAGTGGATGATATTCTTATCTAGGCTCGGTTAAGTATTAGATACTTATACACCATATGGACAAAAATATTTGGACACTGCAGAAATTTGGAGAAGTATCCATCTTAGTGTGGATAGTTTTCATGGTTAGGACTCGGCCCATTGCTTTATGTACCTGATAATGTGAACTTTGACGTGAACCTCAACGTTCTGGATCATTAAGCTTTGCTTACAATATGGCAATACTAAGGCGAGGATGGCTGTTTCTTCCTACAGGATCGAGCTCCATGTTATACTGTAAAACGTGTGTTGAACTGGTTTCCTCAATACATTTAGAATCTGTGATCTCTTTATACTGTTGTCATTCCAAGAAAAACAATAAGAATATTAAATGCCAATAAATATTTTTAAAATGCTCTAGATTAAATTTTAAAATTCGGGCGGGATAAAAAAAATTACAAAACATTCGGACTACCAGTGTGCCAAATTTCATTATTGTAAGTCCTATAGATTCGTCAGGTAATTTGGTAATTTTTTAATTAACGTCGTACTAGATCAACACAACTGGCTATTGACGACGGTCCGGGATCAATCCCTTAAAGGAAAGATCCGAGGACAACACCTCGTAATTTAGAACCACGGTCAGATGACGAAGCAACACCTGAGCTGGCACACCACTCTCCAAACTTCCACACCAACCCAACGTGAGGACTTTCGGCCTCGACAGATTTAAGATGCACCAGTCGCATCTACACCATACGCTTACAAACATCCATGTCTGAACCCGGATTCGAACCAGGAACCTTCCGATCTAGAGGCTAACACCTTAACCACTATACCGGGTATAGATTCGTCAGGACACACACCAGACAGAGAAACACTTCCTTTTACAATAGTAGAGATAGCCTCAATTGGTCTGGCAAAGGGTTAGTTGGTTAGGTTTAATGGTTCAACGGTCATATTTGATCAAGCAAGTTGGACCGATGGATTGTACTTCGATAGAAGAAATCCGGTAGTATTATAAATGTAAAACTGCTTTCGAATTCAGTCCCTATCCCTCTGTGCTTCGTGAGAGCCGACCAACCGGTATAGTGGTTAAAGTGTTACCCTCTAGATCCGAAGGTTCTTGGTTCGAATCGGGGTCCGGGCATGGATATTTTGTAAACGTATGGTGTAGAAGCGGCTGGTGCACCTTAAATCTGTCGAGGCCGAAAGTGCTCACGTTGGGTTGGTGTGGAAGTTTGGAGAGTGGGGTGCCAGCTCAGGTGTTGCTTCGTCATCTGACCGTGGTTCAAAATTACAAGGTGTTGTCCTAGGATCTTTCCCTTAAAGGACTGATCCATGACCGTCGTCAATAGCCCGTTGTGTTGCTCTAGTAGGACGTTAACTCAAATTACCATTACCTGTGCGTCGTGAGATATCCGACTGGTACAGCATTGTTTGGTAGCAGGTCGGTTACACTCATCTGAAAATATGTATTTCTGGAGTTGTTATTGTCTTTCTAGGGCCACACGAATAAGGAAATAGCATCATAACTGTACTTTATTTACATCAAGACCGATCTCGGAAAGTATAATCTAAAAACAAGGTGCTGCTCTACGGTTGTTTCCAGGATTCCACTTGTCTAAGGTAATATTAAAGATTTTCTTTCACATGTTTTGAATCATATCAGTAAGATTTTAAAGGTTTTCGACTTTTACTAAAAGGTTTGTGATCGTATGAGAAGAATACTTCAAAACACTCATATCTCTTGGGATCAATCTATTAGTTACTAAAATTTGGATCAGAAAATCCTATAAAATAAAACTAACAGGCACGTTAAGTAGATGCAAAATATCAGAAACTGTGGCTTTCCTGAATGTCCTACCAAATACGTTTCGTACTTCTATGCGATGTACCAATAATAATCTAAACAACGCGCTTATTGCCTTTCGACTTTTACTAAAAGGATTGTGATCGTATGAAAAGAATACTTCGACACACTCAATTCTCTTGGAATCAATGTATTAGCTACTAGCATTTGGATCAGAAAATCTTATAAAATAAAACTAACAGGCACGTTAAGTACAGGTGGACAAGATCAGAAACCACATCAGTGCCCGCTCTGATGCTTTCCTGAATGTCCGACCGAATACGTTTTGTACTTCTATCCGATGTACTAATAATAATCCAACAACGCGCATATGGCCTTTCGACTTTTACTAAAAGGCTTGTGATCGTATGAAAAGAATACTTCAAAACACTCAATTCTCTTGGAATCAATCTATTAGTTACTAGAATTTGGATCACAAAATCCTATGAAATAAAAATAACAGCCTGTAAAGTACAGATGGAAAATATCAGAAACTGTTGCTTTCCTGAATGTCCGACCTAATACGACAGCTCAGGTGTTGCTTCGTCATCTGACCGTGGTTCAAAATTACGAGGTGTTGTCCTCGAATCTTTCCCTTAAGGGACTGATTCCGGACCGTCGTCAATAGCCCGCTGTGTTGCTCTAGTACGACGTTAACTAAAATTACCATTACCATTACCGACCTAATACGTTTTGTACTTCTATCTGATGCACCAATAATAATCCAACAAAGCGCATATGGTCTTTCGACTTTTACTAAAAGGTTTGTGATCGTATGAGAAGAATATTTCAAAACACTCATATCTCTTGGAATCAATCTATTAGTTATTAGAATTTGGATCAGAAAATCCTATAAAATAAAACTAACAGACTGTAGTTGCACTGCTATCCGATGTACCAATAATCCAACAACGCGCATATGGCCTTTCGACTTTTACTAAAAGGCTTATGATCGTATGAAAAGAATACTTCAAAACACTCAATTCTCTTGGGACCACTCTATTAGTCACTAGAATTCGGATCAGAAACTAGTATAAAATAAAACTAACAAGCAGTAGTTAAGTACAGATGGACAAGATCATATACCACACCACTGGCCGCTCTGGTGCTTTCCTGAATGTCCTACCTTATACGTTTTGCACTGCTATCCGATGTAAAATAATCCAACAACGCGCATATGACCTTTCGACTTTTACTAAAAGGTTTGTGATAGTGTGAAAAGAATACTTTAAAACCCTCAATTCTCTTGGAATCCATCTATTAGTCACTAGAATTTGGATCAGAAAATTATATAAAATAAAACTAACAAGCAGTAGTTAAGTACAGATGGGCAAGATCATATACCACACCACTGCTCGCTCTGGTGCTTTCCTGAATGTCCGACCGAATACGTTTTGCACTCTTATCCCACCCACCCCCGATGTACCAATAATAATCCAACAACGCTCATATGGCCTTTTGATGTACAACACGGAGTTGCATGTAATGAATATATGGCGCACTATTTTCCCATAAAAATAAGCACTTAGAGCACAATTACGGTCTTTTTTCTTGTGGGCTGAGGGTGGTTCCACGTGATTTATACCCCTCGTGTGTCCCTTTATTCGGCCCTCACACGCACCAGGAAATTTATAGCGTTTGGTAGCAAATGGTTTTTTTTCCCCTCCAATGTTCCAGCTTTCTAATTAGTATTGTTTCAGGGCTACCGTTGAGAAGAAGGACGCATCCAATGAAATACAGCTCTGGTGGACGCGTTAATACGCCTTCTGTGGGTAATATGGAACGAAGGAAATTGTGGTTTATGGGGTGAATTCTGCAAGTGTTGAAGTTAGTGTGCAAGCAGCTGAAACGTAAAGTAAAATACATACAAAATGTAGTCATCTGCAGCTATAACTAACTGTGATTTTTATAGAACCGAAATTTTCTTGGTATTTTTTCGAATATTAATTTTGATTCAGAAATTATATTGTTCTAATTTATGCTTATTCTCTCGGAAAGAGTACATTCGATTCCTGTAATACCCTGAGTAAATTTCTCTCTTCATGGTCAGTAAAACTTTACTTGTGTGTCCATTACTTGAGGTCGGCTGTCTTGTGTTTGGCACAGCTTGGCCAAATATGACCCTTGCATCATGAGATCCAAAACCCATCCAACAAACTGGAAAGAGGAAAATGCGAAGATTTTCAATTGCTCTTGAGTCTCCAGCAACAATAATATCACTATATTTCGGAAGGTCAACGTTACCCAGATCTAAAGGCCGCTCGCATCACTACTACCTCCTTAATATTACTTTATTTCAGATTGCCTTACTTCTAATGTTACCAAGGACCCTGTCTTCGAGGATCACAGATACAGAGGCCCACCTCGCTATACATCCTTAATATTACTTTATTTCAGATTGCCTTACTTCTAATGTTACCAGGGACCCTGTCTTCGAGGATCACAGATACAGAGGTCCAAAGGGCCCACCTCGCTATACATCCTTAATATTACTTTATTTCAGATTGCCTTACTTCTAATGTTACCAGGGACCCTGTCTTCGAGGATCACAGATACAGAGGTCCAAAGGGCCTACCTCGCTATACATCTATATATATAATTCTCTTACGTGGCACGCAAAAAAGACGTTATTTGTAATCGCGTTTTGGCAACACTGTACGATTGTTTGTTTATCGCGAAGTCTCGCGAATCGATTGAATTTATAGCGTTATCGGATGAAATTTTATTGAAAAAAACAAAAAAAGGAATTTTTAATGAGCTGTTGCAGTTAGTTTATAATAGAAAACGGAGGATCTTTTCAGGGCCCATTTAAAAAATGGTCCTTTTCAGGGCCAACAATTATAGTTCAACAAGACGCTTGCACTACAACTTTTGGCAACAAACTCAATGAAAAAGTGTGGGTCGTTTGAGTGCTGGGAAAATGTACACACAAACAACATGCTGGGTATTCAATTTCCAAATCAGCGCTCACATTTCGAGTCAAAATTTGCTCAAAGTTTTCATTTGAATTCTGATTCCAGAGGTACTATCTTTTCTGAAAAACAGCAACATATTTAGGTTTGAAAAATATGTTTTTGGTACATCATATTTTGTAAACAATTCCTTCTGCTAGGACACATGTCTTCATTGAGGCGAGCGAAGCGAGCATAGGTTCGCGCAGTGAACCAATGAGGATTGCGAAGCAATCCTCCGGGGGTTGGCAAGCGTTAGCGAGCAGGGGGCAGGCCCCCTAGTCCTTAATATTACTTTAAAGATTTCCTTATCTATAATGTTACCACGAGTCCTATATTCATATGCAGGTACAAGATCCGTGATTTAAAGGGACTCTGACAAATGCGAAGGTTTTGTGCAGTATGACTATTTTCTGGGCTCAAAAAGGAATGAATTACTTCATTGAGTTTATAATAGTAAAGATACAGAAAATTGTATGAAGGAAAATAATCGGAAATGTTATGCATTTGTTATAAGTTACGCGTTCTGTACTTGTTATACACACAGGGTGTTTCGAAACTCATGGGCAAAAATTTAAAGGTGATAGAAAACATCTAAACAGGCAATTTTCACCATACAATGCATGGGCGGAAAGCAAGCAGTGAACCGCTAGACGGCGCTGTAATGAATAGCATAAAGCGCGAGTTTTCTTACGCATCGTCATTTCTACCGTGGATTTCAGAAAGCATGGCGACGTATGGTAATCAGGAAAAGGCGGACATGCCTTTTATATATGGTCTTGTGAATGGGAATGCTCTGGAAGCCGAAACACTGTACATGCAGCGTTTCCCGAGAAGACACGTGCCAGACCAAAAAATGTTTGAGCGATTGCACAGGTGGTTGTGCGAAACGGGTACCGGTATGAATGATTCAGGGCGTGGCAGGAGTGTGCGAACGCCACAAGTTGTAGACGACATTCTGCAAAGAGTGTAAGATCGTCCGGATAATAGCACTCGAAAGGTTTCCCGTGCCATAAATGTGCCCCACTCGATTGTTTGTCGAGTACTACGGGACGAAGGATTACACCCCTACCATGCACAGAAAGTGCAAGCCTTGATACCTGCAGATTATGCGCCACGTGTCGAGTTTGCACGTTGGTTTTTGCAACAGCTAGCAGCGCAGCCTGAGTTTAGTACACATGTGTTATTCAATGATGAATGCACCTTTACTCGTGAAGGCGTTTCTAATACGCACGACCTTCAATCCGTACGACACACGTCCTCATGCACGTCTGAAGAGTTTCAGCCTAAATGTTTGGGCTGAAATTGTGGGTGACCATTTGATCGGCCTACTGCCATTCCGACTGGACAGCAGAACATACCTCACATTTTTACAACAGATATTGCCAGACGTATTTAAACCTGTTGCAGCCAATATACAAGCACGTATGTGGTTCCAGCATGACGGAGCACCACCCCATTTCATCTTGGATGTGCGGAGCGCTTTAGACGCTAAATTCCCAGGGCGATGGATTGGTCGGGGTGGGCCCACACCTTGGCCGGCACGCTCACCCGATCTCTCCTGTCTGGACTTTTCCTGCGGGGCCATTTGAAAAGTCTCGTCTACGAAAGCCTCATCGACTCCGACGAGGACCTAGTTGACAGGATTTCTGTTGCTGCCGGTGCCGTCCGAGACATGTCGGGTGTGTTGGAAAAAATGCGCCGCTCGCTACGTCGTAGGTGTAACGCCTGAATTACCGCAGGTGGTTGCTCTTTTGAGCAGTTTCTGTAATTTTTCCACACATACTGTCAGTAAAATTATTTAGTACCTCCTCTATCCGTTTGGTGTTTCGTTCTTTCATATGACAGTAACGGCGGATACCTCCTAGCGGTTCACCGCTTGCTCTCCGCCCATGCATTGTATGCTGAAAATTGCTTGTTTAGATGTTTTCTATCACACCTTACATTTTTGCCCATGAGTTTCGAAACACCCTGTATTTTAATTTCATAAGGGGCGCGTTATCTAACTCGGTAATTGGGTCCGGATTTCAGAGAGAAGAAGAGGATTAATGTAAAGTTACGTCAAAAATCCGTAATGTCTAAATGACCTTAGGCCGCTTTTGTCACAGTTGGTAGTTAAGAGTTGAATTTACGTCACAATGGAGCAACATAACAGGTTATTGCTTTTATCACAGTACCAATGTGTTCCAAGCATCAGAAAAAGCACAATTTCTATCAGTTTCAATTTAAAAAACACACGAAACAGCTTGAAGCAAACGTTGCAATTTGTACCTTACAGTATAACTTTTTGGCGTTGGTAGAAAGCTATTGCAGGTATATATGTTTTAAATTTTGAGCACAGGTTTTACCTACGAGTACACAAGAAAAGCTAAAAGACAAGACAAATAGACAAAAAGGAAAATAGATTGGAATGGCCATCCCTTGACGCGGGAGTACAGTTACAAATGCCAAATTTTTTTTTCTTCTTTGCTATGAAATATAATGAAACCAAAATGATTTCACGTGAGCAAGAATTATATTGGAAGGTCGGAAATGATGTGGCGTGAAAGTGGGACTGCCTACTATCACGAAAATGTTCCTGAAAGGGATAGATAGGACGGTACTGGATGCCCTGGTGTGTGTGGGGGGGGGGCAGCGTCATGATAAATGGTTACGCTAAGCTACAAGGTCTGGAAAGTGAGACTGCGAATGGCGAACAATATTGCAACTAAGCTCTTCAACATTGTGTAAAATCACTCCTGGTTGTTGAAGGCGTAAAATTTTTTTAATGCAAAGCAGTATCGCGCACTTTGATTTTGGTCATATCGTCTGGTTAACGCGCTCTCGAAATATCCCCCTTATCTTTAACCCTTCTTTGCATAATGGTGGAAATTTCCATCATAACATTGAATGCCCAAAAAGTATATAAAAGAACAAGTTCACTTTAAGTTTATCGTGTCTGGATACCTTTTTAATGTCCAATGCATAAAAAAAAACATAGCTGTCAAAAATAAGCAAGTGTCACTATCAGTAAAACGAGCTTGAAGTTGTCATTCCGCTGTTTGTTGAATAAACGTACGATTTCGTTTTTAATTTTGTTTTATTATATTTGAGTTTCTATTGCTAAAAAAAGTGAAAATGAGTGGAAGAAAGGTTTGTAACATGTGTTTCTGTTATTTTTAGAGCAATTTCTGAAAAAGTTTGCGTTTAATTTTAAAAATACCACATGATACCATCATATTGTTTTTTGCTAAATTTATACTATAAATATATACTAAGATTTTTTTAACCATTTTTCATTTAATTTTGAACATGAATTATATCACCTTGATTTATTTCACCAGTAAAGAAAAAATCCTGCAAAGAAGGGTTAAAGAAAGAAAGGAATAATGATTCAATTTCTCTCTCCCAGAAGAAAAAAAAATCTGATGTCTTAAAACTTTATCTTGTGAGCGTTGTGAAATTTCTGAGTATTGTAGTATATTTTTTACCTCACAACATACATAATATACAACCAATAGGCTGTATACATATACAACCAATAGGCTGAATAATCATATCTATTGGTTGAAAGAATCCGAGATTTTATTGGTTAAGAAGGTCAAAAATAGTAAGAAGTCATACAAAGAAGACTGAAACTTATAAATGCGTTTGCACCTTCAGAGGGTTGAGATTTTCGTTCTAGAAGTCAAGATTCGTAATTTTTTGGCTATCAGGCTTATTTTTCACATTAAGGTTGGATTGATGATCTTTCTCTCTCACGCATTTTGAGTTTGCTTATCGAACATAAGTACACCAAAAACAAAATTCTCCAAAAATTCGAGCTATTCTCTTTTTAAACTCGGCGTTTCAATTGAGCAAGTGTCAAGTTCAATTCCTACCTGGGTGTATTTATCTTCTTCATTTCCAAAGAGCCAAGGTGGCCCAGTTGGAAGAGTATCGAATTACTCGGAGGGTTACGAGTTCGAATCCAACAAACACCGTCGTGTACAGAGAGGGCTAGTGCATGTTTATGTATGTCGTGGCCTCAAATGTCCTCATTTTGGCGTGGTGTGGAAGTTTGGAAAGTGGGCTGCCAGCTCAGGTGTTGCCTTGTCGTCTGACCATGGTTCAAAATTACGTGTTGTCCACGAATCTTTCCTTTGGGGGATTGATCCCGGACCGTCGTCAATCCGTTATAATCCTCCACTACGACGTTAAGGAAAGAAAATCGACCTACCTCTATGTCAGAAAAGTCATTGCGTTATGCCAAACCCAAGTAGATGGACATTTATTTGAGTTGGCGCAGTTTTACTAAATATGATCCTTTGCACAATGTAATCCAACTTAGGCCCGGTGCACACATCCGGTTTTTCAGCGTGCGGCGCCACTACGGCACCGAAGCCCAACTATGCACACATAACCGTGAAATGACGCACGAACTCATTTCGCGCCATTTGCTATAAATATTCTATCGAAGAAAACATGTTTTCTTGTCATACTTGGAGTAAAAAAAAGTATATTTTGAAACAAAATAGACGTAAATGGATAGAACCATTAATTAATTATTATTTATATTCCATTTGTTTATAAAAACAAGGTACTTCAGAACGGAGACTCGTGTGCGGCTACCGTGGGGATCTGCGGTACAAGTTGCACGCAAGTTAGACGTGCGTCGCCTCAGCGGCGCTGGAGGCATGTGTGCACTGCTCCATCGGATCTAATGTGTCTCAGACCGCACTTGCGTTGCGGCAGCGGCGCCGCACGTTGAAAAACCGGATGTGTGCACCGGGTAACCAACCATTATTTTCTACGAGACGTTGAAATCGCATCGCAGTTATGCGTGAAATTTGCTCCTATCTACTAAATCGCTCCATAGCATTAATAGTATGTCTGAGCATTGGACCTCTTTCCAAAATGACGATCTGGCTGGTTTTGGATTACTTGCTCAACGTTATTAATTTATTGCTAACGCGTCGAAAGGAAATGTATTGGGGAAAGACCAAAACACTCGTAGTTTAAAATTTTTACTTGACATTAAGTCTCACGCAACGATGCAAATCTACATCCGTCCATTTTTTCCCGAGTGCATGAGCATACATTCCACTTTGATCCGTTTCGAATATGCGATTTTGTAATATCGTCAATATCTCCGCTTTTAAACTAAAACTTATGTTCCACTCTATGTACTGTAAGCAATAATTTAATAGAATTTGTTTCCAGTGTAATTTAACTAATTTAAAAGCTCCCCTTTCAATACTGATGTTTGATTTATTCCTCCATTCGCCATTTTGTTTTGTCATTTTTATTGTTAGTGGGCACTACAGGCTCTTTTTAAAAGATCGTAGCTCTTTTAGTGTATAAATGTGTAATGATGATGACTCTTTTAATGTGTAATAATTTTATTCTTTCGTTTGCTATATCATTTTGTCATTTTTAATGTTAATTTCCAGCAAAAGCTCTTTCACAAAGGACATGACTCCCGTTGATCCGAGGCCAACAGCTCGTAATTTCGAAGATGACGAGGTCAATGCCCAGGAGGGCATCCCAATCTCCAAACTTCCACACCACACCCACGTAAGAACATTTAATGTCACGACAAATGCAACGTGTCGTGGTATGGAAGTTTGGAGAGTGAAGTGCCAGCTCAGATGTTCACTTCGTTATATGACCGTGGTTGAAATTACGTATTGTTGTCCACGAAACTTTCCCTTGGGGATTGATCCCGAGCCGTCGCCAAGTGCTCGCTGCGTTACTCCAGTGCGAAGTTAATTAACTACCTAGCTATAATAAAGAGAGAACTTTAATTTAATTATTTAAAGAAAATTTTTACTTCTTCATGTTCCTTCCCAATTACGCTTTCTAAGTTTTATTAGTATCAAACCCTGGCTTTAGGATGTACTGATTTTTTAGACAGTTATAAAAAGAGGGCAAACAAAAACTGCTTGATTATTAAAGTAATGTAACATCGATGGATTCTTGTTGTAACAGATTTTATGTAATTTTTAAGAAGTCAAACAGCACTTTCGAATCAATGTATGCCAAATATTTAAAATGTAAATCGGAAATCCGAAGCAAATGTGGCGTTAGCGATTAATGGTAGAAAAACTAAATTAAGTTGGCCTGAAGTGCAAAGGCTTTTTATAATTTCCGACTTCTGCAATGCGTACAAATTATCTAAGCTCAGATAAATTTAATAAGCATTCTAAGATTAAAAAAGCAATTAAAATGCCTGAAACAATTTATTTTAATTGTTCTTAATTGTTTAAAAGAGAAAAATGGCTGACAGAAATAAAAAAAAAAGTACTAAAGCCGCTTAAGTCGTTTACTTCTAGTCTTACTCTAATAAAACCAATTAAACAGAAGGGAAAATGTCCGCTTTAATGACTATTTATTTCGAATTTTAGTGAGGCAAACCTGATTTAGTTAGGTATTTTCATTGCCCAAGACAGCTACTTCGGCAATAAACGTTTTTTACAACATGGCATGCTAACGAATATCTTATATACGAAACGTTTACGATTTTATAGCTCCACGAACAGAAATTTAACACATTCAATGACATCATAGGAAGTGAGTTCCTTTCTTAATGATTGAACTAAATTTGCATTAATCTTTTGATTAATTGCGAAAATGTTTCCTAGAATTCCGATTTGCCTCTTGTTAGAAGAGTAACTCTGATTACCTTTTTCTTGTGAAATAGAATAGTATTTGGCGAAACATAAATAGCTTTTATTTATTTACTAGCAAGATACCCGACCTTACCCTGTTTAAATTGATTTACTCTAGATTGAAGAGATGATGAAAAAATATAATGACTTTCGTTTTTCGTAGAATAAAATAATATTTTAACACCTTTCGCCATCTTTATAATTGCTACAACTTCCTTTGGACACAAATTTTACACGTGCATATCTATTCATGTAATGCATTTCACATACATCGCAATCTTGCTGTATGACATAGCTACAAAATGACAAAAGGTGACACTAAGGTTACTTATACAAAAGACGATTTTGATGGAGATTTGGAATTCCATTTCTTAAGTTCTTTTCGTGTTCATCTCAATTAATAAACAAGACGATTTACGGCGAGTGCTCGCGCACTCATAGTCAACAAAATAATATTTTTTTACTTGTGCCACTCTTAAATCCGGCATGCGACATTGCGGATTTTCGCAATTTTCTCCTGTCATTAAAAAAAAAATTATTTAATGTTTGAATAATTCTAGTTCTGATTTTTTAAACATTATTCTTTCAATAACGGCATTATTCTTTCAAATATGACATAGTTATACTAACAACTTGCTTTATTCTGACTTACCTAAAACTTTTAGTCGAATACTTTGTGGTGGTGTTGCGTGTGATGAAAAACAAACACAATTGATTAAAATAATAAATATTTGAAAAGAAAACTGCGAAATGAAACAAAATAAAAGATGTCGGGTAAAAGTTGTTCTAAAGATATTAATTTGTGATTCTTTTTTATCTCTTAATCTTGCAGTTGCCACAACTTACAACTAAAAAGTGCACAAAATTTAAAAATGTGAAATTAATTTAGAGCAAAAGAAACACGAGTTTCCGTTTAATTCCCGTTCGTTGAAAAATATCGTCTGTCCCAAATATTCGTAAATCATTTACATTTCACCAAAGAACAAATATATGACTCGAAATAAATGAAGTATCAAAGCTAATATTCCAACATAAAATTTGATTTTTGAAAAAAAAATTGGTTTTTCAGCAGTACTGTGGTAAAGCAAATCAAAGTAATCGTAATACTCAATGTACATTCCAATTTTCCAAAATACCAAATTTTGGTTAATTTAAGGATACTTACTCAAATGTTTTAGCTTGAAACTAAACTAAATAAAACAATAAAGAAATGTTTGATATTGCTTTCACTGAACTAATAGATAATGTATAAAATAAAACACATTGCAATCAAATATCTGTAAGAAAATTAAATTCATGTGTGTGATGCTTACACAAACACAAAATCGAACATAGAACAGAAAGACGACCAGACAGACTTTCGCAACCAATTCCACTCACTAAATGAAGATAAGTACTTACTGTATGCAAATTTCTGTGAAAATATATTAAACAGTGTGGACGTGTATAGGGCACATACAGACAGATAGACAGACACCAAACGCGAAAAAGGCGAATTTGGCATCAGAAGGGTCCAAAACGGATAGAAAACTTGAAATGGGTCGAAAATATTGAATGTACAAATAAACACTCCATTCTTATTTATATAGATTTAATCTGTTTCTTTTATACCGTTGTGTTTTGTGAGACCAATATTAAAGGTATTTAACATAAATGCAAATGATATTTAAAATGAAATATTTAAGGTGCAACACAGACGTCATTAGAACAAACGTGATATATATAGATAACTTTAAGAAAACTTTACTCCAAAACTTAATTTTTTGTCGACGAACTTGTAAGTCTCTATGTGCTAATCCGCGAATATACCAACTGAATTACTGTGATCCTTTTAATATTTATGATAAAATTATAAAAAGTGCAAGAGGAATAATAATTCAGATGCTAGTGAAAACGCGCATGCAATAATATAAATTAATTATTAAATGCATAATTTTATATATTTTTGGCATGGATATGCTTCATTTTCAGTTCAAGTAGAGTGACTAATAAAGATGGGGTTTTAGCTGTAAAATTAATGGGGTTATTAAGATCTGTATTACTTTTATTTGAGATTATTACTGAAACTGAAATGACTTCATAAGTTGAGATATTTCAATTGGTTTAAGCATTCTAAGTATTTTGAGTTATGAATATTCATGAACTATGAAGTAGTAGCAATAGATAATAAGCACTTGAATAGCAATAAGTGATTTCTAGAGAGTGTTGTATCCACACATCAACGGGGCTCTACCAGCTAGTACTGTAATAAAAACAAGATGGATCGTGCTTACAAACTTTATGGCTCTTGATTAGGGTACCAACCCTAAAAATGGAAGTTCCTGTCAAATTTAATTGTAATAGACATTTCAGGTAAAATCCGGATAAATAAAACTCAATTACTCCAGTATTAACAAAAAACTTTTTTTTATTCAAGATATATTCTTTATTTGTTATACTGTTACTTCCAACTCATTGCAATGTTTTTCGACTGTTTCAATGTAAGAAAATTAACAGTATTACATAGTATGTAATACTGTTAATTAGGGTTATATTTAGGGTTTGAGGTATTTTTTATACTAGGGGGCCCGCCCCCTACTCGCTAACTCTCGCCAACCCCCGGAGGATTGCTTCGCAGTCCTCATTGGTTCGTTGCGCGAACCTATGCTCGCTTCGCTCGCCTCAATGAAGACACGTGTCCTAGCAGAAGGAATTGTTTACAAAATATGATATTCCAAAAAAAATGTTTTTCAAATCTAAATTTGCTGTTTTACAGAAAATATATACAGTACCTCTGAAATCAGAATTCAAATGAAACTTTGAGTAAATTTTGACTCGAAATGTGAGCGTTGCTTTGGAAATTGAAAACCCAGCATATTGTTTGTGTGTACATTTCCCCAGTACTCGAACGACCGAAACTTTTTCATTGCGTTTGTTACCGAAAGTTGTAGTGCAAGCGTCTTGTTGAACTATAATTGTTGGCCCTGAAAAGGACCGTTTTTTAAATGGCAGTGAAAAGATCCTCCGCTTTCTTTGATTTCTATTAAAAACTAACTGCAAAAGCCTAACTAAAATTCTTTTTTTTTTTTCAATAAAATTTCATCCGATAACGCTATAAATTCAATTGATGCACGTGACTTTGTGGTAAACAAACAATCGTACAGTGTTGCCAAAACGTGATAACAAATAACTTCTTATTTGCGTGCCACGTAAGAGAATTATATATATAGATAATAAAGAATACCTCTTAAATAAAAATGTATTTACAATTCCGCAAACTAACGTTAACGGTTACCACATTTATCGTACTCAAAGTGATTCAAGCAACACATTTGAATTGAATTGATGATTTTTCTGAAATAATTTATAATTTACACCAAAATACGGCAACACATGCGAATTCTGGATTTTTGCAGACGTTTGGTTACCCAACCCTAAAGGGCTCCCTAGACGATCAATATGACTGTCAATGATGCTCATTGAAGCAACCAATTGATTGTAGAAGGCGATTGACGAACATTTGACAGAAATTTTGATTGATGGACATTGACAGGCGCCATTGATCGTATAAAATACGCAACTATCAATCGTAGGGCTTATTTATTCTCTAGGTCATGTTTCTATCTTCACGATCGTTAAAGTTGCAGTAAATATTTCCACGGTTTTGAAATCTTCGGAAAATTTTACACCAAATCTAATCCTTAAATGTGGCTGACCAACCGGTATAGTGGTTAAGGTGTTAGCCTCTAGATCGGAAGGTTCCTGGTTCGAATCCGGGTTCGGGCATGGATATTTGTAAGCGTATGGTGTAGAGGCTGCTGGTGCACCTTAGGTGTTGCTTCGGCATCTGACCGTGGTTCAAAATTACGAGGTGTTGTCCTCGGATCTTTCCCTTATGGGACTGATCCCGGACCGTCGTCGATAGCCCGTTGTGTTGCTTTAGTACGACGTTAACTAAAATTACCATTACCATTACCTTAAATGTGAATTTCTGTAAAATATTAATTTTTTAATTGAAACTTTTATATTTTTGTAATACGAATTGGGCATTTGGCGAAGAAATTCATTACGCGAACACAAAAAGCACTATTTATTTCGTTTTATAATAAAGATATAAGTTGAATAAAGTACTTAGTTGCCTTTATTTACCGCTTTATATAAATAGTCATTGAAAATAGGATGAAATTTCAATTGTATTCGATGTTTTGAAGACAGTAATATCAGGATGTTACTCTATAGGTGGGACTGAAGAAAAATCATGTAAGTCGGTGTACAACTATGCATATGACTTTTATTTTATTGGGACCAAGCGCAACACTAGTTTAGAGAAAAATATTTTATAAAATTGCAGTTCTCTTTATATATATTAATACATAATATTAAAAAAATTAATGAATTACTAAAAAATTTATTTCGATGGTTTCATAAAATCGAACAAATTCGTCTGACGACACAATGCCTTATTTTTTAACGCAGAATTTCTTCGTAACAAGCTAATAATTTTTTTATTCTTGCTTTGTATCTATAACGCGTTCTTCGTTGGAGTGTTTTCCAAATCTTTTAATCCTTTTAAATCAACGCAGATGGTCTTTGACAGTCGTCCCGTTTGTTTTGAGTGCAGGTGATTTGTAGCTGATTCCCTGAAAAATCTGTCTGCACAAAGGGATCTGGGATTCAAATCTCTATTGTAATAAATCGTATATATATAGTTTTTTTTGTAAAATAAACGCAATTTAATTGTAAATTAGGCTGTTTCGTTGTGTTGACAGGCACACCACTCGGCCCACTAATTAAAATACGTAACTATCAATCGTTCAGCAGTTTCATCAAGCATGACGGTTGCATCGAGCCCTACGAGAAGCGAGTTTGGCAACGAGTTTGTGAAGCTTTTAATTACTTTATATCTGGATTATCCTGAGTTATGGAAAGTGGTGAATATATTTAAACAAAAACAAAATAAGTATTACTTTTCATAAAATGGTTAACGTGTTAAAACAATACAATTCATATTATACTGAGGGAAAATTTAAACAGAAAATTAATATTATGGTACAATTCAGAATCTCGCAGAAAGTTTAGTAAATGTTAGTGAGTAAAGCGCCTTTTCAGCTTATACCACCTCTTTGGATCAGTCTTTTTCTCCTCTTTTCTTTCTTCCCTATTGCAAACAACCAAACTCAAAGCAAGAAAGCCCAGATCTGAATTTGAAACCATATTAAAACTCAAAAATGAAGCACGCCACGCTCCTTCAAAAATATTGATCGAATGATATTGACGGGTTGATTGAAGCTATATTGAAACACCTATCAATCGAAACCATCAATCACATTGACAATAATATTGATCGTCTAGGGACCTAAGTGGTCCTAATATAAATAAATAAGTTAGGTCTTCTTTGGCCTAACTCATTTATTTCTTTTTTACAAAATTTCTATTTGCAACCATATAACACCGAAGTCAAATAATTATTTTGGGTTATTCTATCGTTTGAGAATTACGAACGATTTAAGGGTTTGTTTTTAATTTATAAAAACACATTTCTTTTCTCATGCACTTTTTGTAGAATTTATTGTATCTTTATTATAACATTTTTAACATAGTATTTTTTATTTGTTTTCAATGTCTTGATCGAGTTTAACAAAATTGTTTGCTAAATCAATAAGATCTTCATTTTAAGTTGCGTCAATTTTCCAGAGATGCGATAGATTAGAGTATTATTTTAAAGGAATCAAATAAGAACTTTAATCATTTTATTGCTCTTATCCAGTAGGGTACTTGGACATTTCAATTCACTTTCAATAGTCAAACGTTGAAAAAGGCAAATTTTTTAAAAAGGCTTGCTTACCTATGCGTTTCGAGAATTAGTAGTCGTTAGCAACTCTTTTTTAACGAATCCCTTTTCGATAACGTTCTTCGAGCTTCACTTGCATATCACAGAACTAGTAATGTTAACTAACGTTCTAGTTTCCGATCAAGCAAGTATTAGAACCAAAACTTAGAATATTCTCTTTTTGAGAGTCAAACAAAGGAGAGAAAAGATTTATGTTAGAAAACAAGTATGAAAATAAAAATAATAATATAAACCAGTTACAATGATTAATACAAAGCATAATGGTGATAGTTCCTTATAAAAAACTAATATTGTGTTCTCATATGGAACTATCATCCTATATACAATATTTACCAATAAGTATTTGGACACCCATGAAAATGGCGATATCTGCGGTGCTGATATACGAAACAACATTGGTATTAGTCGCATGCAAAATACCACGAAGTGCAGAGTTATCTGATTTCGAGAAAGGTATAAACGTCGGGTATCACAGAAATGGCCGATCTTTAAGAGACATACCTAGCGAGCTGAATAACCCAAAATCGACAGTGGCTTAGTGATTTAGAAGTGGAAGTTGAGCGGTGATTTTCGGAATTTGCCCCGCGTCGGTAGACCCACGAAACTGGGTGATACAGACCGACGGGTGCTGTCCAGAGAATTTGGAAGAACCGCACCCAACCGATGGCCCGCATACACCAGGAGTTTCAACAGGCATCCGGGAGTGTTGTTTCGATTAATACCACCCATAAGGAAGCATATCTGCTTGATTTTCATGGTCGTGCTGATAAGCCTTTGATCACGAATTCCAACCGCTCTGCCAGGTTAATGTGGTGCAAAGCACGTCGAAAGTGGACCGTAGATCAATAGAAACGGGTACTCTGGAGCGACGAGTCAAGGTTCACTCTCTACCGTTCGGATATCAGGGTCTGGGTCTAGCGTCTGTCTGGAGAACGCCTCCTGCCAGAATGCATTGTGCCCACAGTAAAGTCCGTCGGAATTGGAATTATGGTCCGGGGGTGTTTCTTCTGGTATGGACTGGGACCTCGGTCCAAATTCATGGTAAGCTAAACTCTGAGGCCTACTGCACTTTTTTGGATGACAGTATGTTTCCTACGTTGTGGCAATTTTACGGGTTGGATCCATGTTCCTACCAGGAAGACAACGCCAGCTGTCATGCTGCGAGGCCCACCATGGATCGGTATGGTGACAATGGGGTTAACCGAGTGGACTGGCCTTCCCAGAGTCCAGACCTGAATCCTATCGAAAACCTCTGGGACGAGTTGGATCACTGAATTAAGGGGTGCAACAATCGTCCAAAATCGGTGAAGGAACTTACATGTCTTCTCC
Organism: Metellina segmentata; assembly: GCA_947359465.1. Lineage (NCBI taxonomy): Eukaryota > Metazoa > Arthropoda > Arachnida > Araneae > Tetragnathidae > Metellina > Metellina segmentata. The sequence goes on along the minus strand of OX375877.1, from coordinate 59,864,251 downwards.
AAGCCGAGTGGAAGACAATACCACTAGCCGTCATACAAGGACTTGTGGAAAGCATGCCCCGGAGGGTTGAGGCTGCAATTGCCTCTCGTGGTGGCTCTACCAACTATTGAATATGAATAAATTTTGTTTTTCTATTCTATCACAGGTGTCCAAATATTTATTGGTAGATAGTTTATTCTATCTAACAAAAACGATCATTCTGAGAATAAAATCTTTGTTATGTATGCAGATGTGTATCCAGTTTATATAGTGGTTATTATTCCAATAAGTAATAGTCATATTCTACCTATCCATAGAATATGTCTATTACTTATTGGAATAGTCATATCCACTCTCCAAACTTACACATCAAGCTATTCTACAATAACGATCCTACTCAAAATAAAATCTTTGTTACATTAAGTTTTCATTTGTGCATCCAGCTTATATAATGGTCACGTGAGGACATCTGAGCACACGACAGATTTAACGTACAACAGCCCAAATTTTGGAAAATATTACTTGAAACGGTTCAAATGTTTCATCAATAAAGTAAAAAATAAATTTGTTGCTTAGAATGAAATTTAAATTACATGAATTCAGTATTGAATTTCAAGAGTAAGTTCAAGAAACAAAATCTGAATATTGGAAACAAAGACATCCCTGTGCTAGCTTTTGTCATCTTAGAATCGAAGTAATTTATTCCAGAAGAAGTTAAGATGTTTTCAAAGTACAAGCGTGGTTAATTTTGCTTCATTTGAAGAAAAAAAAAAGAAATCTGTAATTTAATTATGAAAAATAACGAGAGTCTTTGAAGAAATAAAACAAGAACCCAAATATTTAAACAAGAAAGTTGCATCTTGCATACTTGTACTAACAATCGAAATTTATTTCAAAACTAGTGAAAGGTAAAGTAAAAATAGCAAAAGAAATTTCTAAAATCAATATCAAAAGATAACCTTTGAACATAAAAATGCAAATAACTAATTAAACTTGAGAAAAGAATTAAGTTACCAGCGAAGTTTTTAGGCAATATTCGAAAAAAACTGTCTTTTTACTAAAATATTTCGGTTTTAGTAAAAAGTTAGGTCGTTCTCTTTTCAAAAAAGAAAACAACGAGATAGAAAAAGTATTCGAATACAAGTAAAGGAATAAATACCTTAAATAGTAAAACAAAAATGATTAGCTTGAATGAAGCTTGCATTTTATTTTGGATGTTATACTAACTGATGAAATTTTGGTAATGAAGTCATAATAAAATGGAAAAAACGCAATATCCCACTTCAGAAAAAATTATTCTGTTAACAATGGACATGCAAAACTCGTTTAAAGAACGTAATTCATTAAATTAAGAAACTATAAAATGAAGTGAAAATAATTCGATAACAGTGTTTTGAACTAGAATGTCTAGAACTTTCGCTGTTAATTAAGTTATATCAGGTTCATTTAAATGTTTTATTTCACAGACAAGATCAGTTATGCTAATAAATTTTATATGTGATAAGACTTCCAAAAGAGAATTTCAAGGGTGCTCACACATCGATAGCTTCATCATTCAAAAAGGTATTAAATAATATTGAAAAATTAATAAAATAACGTCAGTAAAATCTTTCTATTCTATTCTTTGTTCCCCTCGCACTTTCTTCTCTGTCACGAGCTCTATCTTTTCTCTCTCACACTCATTAAATTCAACATCTGACTCGATTTTTCTCTCTATTTTCAATTTATTTATTTATCCCACTCTCCTTCTTTTCAATCTCTTTCACTCTCACTCAATTTTTCTTCTTTCTCTTTTCTTCTTTCTCTTTCACTCACTTTTCTTCTTTGCCTCTCTCTCTTTTTCTCTTTCTTTCTCATTCAATTTTTTTTCTCTATCCCTCTCTTTTCCTCGTAATTAAATTCTTTCACATTTAACACTTCATCTCTCTCTCTCTCCTTTCGTCTTAATCTCTCCAGTCAATTTTTTTCACTTCTCTCTCTTCCTCTTGATAAAATTCTTTCACATTCAACTTTTTCCTCTCTCTCTCTCCTTTCTTCTTAATTCTCTCTCAGTCAAGTTTTCTTTTTTCTTTTCCTGTGAATGTCTCATTCTCACTCAAATTTTCTTCTTTCTCTTTCCAATTAATCTCTTTGTCTCTCCTTCAATTTTTCTTCTTTCTCTTTCACTCACTTTTCTTCTTTCTCTTTTCCTTTTAATCTCTTTGTCTCTCATTCAATTTGTCTTCTTTCTCTTTTCCTCTCTTAATATCTCTCACTCTCACTCAATTTTTCGTCTTTCTCTTTTCTTATTTCTCTTTCACTCACTTTTCTTCTTTCTCTTTTCCTTTTATTCTCTTTGTCTCTCATTCAATTTGTCTTCTTTCCCTTTTCCTCTCTTAATATCTCTCACTCTCACTCAATTTTTCTTCTTTCTCTTTCACTCACTTTTCTTCTTTGTCTGTCTGTCTCTCTCTCTTTCTCTTTCTCTCTCATTCAATTTTTCTTCTCTATCCCTCTCTTTTCCTCTTAATTAGATAATTTCACATTTAACACTTCTTCATCTCTCTCTCTCTCCTTTCGTCTTAATCTCTCCAGTCATTTTTTTTCACTTCTCTCTCTTCCTCTTGATAAAATTCTTTCACATTTTACTTTTTCCTCTCTCTCCTTTCTTCTTAATTCTCTCTCAGTCAGGTTTTCTTTTTTCTTTCCCTGTGAATGTCACATTCTCTTTAAAATTTTCTTCTTTCTCTTTTCCTTTTAATCTCTTTCTCTCTCATTCAATTTGTCTTCTTTCACTTTTCCTCTCTTAATATCTCTCACTCAATTTTTTTTCTTTCTCTTTTCTTCTTTCTCTTTCACTCACTTTTCTTCTTTCTCTGTCTCTCTCTCTCTCTCTCTCTCTCAATTTTTCTTCTCTATCCCTCTATTTTCCTCTTAATTAACTTAGTTCACATTTAACACCATTTCATCTCTCTCTCCTTTCGTCTTAATCTCTCCAGTCAATTTTTTTCACCTCTCTCTTCCTCTTGATAAAATTCTTTCACATTTAACCTTTTCCTCTCTCTCCTTTCTTCTTAATTCTCTCTCAGTCAGGTTTTCTTTTTTCTTTTCCTGTGAATCTCTCATTCTCACTAAAATTGTCTTCTTTCTCCTTTCCTTTTAATCTCTTTCTCTCTCATTCAATATGCCTTCTTTCCCTTTTCCTCTCTTAATCTCTCTCACTCTCATTCCATTTTTCATCTTGATCTTTTCCAATTAATCTCTTTCTCGCTCACTTAATTTTTTTCTCTCTTTTCCTCCTAATCTCTTTTTTCTTAATTCTATTTTTCTCTGAATCTCTTTCACTTTCACTCAATTCAACTTTTTTCTCGCTGTTCTCTTGTGTATATTTTTAAATTTAAATATTGAAAACATTCATAAACTTACTTCAATAATGAATGATATGCAGGAGATTAAACGCTTTCTAATACTTTATAAAAGGAACTCTTAATTCCTGATAAACAAAAGTATCGGGGAACCAACTTAGTAAAGTATTGGAAGAGACTAAGTCGAATTATAAGGGCTTCATATGTTTGTTTTCGAAGAAAGTTTGTTTAAAAATTCATTACTAATGTTCTCCGTATACTTTTAAAATCTGTCCCTCATTATGGAGGGGACACGAAAATTGTCGAGAATCCGAAGGGTTCAGATGAAATACGTACTCAGTGGACCCGAACCCCCCCCCAGTATATAATATATATATATATATATATATATAATGAGACCATAGGATGAATAATAAGTCTGATAATACTTAGCATATAGCTGAATACGGTTACATAACATCATCGGCAGCGTATGGAATGCTGCCGTTGATTGTGGGTAGGTTTGGACAGTGGGATGCTAGTTTAGGTGTTGCCTCGACATCTGACCGTGGTTCAAAATTACGAGTTGTTGTTCTCAGATCTTTCCCTTAAGGGATCGATCCCGGATCGTCGTCAATAGCCCGTTGTGTTGCTCTAGTGCGACGTTAATTAAAAATTACCAATTACCTATTTAGATAAGCATGAGTTTATTGCGGTAAGAAGTCAGCTTTGAAAAAGAATCGACTGCAAACATGTGGAGATTTAAGGATGCTGCTGGCGAAAATAGAACCTGACATGGAAAAATTTGTAGCATAACACCAGGCTCATCCTTTCTATGTTGGATTCTTTTTAAACTTTATTGATTTGATTGATATAAAATACTAAATATTGAGCAATCTAGTGTGGAATTGTGTGTAGATTCATTCTCTACTATTCTATATATATTTTAATAGATCTATAACTTCAGTTCATAGTATTACTTCCAAACTAGCTTTTGAAATTCTAAAATTGCACATATCGCTTGATATATATTTTGGTGAAATTCAAATATTAGAGGCACAGTTACGCTTTCAATTTTCAATATTAGTTAAGATAATTTTTATTATAGTTAGATTTTCAAATTTTTATTTTTTCAGTTTTCAACAGGGGGCATGAGAGGTGCCGTCAAGGCACATTAATTTTAGAAGCTTTTTAAAACTCGCTGCTTTTTATAAACATTCAGAATTTTGTAAATGTTAAGTGATTTTTTCGCTTTTATTGTATGTTTTGTTTAATATTTTTTGGCAAAAATATCTTAAAATCATGAACATTTTTAAACATCCCCCTGTGATGTATGTACTGTGTGATGTATGATCTGTACCCTGTGATGTATGAGCGACTCTATCTTGTAATGGATCAAGTTCTTCGAATCGAATGAAAAATGAAACAAATTTTAGAATAAAGTAACATGAGAAAATAATTTTTTTCCAGAGAGAGAGAGAGAGACATTGACATGTCAGAGTGTTTGCTTCCACGTTCGGAAGAAATGCACTTTAAAGAGCAAAGAGTAACTTTTTCCGAAGGTATTCAAAGTGGAGATAGAAAATGTAAATGTGGAGTGATTTACAGCGCCATCTGGGAGCGCATTTAAGAAGCTGAAGAAGTAAAATTTAAAATCTCCATCAGAGGTGCAATAATTACGGCCAATGGACAAATTCATCTAGAAAGCAAACGCGTTGCCAAACCGATGAAATGTAAAATTCTTTGATAAAATCGGCTGTTTACAAGTGAAACCGACACAGACCTCACTCAAAGAAAAATCACTGAGTGAATGTGAAAAATGACTTTATCAGTCTAAAATATCACGGAATTCTTGTCTAGAAAGGCTAAAAAAAATGCATATCTTGAAAATGTCGACTTATTGTGTTTTGCCTGTATGCCGATGATATATCGCACTACCGTAAGAACAATGACAAAAATAGGGTTAACTAATTTTTGTTCGGAAAACTAAAACTTAGAATACTACTTTTAATTCATACTAATTATAATTTGTGAGAAACTTTGTCGTTATGAAATATGTGAGGAAAACCTTTTTATGTTATTTTGAAATGATACGGAATTGATTGAGAGATTTTGATAAGATTAGCGGATCGTATATAAGAGCCGACTATAGTACTTTAGCTTCAGAAAACGTTCCAAAAATTCTCGGCTCTCATACACGGAAATATAGTGTAAATAAAAACAAAATGTTTTTAAAAAATGTCAAGAACAAAACATCTCATTTCCACATAAAAAAAGGAAATATTTTAGCATAACATACTGTTAAAATTCAGAGGAAATCTCATCATGATTTTAAATGCTTTAGCTGATCCGTGTTGTAAATAGTACTTTTTAAGATTTTCATATTCGACTGTTACTATGGAAACGTCGACCGAATTTGCTGGTTCTTCTGAAAACATTGCAAACTTTCTAGCGCGTGCTCTCAAATTTTATGAATGAATTAATTAAAAAATATAACTGTGTTTATATCGCGTATGCGCGTATTCCAAATTCATTAGCCCGTTGAACCACAAGACTCGCTACCAAGTGACTCGCTACCAAGTGACTCGCTATCTACCAATCACAAAGCGAATAAAACTGAAAGAGAACGCAAAATATTTTTTTATAATAGAAAGAAAAGAAAGAAAGAAATAATGACGATAACTTAATCATGGTAATGGTAATTTTAATTAACGTCGCAATAGAGCAACACAAAGGCGAAGGACGACGATCCGGGATCAATACCTCAAGGGAAAGATTCGAGGACACCACCACGTAATTTTGAACCACGGTCAGATGACGAGGCAACACCTGAGCTGGCATCCCACTCTCCGAACTTCAGCACCAACCCAACGTGAGGACTTTCGACCACGACAGATTTAAGGTGCACCAGCCGCCTCTACACCATACGCTTACAAACATCCATGCACTGACCCGGATTCGAGCCAGAAACCTTCCGATCTAGTCCAACTTAATAATGAAAAACGTATCCTGCAACAAATTTTAGAATTATTCTACCTTTGTATGTTCTTTTGTGACTGCTTGGGTTGGTGTGGAAGTTTGGAGAGTAGGGTACCAGCTCAGATGTTGCTTCATCATCTGACCGTGGTTCAAAATTACGAGGTGTTGTCCTCGGATCTTTCCCTTAAAGGACTGATCCCGGACCGTCGTCAATAGCCCGTTGTGTTGCTCTGGTACGATGCTAACTAAAAAATTACCAATTATAAAAACAATCGAAAAAAAGGACTAGGAGAGTTGACTACGGATCTTTCCCTTCGGGATTGATCCTGGACCGTCGCCAATAATTGCTTCAATCCAGTGCGAAGTCAGCTCAACTATCGCCCTTAATTATTAACGTCACACTGTAGCAACAGAACATGCTATTAGTGACAAACATCCGGGATCAATCCCGAAGGGAAAGAAACGAGAAAACACCTCGTTATTTCGAACCACGGTCAGACGATGAGGTCAACACCTGAGCCTCAAAAAAAGAAAAACGTTCTGAAATTAAAGGGGAAAAGTGTTCTTAAAAGTTATGGGCACATGCATCCTTTCAACGAAAAGGCACATGACACTTGGAAGTCAATCTGAAAATATATTTTATATACCATGGCTTTCATCATGGCAACAGAATCAGTGATGAATCAAATGAAAGGCGACACAAAGGCTATAAAAACAATTAAAAGAAGGATTAGAAATGCCGTTTATTTTTTTATTTTTTTATTTTTTTTAAAGTTATTTTCCTGCAAAATTGCCAACCTCAATTCATAAAACGACGAATTTACATCGAAAACTTTCATACTTAAAGTTAACCTACCAATAATTTTTTTTAATTGTGGCACTCTTGCACCAGGCATGCGACATTTTTCGAATTTTGCCGAATTTTTTCGAAAGGGAAGGCTAGGAATTTAGAAAAAGAAGGGAATTAAGGGAAGGATGGTAAATTAATTGGAAAAGGCATTCATAATTAAGTTTGAAAAGCGAATACATTTTTGTCAAAAATTCCATTTGGCGGCACACGCGTGTAATAATAAAAGAACTTGTTCAAAATTGAATGTCACCAAAACAAAGCAAAAGTAACCTAGTTCCATTTTTTAATGGTAAATCAATTTGAGTCTCTTTTTAAAAAAATCATTGTTTTCAACAAACTTTCAACATCGCTTCAAATCGCAAAAATAACAACATAGGTATGAGATGTTAATTCTTATGGTAAGAGGTTTTTATTCTTATATGAAAAGTGTTAACTGGTTAAATGTATGACGAAGGAAGAAAAAACAGTAACTTTTATTACGATTCATCAAATGTTAAATAAACATAATACGCTGATTAGTTTACCAATTATAACGTCTTGTAACTAACTGCAACCATAACGTTGATTAGCAGTGAAGTCTTTGTTTTAAAAATCGTAATATTATTTCTTTCGCTGCAAGCAATTGCCCGTTGTATTACTTCAGTGCAACGTTAATTTAAAAATACCTCACTATTCCACTATCGCCGCAAGTAAAATATTAGCACACACGTGTAGCACAACTGAGAGAAAACGATAATTTAAATGCAATCAGTTGTGATTAATAACCACGCGAATCATTTTCATGCGTGGCCTATTGGCACCAAAACTATTTCCAATTCCTTTTAAGAAATTCACTTTCACCATACTAACGTCCCATTGAATCCTCAACTATTACAACTAGAAAAGCATCCCTTCCATACCTTGCCTTTTTGCTAAAACGCCACTTTTTCTTCGCTTTCGCCACCACTCTCTCAAAATACACTTCACCCCCTCTAAAATACGAGGAACCGTTCACCCTCGATTTAGAAACAGCCAGAACACAAAACAATTCCGCCCCTCGACGAAAGATGGCTGCAATAACACGAAACGGAAAGAAAGACCTCCTTCTATAATGGAGAGAAAAAACCCGCGAATATCTGACATACCAGGACATCCCCTTTTGGGGATCCCTGTAAACCTTACCTTCAGAAAATTACCGTGACAAACTCGTCGCAGTCCAATTAGACCCCGGTAGATAACAGACAGCCAAGTACCCTAAATGAATTCCACGGATTCCTCTGGTACCTCTTGTTATTCTTGGAAATTACTGAGGGGTGGGGTTACTGGAATAGATCCCATTCTGTGTTTCTGGGTTTAGGGTTAACGGAGGGGAGACTGAATTAGAGCTGGAGATGAAAAAAGTGAACCGAATGGAGCCTACTGATGAAAAAAGTCTGCAATAAGAAGTAATTTCGGTAGATCGTACTCGTTGATCGTATTACTAATCTTCTAAATAGACTGGTAAAATCCAATCGTTTTTACTCCGACCTACCGGTCTGGTGGTTAAGGTGTTATCCTCTAGATCGAAAGGTTTCTGGTTCGAATCCGGGTCAGTGCATGGATGTTTGTAAGTGTATGGTGTAGAAGCGGTTGGTGCACCTTATATCTGTGCAACGGCCGAATGTCCTCACAAATTACCTTACCTTACCATTGACAGTTGGTGGTAAGGTAATTTTAATTAACGTCGTACTAGAACAACACAACGGGCTATTGACGGCGGTCCTGGATCAATCCCCTAAAGCAGGGACTCCCAACCTGTGGTACGCGGTAACGTTTCAGGTGGTACGCAAGGATATACGAGCGACCTAAATATTCTACGAAGTTTGTTCGATTTTTTGGCTATGCTATTTCTTATGCCATTTGTTACTAGTTACTTGTGTGAGAGTGATTTTTCTGAAATTTTGTATGTAAAAAATAAATATATAGAAACAAAGCAAGTGTTGAAGAGGACTTAAGAGTGAAGTTAAGCTCCATTGCCCCTGTTATTGATATTTTAATAAAAGACAAAAAACAACAAGTTTCGCACAAAAGAATTGTTTTTTGATTACATTAATCTTTGTTTGCTTAGTTTGAACTAATTATTTAAAATTATTTGTTTTTAGACCTGTGGGTAAAAATAAAAATGTAATTTTCAATAATCGTTTTATTTATTTTTTTTCCTTTATTAAAATATCATTAATACGAAATACAAGTGCATTAATCATAAAATTTGAAACTTTCTTAGTATTTTAATTAAAATAAAACAAGCCATTGGCACTTTTCTGACATTAGATATATGTTTCTATAGGGGGGGGGGGCTTAAAAAGAGCAATAAAACATATAAAAAGAGCAATGGAGGGTAAAATTAAAATGATTAAGGTAATGTAAATTTATTGATTGTAACTCAAATAAAATATATAAAAAAATTATGTTTTTTTAATATTAAAAACATTAAATTGGTAAAAATTCTTTCGATATTTCCATCACGTCAATGAAAAATATTAAAAAACAATACTGATACAATCATGTTTTTCAATTGACTTCTTAATCTTTCTCGGAAATTTGACTGTCTAATTCAACAATTTCGACTTTTTAATATCTTTGCAGTGCATTTGCTTTTATAAAAAGGTTAATACCTTTAGAAGATTCTGCCGTATTAGACAGTTCTGATGAATTTTCCATATCTGTAATATCAGCTTGAAGAAAAGCTTTTTTAGATTTTCAATAGTTTAGTTCTATTTTCCTTTTTCTACTGCTTTCTAAACTTTTCTGATTTTCAATTTTGTGTTGTTCTTCCAAATGAAGGAATATTTTTACTTTGAAAATACCCACTTTCTCATCTCTTTTGTTATAGTTGTAGTGTGAAAATCATTACATTTATTTGCATTCTCATAAATGAGTCTCTATCCAAAGTAAAATTCTTCCTTTAAGTTTTAAACCTCTAATGATTTATTTACACTGAACCCACGTAGATTGTCCATGTGATAAAATCATAAGAATCTTCATTACTCTCCATAATTTTTCATTAGCTGCATCATTAAGTAAAAATAAAATTTAAAAAACGGTCTAGTCTGTCAGATTTTGGATCAAAGTTTTTGAATGATGCTGAGTAGCTACTTTGAGACTTGTTTCTAAAATCTCTTTAAATTGAAGCAATAAGGCTTCTTCTTATAAGCAATTTGATCGCCGATCAAGTGCTGAAAAGAGGTCAGAAATATTGTACAACAATATCATTTGAAAACTGAATTTTGTTTTAAAAGGAAAATAAACACTTTTTAAGGACTATTGACGAAAAATAAGTACTTCTCTGAGAGCTTTTAGAAATGGAAGGTCAAAATAAGTACTTTCCAAGACCAGTGGGTTGACTAGAGCAGTAAATTCCGCAGCAGAATTGACCTTCCATAATACTCAAAACTTTCCCCTGGAAATTACGGATTATCTCTACCGAATTGGCCTGTCAAACACCAATTTTTAGACTCAGAAAATCGATTTCAACTTTGTCCTGATCTTATTGACGTGAGTGAATAATAGTGCTGAGAGAGATGGAGTTTCACTTTTTAACTCCTGCTTCTAAGCTGCATTGAGCTATCAGACAGACAAATGGCAGGTCTGTCACAGGAACAAATTACGCAAAATCTGTAATAGATGGCAACTGTGTGAACACATTAAATTTTTTTAAACAAAATCCATTCGTTAATCTTATGAAAAATTATACGATCCTTACATACACCCTTTTAATTTTATCTTATAACTAGCCACTGTGTGGCAACGCCGTGATGTAAGTTATTAATCTGGTGTAAAATTTTCCGCAGATTTCAAATCCGTTGAAATTTTTAATATATCTTTAGCGATTCCGATTTTACGAAAAAAAAAATTAACAATCCCAGTCAAAATATTTTTATTTTTTGCTCTCATTCCCTGAAATGGAATAGGGCTATAGATGACAGAGGCGAACGAAGGCTACGGAGATGCGTTCGGGCGAATAGACGTGCAACTGTTGAGCAACTGACCGCCCAGATGAACCAAGGGGCAACCAAGAGTATATCCTCAACAACGGTTCAGCGAACGTTGCTGTGCATGGGCCTCCGCAGCAGACGCCTGGTTAAATGCACCTATGCTGACTGCTGTTCATCGGCGACGAAGGCTGGAATTTGCACGCCAGTACCGCAACTGGTCGTCCACAGAGTGGCTTTTTTCGATGAATCACGTTTTATGCTGCATCGGATAGATGGACGTTGGCGTAAACGGCGTGAAACGTCTGAAAGTAAACACCCTGCAACAATTGCCGGAAGGATCCAGGCTGGAGGAGGGAGCATTATGGTTTGGGGAATGTTTTCCTGGCATTCACTGGGTGCACTCATCATTGTGGAAGGCACGATGTATCAGCACAGGTACGCATCTGTCCTTGCGGACCATGTCCACCCCTACATGCGAATTATTTCCCCTCGGAATGATGGCATCTACCAGCAGGACAATGCGAGGTGTCATACAGCTCGCAGTGTATGTGCGTGGTTCGAAGAGCACCAGGATGAGTTTACCGTACTCCCCTGGCCAGCAAACTCACCGGATTTAAACCCAATCGAGAATCTGTGGGACCACCTCGATCGGGTTGTTCCGGGACCTTCGAGAGGAGAAGGCCTGAGTGGCTTCGACGAAAAAGCATGTGACGTCATCATACTAAGTTACAAACAAACCAGTTTTTTAGGGTCAGGGGTTAAGCCTTCTTCGGGTCTGGGGAGAGATTACGGGTCAGTAGCCCGCCATTTATTTTTTTGTTTGCTGGACCTTGTTGTGGATAGTAAGGGTTTTTCATTAACCATGCCAGGAATATGTGTAGTGCCCAAATGCAAGGGAAATTATAGAAACGGACCGAAAGTGTCGGTGTTTTCGTTTCCTACGGAAGAACCTATGAGATCCCTGTGGATTAAAAACATACACCGAGCGAATTTCGAGCCATCAAAGCATAGCAAGGTAAGAAAATTCTCTTTTCGGTTTAATTTGTATAAAGTTAAGATAACGAAGTGTGGTCGAGTGTAAAATGCTTGTCATTACTGTTACTATCTCGTAAAAAGTTAATTTACTTTCAATATGTATTACGTCAATTTAGACTACGTTTTTAGTGCAAAATTATACGCTTATTTTAAAATGTAAGTTCTAAATTCAAATTTGACCAGAAATATATTAACTTATTAAATTACCTTTTTCCAGTAAAGCTATTTAAAGAGTTTTCAGGTCCAAAATATATTATGAAAATACTTAGTGCTTATATATGTATGTGTAATTTAGCTTTTAAAAATTACATGATTAAGTTAGTAATTCAATTCGTTTTTAAATTTATCAAACCTTAGGTGTGTGAAATGCATTTCAAAGCGTCAGATATTCTGCGCGAAGTTAATGTGCGTTTGACGAAAAATCTGGAAAACTTTTGACCGCAAATTTGAAAATTCCGAAATTAAAACCCGGAGCTGTTCCTTCTCAGATGCCAAATTGTGTTGCATATCTTTCAGCTAAAGGTGAAAACAGGGAAAGCCCTGAAACCAAGAGGAAAAAGATAGAGCATGCTTCTGTTGTTAAAGCTATTGAAATAAGCAATGCCGAAAAGAAAAAATATGATGAGAAAGTTAATTTTTGCAGTTTAGCTGAACTTAATATGCGTCTTGATTTGCTACACACTTCTGATTTTTGGAGTGTTGTGAATAAGGACAATTGCATCTTATTTTTAAATATAGCATACAATCCTGTCCCTAAAATTTTGCTTTCTGTGATGATAGATAATTCTTTAAACGTGTCAATTTACATGGGGAATACTGCTGTAACAAAACTTAAAAGTGTTGACTCCCTGTCAGTAAAAATAAAAAATATTAATGTTTTAAATGCGATTTTGGATGAGGTCAAACATTTAATTGGTCCTCTGGAATCTGATGTAGAAATAGTTGGATCAGTGGTTCAGGAAATTTTGAGTTCCATTGGAAAAAATTTAAACAAATCGGAAGACCATATAGCATTTCTAAAAGAGCAAATGTCATTGTTATTAGCAGGCAAACATGCGAAAAGATATTCCTCCGAAATGTTGATATTTGCATCACTGTTACATTCAATGGCTCCTCATGCATACAGATTTTTAAGACAATCTGGTTATGTAATCATGCCCCATCCCACTACCATTAAAAATATATGTGTTTCAGTTGAAACTTGCCCACAAAAAGAGCAAGCAGATTCAAAGTTTTTACATTACATCAAGCAGAAATTTCCACTATTGAAAAGCTTAGATAAATGTGTAGTTTTATTGGTGGATGAAATTCACATAAAACCCTATTTCGATTACAAAGGTGGAAACATTGCAGGTATGTCTTTTGACAGTGAGAAGGCTGCTACAACTGCTCATGTATTTATGGTAACCAGCCTTTTTTCAGCGTATAAAGAAGTTGTGCACATTCTGCCCGTCAGAACACTAACAGCGGATAATTTGCATTCCATTATGAGAAAAACTATTATTGGATTAGAAAATATTGGCTTTTCGGTAATTGGTGTAATTACTGACAACAATTCAATCAACAGGAAGGCTATGTCTTTCTTTTCTGAACCAGCTGCAATAAACTGCATATTATACAAACACCCGGTAGATCCTTCCAAGCCTTTGTTTTATTTAATTGATTCAGTCCACCTATTAAAAAACATTAGAAATAATTGGATAAATCAAAAGAATTCCGATAAATGTATATTTTTCCCGTCCTTTGGAGAAGATATTAACCCAAACTCTGTGAAGACTGCATCATTTTGCACGATAAAGAAATTGTATGAAATTGAAAAAAATAGCTTGCTGAAATTTGGTTACAATCTATCTCTAAAGGCAATAGCCCCAACAAATTTAGAGAGACAGAATGTAAAACTTGTGTTACAGGTTTTCAACGAGTTTGTACCCGAAGGTCTTTTAAAATTGGGGGAGAAGCATAATTTGCCTCACTTTAGAGACACAGCAGAATTCATTAAAATAATAAATGATTGGTGGAGTATAGTCAATGTTAAATCACCATTTAAAGGCATTCGTTTGAATGATAAATATAAAAAGCCTCTATCGCCAAATGATGAACGATGCCAATTTTTGGAAAAATTTGTGGACTGGTTGGACGGCTGGTCTCAAATAAAATGCAACACAGGCATGTTCACGAAAGAAACCCATTCTGCGTTACGTTTGACAACATATGCATTAGTGGAAATTGCATCCTACAGTCAAAACGAACTAAACATGAACTACATTCTTCCTGGTAAACTTCAAACGGATTGCCTTGAATCTAGATTTGGTTTATACAGGCAATTGGCAGGTGCACAATATCACATTTCTATGAGGCAGGTTTTTGAATGTGAAAAGAAATTACGTATGCAGAGCATAATGAAATTGTCATTAGTGAAGGAGCATGACATAGATATTTCTGAGTTGCATTTAAAGGAAAGTGAACTTTGTGAAGAAAATGATGAACTAAACGTGTCACTTTTTTCTGTTTCTCTAACAAGAGAAGATATTACAGAAGCCAATGATTACCTTCCTGTTTTAGTATATTTGGGAGGTTATTGTGTACATTCTGTCCTCAAACGATTAAAATGCAATTCATGCAAAACTTATATTTCTTCCGATAAAGAAATCGAACTATCATCACATTCTCTTATTCGAGATTTAGATAGAGGAAAATTGAAGTACCCTAAGAAAAATGTGGTAAATGTAGTTTTATATACCTATATAATACTTACAAAATTATGCAGGAACAAAGAAAAAAACTTCTTACAACACGCAAATCAAAAATTACTGGCTACTGGTATTATAATAAATACTTTAGAAAGCGAAGAACATTTAGGGGGTTATGAAGAATGTGAGGAAGGACACAGCTCCGAAAAAGTAACTAAAATGATAGTAAGATCAGCAGTGAATGCAGTTCTAAATAATTATTGTAAGAAATTAAATGACGACTTGAGAAAGCCAGTAATAAATAAAAGAAAATTGAACACTCTAAGCAAATCGCAATGAAATGAAACTTCGAAGGAAGAAATGAGTAATTCAAAGAGTCATTTGTAAAACATACTGTCAACTGTGTATGTAGTTTACATAAAAAGGAATATACCTACTGGGGAACTCGCCTTGCAGTTATTGCTAAAAGGGTAATGCGTTTCATGAACCGTACCTCTTAGGTAACGTGGAAAGCGGTTTACATAATCTAATTAAACTATTTAGAAAGTATTCCTGTATGTCTTGGATAAAAACTGATCCATCAAATTCAGTTTCAATTGCCTTACCAGTCTTTAAAGATTTATAAAATTAGACAAACTCCTTTCTTTTTAAATAATTAGTTTTACTTTTCTTTGAAGGTAAGTTCCATATGATGTTAATATTAATTATTCACATGATAAAGTAATAGACTGCTTACAAAACGGATTTATGAGCTTTGCAACGAAGAATAACATGGGCAAAGAGTATGAGTGTAAAAGAAAAGTGTAACCACCTACAGTGACGTCACGAACTAGTCCGATGGCCTTCTCCTCTCGAATGTCCCGGTTGTTCGCGCCATGGATCCTCAACCGCGTAACCTAGCGCAGCTGGCCACGGCACTGGAGTCGGCATGGCTCAACATCCCAGTGAACACCTTCAGAAACCTAATTGACCCTCTTCCTGCTCGTCTCGCAGCAGTCCGCTCTGCCAAAGGTGGTTATTCTGGCTTTTGACAGGTGGTCACATTAATGTGACTGGACTGTGTATATTGGTTAAAAAAGTTGAAGGAAAGAGTTTATTGTTTCCGAGTCAAAACTGGTTAAGAGTATTGCAGGGCAAACTGCGAGTTACAAAAAAGATATATGCATGACAACCCCTCCAAGAGTTAAAACCAGTTTCACATAGCAAAAGGTAAATATGATTTGCACTGCAATAGGGTCGTTCCACACCATATCAACCAATGGTCAAAACATGAGGTCTTCAGATCTTTATGATTTTTTTTACATGATATATAGTATTAGCTTAGTAGATAAAAAAATACAAAGTTGTTTTTTTTGGACCTTTCGTTTTTGAGTTATAAATTTTTAAAAAATTCAAAAACACCAGTTTTTAGGAACGTTTTGATATATTTAAAAGCACGTAATTCAAAAACCGTCTGTCCTAGAAAGTTCAAATTTGTATCATTCTCTTTAGATTTACAAGGGCTTTAAATTAACATATAGCTTGAGTGTACCACATCAATTTTTTTTAACTAAGACAATTTGTTTTTGTAAAAAATAAAAAATAAATCGGAATTTTTATTTTGATGAAAGAAATATATTTTATACTAAACCTCAATAGTAAGATGTGTTCAAAGTTTCATAATGGTATTCCAATGGTGTCATATTAAAATAATTTTTTATCTGAATCAAGACGTGTGAAAATTCTGTTAATTCGTTACTTGTTACCCTAGATAAAAATTAATCTCTTAACCAACACTGTATTGTATTTAAATTTCAGTTGCCCTATTTTATTTAAACAACAAATTCAACTTACTTTACATTCGAGGAACAGATTTTTTCTTCTTTTAGTAATTGAAATTAGTAAAGGTGAGTTCTCTTCTTTGCCAAAACTTGTGCTGCTTCGGCTATCTCATCTGCTGGAACTTGGAAGGTTCTACCTGTTGCAGTGGTTGGATGTCATGCGCACAAAATATTGCTCATTGGCAGTGCTAAGGTATCTGCTCTCCTAGGATTTGTGAATGATAGCAATGGTCTTTTTGGGTGAAGAAAGGACACAAGAATTTCCTTTTCAACATTGTCTTTTGAGTCAACATGCGCCAACCATCACTCTTTATCGTAAGCGCAAGTGACATATCCCACAATTTCTTCAAATGGAATGTCATTATCATCAGGGATAATTTGTACCCTATGTGTTTCTGAGTCATCAGAACATGAGTAGATTTTGGTTTTGACACTATTTAGATCTAGAGGAATGAAGGCATGAAATTTATGGGTCCCTGAGACTGCCACAGCTTTTTCAAAGTATCGTTTTAGAATCTTTCTTCATTTATATACTCTTCATCGGTTACAAAAAAAATGTGATGGATTACAAATTTTTCACACCCTGCTGAAAAAGTGTTAGAATTTGGTTTTCTAATAGATTTTGGAGGCTGGCTTTGGCGGCAAGCCTTTTTACTGTACCCCATACTTCATGACAAACTTCCTTCTCATTTTCAAATTTGGTGTCAACACACATACTGTCGTAGTTCACGCTTTTCAGAAAAGTCATAGTCCAGAAAGTTAATCCTGTCTGAGAAATTATTTGCCAAATCATTAGTTAGGTATATGAAAAAGCTGTACTATTTTCCAGATGGTTCAGCTGTGCAAAATTCATAAGAATTTTCTGAACCTTTGCTATCACAAAGAGGACTTTGATGGACTTGAGGCTGTGGCACTTTTATGCCACATCATATGGTAAGGGAATTTGTGATGGAGTAGGGGATATGGTAAAAAGGCTTGCTGCTAAAGCCACAGCCTCCAGAATTCATTACAAAACCAAAGTCTAACACTTTTCAGCTTTTTCAGTGAGGTGTGAAATATTTGCCATCCATCACAATTTTTTTTATAACCGATGAAGAGTATATAAATGAAGAAAAGATTCTAAAACTATTCTTTGAAAATGCTGTGGCAGTCTCAGGGACCCATAAATTTCATGCCTTCATTCCTCTAGATCTGAATAGGGTCAAAGCCAAAATCTACTCATTTTCTGATGACTCAGAAACACATAAGGCACAAATCAGCCCTGGTTGTGATGACATTCCATTTGGAGAAATTGTGGGTTTTGTCGCTTGTGCTTACGATAAAGAGTGATGGTTGGCGCATGTTGACTCAAAAGACGATGTTGAAAATGAAATTCTTGTATCCCTTCTTCACCCAAAAAGACCATTGCTATCATAAACAAATCCTAGAAGAGCAGATACCTTAGCACTGCCGATGAGCAATATTTTGTGCACATGACATCCAACCACTGCAATAGGTAGAACCTACCAAGTTCCAGCAGATGAGATGGCCGAAGCAGCACAAGTTTTGGCAAAGAAGAGAACTCACATTAACTAATTTCAAGTGCTAAAAGAAAAAATCTGTTCCTTGAATGTAAAGTAAGCTGAATTTGTTGTTTAAATATAAAGAGGTAAATGAAATTTAAATACAATAGTGTTGGTTAAGAGATTAATTTTTATCTAGGGTAACAAGTAACGAAATAACAGAATTTTCACACGTCTCGATTCAGATAAAAAATTATTTTAAGATGACACCATCATGAAACTTTGTACACACCTTACTATTGAGGTTTAGTATAAAATATATTTCTTTCATCAAAATTAAAAATTCCAAATTTTGTTTTTTTTACAAAATTCTTTTTTTTTAGTTAAAAAAAATAAAAAATAAATTGATGTGGTACACCCAAGCTATATGTTTAAAGCCCTTGTAAATCTAAAGAGAATGGTACAAATTTGAGCTTTCTAGGACAAACGGTTTTTTGAGTTACATGCTTTTAAATATATCAAAATGTTCCTAAAAACTGGTGTTTTTGAATATTTCAAAAATTTATAACTCAAAAACGAAAGGTCCAAAAAAATTAAAACTTTGTATTTTTGGTCATATTGATGAGTAGAACACAATCACTAAATAAGATACATTTTGAAAACCTCAAGGTTTAAAATCATTTTTTTATTGGTTGATTTGATACGGAATGACCCAATACTAGTCCTTTGATAGATACATTGATGAATGAACAAGCTACATTCCAACTAAAATGCAGGGCTTTTCACAGGTTTTAAGGTAAAAAAAGTGACTAACTAAACCAGGGCTCGAAATACCCGGGTGCACAAGTGCACGTGAAAATAAAATTGTGCACCTAATTTTTTCCCGCTAGGCGCACCTGTGCACCTAATTTAAAAACTTTGGTGCACCTGTATTAAAAAATATATTTCGAGGCCTGAACTGAACGAAAAAAGTGACTAATCAAACAGAAAAAAAGTGACAAATCGAGCAAAAAAAAAGTGACAAATAACAATAATGCTAAATATATTTAAGTATAAAGATAGAAAATAAAAAGATCCTCCCCTATCTTTCTTTGAAAGGATATTATATTTTCTTCATTTTAAAATATTAACATAAAATTTAAAAAATCATAATTATGATTTTTAAATTCGTTCAGTTTTGACACAGCTTGAAAAATTTCTTCCTTTTCTTTGAAAGAATACCCCTCATTTTTTTTGTAGAAAAAGTCTGAAGTTAATTTTGTCTTTTTTAAGCACTGTGTGCCTCATCCTCACGCATAACTTTAAGTTTTCGTTCTTGTAACATAACCTTTCTTTTCTTTGCCAGCTGCTTTAAATTTTTTTTTCTCTGCTTCCAGTCTATCTTTTCTTTCCTGTCCTTCTGTTTCTTGTGCCTTACGTTTTAAATCTTCTACACAGGCATTGTAAGCATTATATGCAATCCATCCCATATCCATTAACTTTGATGTGAAGTGATCGGCACCAAATAAGGTTGATTGTCAAAATTTGCCAAGCTACTTTTAACCGTCATCAATGCATTGAGTGTGCGTTCTGACATTGATGCTCTGTCTCCTGTCAAAGTTCTTCCTGATGCTGAGAGAAGCCACGTTCAATATCAGCACTACCATGAGAAAGTTACAGAGCAGCCTTCACTAGCTTTGACACAACTGGGTATTTAGGATCCACACCACTAATGTCTTGCAGTCTGAAGAACTGGTTCAAGTAAACATCAATAGGCTTCATTCTAGATCCTTCTTCCTCAAATTCTCTTTGGAGTAATTTCCACTCATTCTGTAGTATGTCTGTCAGGACATCCCATGGCATTGCTCTTGCAACTTCTAATACTTGTCGAACACTCTCGCTACTGAGTCTGGTCTCCCAAGAGGACCAAGGCAGGATAAACTTTTAAGTAGAGATGAACTGAAGGAGGACTTCTTCAAAAGATATATAACACTGGCAATGTAATGCTTCTGAACCTTTAGAAAAACATTAATTAATTTCCTTCTCTTTCACATTCTGTAGTGCTCTAGAAATTTTATCTCCAATCACAGAGGCAACAGTTTCTGAGGACATATATCTTCCAATTGAGCCATTTTCAAATCTCGAATAAATTCCTCTTTGTGGATCCTACCCAAAACTATTCTTATCAACAATTCAAGTTGAGGGTGAAGGTTATGTATTAGAGGTTCCTTTTTCTGAAGAAATTCGGTTACACAATTAAATATACTTGCACTTGATACGAAAAATATCACCTCAGCCCTTATAGTTTCTCTTCTTTATTGGAATGCAGTCAAGGAAATACTTTCGCACAGCAATCCACTGTTCAAGCAACCTTTCAGCAGCTGGCTTTAGGCTTACTCACCTGCTTGATGAAATGGTGAGTGGGAAGTTTCAAGTCTTCTTGAATTTGTTTAGATGGTGACCAATGCTAAGGCCACTGATTAAAAAATCTGTGAATAGTAAGAACTAGTTCAGACACATCTTCCCCAAACTCTTTTAGACCTTAAAGAAAAGCATGTGAATATTACATGTCCCAATGTTAATTAGTTCCTTTTTTTCAGAGTTTTTTCACCAAAATTTTTTCTTCTCCAAATCGAATTTAACTTAAACCCCTGAAAAGGTGACAAAAATGTCAAAAAAGTGGACGTGTTAGGAGCCTTGAAAATGGAATCAAATCAATATGTTAGCTTGTGCTGATGCAAAACTTGTAGCCAACAAAAGTAATAACACCATACAATTATTTAAAAAATTATTTATTAAAAGCAATGGCATTTGGATATTTTCATCATTAGAAACAACACAATGAAAATTACAACTGAAAAATTCATTTACTAAAAATGTTGACATCCTGTAATAAAAGTTTATTGGCTGAATTGAACGGTATAGAAATCAAAACTATGTTTTGTAACATATTAATTTTCAATAAGCACGTTCATAGAAATTAACACCATGAGGCTTTCACCGAAGGAAAATAAAGCATAATCAACTCGACAAGACAAATGGATGCTTGGCAACACACGTTAGATTTCTTTCAAAGCGTGGAACAATTTCATACAATAACAAATGGAAAAAGTAACTTTAATTTCCTTTTTATTTACAAAAAGATTTCATTATCAAATGTTAAAAATGTTCTTGCAATTATTAAATTAGAAGGTAGTTCAGTCATTATCACACAGTAAAAGGCCTGTCTCAATCATTCCAAACATGTGTCAAGTTCCCTCAAATAAAATGATTATTCACAACTATACATATCAAAATTCGGTAAAAAATTTACTGGTGCTACAATTATCGTCTCCTATGACATTCATCATTATCAGGGCAATCTTTCCAGTTGTCGTTGGACTGATTTGAATTCTCTTATCAATGTATTAACATTTGGTATCGTGGAGTCCATCGCTTGCAAGTCAACAAGGTAGCCAGATATCACATCTAAGCAGAATGTGGTGAAAGACCTCCTAAAAAGTTGAAAAATGATTAAAATTAGGGAATATAAGAACTAAGCCAAATCAGCACTTTAGAATCGAAACCTAAATTTGGTTTATGAGTGTCAGATTTGTCAGTGATTGACAGTGTGTGTGTGTGTAGTAGTAGTGGCAAAGAAAAGAGGGACACTGCACACCTAAATTGGACTCTTTTACACTTATTTACAATACAATATACAGTTTCAAAATACACGCCTGACTCTTTCCAATCGTACAATTCTATTATTATTCAGTAATAGCACCTAACATTTCATATTCTTAATCACACTAGAACACATGCACTATAGTCCATTGCTGTTCCTCCACTAGAACAGGGGCTCTCAACCTTTTAGTAACTGCGTACCACTTGAAATTTTTGGCGTACCACCAATTCTATATTTTTTTAGAAACATATATCTAATGTCAGAAAAGTGTCCAATGGTTTGTTTTATTTTAATTTAAATACTAAGAAAGCTTCATATTTTATGATAAATACACTTGTATTTCGTATTAATAATGTTTTAATAAAGGAAAAAAATAAAACGATAACTGAAATTTAGCGTTTTACTTTTTACTCACAGGTCTAAAGACAAATAATTTTAAATAGTTGGTACAAACTAAGCAAACAAAGATTAACATAATCAAAAATCAATTTTCAGTGCGAAACTTGTTGTTGTTTGTCTTTTATTAAAACATCAATATCAGGAGCAATGGAGCTCAACTTCACTCTTAAGTCCTTCGTAGAATATTTGGGTCGCTCGTATCATCTTTGCATACCACCAGTTGGGAATCCCTGCACTAGAACAAGTAGCAACTAGAACACAGATAGGATACAAGAACAACTGTTCTTTTATCCTCTCTGTGTTCGTAACTCTCTGTCGGGTGTATCTGCTTAGTTACCAACGTCGGGCAAGAAAGGGAATAGTGACAGTGAGGTTTCAACATTATTTGATTACAAGCATGCCTACTGAACTTGTTTCTAAAGCCCCCCATGTTTACGTCAGTTGTAATGCCCTCTGTTGGCGCAAATTCTTAAGCCTCATTATTTTAAAATGGAAATTTTAATTCTTTTATGCTATTTTACACTGCATATTTGGTTGCATGTGAGAAATACCTATGCAAACAAGATTGAACTAGCTTAGATTTATTTTAAAACAGTTCTTAAGATTTATAAAACAATTTACATGAAAAAATACAAAAATTTACTTAAAACAAATGTACATAAATAATTAATTTTTTTCCCCCAAAAAAATCAATAAGAATGAAAGAAAAGTTGCAAACATCTGAATGCGAGGAAATAAAATTAATCAAAATTATGATTAAATAGTTTAAACTTGATTAAATGATGAAATAAAAAATGATTAAATAGTTTAAACTTGCAAAGAAAACAACTAAACATTTTGTTGACTCAAAAAAAATCCCTACAAACTTTGAAAGGTAAAATCCCAATAAAATTATAAATTTATTCAACATTTTTACACTTAATATTCACAGTAAGTGATGCACTGAAATTGAAAGCAATCTTAAATAAAAAGATTCAATAAAATGTTGCATCATACCTCTCATTCATAGCTACAGTTGAGGTAGAACCAGCAAAGAATCCAATGAGTGAGGCCAACACAGCCAGCAGATGCAATGGCTTTCCACAAGCAGTCCAGACGGATTCTTTCGCTTTGTACAACTTGTGGTAAATTTTCAACAGCTCAACAATTGAAACACCCAGTTTCAACATCGTTTCAAACACCCAAGCCGGGTCAAAATTTAAAGTGCAGGTCTTGAGCTCCAAAAATTTGATGATGAAAACTAAATCAGGTGAAAGAACATTGTGTTAAATTGACGAGAATGGATTGGATGTTTGCATTTTGTGGCGCAAGGTCCTCACAAGGACAAACTGCGCCAAATGCAAGAAAAAATCATTACAATTATGTCGATTTTATAAAGTTTTGAAAGGAAATGTGACAGAAATATAGTACCAGAATTTTTTTCACCATGAGAGTTGGTGAAAAATCTTTGTCGGAAAACTATTAAAAATTAACGTAGAAGTGATTATTTCAAACATGTTGACTATATAGCATCACAATGTATAACATAAAAGACACATTTTGTATTTGAAACAAAACTAAGATGAGATTTAAAAAACCAACTGGGTGTAAAATTGCTTGAATGGGGATTTTCCACATTTGTTAATGAATTGCAATTCCTATTTATCACATGTAACAACTACCACACACTAATAAAGGTACTCAATTGTTAAATACACAATTTCAAAAATGTAAAATTCATGTCCTATTTAACATTTTTATCGAATTTAAAATTTTAGTAAGAAAGAAAAGTTTCTAGTGTGTGCTGATGTTACCCTGAATGCATAAAATAGTTGAGTATGCACATAAATGCCTTGATATGTCATTTAAAAACAAAAACGTTTCCCAAAATTATCCTACAATGATTAAAAATGTTTTAGAAAGTAATTAAACCATTACTTATACTGATTATAGTTATTAAACGAAAAACATGAAATTCAAAATCTAGAAATACATCTTAAAACAGATTTTTAAAAAGCTTCGAACAAAAAGTAATGAATACAAAACACACTACAAAATAGATTCTTGGAATGTAATGGACACATATTTAAAAAAGTAAAAAATACAAAGGTGGAATCGAATATAGAACATTGCTTTAAAATATTTTGAATAAATTTAATGTGATGCTTGTACAGACACAAAATCAAACATAAAACCGAAAGACAGACTTACACAAATAAGTTCAATCACTAAATGAATGTAAGCAGTCACAGTATGCTAAGTTTCGGAAAATAATATTCAGCCGTTTGGACATAGTATGGGCACACAAATAGACACAAACACCAAGACATATTTGGCATCAGAAGGTTCCAAAACAGATAGGAAACTTGAAATGGGTTGAAAATATTCAACGTGCAAACAAACACTCAATTCTTATTTCGATAGATTGTAACAGAAAGCTAGACACAAAGACGGAAATCTATAATCCATGGAAAAATTTTTATCCTTCAATTTTTCTAAATTGTAAAATTTGATTTATTAAAAGGGAAAGAACCTATCGTTTCAAAATGGCTCAGAAATTTGGGTTAGCAAACTAATCATTCCACTACCATTAAGGCTTTTTAATTCTTGATACAAAATAAATGTGAATTTAACACAAGATTAAATAATAAAACAAGTATAATTCAGATGAAACCACTGAAAACAATTTTAAAATTTCTCTATTTTTGTAATCTATTGTAAAATTTTCATATGTATAAATTGTTCGAGTCCTTTCAAGAAGAATCAAGTGCTAAAAACGTTTACACAAAAGTTGAATAAGAACAATGACAGTTTGAAAATGAAATCAAGAAAAGAAAAATTGGACTTGCTTTCACAGAAAAAAAATAAAGATATTCAAATATTTTATTTTACCCAAGTCAAATAGATAAAATGTAAGCATAATTTCAAAACTTACACTCATAAAAATGCCACTGGAATAACATGTTGCCAGCTAAATTAAAAATCTAAATTTTATTTGGTTAAAACATTTAGAAGAATTGTTCTTACCAAGAGGAAAATATTCTTCACTGCTGACGTATGACTGACTGATTACAATCAACTTCTGTTGCAATATTTGTACACGGGTGTCTGGTAAGTTACCAATTGAAGCTATTAACTCTGTAAGAAATATAAAAATTGTACTAAGTAAAAGGATCAAAACAGTAAAAACTCGATTCTAAACATGCCATCAATAATACCATTGTGACAAATTAAAAGATTTACCATTGAGATAAATAGTAATCTTGTGTACAATCATATGAACATTAAATAATGAGAATAGTAATAATTTAAATTCTAAACCACCACTAGAATTTCCTATTCAATATTTACTTTGAGGAAGAACAAGTCATTAATTTTTTAATCTGTTTTAACAAAAAGTATGTTATGTCATTTGTTGTAAAGTAGTTTTTATATGCATCACATATTAAAAGAATTTTTTTTTTAAATAAAATTAGCTGTGACTTTCATGTAATCAGTACCTTTTTCAATTACGTTTTGCCACAGAGATTCAATCAAAGCTGGATCGTAAAGGCCACCACATTTTACAATGGCCAATTGGCTTTCAGGAAGGCTGAAAGGTACTGCATATTCCTCGTATAACTGCAAATAAAAAGCCATAACTTTAGAACAATTATAGTTCAACATCCCACACAACAGTCCTTTGAAATAACCATTTCAAAATAATTTTGAAATTAATGTATATGTTAAGTATTTCAAGTTAAAAATAGATTTATTCCAGAAACTCACTAGTTGAATGTTTTGGAAATTGGAGTTTAATGAATTGATTGCTTCATCAATACTACTGGTCTGCATGGGAGAAGCTTTATTATGTAGAACATTCTTCTTCTGTTGTAAAGATTCCAATATTTGTAGCTGAATTCGAGCAACCTAAACCAGAAAAAAATACACTTTTGAAAATGTGATTTACAATGTAGAAATTAGCAAGTACTGTCAAGTACATTTGTAGTATTTTAGCTAGTAAATTAAAACACTAGCAATTGCTTAAAATAACAAGTGATACAAAAAATAAATTTAATTTCACCAAGAAATGCAAATTTTTACTTTTGTGTGAAAGGCATGAACCAAAATATTGAAAATAAACTTTTAGAAAAAGTTTCTAGTCGTTTATTACTATGATAAATTTTAGTGATTATGAACAAAGTTTAAGGAGATCAAGTATTTTTCTACTAAAGTAGTAAATTATTCGGTATTACTGAATTAGCAATATTTAGCTTCAAAACTGCATCAAAATTACATTAGTTTCTACTTCCTGAGACACATTTTGGGCCACAGTTAAAAATAAAAGCACATAGAAATGAAAAATGAATTTATCAAGGACTTTTAAACATTTTAACTAAATAAGAGAATAATATAATCTGTCACTTCTGAAAAAGAATGTAATTCAGTATCATGAAAATAATTTCACACCTCTGAAGTCAAACATCCACATATTAAAATATTACCTCCATCTTTTCCTCCAATTCATGTAGAAATTCACCCTCGCCACTGGACGATATTCGCATTTCAGAACCTTTGATACACATTATAGCTCTGGATAAGTATTCAATCCTTTGTGACAAATTCATATCAACACTATAAAGAAAAAAAGTTACATTAGAAAAATTTATAATTGATGACGCTAAATATCTATAACATACTAAACAAGAGAACTTCCTAAAAACAAAAAAGGACCTTACAACCTTATTTTATTTTTTTAAACTTAACCTTAAGAAGGTTTTACCTTATTTAACGTTGGTTGGTCAGTTTAAGGATCACCTATGTGTTATTAAATATTCAGATTTTTATGAGAATGGAGCAAAAAGAAGAAAAAAAAATCACTGTCCTTTTATTATTAACAAGAAAGGACAAAAAGCACTATTTGTCTCACGCATACCTGTCACGAAAAAATTCAGGAAAGTTTTTCCAACATGCAACAGTCAAAGTAAAATTGCCACCAAAAATAATTATCAAATTAAAAAAAAATTAAAATGTCAAATTAGCAATAATTTCGCCTAATTGTGGTCCCTGAAATTGTTTAAATCGGGGGAAAAAAACCCTGCTCTCTATACTACTGTTATATGCTTGATGGCAATTTGAACTTGGCAAAACAGAATGTATATTTTAGACCAAATGGTACCAAATATAAGCAGTGATAAAGAAGTTTTTTACGACAATCTAGTAAAATCACTGATTCTGCTTTTCTTCATGGAAACTACGGCGTAGTGCCCAAATTCTGAAATTCTCATCACCTAAAAATCTTCTCCTTAAAGAAATATTTGGAAAATATTTTCAAATGGGAAATCTAGATATTGATCACAGGATTTTAATACTATCAAAATTTTTAGGTCACATGAAAGCTCTTATAAGAAATTATAACATGGTAAAATAATGGGTTAGTAAAACAAAACAGTAGTAAGTAAAACACATGGGTTTTATATAGAAATTTCATTTGCATATTAACTTTATTGAAAAATGATAAAAACCTGGACTGACTATATTAAAGAACAGTTACTACATTTTTAACTAAACATTGATTGCTTAAAAAAAATTATAGCTTTTTTTGGTTGGGTGTACAATTTGTTGGGTTTTGGGTTGGTGGTCACCAGATGGCAGCAGAACGGTCATCGAGGGATCAGTCGCCCAATCCCTATTGTTCTCCCTTGGGGGTCGGGGGGACTGGTTTTTTGTAGGAAAATAATGTACTTGTATAGAAATATTTAGTCCAGAAAATAAATACATATACCAAACATCTGCTTGATAATCTTTGCCGTACAAGCATTTAGAGGAGCAACCAGCTACCCTGTATCCCAAGGTAAGTGACTCATGCATACTTCTCTTAAACGGTGTTGCCTCTACGATCACTTGAGATTTTAATGATAAGTATTTGTAGGGCATAATTAACTGTACTTGGTCCCGGATGGTATCCGGCTAAACCAAGATCCTTGTGTCCTACGCGACATACAATTATAGCAGTTCCTAGTCAAACCCTAAGCATACTGTTTTGTATAAAAATTATTATAAAATAGTTATGAATCGAAATAGGATGCTTACATACTCATTGTCATACACAATTCAACATTATAATATATAAACTGCAGATCTGTCTGATTAAAAAATTACCAATGAGCATCAAGTCAAAACAAACTGATACATCAAATGGCACAAAGATGAAAACACGAAAAAAGTAAAACAACAAACATCATTAATTTCTGAAAAAAGTAAAAACAAAATTACTTTCCCTGCACAGCATGCTGTTTCAAACACCAAATCAAAATAAATCTTAGAATAATGATCTTTTTCAAGGAATAACAAATCAAAGTATGTGATTTAAGATTTACATGCTCACCCATGTTTATCTGCTAGTTTTGCAAGAACTCTTGCAGCTGCTGAGAAATTCTGATTCTTTTCATAATACTTCCATAAAAGATTCAGGACATACAAATTATCTGGACGAATTGTACTGCATCGCTTAAGGTAATCTTCCAGAAAGTGCGATTTTATCTAATAGTCAAAATGTAAAGAAATTAGAAGGCAGATGTTAAAAATTCTCATGTGCATGTTTTACAGTGTTCATTATAACAAACGAATAAACAATATTATAAATAATGAATATTTTAAACTTTAACTAGAAAACTATTTAATAATAGAAAAATTAGTAACAGGGTTCTGAAAAGCATTCCTTTAGATTAGACATTTATTTACAAACATAGCAGAGTTCAACAAATGAAAAGGAAATAGTAACTTCCCCATTGCTTTATCTTTGCTATTTAGAAAAATCTTAATAAAATGCAAAAAAAATCTTAAGTAAATATCCTTACATAAAGCAAAGTATCTGACTGATTATTTTCTATCAAGGAATCATACAGAGCCACATGAAACAATTCATCATCAGTTTTCAATGAAGTCTCAAATATTTGTTCAAACTGAAAAAAAAAATCAAGATTAAAATATAATTGATTCAGAGAACAATACAAAATTTAATTTTCACACATAAAAACAAATGCTATTACACTACAGAGCAAAAATAAGGCACATTTATAGTATCTGGAAATGATGTAAACTGAAATTGTACCTCTACCTATAAACATTCCTTTTAGTGCAACCCTTACAAAATCGAAATATCCTCAAACCCAGAGTCAAAGTAAAAAAATCAAAACAATAGTTTTCAAAACATACATCATCAGGTATTTTTATAATATTTTTTTATATATCCTCAATATTTCAAAAATATGAAAGCAATTAAAAAAAAATTTAACTACATAGCCATGAACTGCTAAAAAAAAATCTAGAAGATTTTTTAATACATAAAAACCAACTTGCAACTGTCAGAAAAGAGAAATGCTTAAAAATTCTTATTAAAAACTAATTAAAATGGAAAAATTAGGTGACAATCCACCAAGTTGGGCGTTAAGAAGCAATTCATATTCGAAAATGTAACCTAGCTGTCTACTACTGTTACATGCTTAGCAGCAGTTGGAATTTGGTAATATTTTACTAATTAGCACCAATTATAGGTAAACTTTTCAACAATAAGCAAATCCTGTTCTAAAACTTGTTCTCAAGTGTTTAGAGGTATATTTGAAGGTTCTTGGAAAATAGAGTTAAAAAGGTTTGAATGACTATCTAGCAAACACCGATTCTAACTGTTTTTTTTTATTATTATTATCATAATTGCCATGGCTTGGCATTAAAATTTAAAATTGGCACCACTTAAAATTAGTCTAAAAAGACCGAAAAACTAAGCCTTTTTCCGCAAAAGTTGGCAGAAATGCAAAATTGCTTCTTCAAGGATTGCCGTGCCAAATGACGAATTTGCGTGATTTGAAACTTTTTCACATTGATAAAATAAAATCAAGAAGTTATTTTTTTCAGTCCGAAAGATTGGGAAAAAAGTTGATTTTCAAAAGACTAGGAAAGTCCAGAATAGTTGGCAGGTAAAAGACAGGTTGGCCTATAAAAATTAAGAAACTTTCCTCCCAAATTATCTTAGGATAACAAATACGAAAGAATTAACAGAAAAGGAAACATACATAAACTTTAGCTTCTTCTGGTGCCAACAGATTTGGATCTTTTGAGGGTGGAGGTCCAGGAACTTTTGGAATGCTAGGGGATTGAGGATGAGAAATGCTTTGGGACATCAAGTCACTCAAAGATTCGATAATGTACTTGTAGCATTTCATTCTGTTGAAAAGGAAACAACTCACATCAGTTTATCATATAATATTCATTGCAATAAATTATTTACATAGTAATATACCAATTAAAGTAATCAATTAGTCTAAGTCCTATTATTGAATAGTAAGGTTTTAACACAGGTTAGCACTCATTCAGAAATTATGTAAAGATAAAAATTACAGGACTGTGAAAGCTCATGAGAAACATAGTGCAGCTTCCCCAATGAGGCGGATGGATTGGAAGTTTGGGTTTTATGGTGCAAGGTCCAAAAGCAGACAAGCTATGCCAACACAGGATAGAATATAACTCAATAAAAGTATTAAGTATTTATAAATTAACAGTTCAAGACTAAGATAAAAGTAGATTTAAAACAAGCAAATGTGTTGATACGAATAAAAATATTCAAATAGTCAGATGATAAAAACAAGACCATTATCATCTGCAACATAACTAACAAAACTGATGGGAAGGTAATTTTAATTAATGTCATACTAGAGCAACACAACGGGCTATTGACGACGATTCAGGATAAATCCCCAAATGGAAAGATCCGAGGACTACACCATGTAATTTCGAACCACGGACAGATGATGAGGCGACACCCGAGTTGACACCCAACTCTCCAAATTTCCACACCAACCCAACATGAGGACTTTCGGCCACAACAGATTTAAGGTGAACCAGCCGCCTCTACACCATACACTTACAAACATCCATGCATTGACCTGGATTCGAACCAGGAACCTTCTCATTTAGAGGCTAACATCTTAACCACCAGACTGGTTGACAGACAATAAACCAAAGAATTTAACTTACATGTGCATAAAATTTTAAAAGTGGAAAATTCAAAGGATTGAATTATAAAATTTGAAAAACTATATTTGAATTAAAAGAAGTCTGGCAAGATTAAAAAAAAAAAAAAACAGAATGTAACTTGACAAAGAAGGCAGCAGCCCTTGAGATAGTTGATTTTCGAATAGGTGGGAAAGGTCTCGGATTAGAGTCACCATACCCAGAAGTAAAATAAACATCTGGGGCGTTCACCATCCCTGATTTATCCCTCGCCAACTTTGGAAACGAATGGTAAACTGGGTACGGAGACTGTAATGGATGAAGGGACAAGTTTGTTTCCACCATTCCCCTTTTCAACTAATAGACTAGTTCAAAATCACATGACCCAACTGACTTCTCACAGGAGTGGGATTATAGTATCTTGAGTAGCATAAATGCTTGAAAATAGTAGCAAATTTAGTCTTCTCTTAGAGCTTATTTTAGTAGTTCCCAGCAGCTGTATATGTGGGTATAAAAATAGCTGTGTTTGGGGTAGAAGCATTTGGAGTAGCCTGCTGCTTAGCAGTTCACACTTTTAACAGAAAAGTAATTCATGAATGCCTCCTTGAAGTGACCAGTATGATTATAATTTCCAAATGTTTGATACCATTGGGAATAGAGCAGTCATAAAAACAGTTCCCTCAATGATGAAACAGAAGCCCTGAATTCATGACTGAAACAAGAATTTGTACTATTGATAAAAAAATTAAAGGTCTTATTTTAGTTGACCTTTGGCGAATGATTAAAAAAGTCTGAAGACTGCCTGTTAGTCACCTACAACAGCCCTGAAATGAAATCTTACAAAACATGCCTAAATATAAAATAAAATATTATATTATTTTACATCATATATCAGAAGGACATGGCTGCATTCAATCACAGAAGTTAAGCAGCTAATATTTGGAAACTTAAAATTAACAATTGCATTAATTAAATTGGCATTACATGCAATTATTACCAGCAGGCAGCTAGACTGGTCAAATTAAAAATCAAACAGGAAGCAAAGTTCATGCTATCAGCTATTGGTTATGAAAATGGGGAAACTTGAATGTCAAATCTTGCAATAAAGCAAGTATAAAGAGTATGAATCATATATTATAGCTTTGATAGGAAACATAACTAAAACTTCCAAATTTATTTATTTTCATTCAACTTTATTTGATAATCCCAATTTTGTAATCGTGGTAAAATTCACATTGAAATCATTTTTGTAAAGCTATATTAAGGTCCAAAATCCTCAGCCCCTGATTATTTGCATTTTTTGCCAAAAAACTATAATCTTAAAAAATCTATAAAAAAAATCTTTTTATTACAATTCAACAAATTTTACTTGCAAATCTTCTAGATTTTCAGTGCAGTATTTACTCTGAACAAGTCCGTTATTTCATCAATTAGGTCCAGGTTTAACTCCTTATTCTTTAAAAATTGTCGGAAAGTTGTACTGTACTATTTTTACTAATCTGAGTTAAAATATTGAGATCCAGTTACCCACCTATTGGCAAAAGCTTGTTGTCCTTGATGATCATCCTGCGATTCCCCGTTTTTATAATAATGTAGGGCTAAGCCTTGTGGATCACGACGCTGAGCACAGCTAAGACAGAGATCAATAATTCCATGGTAAAACCCAGCACTCCGGAACAAGCCACACATTAGTTCCAAGTCCACATTAGGTGCAATTGATTTACAAAGCTAGAAGTAGATTAAAAACAATGTATATAAGATAAACATAAATTAGAACACTTGTGTAATTAAAACCCAAATTTTTACAAACTAGACTTACTTTCAAAGCCTCGCAAAGTTCTTTTTCTTTCTCGGCTTTATTTAGGATATTCTTTGCATTCAGAACAATCTCATGAGCCTAAAAGCAAAATAATTACACTCAGTGGTATGCAACAATAACACATCTTCATCCAGACAGCTAGGAAATAAAAACATACCCTTGATACTGTAGCATCTTCAATGCGATAAATGGAAGGGCAGAGTTCCCGAAGAAGTTGACTAATAGTTCCAGTACTGGCATTGTCTTCAAGGTAGAAATTGATCAAAGCATTTGCAAGACAAATGGAAAGCTGTGGGAAAAATTTTGAACTGTAGAATTTGTCATGAAGTTAAATTGTGAGTCTTTATATTTTAGCTTGGTTAAATTCCCATCCTTGTTTTGGTGTTGGGAAGAAGAAAAAAATGTGAATAAAACAAATTTCACATTAAAAAGACAGAATGTAATATGTGACAATTAAAGGGGGATGTTAAAATTCTGACGTGTAAGACATGATAAGAAGAGTAAGAAAAAATATTCCCATTTATGCCAATCACTCTTTGGAATATAAAGGTCACTGGAGTAAGGTCAGGTGGTTTTTGAAAATCAAGACCTTTGAGAAAACTCTCCAAATGACTGCACATTAGCCAATGTTAATTTAAAAGATTATTAATTAAGTAATTTTAATTAACATCGTACTAGAGCAACACAACAGGCTATTGACGACAGTCCGAGATCAATCCCCAAATGGAAAGATCCAAGGACAACACGTTTGTAATTTTGAATCATGGTCAGATGACGAGGCAACACTTGAGCTCTGGCACCCCACTCTCCAATTAAAGTTAAATTAATTAAAGAAATTGAGAAGAGTAATTGTGTTGTCAAGTATTACATTCATTTTTTTATTTTACAGTGCAAGTTATCATTTCAAACCAACACATATCTACTGAGATTTTACTCTTTATTTAAAAGAAAATTTCAGAGTTCCTTCAAACAAACCCAACACAATTCAAAATTACTCATTGGCTATGTAACACTGGTTATATCATATATGAATAAATCGTAGAAATGCTGGTAAGAATTAAAAAAAAAAAGTTTTAAAAAGTAATGAAAATAAATGCACTAACAATAAATATATTAAAAAAATAAAGCACACTAAAAAAATTTCGTCCTTATTTTGCATTCTAGATTTTAGCACTGGTCACAGAAAATGACACTTTTCATACCTCTTTTCCATCAACAATGAAATCTTTAAAGGTTAAGTGCTTCATAAATTCTTGATGTGCCTTAATAAAAAAAATTATATGGTTAAAAACATGATCAAATAGCATATAAATAAACTAAATTTCAAAACAGTTAAAAAAAAGGTGTGAGAAAAAAATAACTAACAGAAACGTGAATGTTACAAGCATTTAAAAATATTAGAGTGAGAAACATTTGTACCTGAGGAAGAAAATGAACAACTGTTTCAAATTGGTGATCGCATAACACTTTCCACAAAGCCAACATTTCATAAGTATAATTAACTAGCTGCTGAAAATTGGCCAAAGACACTCGTTCCTGCAATTCTGCATCATCTAAGAAAGAACATGCTCATTCACAAGCTTTTAGAGTATGAGATAAAAAATAGTAAATAGCATATTTCTATTCATACTTCAACCTTGTTATAAGCAGTATGAAACATTACTTTATATTTGAGGTCTTAAATTCACATAAAAATTTTCATACGATTTTCCTCTTAATGTGTCACCTGCCAACCTCCAAGAAAACAATCCAGAAGATTTTAGTGACACAAAAGCCAATGTCAAAGTTCAAAACAAACAAATTAAAGTTATAATAGAGATACCTAACATAGTAAAAAATTCTCTCACAGTTGGGATGAGATCTGTATTTAACTAAGCCGACTTGCCCAAACTAAATTTTACTAGCAACGCACCAACCGATTCCAATGCTGGTACTTTAATTGCGAAAATAAAATGGAGCTCTCTGGCTTTTCCCCCCAATGTGTGAAATCTTTTTTTCCCAGTCCAAAGCAAACTTTTCTGACAACTTGCCAACCTGATTCCAATATTTTATGGCATTTATTCGTACATGGTAGGTTGGTTTGAGTTTAATGGCGCGTAGACAAGCTGAGCCAAACAAAAAAATCGTTCATGGATTGCCACAATGTGGCACCAAAAGCTGAATTTGGTATCATTAGAAAATTTCCCACATTAAATAGAAAAATGTGGAAGTCCTTATTTCTGTATGCAAAAATGTCTTTCTGAGACTTCTAGAAGATTTGGCCAGTAAGGTAAAACCTTTTATAAGCATTAGTTATAGCTTAATCCATGCCAGGCAGTTATTTTAGATGTATGCATTGGACCTTCCAAAACTAAAACAAGGCTATTAGTGTCAAAACAGAAATTACATTAAGAAATGTATCAGTAAAAAAAGAACATGTTTGTCAATTTGAATTAAAATTCATATACTTTATGGAAATTGTAGCTGATAAATTATTCCAGCTATGAAAGTCTAACTAAATGCTGCTCTCATTACACATCAGTCACATAATGCTTCACAACTATGTATAAGACATAGGAAATGTTGTTTTAAATATTTTTTGCTAACACTTGGAACTTTAAATAAAAATGCACGAACAAATACCGAAGTTGCATTCAATACAAACTAAGTGTTTACATCCAGAATGAGAAACAATCGTATCTCAATAAAAAGAATGTTAGAAAAGCCGGGCGTTTTAAGGGAATTAGCTTAACAAAATTTTAAAATGCTGAAAATTAACGTGATTTTTATTTTATATAAAGAGTTTATACTTTGTGTTTTCCTCTGATAACTAAGAGATGCATCAGCTGGAGATCCATGGCCATTTTGAGTAAGCAATCTGGACACACCAACATTCTGTGCTAAGCTAAAAATATAGTACTTCAGTCAACACTTAAAAAGAGTTAGGAAAATGCAGAATATAATTCCATAAACTTCAGATGTCTAAAACACACAAGTTTAGTAACTTAGCATGAGGATGGCACATTAAATGCAATTAACACCACTATGAAATAACTATTGGAGACACATAGGATTAATTATCTTACCATAAACACTGTTGATGGAAACATTAGGAACATATGCAAAACAGATAAAACTCATTTTTAAGTACATGGTGAAATAAAACGAAAATGCAGAAAATGTTACCTTGCAATGGCTGGGTTTAGGAATGATTGATTGTTCTTCTGCAGAAAGTGCTTTAATGACAATATATGAAGCAGGAAGTCCGATAAATCCTCTGACGATACATTGCTGACACACTGATAAAAAAATTTCTTTAGCACAAAAAACTATTAAGCAAATGTGACGAACGAAAGAGTAAAATGGAATAAATAAAAGTCACTACATGTGCTTATCAAAACAATGTTTTCAAGGAGACATACAAGCACAAATCATTCGAGTTTAAATAAGTGTTCTAGGCAATGAAGAAAGCAAAGGGTTAAGAAAAAGAAAGTTCAAATAAATTGATTAATCATAAAGAAATAAATTGATTGAGTTATACAAAACTAGAGCCAATTTATAAATTAAAAGTTTTTAAACTGAACAATAATGTTGTTGATTCAAAAATTTGTGAATTTTTTTTAATTATTTTGTATTTTATCGTACCAACATAGCCTGTATCAGAAAAAAATAATCAAAATTTTGAATATCAAAGGATAACAATTCAAACTTTGCTGACTAACTAATCACTAGCTACAAGAGACAAAATATGCTACATATTTTTCCAAATTAAATTTTACTTTCTTTGAACTTTCCCTTCTCCGGATATGTAAAACTCCAATTTGATTTAAAGGAATATATTATTGGACATTTTTTTGAATATGACACTTTAATCGAGGTTAAGGATGCAATGCAACTATATAAACAATACACACAAATACTTTTTTCAATTTTATTGCCTTCTTTGCTACATTAATTTTTCTTAACCTTTTGACTTTGGCTATATAGTCTATATATACATAGATAATATATAGATACAACTGGTGTGATTCTTATAATATTTAAGGTACAACTGCTGTACTGCCAGCAGTCCAAATTCCATCTTGGTGCGATCAAGGTAGGATTGCTCTACATAGAGTCCAAAGATTAAGAGAACTATTATCAGCGTAATATTCAAATGTTATCTATTACTAGCAGTACACACACAGTATTTCTCATGAGCATTCTTGTCACATCCTTACTTATTCTAAAAAAATTAAAAAGAAAATAATAATAATTTTAAGACTGAGTCCCACCTCCACCTGACATGAGCATGTTGCCTCATTCCTTGCTCCTCACTGATCCACAAAATTGCAGAAATGATACAAATTCAAAAGTGAGCTATGCTTTTAAAAAGTGTTAATGCAAGCATAGTAAATGAATGACAATGTCAGAGAAATCAAAACTAAACCTTCCATTTACTACTTTAAATTCCGACAAGCATAGTAAATGAATGACAATGTCAGAGAAATCAAAACTAAACCTTCCATTTACTACTTTAAAGAGTAAAATGAGGCTCTTTTCAACAACACTATTTTATAATAAATCAATTTAAAAATGAAAGTAGAAAAATTCCAATTACATTTCACGTTCATCTTATCCCCAAAATAGTAAAACTGCAAGTCATTTAGCAAATTTGGAACAGTGTTAAAATGCAAGAGGTGCAATGATGATCTGCTTGAAATAAGAGACTAAAGGATTACACTTACATAAGTAACTTTAGACTCTCCAACCATTGTTGAAGTTTCTGAAACTAATTTCAGATTCCATAGGGTCCTAAAACACAACAAATGAACTAATATCACGAACAAGTAAAACATTACAATCATTTAAACTATTTTATTAAAATCTCTCTAATGCGTGAAATACACCTTGAAAAATTATTGAACACTCAAATAATGTCGAAAGCACTTACCTCATTATTCGAGAAAAATATAAATATAGACCATTATGCTTCCCTGAATACACAACTTCTGATGTAGAAGGCGATACGGCAACATTTGGCATCTGTGGACTTAAGAGGCTCCCAGGAGGAACACCTTGCTGCTGTACTGGACTAGATGCAGGTCTTACTGGACTATAAAAATCTGCAACAGGAAATACTCAAATAAGTAAAATCATTTCCTAACAAAACTCATAATATCGAATTTTAAGTTGTAGTTTGTACACAATACGGTCAATTATTGCGGCAATGGAAACTTTATTTTTTAATCTAGCCCGAAACTTCAAATACTGAATTGCAATTTTATGTAAACAGCAGAGATACAAATTTCATGAATGAACATGACAGAGCGACCGAGCGATGTCTACTTTGACAGACAATGTGTGTAGCAGTGGCCAAGAACAGAGGGACACCGCATACCTTAATTGGACATGCACATTAATTTTTACAATATAATACAAAATTTTGTTATACACCCCGCACCGTCCGATGCAAAAACACACCTTTCTCTTCCGAGAGTCTACAACAATTATAACCTTATACCGAACCAGTGGTGCCAGATTTTCAGAACAAAGTACCTCTGTTTTGCAGGCGTAAACCTCTAGAAAACCTCTGATTTAGAGATCTGGTATATATCAACATATCCAATGGCGCTATATTGTCGACAATATTTTAAACGACGCCGATATATCGATATTTTTGACATATGACATTTATGTATAAGTGCATTGTGCTAATTTTATTTTTACTGCTGCGTGCTGCTGAATTATGATTCGTATGTGTATGCTTTATTTTTTCTTCCAACTTTAATAAGCTTTTGATAAAGATGCCAAAGGATAACGACCTTTTTTTCAAGTATTAGTCTGCCGTCTATGCAGCCCTGTTCTTAATAACATAAACGTTTTAAGCAAAATCCGTTATTTAATGAATTATTCAGTGTTGTGTATATTATTTATTATTATCTTTGTTCAATTGTATTCATTCAATCGATTGGCACTCAAAGCCGTTATATAATAGAGACTATCTCACTTATGTGGATTCCGCTAAGCTTACTTCGATTCTGTAATTCTTCTTAACCTTTGTGCAACACGTAGTAGAAAAGGTCACTGCGTTAAACACTGAACCTAGATTAATCTCTGCGAATCATAATCACTTCTGAAAAACCAGCAAACTAGTGTTGCCAACTCAAAACATCAAAAATCCCCTAGGCTAGTTTACAAATAGCATATTAAAGACAATTATACTTCAGACCTTTACATAAACATCTGTTCTTTTTTCCAAACCTCTGTTTTTACCTCTGAGCATTTTGTACTTCTGTTTTTACCTCTGAAGCGAATTGAAACCTCTAGATCTAAAGGTAAAACCTCTGAACTGGCACCCCTGTTCCGAACAGTACCAAGATTACATGTTCTTGATCATATCAGAACACAGGCACTGTCATACATCAATGTTCGTCTATTAGAACAGTAGCAACCAGAATACAAGAATAACTGTTCTTATAACTTATCTGTGTTTGTAATCACCTGTCGGGGGATCGTTACAGAACACAGCAAACTTTAATTCAGTTTCTATTGAAATCATTTGAAACATGAAGTCAATTTGACACTGCGGGATTACATTTACATTTTTGTTAATTTCCAATCATTGTAAGATTACACAGACTTTGTTTACTTCCTCCAGGGAGAATAATGAATTCGAAAAATTGTTAGTGCAAAAGCAGGAAGTCGGAATAGTTACAACTCCCTTTTGATTACCGATACTTCGGGAAGGCATAAGAAAAATTATAATTGCAATAACATAAAAAGAATGTAGCCGTGGATCAAGAAAAAGAAAATACAAATTTATAAACATAGAACTCTCTACATCATGCAAGCTAAAATTAAGTGCTAAAATTTACAGAACTTACTCGAAAATTGAGGCTGAGGCAAAGCACCAACCATACGCTGATTCTGAGGAGTACTAGCCCAAACTAAAAAGGAAAAGCCGCTCATAAA
Source organism: Metellina segmentata (assembly GCA_947359465.1). Taxonomy (NCBI): domain Eukaryota; kingdom Metazoa; phylum Arthropoda; class Arachnida; order Araneae; family Tetragnathidae; genus Metellina; species Metellina segmentata. The sequence goes on along the minus strand of OX375877.1, from coordinate 59,824,359 downwards.
GAAATACAATACATAATTTTAAATTTTTTTTCCAGTAAAATAAAGGCAATTGAAAATAATTAATATGTTAAAAGCATGAGCCCTCTTTTAAGTTACAACTTACAATTTTAAATCAAATTTGCAATGAATGATATTTTTTATACAATCAAAATCTGATGGGAGCTTAAACTTTAAGAGCTTTAGTAACAGTATCTAAATAAGAAATGTCAAATACATAAAGTCTTAAAAGGTACACTATATGCAACATTTCATTAAATGGTTTATCACAAATTAATTCTAAGAACATTCCAAAAAATTAACTCTTATGTCCAAAATCAAATCAATAAATAAGGATTAAAATATAAAATGAAATCCAATTTTTAACCACTATTAATAATACCAGAATTTTAACTTTAAAAATGTGTTACTAATAGAACAAGCTATAATTTTAAAACGTTGCCATTCAAAATAAATTTGACAATATCTTCAGTACAAAAAAAAACAAAGTCCAAAATCCTCCGGACCTTGATCATTCCAGATTATTTGCAGGTTTTTTTTGGTCAAAAAACCCTAATCTAACATTATACACACGAATTTGTTCACACGTTATTTACGTCCGGAACATGTTTGAATACTAAAATAGCAGATAGATAAAAAGGAATAATTTTTTTAAAGAAAAAAACCGTTTTAATACATTGCAACATATTTAATTAAACTTACAAATCTTTTGATTTTTCTGTGTGGTATTTACTCTAAACATGTCCATTGTTTCAACAATTTAGCCCAGGTTGAACACCTTGTTCTTAAAAAGAGGTGGAAAGATATAAAATGTGTGAGATAAAAAAATGGCGGTTAGCAAAATATCCGGATTTGGGACTTCGTACTGTATGACTTTCATTCAATTTTTCAAGTGTTTGCATTCCTGGCTCTTCAGAGGATGACTAGTGAGGAACTTTTATCTCTATAAAATCAATAGCATGACGATGTAAAATGAAATGCATAGTACCTGGCCCAAGAGAAGAAATACTTGGTCGACCCATTGACATTTGTGATTCAATAGCATTCATGGGAGCATCTCCAAGTTGCATCATCCCATAGTGAGGCTCACCTCCATACATGAAGAAAGCCCGATTAGCCCATTCTGCAATCTAGAACAGATGAAGGCTAATATTTTATTGCTTGAAAAATTAAAGAAACCTGATGCATTGAAAGCAAAGGTAAACCCATATTGATACCTGTTTCTCTTGCAGACTTTGAGAACAGGCAAGAATAAGGCACATGGCACATGCTTGAGATTCCTGAAATTAAGAACATGGAAAGCAGTCTCAATATTAGAAAAATTAGATTTTAAAATGAAATCAGGAGAAAACTTGAATTTTAAAACCTATACTTATAAAAAGATCTTTATGAAGTCTAAATTGATATTTCATTTTATGGATTTAGCTAAATTGTACTTTTATATATGTACCCTAGAGGTATACAGGCCAATTTGGTAAATCTCTATAACAAATCTATATATATACATATACAAACAAATCATCTCTATTAATAGATATTGGAGATTTATTGAAAATTGGAGTTATGCCTGCTTATCTCTAGAGAAGAATATTTTACAGTTTCAAACATGTATAATTTTGAATAGAATTAAACAAAGCAAGAGCATAGTAAACCTGGGTTCGAAAAAAGATTTTGAAGCTGGCAGCAAATATTGCTGTGAGCTTTTGTAAGCTGGCAGCATAAACTATTCAGCTCGTGGGAAAACCTAAAATTTCCGTAATAACAGGAAATTACAATTGCACATTTTTCGTTAAACTTTAAAACAATTGAATGAATAATGCAATGAGAAGAAAAAATATTTCACTTTTCTTGTAAGGTTTCTGCAATTCCATATAAAACCCTAAAATACATTTGAGATAAAAAAGAAACACTCAAATAATAGACACACGTTTATTTCCATATTATAAGTTTACGAAGGTATCAGCCAATAGTTAGGCTAGAGGAAATTGCAGTTCCTTCATAATTACATAGCTAAAAGCAATGTCTGCAATCACATGCATAAAACCATTTCTTAACTGCTCGATCAGCCTTAAAATTTCAAAGCGAAGGACCATCCGCATTTATCCTCATTAAGGCAGTTTTTTTCTTTAAAACATGGTTCCAACTCTTTGGTGAGGAAAAAATTCAAGTACTTTTCCAGGCCCATTTGAAGTTTTTCAAGGACTATCGTAAGAATGTCTGATTTTGTGTCAACAATTCATAATGAACAATTCCTTTGTAGTACCACCAAACACAAAGCATTACATTTTTGGGATGCGGTCCCCTTCTCGGTGTTACTTGGGGAGGTTCATTTGGCTAACCACATGATCTTTTTCTTGTAACATTATTTTATAGTATCCTCATCTCCAGTAATGATCTGTTTCAAAAAAGAAGCTCCTTCATTTTGTTTAAGCAAAGAATCACATGCCGAAATTCGAGCAAGCATATTCTGTTGTGTTTAAAGTATGGGGTACCCATACATCATAGCAGCTTACATACCCAATCTCCAAGTAGTGTGGCAGGCCTCCTCGTTGGTGCACCCTGGATAACGCAAAATCTGCTACAGCCTTCGCCAATATTCTTGCTGTTTAGTATTTTCTGAAGGCTACATGAAGGTTCGCAAAAATGTCTCAAAATGACTGGGGAGCATCTCTTTAGTTGCCCCTCTCTTTCTAACGTCCGCTCCAGTGATGACTTTCGGGCCCTCACACCTTATGGAGACACTTCGATTTTATACTGGACTGCAAGACGCCTCATATCCAAAATGACGATGGCAGGCGTAATTAAAAAAAAAAAACATACCCAATCTTCTTCAGATGATCATGAACATGAACTGTACTTTTTGGAATATTTAGTCTGTGTTATAGTACCTAAATTGTGTAACGTGGACTTTCAACGATAGCGTTTTTAAATAGGTCCTCATTTACAGAGGATGGTCGTCCAGAGCGGCCATCCTCTTCGAGGCTGAAATTTACATGCCTAAATTTATCAAACCACCTTCGAACTGTCATCAGAAACAGCACTTTGTCCATACACAGCACATATTTTATGAGCAGTCTGACTAACATTTTTCCTTTCTTAAAATAAAAGAGCATGTGACGGAAATTAGCTCTTTTGCTTTCTTAGCAACGCAGTGAAACAAAAATCATGACACAACACAAGCTAGAATTATGCAGTGAAAAAAGAAAAGACCGCATTTACACATCTGCTTCAATCAAGTTCACTTCTTATCAGCGGTAGCAATAATAATAATAATAATAACAAAGTGTGCTTTGATTTGAAAAACCACATAACTTTCTAGATGATAGACTTGGATCATATTTGTTAAAATTAAGAAACACACACAGGGATCATACTGTAATAACAGTATCATTTTAACTATTTCCTTACTTTATGAATGATAAAAAAAGATTTAACTGCTTCTGCATCAGGCCCTTTATTGTCCAAAAGAAGTTTGTAGAGCTGATCTACAGGTCTTGGCTTCCTCAACATGAAGCTCCCCTAGAAAAAAACACATTTTCAGTTCTAATAATTCAAAAATATATAAATATGCAATGAACGGTGCAGGTCAATTTCTCAAAGTGGACATTACTGCCTCCACTGAAGGAAACTTGGGGTCAATGCTGAATCCAGAGGAAGGGGAGGGGCATTGAGTAGCAGAATGGGCAGTAAGATAAAAAAAATGTTAATGAAAAGAAAGTGTTTTAGGAAAAGGCAAACACTTGTTCACTTGACCATACAGTCATTGCAGTGTTATGAAATTAACCATTGATTTTTTAAAGAGCAACTGACTGCAAATAGTTGACTATGGAAACTTAAGTATTCTGCTGATGAAAATGCAGGGTAATAGACAAATTAGTAGGATACCAAGCTCATCCTTCGTGTTAGTCAAGGTGTAAAAAAAGCATAATTTTTCTTAAAAAGTAATAATTGTATATAAATTTGTTCTATAAAAAATTGAGTTTTTGACATGACATATAAACCAATATTTATTTATATTAAGTAAACAATCAGAATTTGTGACATGATAAATCAATATTTTACTACAAATCATAGTTTATACAATTCTGTTTAAAATGATATATTACTATGGAGATATGTTGAGTATAATAATTTTAAATAATTTTTTAAAAATGCTAGTATGCACCTCTCAGAAGTAAGGTCAATTTTATTCTTTAAACTTCAATGTCTAAAAATGTGTACTTTTTCCACAAAAGGAACATTTTTTCAAAGTCTATTCAAGCAGATATAATAAAAATTGGTTTACAAGTGTAAGACTCCCTGTAACATATTTAAACGCAGGTATTTTTTCTATCTGCTGATGAAAATTCATTTTAATTCTTGAAAAAGGTGAAAATTGATCATTTAAAAAAAAATGATCAGAAGGAAAAATTCTCAAATCTTCAAATTTTAAGTTTAGAAGAACTGGGTTAAAGAGTTTAAAAGTGTCTTCTGCTGGTCACTTTAATAAACAGATTAATAAATTTGGCTCCAAGTTGTTTTATTTCCAAACTAGCTTTCTGAAATTCTAAAATTACACAGCTGCATAACTATTTGGGGGAATTAAAAAACCATGGTCACAGCTACATTTGGAATTTATTATCAGTTAAGATAGTTTTCCAGAGTGCCAAAAAATTGTCTTTGAAGAGGGAGCATCGAGTCAAAAAAGTTTGCAAAAATATTATGCAAGTGAATTCAATTCCAATTAAAATGGAGCTAATATATTTCACTAGCATGAAAGAGCAATAACAATATTTTACCTGTGTGGAAAGAAACACAAATTGCCTGGGCAGATCTCTGTGTTGTGTAACTAGAGCTGGAGGATCACAAGTTATTTCTGTATTCTTTGGAGGAACAGGTGCAGGCAGGAGACTCGGAACTTCAGCAATGGACCATGCATTTCCATCCAACATCACAGTAGTCTTAAAAATACAAATGAAATTACTTTCATGTTAAACAATATGGCAATTTAGGATTTAACAATCACTGCTTATTAGCATATATTAGTTAACAATTTATGCATTATATATCATACTAGGATAAAATCCTGTCATACCCCCCATGGGTGAATAACAAAATTTTAATTTATATATATATATATATATATATATTTTGGTCAAACTTCGTTTATATATTTCTTAAAACCTGACTGTGTGTGATCACTGGCCGTGATATATAATTTGAAATATTGATCAAAAGATGATTTTTGAAATTTCGTATCTCATTTCACTCGTGATGTTACACAACCAATCAAATTAATATAAAAGTTACAATAGAAATATTTATTTAAAGAAAACTGCATTTAAGGTATCAATCATGTGTAAAATTTTTCGCAGATTTCAAAGCTGTTGAAAATTTTACTATCTTTAACAATTGCGCGAAGATAGAAAACCTAAAATAGTCCTTGCCCGTGACAAAGTTAAAAACGCTAACAAGATAGTTATGCTATTCACAAATGTAAATCAAAACAAGCTTTCTTCAATTGAGGTGCTGAGACGTCTGCTCCACGAAAAGAATGAACGGAGGGGAATAACTAATAAATTTATATTAAAAAGTTTAAAAATAAATTTTAAAATTCAGCTGGACATGAAATTTGCAAAAAAAATAAGGACTACTTATGTGCCAAATTTTACTATTGTAAGTGGCATAGATTTATCTGGACACAGCACAGAGATACAGACACACACACAAACACTTCCTTTTAAAATAGATTTTTTTAGTGATAATTACAAGCACATATTTTTAAGCAATAATCAATAAAAAAATTATTTTTAATTGCAAATATTTTTAATATTACTATTTTGATAGATACCTTAAACATTTGATTTTCTTTTAATAAATAACTTTTCAGTTAAGTATTTATATTTTCACAAGAGATTGTGATGTCACACTAATTTGATCTCTTCGCAAAATGAATTATACATTTGCAATGACGAGGTCATCACGGCATTGCCCGTGATGGCTGTTATCCAACAGGCTACGAATTCCTATTTGGTTTGACAAAGCAAACCAACACCACAAGCAATGGCATTATGTCTGTTTCCAATAGGCTACGAATTCTCATTTGGTTTGCTAAGCAAAATTTGGAGCATTTTGGGAATTCGTTGCAATCCCCAGTTGTTAGCGAGCAGTAGGCCTGGACGATGTATCGATACATCGTGGAAAACCGGTTTGAGGTTGACATCGTCATACCGGTTTCGCGATTTTCCCGATGACGATGTATCGTGATATATCGATTTTTCCCGATGTCACACAGCCAACCCCAGAGCACTATCACGATTTCGATATTTTCAAAGCGCATGCGCGAAATCATGGTTTTTTCCGATCTCATGCAGCTATTCCCAGGGCATCATCACGGTTTCAAACGATGCCACGCAGCCAATCCTAGGGCATCATCACGGTTTCAAACGATGCCACACAGCCAATCCCAGAGCATCATGGTTTTCCGGTGTCACGATATTCGATGCATCGATGTTTTCAAAGCGCATGCGCGATTCATCGTGAAAAACCGATGTTGACATCTCCACATCGGTTTCGCGATTTTCAAGTTGAATTGCCAAACCAGTATTTCATGGTTTTCCGGTATCACGATTTTCGATGCATCAATGTTTTCATAGCGCATGCGCGATTCATCACAATTCATCGTGAAAAACCGATGTGGACATCGGTTTCATGTTGAGTTGCCTAATCAGTATCTTATGATTTTCCGGTATGAAATTTCGCGTTGATGATGGCGTGTTATTTTAGCATCTTTGGGGGAAATTTGGGTTTAGATCGACACAACGATTCCGATGTTTATTTATGTGCATGTGGGATTTTCCACCACGGTACTTAGATATTCGATGCCGCGATAAAAGGCTAACTAATGAGATTTTTTTTTAATAGTTAATTTTGCGATTTCTGCGCTGATTTTTTTTGTAGGGAATAAGTCGGCACATAAAGATTGAATTTTAAAAGTTTCAAACTGCGAGAGAGCGAATAACTCTACTCGTTTGCTGAATTTATCTAGGTAAGCTTTATATTACGTTTTTTAATTAGTTAATAGTTTTTTTTTTTTTTTTTGCTTAAAAATACTTAAAAACAAAATAATTTTGCAAAATCTGCAAATTTTAAAGATGTTTCCATTAAAAAAAAAAAAATTAAGGAGGAATTTCTTAAAATCATTTGTGTCCTGATGATGACTATTGTTTCCAGAATTTTTTTTGTGTGAAATTGAAATTCAGTACAATTAAAAATTTTTAAAACAAAAATGATTTTGCACAGTTCAAGTTGAATTCCGAAAACTCTTGTTTCTTGATGTTGCAATCAATCCTCTTGCATCCCTTTTTGTTGTGAACTTCTGTGGAAGTATAGGTTATATATGCCGTCATCATTACTAACAGGAATCAAATGCCCCTTTATTTCTATTTATGTAGAAGTTTTTCTCTTTGTAAATAAGCTAATTTTTGAATCTACTTGATCATATATGGTGCGTGGAACACACACATATATATATGCAAAATCTTGTTTTAAATCATGCGTGTTTCTTAAACGTACAACGCAGATCTTTATTTGTTATTTTTTTCCTACCACAATTTTATATAGCAAAGAAAAGAACTTTAAAAAAATTTTATGCGCATATATATATATATATACACACACTATATATAAAATGCATGGTTAACATCACGATGTATCGTGCACACCTAGCGAGCAGTGGTCACACCTAACACCATGAAAAGAACTGCCACAGGCACTGCCACGCGTTATAAAATAAGCTAAGAATAGAACTTCTAAAATTTATAAATGAGTTTTCACACACACACACACAAAAATGTTATACTCATTATGTCAAATTTCTATAAAAGTTTCCAATTTTTAAAGTTCGTTAATTTTTATTGATTTTTCTGAACTATTTGTGCAATAAAGCTCTCCCTCCATCTGTTAAACAGTTATTCAAAAATCGAAAAATATAAACAGTTTAACCCAACGTGCATCATTTTATTTTACTGTAAACTCCTATCTTTTTTTAACGCCAGTTTTGTCTGATGACAATTGACTGATTTGTGATAATTCAGTGAAAAATTATACATTTCTTGTTTGCTAAACTGAGATAAAATATTTTATTCAATCAGTACTATTTTAAAATAAACCAGCTCTATATTCAACCTTTTTACCTGCTATTTTTAAGTTTTTTTATAGTGAAACCTTTGCAACAAAACTTAGCGTGATTTCTTTTTATTATTCCGCCTGTTTTTGCCGGTTGATAAACACCAGGAATCTACACCTTTAGGGCATTTAAAATGTTTGGGAGATTACCATGGGTAGATATATTATGGTATAATATTGCATAAATGAAGGTTTTCATGGAAACCGAAACTAATGGAAGTTGCAGGTGATAAAATGGTGGGGAGTCAATATTTAGTTGGAATTGTCAAATAAAAGTTTTTTAACTGATGGTAATTTCCTTTGAATTTGTTCTTGAATACCCAATGCATCGTTTTATCCAATAAAAAGGTAAACACTTTTTGAAAATTTGTTTTCTTTTGAAATTTGGGGTTTGGGTCTTTTTTAAACATTTGTGTTCACAAACTAAAGTTAATAGTTCAACTAGAGATGTAAATTTCTCAGTAACAATCAGGTGGAATACATTTAAGAATTTTCTTCAAAAACATAAAAATAAAACAAATAACAAGTGCAATGTATTTTTAATCGATGAGAATGATTTGCATGGATGGACAATATCCCAAGTTTTGAAATGTAGTACCAAGGCTCATATTACAAAAGAAATAAACAATTTTTTATTTTTAAATTCTGCTCTTTTTAACTATTTTGCTCCAAGTGCGAATTATTTACTTCCTTGACAATGTGTGTAGCTATTTTCCTATTTCATTCAAAGCATTTGCTTTAATATATCTCAACCAATAAGTTTAATATGTTCACTGTACTAGTATATGCAGAAATATGCAGGTTTATTTCTAGCATTAAAAAAAATTGTAATTTCCTGAAAAATTTGGTTTTAAATAAAAAAAAATATTACAATTTTAATGTTTTTGGAATATTCTTGTTCTCAGAAAAACTCTTCCCGCAACTCTACATTAAGCAATACACCAGTTTACATTATAATAAAAAGAAAAATCAACACACAATGTAATTAAAAATAGAAATTAAAAAACATTTGTTGAGGGAAAGAAGAATATAAGAAAATATTGAGAAACACCAATTATGTTTGGATAAGAAATACTGGTCACAATACCAGTTTCTCCAATTCCTCCTTAAACTTTTGCTTCATGCTGAGAAATCTTTCAGTGCTCAAATAAATTTCAGTAAATTTAATATTTTAAACGTCAAAAATAGCTCATTAAAAACTTACATGAGTTTCAATAAGCTGAGGATAAAATGCAAACGAATCGTTACTGGTTGCAAAAATAGCATCATTGTCTTCACCTTGAGAAGATGCTAATAACAAGAAGCCTGCCAAAAAATAAAAAATATTTAGTCTTTACATGAAAACTGATTATTGCCAAATGCAACTATCTAAGCATAAAATATTTGCACAATTTCACATTTTTTTCTCCAGATATATACTTTTTCTTTATTTTAAATTTCACACATTAAATGTATTACGATTATTGAGTTTTAATGACGAGTTGATCACTCCAAGAAATGTAATTTATATTGCAAAAACAATAAGTAATAACAGATAGCTTTTGAACGAAAAATAAGGTTAAACTACGCAGTATACTCGATTAAATAAATGATGATATACAAACATAATAAGAACAAAATGCTCAGCTTTTAAAAACTGTCTAATAAAATGCCCAGAATATCCAGATCACCCTGAAGTAAAAACCGTACCTTTTTTATAATAGGCCATGTGGACATTCGATGGCCTTGTAACAGCAGCATTGGCAGTGAAGCCAGGTGGCAAGCGAACGTGAAGCAATGATAATGTAAATGGTCGGTTGTCACCAAATCCACCATTGGTTGTAAAGTAAAGTCTCACACCTGCAAAAGTAAAATGATAATAATATTGTATAATTCTCATTGATAAACAGTCGTTAAATTTTTAAACTAACATAAATATTTCAGCTAAATTCAACCTTTTATACACAAAAAAAAACATTTTTTTGAAAGGTTTGTATAACATTTATGAAATTCAAGCAATAAGGCAAAAAATTAAAGGTGACAAACAGTATAAAATGAAAGACCGGAATGGCCATCTCAGTTAGCATTAACTTAATTCAAATGACAATAAAATCAGCCAGACTACTAACACTACACATTTTTTCTCAGTTAAATAAACCCAAGCTTATTTCCACAGGATACATCCTGTGGACTCGGACAAATGGCCTGTTAGCTCAACGAAAGGAGACAAAGGTGCATATTTTATTTTTCTGTACAAGAGAACTCTTCGATTTCATTTGACCAACATACCATTCAGTCTATTATTTCTATTTTATCCCAATTATCACTTTAAGACCACTGCATTTCAAGTGCAGTGACATTTTATGAACATCGAAAGTCGAAAGTCAAGTGTTCTGGAATAATGAAATTAAAGTGGTGTTGTAAATAAGTTCAAAGTGATTTTTATCTTTCCATTACAGTTCAACTAGATAAGAACGCAGAATGTTTGAATCTATTACCATTTCTTTTAATTCCAGACAAAATAAACACTTACCAGATTGAGTAACAGCAACTAAGTGGACAAATTTAGATTCTTTGGCATCAATAGGACTAATATGGATAATTGGATAGAAGTTCTTGTTACCAATTGTCCTGAAAATAAGTGTTGGGTTAATATTTTAAGCACTAAGTGTGTATTGTACAATAAAATATAACATTTTGATATTCTACATTATACATATTGCTCCATTTTAAACCTTTTATGGCCTAAAAAATCCAAAAAAAATTTTCCCATGAAAATAAACGTTTTTTACAGAAGCAGAAAAACTAAGCACCAGACGAATTTTTTAGGTGCCATGACCACCAGGATTTGTTGTGCCCTGGCAAGGGGGATTCTGATGGCTGACCACTTTGATCGGATTGGTTTCCCCTTTAAGGTGTGTACCTATGGATGAAGGTTGATTGAAACGGCAGTTCTTAAAAAATTGTATTACAAATAGTCCTACACACCAACAATCAGCTCACTTTTCCTTTCGAGAATACGATTGTGAGATTAAGAGGAAGACTAGGCTTGGAAGAATTTCCCGGTAATCTTGCTGTGGACTTGGATTGAAACAATTTCTTGGCGACTTCAGACTACTTCGGAGAGGATCATCTTGATGAATACAGGAACCACGCTCTTCCATGTATTGTACCACGCTCTTCCATGTATTGTACCTGCCACTGGACGCGACATGTCCAAAAGGGCTAAAACATGTTGAAACCTCACTGTATCTTCCCAAGATCTTTTGTCAAGGGTGAGTCTATCTGTTCTTCAGGTTTTGTCATCGGTCCTTATCTCCTTTCTTCTGGATTTCAATCTTGTGTTTTAAACCATTATTTTAAAAATTAATTTTTTATTTAACTGTTAATTTGCATTCATCCATAATTTAATTTCTGTGCAATAAATATTCCTTCTAAATTTTACAAGAAATGTGTTCAAGTGCTTTAATAATCATATGGAGGCAAATCATTGTTTAAGCTAAAGTTTTTCCACTTTACGAGCCACTCCTATAATTAGCACAACAGAAATTTAATCACAATTTCAAAGATATGCTTTTGTTACTAAAGAGAAATGAAAATGAGAGAATAACTATTGCTTCAAAATTACTGATGTTAAAAACATGTGGTTTTCTTTTTTTCTTTCTCATCAATACTACAATTTATTAAATTTAATAGTACACAAAATCTATTTTCACACTCTTGCAATATTTACATCATAACAATGTCTTCAATGGTAATGTTTCTAAAAAGGATTTCTTATAAGTAATTTCTCATTATCGTCCTGTATGCAGTGTTTTGACGAATATATGGCACATACAATAATGAATTTTTCAGATTGAAATTTGCCAAATCTTTTGCAATTTTTCGATCACGCCCGAAATTTAGAATTTAATCTGGAATTTTTTTTAATTAATTAACTGGCATTTGATATTATTATTGTTTTTCAAAGAATGGCAACATCATAAAGAGATCAGCTTCTTTACTTATTTTTCCTGTTCCCTTTTCATTTTCTAAGCAACGATTTCAGCGGGCAAACAAAACAAACAGTTTTAACTGGAGTAATGAAGTTCTTTTTCCTATCTCCTAGATCGTTAAACAGAGTAAATATTTGAACAAATTTGAAATCTGTGGATAATTTTACATTAGATCGATACCTAAAAATTTGACTTTCGTTAAATAAATAATTTTTAAATTGTAACTTATATTTTTTCAAATATGAATATGGCCTTCGCAATCTAGAGATCAGATTAATCATTTAGTGCAAAAAAAAATTTGAGCGAAGGAAAGCAAAACAAATAAATTGTATGACTGGCTAAAGTATTTAGTTTTTTTATATATATAAAATTGGGATCATTAAAGATAGATTGAAAATTTCAACAAATTTGAGATCTGCGGAAAATTCTATTGTTTTTGGTAGGTATTTAATCAACGTCGCACAGGAACAACACAATGGGCAATTGCAATCGTTTTTAGAATTGTGAAGCAATCACCGGGGTTGTCAAGCATTATTGTTTTTTCTATTTTATCTCAGTAATCATGGTAGATAGAATAAAAATTTCAACGGATTTGAAATCTGCGGAAGATGTTATATTAGATCGATACCTTACACATTTAATTTTCATTTAAGAAATAACTTTTCAATTGAATATTTTTTAAATTTTTGCAAGAGATTGTGACGTCACACCTATTGGATCTCTTCGCAATTAAATGCGAATGCGTATCAATCACACTGAGTTTGGCGAGCAGTGGTCACTCCTGACCCTACGAAAAGAACCGTCATGGGCAAAGAAAATTGTCCATTACATACATACCTTATACCATTTGATTTTCTTAATTTTTCAATGGAATATTTATATTCTCGCAAGAGATTGTGATGTCATGCCGATTGGATATCTTCTCAATTCAAATTTGGCTGCATTTGACAATAACGAGGCCATCACAGCATTGCATGTGTTGTTGGTTTCTATTGGTTACCATTTTGTTTGCAAAGCAAACCAATGGGAATTCATAGCAATCACCGGGGGTTAGCAAACAGTGGTCACACCTGACCCCATGAAAAGAGTATTTTATATTTTCGCAAGAGATTGCGATGCCACACCTATTGGTTTTCTTCTCAATTCGAATTGGCCGCATTTGACAATGACGAGGCTATCACGGTGTTGCCCGTGGTGTTGGTTTACAAAGCAAACCAACACTGCTGTGATGGCTGTTACCATAGGAAAGAGTACATTCTAAGGTTTCTCGTGATGTTTTCAAATTTAAAAACTGATAGTAATGAGCTATTAATATGACAATTTTAACAAAAAGTACAAAAATGTCCCAATTTTTAAAATATTATTAACAGGAACCAAATTAAAATTCAAAAAAATAAAAACTTGCTGAGGTTACATGCTGGCCACACAGTGGCTAGTACCAAATAAGATCCAATTTCAAACCTTATATAAGCTTATAAATCATTTGATTTTTTAAAAATGTGTCTACTATTATAATCACTAAATTTATATATATTAAAAACAAAAGTTTATGAAAATTGAATTTAAAAAAAACCCGTACCTGGCAATATCAGATGCTTGATTCACAATAGAATGCTGGTGAAGAGCATGCACTTTGCTCATTTGTTTACCATCTTTACCTAAATCAAAAACCTAAACAGTACACAAACTTGTCAGTCATTTATGAAATCTAACTGAAAATAAATATTGCAAAACATACAACAGTTGAAATATACAGCATTCTTTAATTTCTTTTTTAAAAATAAGGTGTAAAAACAGAAACTATAATTTTACCTTAAAAATTTAATATGAAATTTAGTAATACAAAAATAGACCCAATTTTACCATAAAAGACATTTAAAATAGGCATTTGGAAAAGAGAACATTTTTAAATCTTAAAAATAGAATTTATCCTACCTGGATAGATCCCTTTTCAAGTCTTGCATACAATATATGCCTTGTGTCATCAATAGCGATTTGTAGAACAGCATCTGTGAAATAATGTTAAAGAATTTAGTTATTATTCATAGGTTACCTCATAATCGCAATAAGAAAGTTATATTTTCAAGCTTCTTAAAATTTGATAATGTATTATTTTTCACAGTTAACCTTTTTAATAAAGTTCTGGCTTTATGTGACAGTTAAATATTAATAAAAGCTGTCATTTTTACTTACAAGGAAATTTATACTGAAGAAGATATTTTCTAGTAAGTTAACCGACATGAATCTTTACAAATTATCTGTTAATATGTTACAAATAAATTGTTTTTTAATTTTTAAGGGAAGAATAAAAATTTAAACACAATTATACATTACTTGCTTAAAAAATTATGGAATCATTATAATTTAAATTAAATATGACAAATGATAAGCAGGCATATAAGCTTTACAGTACAACACTGAAATGATATAAACTAGCTTTCCCCACTTACAAAACATTTTAGAAATTGCTGTTTTAGCATAAACTTAAAAAGATTTCAGTGTTGTACCTCAAGAAATATCTATTTTGTTGTAATCTAAAATTGACAAATCACATAGTGTATCTTTATTTTACATTTGCTGTAGGCATGCATAAAAACTTTCAGAAGACAAAAAATATGATAAGAAATTTGCAATGTAAAGTATGTTTCCTTAGAAATACTGAAAAAATTTAAATTCATGAATACACTTTTTAAAGCCACAAGAATTTCATTTTACCATCTTCGGAGAATGCCAAGCTAAGGAATGATGGCACAAGAAATGAAAGAGAGCTGCTTGAATGGTTAATTTTTCTGCATTTTCTACTGAACCAACTATCTTGGGCCTAAAATAGAAAAATATTTTGCTTACTTTTAAAAATACATAATTCTAACCTTGAACATTCTTCAAAAAATTCATTCATAAGCATCATAAAACATTCTTAAAAAAATATTTTTTATATCCATTTATATATAATAATTGATATTTCAGTGTAATACTATGAAAGAATGGTCAGGCAAAACTTTTATTGTGAGCGTACAGGGGTGCAGAATATGTCTGAACTCACAAACGATGTTCGGGGGAAATTCAGGCATCTGTGGGGAAATTTAGGACCAAGTTTATAAAAAAAAACTCTACAAATTTAACTGTCATCAGTAGAGCACGGATCAATATGCAAAAATGTGACCTGAAATATGCATTTCAAAATCCAAAAATATGCACTAAAACCCCAAAATATGCGAAATTGCAAAAAAAGAACATTTTTCATTCATACAAAAAGGATAGCGAGGAGGATAAAGTGAAATTGAACCACACTTTCATTCAATTAATTCACAATTTTATTTTTACAGCGCAGATAAAGATAAGTAAAAAATATACAAAGCAACAAATATAAAAATGAATAAATATTACACAATTGAAAAATGTAGATTAAAATTAACGCATTTCAAACGTCCTCTTGGACGTAAATAGAGGGGGGTAAATGGGGCATGTGCCCGGGTGCCAGATTGGGAAGGGGTGCTAAACAAGCAGAGTATTTTTTTACTAGAATATATATTTATGCATGATAAAAAAAATGAAGGGGGAAACTTATTAGTTGACTACAAAAGCCAAAACTACAATAGTAGCTAAATGCAGAATGTGTGAAATGTTGTGCAAGTTTGATCTGAATAAAGAAGGGGATGTAACGTCGTAGCGCCCGAGTGTTTAGGATAACGGGATCTCGGAAGTTTCCGTTGCTTTGATGTGCCGGCAAGCAAAACTGATCCCGGTTAGCTTTTAGAGTGTCTGTCAGTTTTGTGGTCCTATTATTTGTCAATGAAATATCTTGGAATTAATTTGTTATTTTATCTTATACTAAAAATGAAATTGCTTGACATTTGAAAATAAGTCCTTACCATCTTAGTTGAATTTAAAAAATTTGGAATAGTTTAAATAATGTGTGGCGACTATTACATGTGTTGTCGGGGAGAGTTTGCTTGGTCGGTGGAGGGGGCCAAGGCTCGCTTCTGAACATCTTCCCAACGCACCAAACAAAGTTTTTTGAAAAAAATTGATTTTTTTTTTGCAAAAATGTTTATAAATAGAAAAAATTGTCCAAACATGCACAAAAGTCCAAATATGCAAAATGGTCCCAAATATGCAAAATGGTCCCAAATATGCAAAAACATGCAATATATATATATATATATTTTTGCAAATTACTAAAAACACTCAATACGGATTTCTATCAACATTAGAAGCTAAAAAAGGATATGCAAAATCCGAGGTCTAGTCATCAGTGCCGAACAAATATTTTGGCTAGCGACTATATTTATGCCCCCCCCCCCTTATTTTTCTTTGAAGTGAAGCAAATTTTTAAATGGTTTCATCTTCATGGTTTACTGAAATACATGACGAAAGAAGCTTAGATGTGGAAAACGGCAGTTTCTCTCTTGTTTAAAAATCTGCAGTGAAGCTGTCTGTGAATCAGTTGGATCTGTAATTTTCAACCACCTACACAATCGAAATATCCAGTTCAACACACTTGTCAATGAAGTCTTCCATATCATGGAATGGACCTCCTATTCATAAAGCTTCACAGCTATTGAAAGAATCCTTGGACAGCCATTTCCATGGTGGAAGATACCATTTCAAGTGGTTTTCTTCAACACCTTGCCTCAAGGTGTTGAAGAAATATATTTATTACTAGAGGGCTGACGCTCGCCAACCCCCGGAACTGCAAGCAGTTCCCTACGGATCGCTCCGCGCTCGCCCATAGGACACTACAATTTTTTAGTCTAGCTTAAAAGGGGCCCTATTTAGTCTACATAGACCTGAAAATTGATCTGATTATGTATTGCTGAACGATACAGCTACAGTTCTGAGAGAGCAGCGAGAAAGGGGATCTCTTGGGACTACTATGTACTAAATTCACTTTTAGTAACAGTGTAGGTGAACATTTACACTGACAAATAGATTTATGATATGATTGAATGTATTTACAATAATAACAAATTCTGGGGTATATGATATTTGAGTATTTACACGGTGCAAAACAGTTTATTCAAAGACCCTTTTTATGTATTGCTGAACCGTACAGCTAATGTTCGGAGTGAGCAGCGAGAAAAGGGAACTCTTGGGACTACTATGTTCTAAATTCACTTTTAGTAACAGTGTAGGTGAACATTTACACTGACAAATAGATTTCTGATATGATTGAATGTATTTACAATAATAACAAATTCTGGGGTATATGATATTTGAGTATTTACACGGTGCAAAACAGTTTATCCGAAGACCCTTTTTATGTATTGCTGAACGATACAGCCGGGGTTCTGAGAAAGCAGCGAGAAAGGGAATCTCTTGGAACTTTTAGGAACAGTGCGGGTGATTATTTACACTGACAAATAGATTTCTGGGATATATGAATGAATGAATTTACTATGATAACAAATTCTGGGGTATATTCATTCACATAAAACCTCCTTGTACACACAGTTGTGTATTTGAGAACTCACAGACACAACAGTAACAGATCTCTCTAGAAAGACCTACGTACAATTGGCCATGTGTAAAAACTGGTTTGCTCACATCTAAACATATTTTGTCAAAAGTTTGTCCGTGAGCTTTATTAATGGTCATTGAAAATGCTAACCTAATAGGAAATTGTTTACGCTTGAATTTAAAAGGCATATTACTATTAGATGGTGTTAAGTTCTCCATAACCGTGTTAAGTTCTGGTTTGAACTTTCTGATAAAATCATCAACGGGCAAAATAAAAACAAAGTTTTTATTCTAAAACAAGTCAGGAGAGCAGTTACAACGTTAGGTCAGCATAACTGGAGAAGAGTACTTCAGAAACAAAATATCAACCTTATATATACAAAAATACAGTTATGAGCACAGTTAATAAGATTTAATTATATGCAAAAATAGGATACTCCTCTCCCATTGGTCACAACTGATGACGTCACTGAAAAAGGGGCGGGGTTACGGTTTCCCGCGAAGTTTGTTTTTAACTGGTGTGGCCACACCTCGCCATCTTGGCAAAACTGTTTACCAACAGGAAAAACGCCTCTTGAGCGGACATTTTCTAAACGGAGAAGGACGTGGGAATTCTAGTAAGTTCTGATAATATAACTTATTTAAATATACTTAACCAACAGATGGAATAAGAGGTATCAGGTAAGATTCATTGTTTTCGTTACTTATTTTTTTTGCTTCAATTATATTTTTCTGCAAATTTACCACGATAAGTCTAGTTCTATTGCTCAAACCTTTTGAAGGTGCTAAATTTCTGAGTACCATTAGAATCACACCTGTTTTTGTTTAAGTTTATGAGGTGGCATTCCAGTTGGTGTAATGTTATTCAAAAATTCCTCTGAATATGCAAGTTGATCTTGTGGATCTTCACTGACTATTGTGTCAATGACTTCATTTCCTGGCATACACTGCAGTACATGATTATTGATTTGCATTGATAACTCATTTGTAACAGTGAGAATGGCACGATTTTTGAGTTCTTCAGGCGTCACTGTTTCAAAATCTATATCATTGAACAGTTGTTAGGCAGCATTTTGTGAATTTTGTTGAAGAGTTCAATTCATCAGGCCAATAAAAAGCTCCACAAAATGAGCATATTTCTGACATGAATCCACAGTCGTGTTCAGAAACACTTATTTCCACTTGGGAATCGGTTCTATTACTTAAATGTTGCTCCCATCGCGTGCTCTGGCCCTTCTAAGCCTATCCGCAGTATTTCTAGCGGTAATTCTCTGAATTTGTTCGTCAAAAGATTCCCTAGTTCGCTGTTCTCTTCTTCGCAAATTATTTGAAATTGAAGCAAAGAGCTAATTTTTCTATCAAAAACCTCTCACAATTACCGGGAAGATTGATCAAGGCTTGTTGAAATGAGGGATAGCAATATTTACATTCGTAAAGGACAAAACCGTTGCCACACACGGGAGAGAAATACAGGCCAATTTTGCGCCACGCATAAGCGTATTATATATATAGATTATATATATTTATTATATAAACAATGCATAGGGCCTGCAGAAATTTAAATTAAAAAAATCCGATTAATTGATTTTTTTACACCCTGCGTTTTAGTAATGCTGTCCTGTATATATGGGCATTCCATACAAATTTCCCGGTATACAATTTGAGATTTTGTCAGCTTAGAAGTAAGTGAAACGCACTAAGTCAGGATTTTGAAGACGAGAATTTCTAAACTAGAATGTGGTGATCTTTAGACTGGTTAGTCCACTAAGCTGCATTTTCATTGAATTATGGTCAAATTTCTTGAAACACTTCACAAGTTTAGCTTAGAGAGAAAGTGTTTTTAACTTTGTTTTACCATATCTATTTCTTGACTTGGTATTCACTTGTATGCTGATTATACACTACTTTTAATTCATTATAAAATGTCACAATGATATATGTGAGGTTCGGAGGTTCTCCGGCCAACACAGGGAGGAATGTCTGGCAGGTGGGGACGAGACATCTTCTAGGGACGTTGGTTGGGGTGTCTAAAAGGTCACCCGGGGTCAGGAGGAGAAAAAGGGGAGAGCGGAAAGGAAGAGGGGATTCGACCCACGGAGACCGGGGAAAAACGGACGTGAGGGGCTCTCTGCTGCTGTCTTAAAGGATGTTGTAATGTATTATTATATAACCCAGAATGTTCAAATAAAAATAGATGAAAATATCTAGGAAGTGTTGCCCTCTCCAGTAGATGAAACGAACCACAGTCACACTCACTAGAGATATAGAGATAGAGAAAGGGTGAGGTGTGATAAATTGCCGCAGACGGTAGGATCTATGGTGGAGAGGGACGGTGAATGCGGATGAACAAAGCAGTGGAATGAGCGAGGGAAGCTAGCGGGCGTCACCTGATGGAAAGACATCGAGCCTGAACGGAAGGATTAACATTGGAAGAGGGATCCTTGTCGCCACCTGGAGAATTGTTGGTTGCGTACCAGGAGCGTTGGAAGAAGCGATCGACAAGGCCGGATGCTGTGTGATGGAATAGCAGCGATCTTGGACCGAGGGGCGTCCACATCGGAAGAGTGATCCTGGAGATACGCTTGGGGTCGACTAGGGGCGAAGGAAGGAAAATGCTGGTTCGAGTGTCGTGCGATGGAAATGCAGTGAATCGAACCTGAGGAGGTTAACGTCTGATGAGGGATCCTGTGTGCAACCGGAAAAATGTCTGAGGACTGTGCGTCGCAAGTGAGGAAAGAGGGAAGTGCGTCTTCTGCAGTCTACTCATATACCTTGAAGGGTACTGGGGTAAGTCCCTTCTGAATTGATCCAGTGAGCCATTAAATACACAGGGGGGATAACACATATATGTATGAGAAGTAGTGTGATTGTGATTATTTTATATGTTGTGCTATGATGTGTATTTATTTTGATGGGGCTAAGGATCGTAGGATTTAAGGTGTAATGTATATCAGCTAAGGATTAGTTTTTAGGAATTACTGTGGGCAAATAATAGTGTAACATTATGCAGATGTATTTAATATAATTAGTTACTTATTGAAAGTGTTTGAATATTTAATAGAGTGACTAGGGGAATTATAATGGAACATCAAAGTGCATGTTTGAAAAATATTTGTGTATATGCTTGAGTAATTATTGAAGCTGGTTGTTATTGTTAAAGTTGATTGTGTTTACACGGGGATCACTATGGCATTTTTTGGGAGAGCTAGGATGGAGGAGATGAGATATTTGGCAATCGAATTAGGGGAGGAGGTACCGCCGAATGCGAATGTCGCGGATTTAAGGAAAATAGTACTAGGATCACAATCATACGAGGAAGAATTTGTAAAGGTTTGGGTAGAGGATATTATTAATGAAAGAGAGAAAAGAGAAGCAAAAAGGGATTGGATCGAAGCTGAAAGGGAGTGGAAATTTAGGCGGATGGTGGCTCAGAATGAGGCGAGAAAGGAATTTGGAGGAGCGAGTGAAAGGAGCTTGGGCAGAGGCCGAAAACAGGTATAAAGCTGCTCGGGAAGAGGCCGATGAGAGATTGTCAATTTATGAAATGAAATTGAGGGGATTAGAGATGCAGGATAAAAGTGTATAAAAAAGGGAAGGAGGTGAAATTGAAAAGGCAATTTCTAGGGAAGATAGGGTAAGGAGCGATCTCGCTCAGGAGGAGAGGAAGGGGCAGGAAAACAGAACTGACCCTTCCTCAACTGATGTTAAAAAGTCAGTGGAGACTTCGCAAGACGAGGAACAAGGAAAGGAACTCGTGGGCGAAGAAACGGGGAGAAACGCTATCGCGACCCAGGGGGAGGTGGCTGAAGGTCACAAAAAGGCACGGGACGAGGTGGATGACCCAACGGATTCATCGGGAAGGGACCAACCGGACATTCCTGGTGAAGTTACCAAGGTGGGGGAGAGTCACAGATGTACTCAGGACAATGGGAAAAGGCAAAGGTCTAGGAAAGGGGGTGGAAACCAGAGTCAGATGTTGCCCAGGGCGTTAGAGGACAATACGAGGGGTAAGCAGCACGGGTTTGAAATGGAGATGAAAAGTTTGGGTCTTGGAATGAATGGGAAGTCGGGTGAAAAGGAGTGCGTCTCTGAAACCTCGAAGTTACATAAGGAGAAAACACGAGGAAGGGTAAATTTACACGGGAGTTCAGAGCGAGTAGGGGTGACGCTAAAGACCATGAGATACCCTCAATCTAAAATGTGGGGGGTTACTTTTTATTGGGGGAGGAGTAACCAGTCATATCATTTAATCGGTACCCAAGAAAGGGGGTGGAATAGGCGACTGTCATTTCTGTGGTGGCATTATCGAAAAAAAAAGTTCATTTAGTAGTTTTTGCTTTGGATTTTATGTAAATTGATAGGTTTGCTAAAGGCGGTCCTTAAGGGCCTGGAGAACCACTGTTTACGGAATAAATGAATGTTTGAAATTAGGATTATGCTGTATATATTTAATTTTTCAATTTGTGTAAGTTCATGTGTTTGTGTATATCGTCATTTTTAAGTATAGTACACAAAGTGAGATTTTTGTAAATGAGACTGGCAATATTTATGCTTTAATGAAATGAATATTTAAGTGCTTGGCACTAATGAAATTACATTGCCAGTTAAGATTGTTAAGTGCTTACCACTGATAAAATTGTTTTGTCGGGAAGTTAAGATTTTTTAAAAGTTGTGATGTATAGTAGTATTGCTAATTAAGTTAGGATGGTAAGGTGCAGTACAATTATTTTTACATTATTGTCATGATGTGCAGTAAATATATTGTTTTAGTCATTGTTGTAGGGTGCAAAAATATTATTTTGTCAAGCATTGTGGTTAAGTGCAGAATTTTTACTCTGATAAGTGGTTGGTATTGTGTAATGCAGTATTTTTCTGTAGGAGATAAATAGTAATTTGGTAGGAGTTGGTGAATTTATAGTTTATTTTTGTATATGTTCCTTTCCCCTATTTCTATTTAGTGTATTATTAGTGTCGATAATTGGATCAGTACCTAGTTGTAAACTCATGCATGAGAGTATTGTTGAGGCATGTTTGCCAACTAGGGACACAGACAATCTTACACAGACTCCGATTTGGCCCGGTGGTGACGATTGGAAGGGCACCAGTGTACCTGCCACCTTTAATTTAAGGTTTTTAATTGCAAGACAAATGGTCTTACAATACCCAGAATGTTCAAATAAAAATAGATGAAAATATCTAGGAAGTGTTGCCCTCTCCAGTAGATGAAACGAACCACAGTCACACTCACTAGAGATATAGAGATAGAGAAAGGGTGAGGTGTGATAATATACAAGTAAAATAAAATAAACCATAATTACTTGATAAGCAAATTCATATATAGCCCCATCTTTTCCTCCAAGGAAAATACGACCACTATCTGTCCCTTGAAAGGTGCACATGTGAATGTTATCTGTAGGATAGGAGAAGAGAGGCTCAGGCAGCATATGCATCTCTTCAAATGGAGTAGAGCCTAAAAAACAGAAAGTGTAAAACATAAGTAATTGAATTTAATACAAAATAGTCTTTGATCTAATCACAACTTCCATGAAACTTTTTTGTAACCAAAAAATTGAATACGGAATATTTAAAAAGAAATTAATTGTTCAAAGCAATATATTTATAGAATTACCAGAATGAAATTATTGATTCATTAATAACTTACTTCCATCTTGACAGGTGAAATTCACTCCAAGTACAACAATCTCCACAGGTGTCGTTAAACACAATAAATAATGTATAAAACTCTGAAATATGTCTGCAAAAAATATAATGGTTTAAATATCATATAATTATTTTAACCACTGTACGTAAAAAATATTTAGTCTTGAACGTGTGTAAAAATTTTAACAAAATTTATATAATTATTCATAAATATAAGTAGACCTAATATTACAATTAGTACAATGGAGAAGAATTTCCTAATTTTCCTTTTTTACATGTATTTGATTTAACACAAATTCAAAATGAATATTTAATTCTCATTTTACGAGAATCATTTTGATTTAACACAAGTAGGCCAAGTTGATTTCCAAATTTTTTTTTTGCTAAATTCTTTAAAAAAAATAATAATAATAATTGTTGCATAGCTATTAGGGTTATTGAGGAAGCGGTTAGCTACAGCCTTCAACCTTCCAATTTTTCGTGCAAGTTCAGCACCACTGTAACCAGCATCTTTAAAAGCCAGTGTTTTGCCTTGTTCAGTTTCTGATAAGTGTAATCCTCTCGGCTTTGCATTAAAATACACAGGAATCAAACAATTTTGTATCCATAAAACTTGTATTCATTTCTAGAATGGGAGAGAAATGCTTTCTCAGTATATTTATTCTTTCAGATGATGTAATCTGCACGACTTTAAACTTTTTTTCAAGCTTCCATCCACCAATTCCTACAATATATATATATATATATATGTGTGTGTGTGTATTTTTTTTTTACAAATACATTTTAGTTTATTATTTGATCACATTAATTTAAGTCGTAAAAAATTTGCAGTTTGAAATCGTAGTAGTTTTATATATTTGGTGATTTTGTGCGACTTGGATTAACTTGTAATTTTGTGTGTATCCATATTAGACTTTATTATTTAAGTTCTGATGAATTAAGTTCTGATGTTATTTGTCCCTGAAAGCATATTTAGTACACAAACCTGCTTTGGGTTTCACAAGGCCTACACACAAAATCGTTTCATTCAAACCATCATAGTACGCAAGGTCGCTCCTAAAAGAGAAAATAGATGTTTGAAAAAATAGTGATTGTTTGCAAATTAAAATCAACTGATAGACTTAAAATCACAAAGCATTTGCAATAAATTTTCTAAATTGTTTATTCTTTTATGGCATACTTTGACATTTTGACATTTGAAAAAATAGTGTTGTTACTAACATTTCATCGTATTACAATACATTTAAAATTAAATTCAATTACCCTAAAATATATAACATTTAATTTGCTTTCACTGGTGTTAATTCTTATTGACGTATAAAATGCATGGTAAAAAAACACCTCTATCATTTTATCAATTACATTCTGAACATCTACTTCAATTCATCCCATTCCCTTGTTCAAAGGCGATTCTGCATTTTTGACGCTATATCTATTTTGTTCATGTCTTCTTTTCTGCAGATTTCTATCTTTCATGCTTTTCCTTGTTTTCTGTAATCAGACCACTGTGGAATTTCATTTAGAGACAAGCCCGTTCATGTAGTTCTAGCTACATTAGGCCAGGCCTCGAAATAGATTTTTTAATACAGGTGCACCAAAGTTTTTAAATTAGGTGCACAGGTTACATTTTAGGTGCACAGTTAAAAAAACGTAATATATAAGCACAGATATAATGTAAACTACTTTATTAGTTGGGTATGTTTAGATAGAGGTTAGTAGTAGATAGTAAATAAAAAAATATTTAAACATCTACATTCTCCCTTCTCCGGCGCAAGGCTGTCTCGACAGTCGCTTTAACAGAGCTAGCTGGAAAATGTTTTGATCATCGGAAAGTTCTGGTGGTATGGCACAAGTAAACCTTCATCCTGTATAATCCCGTTACGGCCCAGCGATTTTGTTTTCGCATAGTGTGTATTTAAGAAATTTGAATTATGTTCCTTTAGAGGTAGAGATGTCGATAGTAATAGTTTGTTAAAGCATCAAAATAACATAAAACGCTCCCTCCAATTTTTAACGTTAGGTGCACGGCATGCACCTAGCTGGAAAAAATTAGGTGCACAATTTTATTTTCATGTGCACAGTGCACCCGGGTATTTCGAGCCCTGTATTAGGCAGTTCCATAACTGAAATTGATCATATTTTAACAAAAGTGGCGAATGGATTCTGAAAAGGTCGATTTTATATCATTATTTCTACAGTAGCCATTTGACAATAAAGAAATAACATCAATATCTGGACCACATATGTTAGTGAAATCATACATAGAAGATGAGGCAGAAGCTACACAAGCAGGCTGGATAGTCAAGTTTAAATTGATCCTTTTAAAACAAAAAAGGTTTCAACCAAAGTCAAATTCAAGCTTATCAACTTATTTGAATCTTAACTTACAGAGCTAATTTTGAAGCATAAAAAAATCTATAAATTTAAATGAATGTATGAGTATTTTTTAGTACATATAATATAATTATAACATTCAAATACGTAAAACAATTATTATATCTATTACATATAAACATTTGTATACATAATATCTGTATTATAAAAATAAGCGTTTGTGTGTCTGAAGTGTCCAGTTGAGTTGATAGCACTTAGTCATGAAGATTGACACACAGGTAGTCCTAAACATGACTGAATAAACCTCAAAGTCTGAATTTTAAAATTAAAACTAGAACATTTTAAAATTAATTTATTAGCTTTTTTCCCTATATGGTTCTTCCTTAGGACTGTTTTATCAAGCTTTCTATGGTTTTTATTTACGTTGTTTGTTGGAATCAGCAGGGTTTAACGTTAAGAATGGCGTTCTTAACGTTAAGACATTTTAAAAGAATAACCTACTTTTGAATTTGTATCATTTCTGCAATTTTATTGTTTCTTGCTTTTTTCTTTAGCTTTACGACTTTTTGAAAGAATAGCGACATTTAAATTTTGTGTTTTAAACTGTTTAATTTGGTTTTGTCGGTATCAGTGAGGTTGACTTTTTGAAAGCATAACTTTGTCACGGGCAACACTGTGTGGGTACTGCTAGTATATAAGAATTGTTTAACTACTGACATTGATTATAATCTCTACTATTATAAAAGGAAGTGTTTGTCTGTGTTTATGTGTGGACTCTCATTTCAAATATATGACACATACAATAATGAAATTTGGCACACAGGTAGTTCAAATTTTTTGCAATTTTTCTATCACCCAAATTTTAAAACTTAATCTAGAACATTTAAAAATTAATTTATTGTTTTCTTTAGAATGACAACACTATAAAGAGATGACAGATTCTAAATTTATTTTTCTGTTTCCTACGGAACGATTTTTCAGCGAATAAAAAAAAAAAAAATTATGCAGTTCTTTTTTCTATCTCCTAGATCGTTAAAGATCATGATTCCCACACCTTTGTAAAAAAAAAATTCAAGGACTTTAAAGGACTTTTCAAAACCAAAAATATTTTTTTCAAGGACCTAAAATTTTTTATAGAGACTTAAAACAAAGCATTTGCAAAAGTTGTCAATTAAAAAGAAAAATGTAAAAATTGAAAAAAAAAAAAATTTAACTTTTTTTTAAACTACTGACAGTCAAAGAAAAGAGGAAGGGTTGTCATCAATTTTGGTTATAATTAGAATTTTCTTTTATCACAGAACCTGTGAATTTTTTTGCAAAGTGGGCTTCTTGTCTCAATACTAACTATCAGGCTATTTGCACACATAACAATTTTGGTCGTGCGGTAAAATATCGTACGATAAATTCTTTGGTGGCACGAAGAAGAGTATGGGAGCTTGCACATGGTTCAATCCACACACGACACAATCTCCGTTTTCGTTTTGCTCTCGTCCACAGCCACTACAGCAGACGGCTGTCGTGGTTTATTTTGTTTGAGAAACAAAACAAATCCAAAGTTTTGACTGCAGTGTTACGGCTTTTTTGTTCTCTGGTCCAAGTTTCTATCTTCATAATCGTTAAAGATAGTAAAAATTTCAATGGATTTGAAATCTGTAGAAAATTTTACAAGGATACCTTAAATATGCTTTTCTCTAAATAAATAATTTTTCAATTGTAACTTTTATATTTTCGCAATACGAATTTAGCCACATTTGACGAAGATATTCATTACAAACACAAAAAATGTCTATTGGAGGTTTTCTATCTTCGCGATAGTTAAAA
Source organism: Metellina segmentata (assembly GCA_947359465.1). NCBI lineage: Eukaryota > Metazoa > Arthropoda > Arachnida > Araneae > Tetragnathidae > Metellina > Metellina segmentata. The sequence continues at coordinate 59,796,946 of OX375877.1, read as the reverse complement.
ATAGAGCAAACATTTTAACGGATTTGAAATCTGCGGAAAGTTTTACACCAGATTGATACCGCAGGTAGTCCGAATTTTATGCAAAGCCCGAATTGTGAGCGTGCTTGAAGAAATTTCTTCGTTTTACGAAAATGGATAATTCAGTATCCTAAACTGTTAAGTTTTCATTCTTGAACGTACGACGTCAATTGTATAATTTCTTTAATACTATAAAAATGGAAAAAAAAAACAGTGACCCCCCCCCCTTCAAAAACCTTGATATTTTCTTTGTATTTCTTCATCAATCCCCGAGACAATTTTAAGAAATGTTCAAAGAGGCAGAACTCTTTCATGTTTGTATAGTTTATGCAAAAAAGCAATGGGACGACACGTCAATGAAACAATCACCCATTATAGTTGTTCATATATATAAAACATGGTGTCAAAACACGTAACACTTCAGAATGACGCTCAAATTGCGCACCTGCCGTAAAGGAAACTAGTTTGCACACAAGTTCTAACGCAATTATGTACTAGTCAAAAAAAATCAAGTACTTCCAAGGACTTTTTACCAAGTTTCGTAATTTTCAAGGGCCACTAGTTAGGAAAACAAAATTCAAGGACTTTTCAAGGACCGTGGTACAAATTTCAATGGATTTGAAATGTGCAGAAAATTTCACATTAGATCGATACCTAAAAATACGATTTTCTTTAAATAAATAATTTTCAAAACGTAAATTCTATATTTTTTTCCCAATACGAATATGACCTTCGCTGTCGAGAAATCAGATTCCATTTTCTACACTCAAACAATTCCAGAGAAGGAAAGCAACCAAACAAAATTTTGACTGGCATTGCTTAATACTTTTTTTTGTAAAATCAGGATCGCTAAAGATAGATTAAAAAGTTCAACGAATTTGAAATCTGCGGAAAATTTTACACCAGACAGATACCTTATATAATTGATTTTCTTTTAATAAATAAATTCCAATTAAATATTTAAATTTTCACAAGAGATTGCGCCATCACGACGATTGGTTCTCTTCGCAATTCAAATTTGGCCGTATTTGACAATGACGAGGTCATCACGGCATTGCCCATGATGGCTGTTATCCAATAGGCTACAAATTCCCATTTGGTTTGCAAAGCAAACCAGCACCTTGGGCAATGTCATGCTGGCTGTCATCCATTGGAAATTCATAGCAATCACCGGGGGTTAGCTAGCAGTGGTCACCCCATGAAAGGAACTGTCACTGGCAACACCGCGCTGGCCATGCAATGGCTAGTTGAATTATAAAATTGAAGACTGACTATGAACATTAACACGCACATAGGTTGCATTCATTTGAGTCATTTTTGGTTCTTACACCTTGAAATGTGAATTATAATATTTAACTTTTATACGTTTCCTTTGCCCATTAAAAAAACTTAAATGTTCCAGAAGGTTTGAACAATTTATATATATATATATATATATTTATATATATATACACACACACTGGCAGAAAATAAAATCCCAACACTAAGGAGTTGTGCTAGATAAATTAAATTTGGGAGGCATATTTGCACTACTGAAAGATATGACATCTATTCAAATTTTATACTAGACAAATCAGAGTGGCGCCACTATGAACATGAAAATCACACATGCTTTAAATTGGCAATGTAAACTTTGTTAGCTAGATTTGAGTCAGTCCCTTTAAGGAAACAAAGAAGGCAGTATAAGCAGCTTACCGAGTTTGAACGAGGCTGTGTAATAGGGCCACAAGAAGGTGGATTTTCTTTTCGTGATATTGCAGAAAGACTTGGCAGGGATGTATCTACTGTGCATGATTGTTTGCAGCAGTGGTCACACCAAGGTACCGACCGTCTCAAGAAGACCGTGGTCAGGCAGCACACGGCCACTACTGAGAGGGAAGACCACCATATTGCTGTGGCATATTGTAGTGCATCTGCAGCAGAAATTCGAGCTTCTGTTGGCAGCAGTGACACAGCGAACAGTAACAAATCAATTACTTGAGGGAGAGCTCAGAGCCAGAGCGTTCATGCCACCAACTCCAAATCATTGTCATCTCTACCTTATGTGGTTTCAAGCTACAGCTCATGGTAGGGCAGAGTAGAGATCTGTTCTGTTCTCAGACAAGACATTTTGTCTTGTTGCCAGTGAGGGCCACATGTTGGTTAGAAGGCCAGATGAGCGCTTGAAACCAATCTGTCTGCGGCATAAACACACTGGACCTATACCTGGAATTACGGTCTGGGGAGCAATTTCCTATGACAGCAGGAGCACTTTCAATGTTATTCCAAGCACCTTGACAGCAAATTTGAATGTCAGACTGGTGATTGAACCGTTGTGCTGCATTCATGAGCAGTATTCAAGGGGGTGCTGTCCAACAGGACAACACTTGTTCTCATACCACTGCTGTCACTCAATGTGCTCTACAGATAGTCGACATGTTGCCTTGGCCTGTGTGATCCAAGGATCTTTCTCCCATCAAGCATGTATGTGACAAAATTGGACGACAAATCCAGCACCATCCACAACCAGCACTGATTGTTACTGATTTGACGGACAGGCATGGAACTCCATCCCACAAAATGACATACAGATCTGTACGACCCAATGCATGCATGTTTGCATTCAAAATCGTGGAGACTACAGCAGTAATTAATATACCATCATTTCACATTTGAAATGGCTCTTCTCACACATACTTTAACCGGACCCAGAAACTCGGAATCAGATATATTACCCAAACAAATGCCTGCCTTAAATTTCATTCCTCTCTAAACTAATTTCTTCTTGGTGTTGGGATTTTATTTTCCACCAGTGTATGTATACAGTGTATCTCTAATATTATAAAAGGTAGTGTTTGTTTGCTTGTGTCGCGGCTGCAAAATCCCGACGATCTATGGCAATTACAGCAACGAGATTTGGCACACAGGTAGTTCACATTTTTTGGGTTGAGGCGAATTTTAAAATTCAATCCAGAAGATTTTAAAATGAATTTAATAGTTTTATTCTCTGCCTGGTTCTTTAAACGTATTTCTTCCGGAGAAAAGAAGAAACCCCCGAAAATGGACTTTTTCTACCCTTGTGACCTTTTATATTTTCACAAGAGATTGTGACATCACGTGAACTTTCTCTTTTCAAAAGGGGGGGGGGAGGAAACAAATTGCATCTTCTGCCTTTTGCATTTAAAAAAAAAAAAAAACAGATCGCATTTCCTGTCCCATTTCATTCCCACCTGATGAGAGCAAGAAATAAAAAACATATTGCCTGGGATTATTAAGTTTTTTTCGTAAAATAGAAATCGCTAAAGATATATTAAAAATTTCAATGGATTTGAAATCTGCGGAAAATTTCACTTTGCATTGATACCTACAAATACGATTTTCTTTAAATAATTTTTTTAATGAATATATTTTCAAATGATTTGAAATCTGCGTAACATTTTACATCAGATTAATATCTTACATCACGGTGTTGCCCGTGGTGTTTTTTTGTGAAGCAAACCAACACCACTGGCAATGCCGGGATAGCCACACAGTGGCTAGCGTATACATATATTTCACCAATGCAGCACAGAAATCGAAATGTGTTTATTGTCGAATGATAACAAGAGATATAAATACAAAATTGAGACTCACTGGAAACATTAGTCAATTTTACCTCTTCGTATAGCAGCATTAGTTTAAATATGCTTGATTTGAGTTATGGAGCTGCAAAATATTTCTAAAACTATACTGAAGAGCTCATTACTCTAATAAAATCTTCTAGTCTTATTACAGAAAGCAGTAAGAAATCTGCAAGAAGTCAGCAGGGTAATTCCATGTAAATGTCAACCCAGAGACCATTTTTTCATCTTTCAGTATATATATTGTGTTACATATCATTTTAAAGATAATGTCACAAATTTTTGGAATATAACTATAGAATTTATAAAATATTGCTCAAAGTCCATAAAAAATGGCTGTCAACATGACATATGAATTAACCAAAAAATCTTATTAGTTTCCTAAGTTTTCATATTCATATTTTATCAATAAAAATGCAACTAACAATTCAATTTTTTTTTATCATTGAAACATTGTTCCTTCCTTTGTTTAGCAAAACAATTTCTTTCTTGTTAGGAGATAAATTTAATATTACAAAGGTAAATGGCGTTTAATCCGATTAACTTGTTATGTTAGTCACAAAAACATAAAATAAGTTCCATTCCCTCCAGAAAATCAAAATTTTTAAAAGTTTTTTTCCTTGATGTCTTCTATGTGATGGTTACAGTTAGAAAGATGCTACTGAACATAAATAATTTTCTTTTTTTCTGGCAACAGTACATGTGACTAACATAACGTAATTATTTATAAAGAACTAAATCGAGAGCAAACATTGAAATTAATTTTAAAAACAAATGAATATATTTCATTCCACACTATAATAAATATAAAATTATATATGTATACATAAAATTATATAAATAAATATAATTATAAATGTAAAATTTCATATTTATGAATTGAAGACACAAAGTTAAAGAAATGCCGATGGGTCAAATCAAAAATATCTTAAAACATACATAACACATGGAGACAAGCTGAAGAGTTGCAGAAGCAAAATGAAAATTTAAGTACAGGAGAAATCATTCTGCAAACGTATTTCACTGAAAATTATTCGATAAAGCATCAAGATGAAGTAATTGAGGCACATTGGAATCCAGGGCAAGGAGTTTCTGTGACCATTTATACGGTTATTTATTTTCGATGCATTGCTTATGAGGATGTACCTGAGACACAGTGTTATGCAATAATTTCTGATGAAAACAAGCACTCAGCTTATGAAGTAAACATTTTTAACAAAAGAATTATAAATGACTGCACTGCAACTTGTGCAATTAATGTGAAATCTGTGATTTTGTGAACAAATGGAGCTGCTGCTCATTTTAAAAATAGATACTCCATGATGACCTTAACTTCCTTTAACGTCTACAGGTCGTGAAATCTTATAGAATCCTATCATGGAAAGGGTCCACATGATGGAGTAGGTGTTGTCGTAAGCACATTGTGTGGAACAGAAATTTGAGAGGGCAAGCTATTGTGGGCAATGCAAAATAATTCTTTCTCGAACTATCTGAAACTGAAAACAAAATGCTTGTTTGTTGGTAAAACTGACATGATGGAAACGAAAAACAAATTCCAAATGTTGTTTACGAATGTTAATCCAGTGGAGGTGTTCAATCATCACGATGTGTTGTTAACATGGGAAAATTTAAAGTATGCATATTTCAAAACACAGGAGATGACATTCTCATGAAAGAAGTAGGAGTCTCAAAAGAAAAACAAACTGATGTTACTGTTAATGATTTTGAAGTAGATTTTTCTGAACAGTTTCCAGAAACAGAAATTGTGACATTGGGCGATTTTGTCGTCATGGAAATTATAACTGCTAAGTCGAAAAAATATGTCGGGCAGGTGTTAAACACTTATGAATATGATTATTAAGTGCTGTTCATGAAGAAAAGCACTGAGGCAACTTTTGTGTTTCCCACAAATGAGGAAAAATCTTGGGTTGAAACAGCACAAATTATTAAATTTTTGTCACAACCCACTGTAAATTCATTTCGACCTTATCAATTCAATTATAAGATTGAACTATAATTTTTATGTGTACATATGCAAAAACCTCTAATAAAATCCTATTTGCATTTTTACACTTGTGTTAATATTATCTGTAATACTTAAAGTTAAATGTGTATTCACGTGTTATGTTAGTCACGTTATGTTAGTCACATGCAAGTTTTATTAAAACTTTATTTCTTTGTATTATAATTAAAACATATGTCGAATTTGTACTTAATAATATAACAAGAACCTTTTACAGATACTATATCAGAAAAAAATAATTAGTTTGCTGTTTCAGATTCAGAGAATTATGGCTATGAAAGTTAATACAATATCCTAGGGTTGCATATCCGTTATGTTAGTCACATTGTTCAAAAAGCTTTCTGAGTGTCCAAATAAACAATTTTAAATATTATTTTTGCATTTACTAGCATAAAACCATCTGTCCAAAGAAGAATAACACCCTGTTTAAGGTATTATGACAAAAATAAAGTTAGTGCATAGAAAAAGACATTAAAGAAATCTTTCAACTGTTATGTTAGTCACCATGGAATTACCCAGCAGAAAAGAAAATACGAGCAAAATAGATTTAGCACCAACAAATGCAGCATCACCTTTGAACAAATGAACAGGATGAAATTGATGTAGATGTTCAGAATCTAATTGCGGTAACATGACTGAGCAATGATTTTTATTGTTAATAAATAAAACAGAAAATACACGAAATGGTGCATCATTCCTTCGGATAATTTTATTTCATTCAGGCATGAAAATGAATGCAATATACATTATAAATGTATTGAAATAAAATATGAACTGTGAGTAATGACACAGCCATAAATGGATGTAGTTGGTTGTATTTTATGGTGCAAGAGCCATATTTGGAAATTTATGGATCTAAACATTTAAAGTTTAGGTGCTATGCATGTGTCTGAAAGCAGACATTTTTCTTTCTTCACATTTATATTGCTGGAAGAATATAAAACAAAATTATATGAATACACTTACTTCAATCAATTGCATCTTTTTAAAAAGTCTCAGTGATATCCATAATATATTATAATACTTTATTTGACATATTATATGAGAGTTTTTGGCAAAGAAATAAACGGCAAAGTAAATTCAAACACTAACCCATCATGGAATGACCAGAGAAAAATATTGCTATCAATTGTTAACCAGGCTCGTCCAATTTCTGGGAACAAGCCCATTTGGCAATTGCTTTGCATAACTAATATTGTTAAGTTTAATCCACATTAAAAACTGATACCTTAGAAATTAGCAACAAAGAACCAAATAAATATTAAAAGAATGAACAAAGCAGATTAAAAACAATCATTTGAGTTTGCAATCAACATGGAGAACTACTTTCTAGAAGAAATAAATTTTTTTAATACAGTTTTGATTTTGAATTAAATAATTTAATGTTAATAATTTAAACATTCTCTCTAAACATTATAAAAATTATAAAATCATCTGAATTGAGTTTTTTTTTTCTTCTCAATTTTACAAAATGCTGATCAATTCATATTTGTGACCATACAAATATATATAAGCAAGAATTCACAATGCAACACAACAATACTTTCCCTAAGCTACAGCACAGTTTGCAAGCATTAACAAAAAAAGTACACTAATTCATGTGTTTTGTATGATGCTAGTACTCAACATAGTAGGGGAAGACGGGGTACAATGAAACAAGGGGTACAATGAAACATTACTTCTAAAATCAGTACAATTTGCCACAGAAAGTTGCAATTTATATATATGTTATACAACTATAAGTTCCAATTACTGATGTGATTTGGATACATTCGAACTTCTACAACATTAGCAATAGAAGATTATTGGTTTTTCACCATTGAAAGTAAGTTTCTTTACTAAAAGTAATTTTGTTTCATTTTCCTCGTTGTTATATGTAATAATTATTTTTTCTATGCATTGTTATCTTTGTGTTGTTGTCTTCATACCTCCAAAACCAAAACTTAAAAAAATAAATATTAGAAGCTTGAAATCTTTTTTAATTTAGTAACCTCAGTACGGGGTACAATGAAACACTTGCAGATGGGGTACAATGAAACATGTTTCATTGTGCCCCGGGTGAATGCATTTACTTGAAGTAATATATCAACGGTAAATATAATATCACTGATATAAAATAACATATTACTGGTTGTCATTAATCTAAATAAAACACTTTTACTAAGGAAATGGCAACACCTAACATTAATAGGAGAAGGCAACACCAAATCAAAACAGTAATCATTTTGAAAGCATGCAAAATTAAACTGTTTTTTTTTCCCCTTCTGAAAAAAGTACAGATTTCAATAGTAAGTTAGATTTTTTATATTCAAAAACATTTAAGAATAGTTTATTTATTTCATAGGCGTAAACTGCACTTACTACAGTTCACAATCCTCCTAAAGTTCTTGGTCAAAGGGGCCAAAAACAAATAGGTCAATTAATTTCTGGTGAAAGGGATGTTCTTGTTACTATGTGTGGATTTATTAATGCTTCTGTTAATTCTATACCCCATTATTTAGTATTCCTAGAGTACATTTCAAGTTTTGCAGTTGAATGGAGCTGTTTGTGGGACTGTGGGTGATGCAACAAAATCGGATTGGATGAATGGAGATATTTTTGTTAATGTTCTAACAGATCTCCAGGCACATACACGCTGAACAAAAGAAAATCCAGTTCTACTAATAAAGGACTATCATGAATCACATATTACAATTTCCAGTCTAAATTTTACTAAAGATAACGGAATTGTTGTTGTAACCCTGACCCCCATACCAGTAACAAATTGCAGCCGCCTTTAGACAATACTGTGTTCAAGTCACTTTTATTTGTGTTCGTATGTGTCAGATAGGCCTTGTCCTACTGAAAATTATTCCCATGGTCAGATTAATGAAACTGATGAGCTCAGTAATGAAACTGAAGACCAGACAGACAAAACCCAAGAATCAGAAGTGGTGGATCTTGCCATAAGTAAATCAGAATCACCGGCTGCAGATTGATCAGCAAATGTTCATACACCATGCACTAGCTCTAAACCTGTGAGGAAATACATTTATCCTCAAGAGATAAAACCTTACCCCAAGGCTGGTCCAAGAAAGGTAAGAGTAGGAAACAGAAAAAAAATAAAAGAGTTTAGTTCTAACCACACAAGTAAAAAATGCTCTGGTTTTAAGCAATTAGAAAGTAAAAAGGGGAAAAAAAACTAAGAAGGGATTGTTTTCAAAACAAACTCTGCCTCCTACAGACTCTGAAGATGACGATGATCCGGATTATTTTCCAGCTCCAGATGATCACTGAAGTACTAAGAATGAGATATCCATACATAACAGTGTGACACAAGCAGTATCTGTATAAATGATTGTTTTAATCAATGAGGGTGAACTGAAACAAGGAAATATATTCTGTTGGAGAAATCATAAATTTAAATGAAGTTGAATGTGACTAAAATAAACTATATAGGGTGAAAATTGCTTGCATCATTTGGAGTGTTTCATTGTACCCCAGTATGTGTTTCATTGTACCCCACCATACGGGGTACAATGAAACACTTTGAGACATTTACTTTTTGTTATTTTACAAGCATAAAGATATTGTTTAGAACCTAATAAAAATTTACTTAAATGGGGAAAATACAAGATTAAAAGTATGCATTAATTATATTTTTGTGCATGCAAAATTGTGAATAGGAAAAAATAATTAGTAAATTTTGTTTCATTGTACCCCATCTTCCCCTATAGTACTCACATGAAACGGCACTAAAATTGAAATTAATCAAAGGATACAACCAAACTGTTCAACAAGTTCTGTAGGCAATGGAATTCTCTTCACTGTGTTCAATTGAGCAAGAGAGTGTAGACTGATGCTCAGTTCGGACATTCCGGGATAATCTTGGTCATTAAGACCACTTACAGTTGGAAGAGTAGCTGTAAATTAAATAAATATAAAACTAATTTATTTAAATAAAATAAATCTAAATACATGCAGCATCTAGATAAATTTTCGGAAAATGAGATAATAGAAATCTAAACGCGTTTTAATATATTATACTACTTTATAGCTATGTTGTGTTTGAGCTAGTAGATGGCACCTCATGATACCAGATATTTTCAATAAGGGAAAATCTAGGATGGAAAAACTGGACATGCAAGCATGTTGTTACCACATAGTACATTCTTGTGCAATGTTTGCTGTATGTGGACTGGCTACATTGAACTAGAATAAGGTGTTGTTCACAACAGTTATGAAGTATCTAAAATGAGAGATTCTCAAAATGCATACACTAAATGTTAACTATGAGTAAATTTTGAAATTTAACAATACTTTTTTAGTGTATTGTTTAAAGGCCTAGAATACAATATACAATCATTCAACGACAGGAACTGTTCTCCAAAACTACTAAGTAAAATATTTAATTTCAAGATCTGTAGGTTACAGATTTTGGACAAGGCTGGCCTGTATGTTACACAACTTTGACATTTTCCAAAGTCTAATGACTTTCGGACATTGTGTTATTACATTATTATTATTACATTACATTGTGTCAGAAAACGAAAGTTAATTTGCTCATAAGAAATAAATCATTAATTTGTGTATTTGAATGATACAAATATATATATCATTCAAATATGCAAATTAACGAAAGAGCAAAATAAAAAGCAGGAGCATTCAACCAGAAAGCGAAAGTTAATTTGGTTGTAAGAAAGAAATCGTTAATTTGCGTTTTTTAATGATATGCATATATATATATATATATATATACCATATATTTTCACGTATAAGCCAAGGGCGCGTTTTTTCTTCAAAAATTCACCCAAAATTCAAAACCTGTATATAAGCTAAAATAAAAATTAATTTTTTTTTTGTTTTTGACAATTTAAACATAACGGGTCATTCCATATCAAATCAACCAATAAAAAAATTATTTTAAACCTTGAAGTTTTCAAAATGTATCATATTTAGATATTGTGTTCTACTCATCAATATGACCAAAAATACAAAGTTTTAATTTTTTTGGACCTTTCGTTTTTGAGTTATAAATTTTTGAAATATTCAAAAACACCAGTTTTAAGAACGTTTTGATATATTTAAAAGCACGTAACTCAAAAACCGTTTGTCCTAGAAAGCTCAAATTTGTACCATTCTCTTTAGATTTACAAGGGCTTTAATTTAACATATAGCTTAGGTGTACCACATCAATTTTTATATATTTTTTTAAACTAAAAAAAAAAATTTGTAAAAAAACAAAAATCGGAATTTTTAATTTTGATGAAAGAAATATATTTTATACTAAACCTCAATAGTAAGGTGTGTACAAAGTTTCATGATGGTATTCCGATGGTGTCATATTAAATTAAATTTTTATCTGAATAAAAAAACTCTATTGTATTTAAATTTCATTTACCCTATTTTATTCAAACAACAAATTTAACTTACTTTACATTCAAGGAACAGATTTTTTCTTCTTTTAGCACTTGAAATTAGTAAATGCGAGTTTTCTTTGCCAAAACTTGTGGTGCTTCAGCCACCTCATCTGCTGACACTTGGTAGGTTCTACCTGTTGCAGTGGTTGGATGTCATGTGCATAAACTATTGCTCATCGGCAGTGTTAAGGTATCTGCTCTCCTAGGATTTGTGTATGATAGCAATGGTGTTTTTGGGTGAAGAAAGGACACAAGAATTTCCTTTTCAACATCGTCTTTTGAGTCAACATGAGGCAACCATCACTATTTATCGTAAGCACAAGTGACAAAACCCACAATTTCTTCAAATGGAATGTCATCATCACCAGGGCTGATTTGTACTTTATGTGTTTCTGAGTCATCAGAAAATGAGTAGATTTTGGTTTGATCTAAATAGGCAATGAAGGCATGAAATTTATGAGTCCCTGAGACTGCCACAGCATTTTCAAAGAATGGTTTTAGAATCTTTTCTTCATTTATATACTCTTCATCGGTTACATAAAAAAATGTGATGGATGGCAAATATTTCACACCCTACTGAAAAAGCTGAAAAGGTTTTAGAATTTGGTTTTGTAATGAATTCTGGAGGCTGGCTTTAGCAGCGAGCCTTTTTACCATATCCCCTACTCCATCACAAATTCCCTTCCCATATGATGTGGCAATAAAGTGCCACAGCCTCAAGTCCATCAAAGTCCTCTTTGTGAAAGCAAAGGTTCAGAAAATTCTTATGAATTTTGCACTGCGCAGCTGAACCATCTGGAAAATAGTACAGCTTTTTCAAATATATAACTAATGATTTGGCAAAATAATTTCTCAGGCAGGATTAACTTTCTGGACTGTGACTTTTCTGAAAAGCATGAACTATGACAGTATGTGTGTTGACACCAAATTTGAAAATGAGAAAGGAGTTTGCAAAGAAATATGGGGTACAGTAAAAAGGCTTGCCGCCAAAGCCAGTCTCCAAAATATATTAGAAAACCAAATTCTAACACTTTTTCAGCAGGGTGTGAAAAATTTGTTATCCATCAAATTTTTTATGTAACCGATGAAGAGTATATAAATGAAGAAAAGATTCTAAAACCATGCTTTGAAAAAGCTGTGGCGGTCTCAGGGACCCATAAATTTCATGCCTTCATTCCTCTAGATCTAAATAGGGTCAAAACCAAAATCTACTCATTTTCTGATGTCTCAGAAACACAAAGGGTACAAATCGGCCCTGGTGATGATGACATTCCATTTGAAGAAATTGTGGGTTTTGTCGCTTGTGCTTACGATAAAGAGTGATGGTTGGCGCATGTTGACTAAAAAGACACTGTTGAAAAGGAAATTCTTGTGTCCTTTCTTCACCCAAAAAGACCATTGCTATCATTCACAATTCCTAGGAGAGCAGATACCTTAGCACTGCCAATGAGCAATATTTAGTGCACATGACATCCACCCACTACAATAGGTAGAACCTACCAAGTTTCAGCAGATGAAATAGCCGAAGCAGCACAAGTTTTGGCAAAGAAGAGAACTCACCTTTACTAATTTCAATTGCTAAAAGAAAAAATATATTCCTTGAATGTAAAGTAAGTTGAATTTGTTGTTTAAATAAAATAGGATATATGAAATTTAAATACAATAGAGTGTTGGTTAAGAGATTCATTTTTATCTAGGGTAACAAGTAACGAATTAACAGAATTTTCATACGTCTTGATTCAGATAAAAAATTATTTTAATATGACACCATTGGAATACCATCATGAAACTTTGTACACATCTTGCTATTGATGTTTAGTATAAAATATATTTCTTTCATCAAAATTTAAAATTCCAAGTTTTTTTTTTTTTTTTTTTAGTTACAAAAATATATAAAAAACTGATGTGGTACACCCAATCTATATGTTAAATTAAAGCCCTTGTAAATCTAAAGAGAATGGTACAAATTTGAACTTTCTAGGACAAACGGTTTTAGAGTTACGTGCTTTTAAATATATCAAAACGCTCCTAAAAACTGGTGTTTTTGAATTTTTCAAAAATTTATAGCTCAAAAACAAAAGGTTCAAAAAAATTAAAACTTTGTATTTGTTATCTACTAAGCTAATACTATATCATGTAAAAAAAATCATAAAGATCTGAAGACATCATGTTTTGATCATTGGTTGATTTGGTGTGGAACGACCATAACGCTATGATGGGGTAAATGTCGCCAAGAAGGTAAAATGGGTGGAATATTTTCCAATCAAATCGCTGTAAAGAAAAACGGCACTCGCCAACGATGATAGTTTTAACCTGCTAATGATTTTCCCCAGTGTCCAGACGATCCAGCTCCTGATATCCAATCTCTGATGGGGTGATTGACAGGTGATGATATACGGGATATTAGGATTCAAAAGGGGGAAGGGATTCATTACATCTCTTGAAAGAAACTCAGGTAGGGTCTAAATACAGGGTGGCAACAAAATCCTCGAAAAAAAGTTCCTTGATTTCCATGATAGTGTGACAAAAATTTCCCTGATTTTACAAATCCCTTAAGAAATGGCGGGACCCGTAATTGGCATCGATATACAGTACCCACACAACAATATTTCATATATTTGGGGTCAAATGGGGTAAAAGGATAATTCTCCACAAATATTTTGTATTTTTTCTCATAAGATATTTCAATTGTTATTGTAAGGGTTGGAACTCTTAATGCAACTCTAACAAAAGCAATTGAAAAAAATGGGAAAAAAATAAAAATATTTGATTATGAACTTTTTACACCTATCCCTATATTGTCCTCTATACATCAAAATCAAATGCAAATATACATAAAAAAATTGGTGCAGCTTCAGTCTACATTTAAAGCGGTGGCAACGATCTTGGCCTTTTTTTTTGGCGCACTTCTAGTAACGAGTTTGGACAGATTAAGGCAACCCATCTGTTTTCCGATTATGGTTTCCATGGCAACCTCGTCAAGCAGAAAGTTAAACCTTAAGGCCCGGTGGACACATCCAGTTTTTTAACTTGCAGCGCTGCTGCCGCAACGCAAGTGCGGTCTGATAAACATGAGATCCAATGGAGTAGTGCACACATGCCTTCGGAGTCGCTGCGGCGATGTCCGTCCACCTTGCGTGCAATTTGTACCGCAGTTCCCCACGCCGCAGCAGCTCGCCGCACACGCTTCCCCGGTCTGAAGTACCTTGTTTTCATAAATAAATGGAATATAACTAATAATTAATAAATGGTTGTATCCAGAAACGTCTATTTTGTTTCAAATTATACTTTTTTTGCACCAAGTAAGCGAAATAAACACGTTTTCTTCGATAGAATATTTATCGCAAATGGCGCGAAGTGAGTACTTGCGTCATTTCACGGTTAAGTGTGCATAGTTGGGCTTCGGTGCAGCAAGTTAAAGAATCGGATGTGTGCACCGGACCTTAGACTACGGACGGTACAGCAGTTGTACTATGATCGCGCCAAGGAAGAATTTAGACAACGGCCAGTACATCAGATACTTTAAAAGTTATAAGAATCGCGCCAAGAAATAATTTAGACTACGGCCGTTACAGCAGTTGTGCATTGAAAGTTATAAGAATCGCGCCAAGAAAGAATTTAGACAACGGCCGTTACAGCAGTTGTGCATTGAAAGTTATAAGAATCGCGCCAAGGAAGAATCGCGCTTGTTATGTCTATAGTCGTAGTCAAAAGGTTAAATTTTCATTTTGAATCTCTAATATTATAAATGGAAGTGCTTCTCAGTCTCTCTGTTTCCTGCACGCAAAGTCCTGATGAATCTATGGCACTTACAGTACAGGTAGTTCAAATGCTTTGCAATTTTTGGGTCGCATCGAATTTTAAAATTCAATCTAGAACATTTAAAAAAATGTAATGAAATTAATTTTTTTTGCATGTAACAGCATAGAAGATCAAAGTTTCTAAATTTATTATTTTCGATTCCATTTTCATTTTGCACGGAGGAATAATTTTCCAGCAAACGATAAAAAAACAAATGAAATTTTAACTGGAATTATTTAGTTCTTTTTTCTATCTACTAGACCGTTAAAGATAGAGTAAAAATTTCATTGGATTTGAAATCTGCGGAAAATTTCACATTAAATCGATACCTAAAAATATGTTTTTTTTTTTAAATAAATAAAAATTTTAAATTGAATATCTTCAATATTTTCGCTAGAGATTGTGACGTTTTAAGAGATTTTCAGCAAAAAAGCAACAACAAAACAAATTAGCTAGCATTCTTTAGTTCTTTTTTGTAAAATCAGGATCATTAAAGACTGATTAAAAATTGCTACGGATTTGAAATTTGCAGAATATTTGACACCAGATAGATACCATATACGTTTCATTTTCTTAAAATAAATAATTTTTCAGTTAAATATATATATTCACAAGAGATTGAGACGTCACGCCGGATTCCTATTTGGTTTGCGAAAGCACGGGGAACTCCGTTATAACTGTTACCCAATTTGCGAAGCAAATCATAGTTCATAATTGGGTTTGCTTCGCAAACCAAATGGAAATTTGCAGGGAATTCATTATAATAGGCTACAAATTTCCATTTGGTTTGCGAAGCAAATCATCACCACGGGCAACGCCATGATTGCTGTTACCCAATAGGCTACGAAATTTTAATTTGGTTTGTTTCTCAAACCGTATTCGTAGCAATCACCGGGGGTTAGCGAGCAGTGGTCACACCTGACCCCACGAAAAGAACTGTCACGGGCAACGGCGTGCTGGCCACGCAGTGGCTCGTATTCTTTAAAGTTCTTTCAAAATTCGTTAAACTGTCGGTTGATTTCATTGGTTCATTTGAAATAATTTCTTCCTTGGCGAATTTAGAAGTGCGCCAAAAAAGCGCCAAGGCCGTTACACCACTATAAACGAAAACTGAAGCTTTACCAAAACATTCTACAAAAATGTAATTGCAAGCAAAAAAAACATCATTAGTTACACAAATTTCAAATTGCATACCACAAGTTGTATCGCTGGCCTCACGGCGACGAGACGCTCCGGCCTCGAAAACCAGTGTTCTATATTCGAATTTTAAATTCGGAGAATACGATTTACTCGATTCTCAAAAGTACTTCTAATCGCGCATCTCTAAATAGGCCAAACGACCATAGTTGCCATTTTTATCACAATTTTAAAAGTTCCCTGATTTTTTGTGAAATTTGGAAATTTTCCCTGAGAATTCCCTGATATTTCCAGAATTAAAAAGTTCCCTGAGAATTCCCTGATTTCCCGGTTCTGTTACCACCCTGAAATATGATTGAACTCTCCAACCGGTCGCCACGATTTAACTTGGCAGTAAATATGTGCAATGACGAGCGTACTGATCTTTAAGTCGCAGATTTCACTGCGAGGTTGTCTTATTCGCCCCCTTTCATCGCTATTACAAAGGTGACCGCTAATGATCTTCCCCAGTGTCCCGCACCTGATGCCGAACCTCTGACTGGGTGATTGACAATGATGAGTTCAACAATGGTCAAAGGGAGAGGCTGAGGCTTGGGAATTTTTTTATCAGTGACACTTTTTTCTTCGCTGTGCAGCCTAAAGTTTCAAAAGGGGTAATGGTAATTTTAGTTAACGTTGTACTAGAGAAAAACACAACGGGCTATTGACGACGGTCGAGGATCAATCCCCTAAGGGAAAGATACGAGGACAACACCTCGTAATTTTGAACCACACAGTCAGATGACGAAGCAACACCTGAGCTGGCACACCACTCTCCAAACTTCCACACCAACCCAACATGTGGACTTTCGGCCACAACAGATTTAAGGTGCACCAACTGCCTCTACACCATACGCTTACAAACATCCATGCCATGACACGGATTTGAACCAGGAACCGTTTCAAAAAGGGAGCGGGCTCATTATGACCCTTGAAAGAATCTCAGCTACGTTACACCATCTGATTCCAGCACAGTTTGTACATTCATTTAATGTCTTCTTGTATCTGTGCTAGTCTTACTTTTTTGGCGCCATTTTATTTTTTGTTTGAAAGATAAGCTGGAAGAGAAATTCTTATACAGCAAATTTCAAACTACAGGTGATCGCGTTAACTGAAAATGCAAATAACAAAATGGTTCTCAGCACTTCTCCGTAAATGTAAAGCAAATTCGGGAGTGGAGGAAAAAACGTCTTGAATTAGCAGAGATGCTAAAATAAAAAAAAGGCAGCACGTGGTCGTCGGCCTACCCCCTCACTTTAGCTTTAGAAAAAGTTCCACAAATTCACGGCTTATACACAAAAATATACGGTATGTTTTTTCATTCAAATACGTAAATTAACGAAAGGGCAAAATAAAAAGCAGGGGTATTCAACCAGAAAACGAGTTAAAACTAATCATGCAAGCACGTTGAGAGCTGCAGACATTTTCAATAAATTCCTTTTGGTTTTTATTGTTTGAATTTTTTCTTGTTTTAGAAATTGTATAGATATATATAATGTCTACTACTATAAAAATATGACATCAGTCATTAGTTATAAACTGTCAATGCTTTAAAATTAGAATAGATTTGAATATTTTAAAAATAGAATTTTGTTTTTTCAGATTTTCAAATCATGGATTTGTTTAATTCTGTAAAGATTTATTACTAATTCCAAAAATTTTGGTTAGGTTAACTTTTGTGATTTTTTAAATAATATATATTTATACATCATGCAAAAAGGAAAACAGGATCATAAAATAAAAATAACTTAATCCTTGAAAATACCTGGAAAAGTTAAAACTCCTTACAATTGATCAAGAAATAAAAAAAAATCTTAAAAAATTTATTCAAAGTATCATTACAGCTATAAAGCAGAAAATAAAAATAAATATTATTTAAAAAACAAAATTCTTTAGAATCTCATTGAGATTGTTGCAACATCACTTCTAAAATTATGTAACGATCGACGCCGTCGCCATTTGATATAGATCGTTACATGTTAGCTGGAATCGTGCCTAGTAATGGTATTAATATTGTATCTGCTAAATTCAGGGGAAAGGGTAGTTGCATGCAAAATTCTGTGTGACCATTGTTTTGCTAAGTATTATTAATTTAATCTATAACCACTGATATTGCGTGCAGCAAAGAATGATCAACTTAAAACTAAAATCTACACTAGACATTATCTGAAGAAACATTGTTTAAATTGAACCTGTCCTTTAATTAAAAGTTGGCTGGGATTCTTTGGCACAAGAGCCATATCCTGCCATGCTGCCCAGATATAAAATATGAAGTAATAGATATACAATGAAAGCTTTAGTAACACAGAAAGGAGAAATACAAACAGGGAGGAATCCCACCTAACAGGAATGGAACCTGCACTGCCTACAACTCACAAGTTGCTAGAACAGTGGGCACAGCCATTGAATTAAAGGAAAAGACTTGTTCAAAAAACATGTGACTCACGTCCCAACTCATCCAATGCTGATTTAAATAAAAATAAATAAATTGTACACAACATATATTTGAGAAATAAAATAAGATATCAAAATACACAAATTAAATGTACCTCCGCCCATTTTCAGACAATCAATCAATTCAGGATATGAATTGTCTAGCTGCATTTGAGCATCAACCATCTTAGCAGAAGATTCCAATACATCTTTTGGCACTCCATTCACAGAGTGAGAACTTGCGTCAGCTGCAGTAGAATATCTAGAGATCTTGGCCATTTTGCTAGAACATTAAAAAGATGTTTAAAAAATTTACCAAAGTAACATTCAGAATATTAAAAATGGAGTAATCCAAGGAATTAGAACTTTGTTTTAATTTTCACAAGAAAATAAATCCTATAAGCCTATTTTAAACAGAATCCTAGTTAACTACAGCCTTTGCTTAATCTCAATATTTTGTCAGCAAGACAATGCCAAATGGTAATGGTTCACAATGCTGATAAGATGTAGACTTTGGCAACTACACCATATACTTGGATTTACCCTCATCATTTTACAAGATAAGAAGAGATCAAGACTTTGCATTTAATGCAACACCTAGCAGTAGCTTCTTATGCATAGTATGAATTTCATTTTGGAGATCAGTCTAATTTTCATTAATTTACTCTCTTTTGGTGTACCTTGGGTTCCTCTAAATTGGTTACTGCTTCTGCCATTTTTCATTGCAGTCTAATATTTTTTAAATATATTTTTCAGGGTTGCAACAAATTCCTCAAAAATAAGTTCCTTGATAGTGTCAAAAAAATTTCCCTGATTTTACAATTCTCTTAATAAATAAATGTTGTGAACCGTGATTGGTATCAATATACAGTATCCGCACATTATTTTTAAATATTTAGGTCAGACGGGGTAAAAGGATATTCCTCCACAAATATTTTGTATTTTTTCTCTTCAGATACTTTAATTGTTATTGTAAGGGTTGGAACCCTTACAGTAGGGTCATTCCACGCAAAATGAGCAAATCGCTGTGGCTGACACATCACCGATTTTAATGAAAATTAATTCTTAGAGATCACATGCAGTAATGAGGAACTGCCAAGTATTAGATGTCCAAGATGAATATTTTATTTTTTATTGAATTTTAAAGTTCAAGGTCACACAAATGTAGATTTTTTAGCACTAATTGTAGCCTGTTTGAGACCCTATATTTTAATAAGTTATTGGAACAAATTAAATTTTTTTATATTTTTACATTCTTTAGTAAAAGGTCTTTTAGAAAATGTCAGAATATAGTTTTATATCCGTCACTGCTCATTCTCAGGGATCAGCGAAAATAGAGATTTTGCCTGTTAGATACAAATTTGAAATTCTGCTAGTTCCTTTAAAAATGGAGGAAAACAGTATCAAAAATTATTCTTAACAAAGCACTTCTTCTGTCTAAAAGTTTGGTATCATTTAGTGATTGTGTTTCTATTTCTTAGATAAGAAAAAAAATAGTAAACAAAGTAAATTAATTGAAAACAGCGATTTTTCTATTTTTTTTAATACAAATTTCATTGAGAAGGACAACTCCGAAAACCTCAAAAATTCTCAGGATTACGTGTCAAGATGTATATTATCTGTCCTGAAATTTCCATTCTTGTAATTTGTTTATTTTCATCCCAGGAATATTTTTACCTAGATGGAAATTATGGTTTATTTTATCGCAGTTGTGAGATCGCTTAATGTTGCATGTTTGAAGTACTGTTTCTCAAAAAGTACTTAACGTAGACATATATGTATTTTACATCTTTTTAATCTGTACAAAATTGTCTTTTTTTCACTTAGGCAACAACAATTTTAAACATCATATTTAATCTAAAATGTAGTTGCAAAAAATGGAAAATTGTCATTTTTGACAGAGTTAAATCATTTCTATGGGCTAAAGAAATTTTACGACATACTTTAAATTCATGCCAGTTACAGCACTAGGTATGATAATATTACTGATAGAGTTTGGAAGTAGCATTTTAATTTTTTCATCTTCAAACCACACACACAGCTAACGAAAATAGCAATTTTCTACTCTAAATAGGCATAAGTATTCAAATGAAGGACATCTCTGAAAAAAACGACATTTCACAGGATTACAGTTTAATATGTTTATTACTTATAAAAAAATTTCGGGATTGTAACCTGCGTCGTAAAGCAACAATAATAAAATCGAAATCATGACATTGACGGGCAACTCCGAAAACCTCAAAATTTTTCAGGATTATGTGTCAAGATGTATATTATATGTCCTGAAATTTCCATCATTGTAATTTGTTTATTTTCGTCCCAGGAATATTTTTACCTAGATGGAAATTATCAGGTTTTTTTTTATCGCATGATGAATCAAAAAAGGCGGGAACACGCCAGTGAAATCCATTTCCGCCTTTGAAAGAGATGCTATAACATTCAAGGGCCGATAACCGAATAAATAAACACTATTAAATGAATTATGGTTATAAATGTGCTTGGTTTGTTAAATCAAAAGCTTTTGAACACCGGCGAATATTCGATGGCAATCCAGAAGTATTCCATCAGTAACCGTAGCCATTACGGGAACGCGTAACTATCATTGCTACATTCATATTCCCAATTATACGATACAAAAATTCTTGTTTCATATTTATCACAATCACCAACAAAAAAAGCAAATAATTTAAATAGAATTCAGCAGCATAGTAAAATCAAGTTTCAATTATAGAAGATGCAAAATTTAATATGGGAGATTTACCACATAGTGAACTTGAAAAGGTAATTAGTTAATAGTCAGTAACTATGTTACTAAGTTGAAATTTTTAAACTTGTTTTGACACTGATTTTTTCTGCTTATATAATTCACCTTTTAAGTTAAAAATGATTTGGTATTTCTGTGTTAATTTAGAGTTTCATTACCTGTATTTAATTTCTCTGTTATCATTGAAGTTCTCGTAATATACATAGACTGGAAAGCAAATATCATGATTTTGATTTTATTATTGTTGCTTTAGGACGCAGATTACAATCCCGAAATTTTTTTTACAAGTAATAAACATATTAAACTGTAATCCTGTGAAATGTCGGTATTATCAGAGATGTCCTTTATTTGAATTCTTATGCCTATTTAGAGTAGAAAATTGCTATTTTTGTTAGCTGTGTGTTTTGAAGATGAAAAAATTAAAATGCGACTTCCAAACTTTATCAGTAATATTGTCATACCTAGCACTGTAACTAGCATGAATTTAAAGTATGTCGCAAAATTTCTTTAGCCCATAGAAATGTTTTTAATTCTGTCAAAAATGACAATTTTCCATTTTTTGCAACTAAATTTTAGTTTCAATATGATGATTAAATTTGTTGTTGCCGAAGTGAAAAAAGGACAATTTTGTACAGATTACAAAGATGTAAAATATATTTGTCTACGTTAAGTACTTTTTGAGATACAGTACTTCAAACATGCAACATTAAGCCATCTCACAACTGCGATAAAATAAACCATAATTTCCATCTAGGTAAAAATATTCCTGGGACGAGAATAAACAAATTACAAGAATGGAAATTTCAAGACAGATAATATACATCTTGACACATAATCCTGAAAAATTTTGAGGTTTTCGGAGTTGTCCTTCTCAATGAAATTTGTATTTAAAAAAATAGAAAAATCGCTGTTTTCAATTATTTTACTTTGTTTACTATTTTTTTTCTTATCTAAGGAATAGAAACACAATCACTAAATGATACCAAACTTTTAGACAGAAGAAGTGCTTTGTTAAGAATAATTTTTGATGCTGTTTTTCTCTATTTTTAAAGGAACTAGTGCAATTTGAAATTTGTATCAAACAGGCAAAATCTCTATTTTCGCTGATTCCTGAGAATGAGCAGTGACGGATATAAAACTATATTCTGACATTTCCTAAAAGACCTTTGACTGAAGAATGTGACAATATAAAAATTTTTATTTTGTGTTAATAACTTATTGAAATATAGGGTCTCAAACAAGCTACAATTAGTGCTAAAAAATCTACATTTGTGTGACCTTGAACTTTAAAATTCAATAAAAAATAAAATATACATCTTGGACATCTAATATTTGGCAGTTCCTCCTTACTATATGTGATCTATTTAAGAATTAATTTTCATTAAAATCGGTGATGTGTCAGTCACAGCGATGTGCTCATTTTGCGTGGAATGACCCAGCAGCAATTGAAAAAACTGGAGAAAAAATACAAAATATATTTTGATATTGAACTTATTACATCTGATCCTACATTATTATATTATACATCGAAATCAAATGCAAATGTACATAAAAAAATTCTATAAAAATGTAATTTTAAGCAAAAAATATTAATTTAATGCCAAAAAAAAAATATCACCGGCCACACGGCAACAAGACGCAGGAAAACGGCGGCGGCGGTTTTCAAAAATAACGATGCCAGTGTTCTTTATTCTTACAATTTCGGAGAATACAATTGTTTTTATTCTCAAAAACATCTCTAAATAGGACAAATGATAATAGTTGCCGTTTACATTATCAAAATTTCCTATTTTTTTGTTGTGAAATTTCGAACTTTTCCCCGATTGTTCCAGAATAAAAAGTTCCCGGAGAATTCCCGATTTTGTTACCACCCTGTTACTTAGAAATGTATCTACAGGGAACCAACATACACCCATTCTAACAAGTACAAAGATAATCGGATTACATTCATTTGTCAAGACATTGTGTACAATTCTTTCTTGCAAAACTTAGGTTTCCATAAAAATCCAATTTGAAATTAAAAACCTTTGCATTTCTTTTTCCTAAGCCAAATTAAAAGGCAGTATGAATGCAGATTTGGGCGTCGTAACCAATATAAACAATATCACGTGATCGTGAGGAGACGGTAGTAGCCAATCACAGCGAGCGTCTCATTTTAATCCCCAGATCACTTAAAACGCCGTTTGAGAATACCGTTCTTGATAATCCTCGAGTTAACTCTTACTTGCGGATTAACTAATCCTCAAGTTAACTTGAGACTTGTGAATATCGCCATAAGTCTTTAAATGTTTATGTCTCTGCAAAGAAATAAGCCAGTAAACAAATCTTGTAAATTTATCTTATTTTTTCTATTAATAATTTCAATGGGGGAAATTTCAAGAAATTTTTCGCACCGGGTGTCTTTTGACCTTGCTATGCTACTGACAGCAAGGCATCACATGCATGAAAGAACAACAATGGGTACGAGATAAAAAAATTGCTCATTTAATGCACTAATGATAGGAAAAGAAGACTAAACATGAAATTCGTCATCATTAAAGTTTAGTAGATAGTTATTGATTGATAACGCACAATCACAGGGGCTCTAATCTCTACTGTTATCAAATGAAGATTTTGTGTGTGCGTGTTCGCTGTGTCCTGACGAATCTATGGCACTTACAATAATGAAATTTGTCAAACAGGTAGTCCGAATTTTTTGCAACTTTATAGTTCAGCCCAAATTTTAAAATTTAATCTAGAACATTTAAAAATGAATTTAATATATTTTTTTTGTCCCGCTCCGGCAATTAAGGGAAAATATCAGAATTTAGCTCTTTCTTCCATGACGTCACGTCACAATCGTCACTATTGATGTTAGCCTTTGAAACCATACCAAGCTTTTTCACCTTCCGCTCTTAATTAAATGGGAATGCGTAGTCTCCGCTCAAACGATTCCATAGCGAACATTTTGACTAGCAGCTAGTTCTTTTTTTATAAAATCGGGATTGTTAAAGGTAGATTGAAAATTTCAACGGATTTGAAATCATCGGAACATTTTCTGCACTATAGATACCTTGATTTTCTTTTAATAAATAATTTGTGAATAAAATATTAATTTATTTTCGCAAGAGAACGTGACGTCATGCCGATTAGATCTCTTCGACATTTGATTTTGTTTTAATAAATAATTTTTCAATTTAATATTTATATTTTTTGGTTTGCAAAGCAAACCACCACACGGGCAATATGACCTCCACGAAAAGAACTGTCACAGGCAACTCCGTTATGGCTGTTATCCAATAGGCTAGGAACTCCTATTTGGCTTGTGAAGCAAACCAATAACCCCACAAAAACAACTGGCACGGGCAACGCCAGGCTAGCCACGCAGTGGCTAGTTATATATATAAATAAATGTAACCAAATATGTAACAAATCAAGATGTACACTAAAATATTTTTCCAAACAATGTGATTAAAATCTACTCTTATTGAACTGAGAGTAATTTTACTTTGGCCATAAAACATACTTATTTCAAAAGTAAAATTGCATCATACAAATGTACAATAACATACTACACCAACACCTATTTTGAGGGAGTTGGTGCAAGGTCATATTTGGACCCATCATACCCCCAATGTGCAAAACAATCTCAAGTAAATGGATATAAACACACAAGGAGAGATGTACTGACAGAGAAGAGAGATACACGCAAAGAGGAATCGAACCCGTACTACACCTAAAACTTGTAAGTGGCCAAACTAACATGGGTAAGAGCATCTAAAACTTAAAATCCTTTAGATCTCCTACAAGAAATTATATTCCCATCTTTGTATGTCTATTGTTTATTTCATGATTCATGAGATATTTGAATCAGACATAAGTTTTCTTCAAAATTGTAAATATTACAAAATCTATTGAGTTGATTTAACAATTCTACTTCAAACAAAACAGTTGAAACAAGTTCGAATTAAGTGCAAATTTTGAAGATAGGGATTTTGTTTTAATTGTACAACATAATTATTCATATGTTGTTACACAAAATATTTGACAAAGAAATAGAGATAGAAGTATTGCGAAAGTAAGAAAAGAAATCAATTTAAAAATTAAAAGAGGAAACTGATTGGCAGGTTTGTTGTTTTATGGATTTGATGTTGCGTTTGACCAAGTAGCGCCAAAAACCTCAAGAAAAATTGTCGTGAAAGGGAAGAAGAAAAATGTTTGAATCATGCAACATAAATCAGCTAAAAAAATCTAAACATTTCCACAAACAGTAAAAAATTGAAATAAAATATCAATGCTTAGATTCGAAAAGGACGGAAAATCACATTGAAGAAAGAGCAATTCCATGTAATATCAAAATAAAATTATGCTCACCTGTTTTTTTTAAATCCGGCTTTTCATAGATATTTCCTTTTTCACTTTTAACAGAATACTGTGATGTCACTTCTATTCAAAAGGATCATAAAATGTATTGACAATAAATAAAACGTGGTGTGAACTTTTCCTTACATTTTAAGAGTAATAGCAATGAACAAATAATCACAAAATCCAAAAAGCTTAAATTTTGAATGTGTACAGAGAATGTTAGAAGATTTCACACAAATTGGCTTTAAAAATTACAAATAATTGTTTTATTTATCAAACAAATAGTAATCAATCTGCTTCGGAAGTTTGGGACAACATACATAAGACATTTTGAATTGGGTAAACTACAGCTATTGCCAGTTATCACTAAAAATATTGTTGCAAATTTCTCAAGATTCAACCATTTTTAAAAAAATGCTAAATTATTCTTTTGCAGTTCCAAATTCGTAATCTTTTGATTCTCTTAACATAATGCGAAGATTTTTGAAAACTTTATATTTCTAAATTCATTTTCTTCGAGCTTCAAAGCACTTAAACTATCTTCAATAGCTAAGCCTATGCAAAGGTTTGCCTCCATATTCAAGACGAGTAGAAAAGGAAAAGAAGTTATGAGGAAAAATTTTTACAGGTAAGTGTTCAGCTTTATGAACCGGTGGATATTGAATTCCATTATACTTTTCTGTTTAATTATATCGTTGATTTTTTTTTTATAAAATTCCTTCACTTCCATTGTGACCCAGTTCTAACTGCTAATCAGCAGATATTCAACAGCACAACTTATGAAAATGTAACTCCTCACTGTGACTGCAAATAATTTTGTTTGTAGGCGGTTAGTTTGAACATTTTGTATAAATAAATGAACTGTGATTTCCTTAATGAGTGATGCATATTTTTTATTAAAAAGTTATAAATTTACTCCCTAAACCATAATACTTTCATATAATGTTGCTAATTTTTACCAATGAGTCAAATGAAGCAAAGATTTCTTCGATAAAACCTGGGAGGAATTTTTCAACGTGTATCACTGATAATGGATTTAGTCATCGAGAATTATTCTCTGCTTGCCAATAGTCATTTTGTGTAATGAATATTCTTTTGTAATATTAGGTAAGACAATTATTTTCACTTTATTTACGCTTGCAGATAGGATTGTTGTTTAAGTTCATGTTCCAAGTACACTAAATTACTTGAAATGTTTACAATTTTCGCCAAATTTGGCGCCATATTGTTCAGTCAACAAAACCTTGTTTTTATTCTATAATTAAGTTTTATTCCACCACTCCAAAGTTTAAATTTTGGTTGTTAAGTCAATTTACTTGGTAACTTTATGATCTAAAAACATTAATGCATGTTTTAATCAAAGTTAATTGCTTTTATTTTTCATTTGTTTTGATAACTAACAATGGATTCAAAACACCCAGAATCATGCTAAACAGCATCATTTCAAACACAAAAATTGCCTATTTAACTAAACTCAAACTTTTTTTTATCATTTAGCATTCTTCCAATTCTAGTTATGCCAAAAATCACAATTAAGAGCGTGTTGTAAACTAAAAGAAATTATGTTCTGGGGATTGCATATCAAAATTCGATGCAATTTAATAGCTACCAGATTCATGAATTGGTGGAGTGGTAGCAAATGGGACAGTGGACAATTTCTCGGCAAAGTGGCAACCTTCAATTTATACTGTTGTTAAGGCAACCCTATTTAGAAGTTTAAAACTGAAGACTATTAACATCACCATCTTTGTTTGGCAACAAAAAAAAAGGCTTGGCGCTAATGTCTCGTTTGCTACCACTCCACCCATGAATTGCCTTGCTGAGACAAATTCATTAATAACCCTCTTATGCTAGCTACCCTGTTTAACGTTTCTTCTTTTTTAGCCTTAACTCAAAGTTTGTTGATCCTTGTGCTAAACTTCAAAGGTTGTCCAGTATAAATTTTATTTCTCAATCTTGTGCAAGGTTTGTTAGGGTTGTTCCCTTTGCAAGGTTTGTAAGGCCACATTTGAAGCTTATTTTCAAGCACTTAAGTGCCGAGTTTGCTTAAAACTTAACCTTGTTTTTTGTTTGTAAAACAACAGCCAATTTTATTTGATGGCAGTTGTGTTAAAATGACACATCAAACTATTTTGCTACATTTTAAGTTCATCGGGATTTACACAGAATAGGGATTTTTATTCCAGGGTTAGAAATAAATTTTGCTTTCTTTTTGAGTGTATTTGTATCTTCAAAATCAATGGATTTGAACTGCATGTTGTCCTAAAATATTGGGATATCTCTAAAAAGTGGTTGTAGTCAACGTAGTTTTTCATTGAGTATGGTAGAATTTCATAACTGTTTTGTATTTATTTGCATTGAAAATTTTCAAACTTTTAATATAAAGGGTCACGTTGAAAGATTCTCCAGATTCTAATGAATTCCACAGCTTCTAAGTGACCACTTTTTTTTATATGTCCGAGTAGTGTAGTATTACTTTTTCCTACAACACGCATAATTAACCCACATTTATTGGTGGAAAGATTGTATTTGTCTTGAAGGTAGAAACTGATTAGGAAATCATGCAGAGAAGACCACGGATTGCAAGCTGAAATTATGTGTGGTTGAACCCTTTGCAAGGTTAATTAAATCTACCCCAAAAGCACATTCAACAGCAGTATACTTTGTACTTCATGCAGCTAATCACAAAATACCATCAAGCTATGGGTTGAAGACCCTTAATTTACATGTTTCCAAACAAAGTTTTTTGTATTTACAACAGCTATTGCTAACACTACTTTCTTGAAGTTTCTTAACACTAGCCGGCCAGCGCTCGGCGGTGTGTAATAATGCTTTTTTTACACACCGTAATTAAACATGTTTTGATTTGTATATTTTATTTATTTTTATGAAACAATTCTTCAAATCATTGCGTATTGAATCACAAATATTTAAGGAAAGTTTGTCAAAATATACATATACCGCTACAAAATTACCCGTGTCTAGTGATATTTTGCAAGAAATAGACATTTCATTAAAATCCAACTCCTAAATAATATTTCTGCAATAGGTAATATTCCGGAACACAACACATAATGCAAACAAAAATAAAATTCCAATCCTTGAAAAAATGCAAAATTCTGGGGGAAAAAAACATGTAGGTATCTATTTAAACGTGTTGAATTTCGACTTCCTGAATATACTATGAAATAGAAACATGCGACACAAGACTTTTCAACGATATTGACAAAGACAATAAAGATTTATTAACAAAAAGAACACATATTTATAATACTTGGGAATCCCCAAATATGTCCGCAACATCTCGCAGTCAACTCAAATACCCAAACACGAAATTGTAAATCAAATTTAAAAAAGTAAACATTAATTCTGACGTGGCCAGATACCAGGTAGCAAAATTACGTTTAAATTAGTTTTACATCAAAGGAAGAAATAAAAAGTCAGTTCAAACATAAATATTACAATTTAATTCCTCATTTTGCATAGAAATTGACCTCAGCTATTTGAAAACAGTAAGAATTCAAAATATCTGGGCTATTTTATTTACGTTGATTGTTGCCATTCGACGATACACAAATAACGTCGATTTCGGGTCCATGTACGTTAGTGTTTTATATATATATATAGATTTATAATAGAAATAATGTCACATAGAGTACAGATACAAATAGAACCATAAAATGACCTAAATTACTATGACTGAAAAAACTTCAGGGGTGGATGGGGAGATTTTCAAGGATGGTCATATGAACTGTTATGCGAGACCTAGAGATATGAGTGAATCCTACCATTAACGTGGACACTTTCTACTGATTCTTTTTTCTTTTCTGTCATTTACCACATTCATAAAAATGCAGGTTATTTTGCATAGCTTCCTCTGTTTTTCTTTTCCCTATACACATCATTAGGCATGGAGTTCATTGATATTGATGGTGTGATGTACCTCACCATGTTGCACCTATGACGGGAGATGGACCAAGCTTTTTCTATTCTCTATTTTACTTCATGCTTGGCAATGACTCATTAGCGTCGCAGGTGTTGGCCAGTGTTGTGCAGCACATTTGTAACAGCTGGCAATAGTTTCAAGAGTTCACTATGGTGCCCTGCAGTAACAAATATAGAATCGTAGTTGAATACCAGGCTCACATGTCCCTCTGCACCACATATGCCATCCCCTGTGAAATTAGGGTTGCTGATACCTTTACCATCTGGTGATTATAAACTACTACAAATCTAATTCTAAGTATACTTTTACTGTAAGTGAAAAATCTCCAAAGATTTTAAAATATTCATTTATAATCTAAATTAATACTATTAGTTTTATGTAATACTAGCCCGGCATTCCCTTGCCAGTTGTTTTTGTGGGGTTATTGGTTTGCTTCACGAACCAAATGGAAATTCGTAGCCTATTGGATAACAGCCATAACGGAGTTGCTCGTAGTGTAAATTTGCGAAGCAAACCAAATGAGAATTCGGCGTGACGTCACAATCTCTTGAGAAAACATAAATAATTAACTGAAAAATTATTTATTAAAAGAAAATCAAATGTATAAAGCATCTATCTGGTGTAAAATTTTCCGCTGATATCAAATCTGTTGAAACTTTCAATCTATCCCGATTTTACAAAAGGCTAAACAATGCTAGCCAAAAAGGTTTTTTTTGTTTTCTTTCACTAAAATTGTAAGAGCGCAGGAAATGTAATCTCTTTTTTTTTTTTTTAACGTGAATATTGACTTGACGTCACAAACTCTTGCAAAAAGATATTTGATTACAAAAATTTATTTATTTAATGAAAATAAAAAAAATTTGGTACCCGATCTCGTGCAAAATTTTTCTCAGATTTCAAATCTGTTGGAATTTTTACTGTCTTTGACGGTCTAGGAGATAGAAAAAAGAATTTCATAACTCCAGTTTAAAGTTTATTTGGTTTTTATCGTCTGCTGAAAAATCATTCCTTTGCACAAAATGAAAAGAGACGAAAGAATAAATTTCGAATCTGTTCGCCATTCTTCGGAAACCAAATAAAAAATATGCAGTTAAATTAATTTTAAAATGTTCTAGATTAAATTTTAAAATTCAGGCTTTGTACAAAAATTGTGTCTACAACTACCTGTATGTCTAAGTCCCATTATTGTAAGTGCCATATATTCCTCTGGACAGTCCATTCACACACACACAGACAAACACTTCCTTTTATAATATGAGAGATTAGTAACTTAGTTCATAAGGAAGAATTACAATACATAAGACTGAAATAACATAAAAAATTATGTTAGACATGATAAATCTGTTATAATGTTGCATTGCATGTTAACTTTTCCTTTATTTCCATGTGACATAAATTGCCGATTTTCATTTTATGATATCAATAGAAAAATCTGGCATGCGTTTCAATAAAAAATAAGTTATAACTAATTTTTATAACACAGTGCTTATATATATATATATATATATATATATATATATATATATATAAATTTCTTGTTGAACATTTCATATGACCATGTATTTTTAATTCAGCTGATTAAGTACATAAATAAAATTACTAGGAACAGGACACTTCAGGAAATTATGGATTCCCGAATATTTAAGTATTATTAGAAAGTAGGAACATTGTGGATAGCTATTACTGCAACTTTTATGGTTTTTTTTTAAAAACATATTACGTGTTTTGCTGTGTGGTGTTAAATTACTGCAATTAATTCTCAGCTATTTTTTATCTGTAGTATTTCTTTTTGTATTTTTCCATTTGCCTTGTATATTTTTAAAATTTTTCTTCCAGTTTCTTTATACGAATGTAGGTTTCTGCTCTATCTCTTCTAACTTTTTTCTTAACATTATCATCTTGTTGTGTCTGGGTTTGAAGAACCTGAAAGTTGAATATCTATACCACTTTCACTTGGTTTGGGTAGCCAATTCTATCGGATGACAATTTCTTGTTCAAGGGATTGAGTTTTGAATTTTCTTTCCTATTTTTATAATTCCTCTTTTCTGCCTCAAACTCATTTTAGCTATAGGCTTTACCACTCCTTTCTTCTTTTGGTTAACATATATTTCACATGCCTCTTTAATTTATCTTGTATCAAACGTTATGGAATTTTTTTTAATATGCTCCTGACGACGTTTCTCAGCTAACCTTTTCTTTAACAACCTTTCCTCATATGTTTGTTTCTTTTTACCACTCATATCTGTCCATATATTGTTTACAACTTATAAAAAAGACCATGTGATAAAGGATATTTAGTAATATCTAGACATTTTTATAGGTGCAATGAAAAAAACATTATGTTTTAAATAAAAGAAACAAATAAGTTTCAAAATTTCAAGCCCATTTTAAGGTATTTTACTATTAAAAAAAGTTACAATGGATAATAAATAATCAAAAGTTAATAGTTAAAAGTAAAGAATATATTTGTCTTCAGTTAATAATTTTAAAATACTGAACATAAAACATCATTTTCCTGTCTTGACATCATTGACTTGGTATGTTGAGGCAGGACAATGATGGCCAGGATAATGATGAAATTGGCTTGTTCAGGGCTTAATGGATGAACCCTTAAAAATTTCAGTTTGAATTTCACACACATTTAAGAAATATCTTTTATACACTTGATAATAAAAAAAATTAAAAATTTACTACAAACATTTAATTTTTATCAAAGCCAGGAAAATGATCTTCAATATACATAAACCTTGAACTCTGAACTTGTATGTGCTGACCAAAAAAAAACATTCAAGAATGACCCATATGGGTCATTCTTGAAAAATAGGCAAAATTCATGTGCCTTCAAAATTTATAGAATTCTATCACTCTGAAGATTTTGTCAACTTTCAAGAATAGTTTAGGATCACTTTTATAATCTTCAGAATTAGAAAATTAATGACATATTTTTTTATTTTATATATTTTTAAAACTTTAAAATATCATTGTCCTGGCATGTCCCTGAGTGAATTTTACAATTTCTTCATTCATTAGGGTTTTAATATTTATTAATATATTTTTGTAAATAATTTATTCTGCTTCTTTATACATTTGAAAGGTTATTATTACAATAGTGGAAATAATATTGCAAAAATTTCCAAAAGTAACTTCAATAACTATTGTCCCAAGTAATATCATCATTTTCCTAGCATCTCAGATATCATTATGTGGGCAATTAATAGATGACAGCACTGAGTTAGAAGAATTCTTTTCAAGTAATCTGGAGTTGAGGTTATTTAAATAAATAACTACCATTTTGAAGAGTTGTCAACTTTTTTTTTGGTCAGCACATACAAGTTCAGAGTTCAAGGTTTATGTATATTGAAGATCATTTTCCTGGCTTTGATAAAAATTAAATGTTTGTAGTAAATTTTTAATTTTTTTTATTATCAAGTGTATAAAAGATATTTCTTAAATGTGTGTGAAATTCAAACTGAAATTTTTAAGGGTTCATCCATTAAGCCCTGAACAAGCCAATTTCATCATTATCCTGGCCATCATTGTCCTGCCTTTAACATACCAAGTCAATGATGTCAAGACAGGAAAATGATGTTTTATGTTCAGTATTTTATAAATATTTAAATTATTAACTGAAGACAAATATATTCTTTTCTTTCAACTATTAACTTTTGATTATTTATTATCCATTGTAATTTTTTTAATAGTAAAATACCTTATGATGGGCTTGAAATTTTGAAACTTATTTGTTTCTTTTATTTAAAACTTAACGTTTTTGTCATTGCACCTCAAAATGTGTAGATATTACTAAATATCCTTTATCACATGGTCTTTTTTATAAGTTGTAAACAATATATGGACAGATATGAGTGGTAAAAAGAAACAAGCATATGAGGAAAGGTTGTTAAAGAAAAGGTTAGCTGAGAAACGTCGTCAGATGCATATTAAAAAAAAAATTCCATAACGTTTGATACAAGATAAATTGAAGAGCCATGTAAAATATATGTTAACCAAAAGAAGAAAGGAGTGGTAAATTCTTTAGCTGAAATGAGTTCGAGGCAGAAAAGGGGAATTATAAAAATAGGAAAGAAAATTCAAAACTCTATCGCTTGAACAAGAAATTGTCATCCGATAGAATTGGCTACCCAAACCAAGTGAAAGTGGTATAGATATTCAACTTTCAGGTTCTTCAAACCCAGACACAACAAGAGATGATAATGTTAAGAAAAAAATGTTAATGAAAAACGTTAGAAGAGATAGAGCAGAGACCTACATTCGTATAAAGAAACTGGAAGAAAAATTTAAAAAATATAGAAGGCAAATGGAAAAATACAAAAAGAAATGCTACAGATCAAAAATAGCTGAGAATTGATTGCAGTAATTTAACACCACACAGCAAAACACGCAATCTGTTAAAAAAGCATAAAAGTTGCAGTAATAACTATCCAATGTTCCTACTTTCTAATAATACTTAAATATTCAGGAATCCATAAAATCCTGAATTGTCATGTTCCTAGTAATTTAATTTATGTACTTAATCAGCTGAAACAAAAATACATGGTCATATGAAATGTTCAACAAGGAATTTATATATTTTTTTCTATTTTCATCATTGTCCTGGCAGGTTCGTCATTGTCCTGCCTTCCAATATTTTGAAATATTTTTTTCCTTAACAAAATGTTAATAATTTAGATTGCCGATATTTTTAATTTACTTAATGAACATGGTAGAAAATTACTAGGCCAAAAAAATAAAGTTTTAAAAACCTTCGATTGAAAAAATTTTAAGAAGCCAATTTTTCCTATTTCACAAGAATGACCCATATATATACTGTGAATGATACATAAAATAAGCTTCATGTTCATTTCTGCAGTCAATAAAATGAAACAGATTACAATTTTTTGAAAATTTATGTATTAAATAGAAAGTTTTCGAATATTCTCCAAATTTCATTCCTTGGAGAATATTTTCATTCTCGAAGAATATTCTCTGCTCACATCTCTAACAATGACATTTTTAACAACTTTTGCTACTATTTTTCAACCTTAGGTATCTACACTTATCTTTTATACTAAAATTGGTCTAAAAAAGTTCCTATTATCAGACAAACAATATTTCCATTTTTTTCTTTGGAGAAAACTTTCAAGGGTTGCCAATATCGCAATTTTAGTGCCAGGCTGTGGCAACCATAAAATAACATCACAATCTAAATTGCTAGATTGTCATGAAAGCGTTTAATTTTGCTTTTAATTTTAAAATATTTTTTAATTTCTTGGTGAGATATTCAACATCTGTTTATACTTATTCAAGCAGTTTTAGTCAATCAATTTTGTATCTCTGCAACTAAAATTACTATTAAAATAGGCTGCAAGAGAAGACATATTTGTGCTACTTTTTTTTCTTAATTATGCTATTTCATAAGTGCTTTACCTTTATCACACAATAAAAGTATACAATAGCTGTGACCAAGAAACTGGCCACATTATAGATAAATAATTCAGAAAAGTGCTGCACACCAGGAAAAATTACGTATGTTCAGACTTTAATACAGTAGCAAACTGCGTAAAAGTATAAAATGTCAAAATGATAAGGATTTCCCGAGCTCTTTTATAAAATCACAGAATGCAATTTGCTTAAATTGTCCCAAGAATTATTTTGCCGTCAATAAACATCACAAGAAATAAAATTGTCATTCCAAAGTTTCATTATTTGATGTTGTCTTTTTGTGTCTGCTGCAGCATGGCCAAATATGTCTCCTTACGCCATATAACCCAATCAACCTAAAACATTCCAGTTTCAATTTATTCCAAATATTTAACTCATGAAAAAATTCATTTTCCATTCAAAGTATCTGAAAATTGATTTATGTACATGTCACTTTATGTTTAATTAATTAAAAACTTTTATTACAGTATTTTTAGCTTGCTAAATCTACAATAGTTATGAAGGACATCAATAAAACATCCCAGCCGAATTGTTATTGTGGGCAATCTGGAGAGTAAGTCATTTGTTTTGATTTCTGGTATTTATTTATTTTAGGATTAAGTTTTTAGATTTCAAATAAAAACTAAGCTATCTGTCTGTTATGAGAACTGCTTTTGCCCCAAAGTCTTCGCTTGTCTACTGCCATAAGAATAGACCTTATTCCATATTCCATAGAAGCTGTCGTGACTCAGTGCAATAGTTAGTTCAGCGTTTGAAATCATAGGTGGTCTGCTGGTCCAAGACCACTAAAAGTACGATCTGACCAGGAGATTAAAAATCTGGATTGTCTACGAGATCAGTAGAACTCCCAAACCTCTCTTTTGGTTAGCTGTCGAAATTTATATTGGTCGCAGGATCGAGAGTATGAAGTTTGGATCAGCGTATACTGACGTTGTTTCTGGTTTCTGCCTCCAAATTGCAAATACAATAATAAACTGCGCCTACTGAATCAGCAGGTCCTAAAAGAAAGTGTGCTGTGGAGCATTTCCTGTCTCGTTATTGCTATTAGCAGGGGGGGAGGAGGAGGACACTTGCTTGACCACATGGAATATCACACTGTTCTTTTGTGATGGCTGGCGCATCCGATTTCTGATAGTGGAGCAATCATACTTCCTTAGAGACTTGAAGCTAATAAAAAATATTTCTACAATTTGACAGAATTTTCATTTTGCCAAAGAAAAAAAAATTTCACTCACCAAAGGCGAGTGGAAATTTGCCCTGAATTAACATGCTATCAACTAAATTAATTTATTATTTGAGAAGCGTACCAGCTATGACGGCAGAGGGCCAGTATATTTTTGTATACACTGGTCCTTGGGATCAGTCACTTTTATTTTCTAACGCTAGAGCTAAGCTCTAGGTGGCACAATGTCTATTACTTGATAGTGTATGCCTTACAGCATAGCCAATATGACTCTTGCGTCATAAAACCGCCCCCAAAATTACCAACTTTCTTGAGAGTATTTCCCTTCTGTGTTAGTAAAGCTTCGGTTTCCTAAGAAACGGTAGCCGTGATCTAGCGGCCGTGATGTATCGGTGGGTGACGTCACTAAAACGTTGCTTATACTAACACATGGTGTTGGTTTCCTAGAGAGCGTTGTTTGTGAGCGTAACAAAAATGATCGGAGCCGCCATTTCCATGACTGGCGTCATAGCGGTCTCAAACAGATGGGGAACGTTTTTTCTCTTGTAGCGGCCAGATTTCATTTCCTGCTCCAAACGATTCGAACGGAGAGGAGCGAAATAAATAAACATTTTTGACTGCCATTGATCAATTCGGTTTTGTAAAATCGGGATCGTTAAACACAGAATGAAAATTTCAACGGATTTGAAAGCTGCGGAAAATTTGACCCCAAATCGATACCTTAAATGTGATTTTCTTTAAATAAATAAATAATTATTTAAAAAATAATTAAATAATCAAATGGTAAATAATTGAATAATAAAACTGTTTTTGATATCGATCTGGCATAGAAATTTACGCTGATTTGAAATCTGTTGAAATTTTCACTCTACCTTCAACGATCCCGAAGTTAGAATCTTTAAACTAGAGAATAAAAAAACCACTTTGTTTTGTTTCTCGAATAAAACAAACCACGACAGCCGTCTGTGTTGCCCATTCTCCAACGTATTCTGTCCGTTAAGTTGACACGTCGGGATTTTTGTTTAGACGGCCGTCTAGTTATGCCCGCGGAATCATGACGTATCACGGCTGTTAGATAACGGCTCCACTTTCTTAGGAAACCAAAGCTTTACACTTTCCTTGTGTGTGTATTAAAGTGAAAATTCATGGTCTGAATGTGGTGATGAAGAATGTGGAGACTGAAAAATTTTGATAGTCGCCACACTTTCTTAAAAACATTAGTTTATATGGCAGAACCTCTGATTTTATGGGGTTTTTCTGAGGACTGCAAAAAAAAGTTTAAAAAGAAGGTCTGGACACACACATATATATATATATATAGCATGTGTTTATTCTATAAAATATATAAATGCTCGTAAGTGACCACTAAATGAAACAAATTCAGTGGCCACTTACAAAAATTTTTAATTTCCACCTTTAGTGTGTATGTCTTGCATTTGGCCAAATATACCCTTGCAGCATAAAAGCTAATCCTTCTCCATAAGGTATGCTTGACAAAAATGTTTGTTGTTTCAAGTTGGAAATGAATATGATACTTACTTGTTTGCTGAGATCTAAACGAGTAAACTACCTCTTTGCCATTTGCTGAAAACAAAATAAAATGATGACATTCACCAGTCAACACTAAAGGTGAAATTTAATGGTTACCACTCGTCACGGGGCAACTATATGTTTGTAAGTGGAGACTCAAAACATTTGCTACAGTTGCCACACTTTCTTAAATTTGGAATTTAGACTGGGAAAATGCAAAATAATCTAAGGAAAGAAAGCTGATGATTAGTATTTGTGTCTGCAAGTGACCTGGGGTATTCCTGGTGAAGTAAGGTAATTCCTAATTAATGTCGTACTAGAGCAACACAACAGGCTATTGACGACGGTCCAGGACCAATCCTCTTAGGCCCCATTCTCATGAGAAGTTTCAACGTATGTATGACAAGGCTAGCAAGGTTACACCATTATATTATGTTTATTTATTCCTCTAATTCAAGTATCTATCTTTTCGACCTTGACAAGCGGGACTTAAAAGCCTCAGCAACGCGCATTTTATTCGCCTCATGTGAACGGAGCCTAAGGGAAAGATACAAGGACAACATCATGTAATTTTGAACCATGGTCAGAGTACGAGGCAACACCTGAGCTTGCGCCCTCTCTCCAAACTTCCACATCTACCCCACAGGATATTTCCAGAGTGCTGGTATTTCGCGTGGTGATAGTATCTATTTTTAACGCTTTTAAGTGGCCACTGAATTAAACATGTTCAGTGGCCACTGGCCGCTTAGTCAATACTGCTAAAATAAACAAGCCCTATTCCTATAACAATTGCTACCTACTCGATTTGGTGTGGTTGGCAGATTTTATAGTGCAGCTCCAATGAAACGGTAGTCAACCTTGGGGTAATACATTTTTAAATTGATGTTTAAGTCCATTAGGAGAAGGGCTGCCATACCAAAAGCATGAATAATTTTCTCCTTGCCAATGCTTCAGCAATCTCTTTCAGCAGCAAACAGTCCTTGTAATTTAATTAAGAGACTCGTTCGAAACCTTGTGAGACAATTACCGACTCACAGGAGCCTTACTATAATAAACCTGTCAGATAATGAACATTTCTGAGAACTTGGATTTGTATTTAAAGCTCATTTTCACTTTTGAATGGAAAGAAAATGCATGCAATTGGATTGAAATAATATATATCGTAATGAAATAGTTTTATTTTCTGATGGTTATGTGACAGCTAAAGAATGATTTCAGCCATTTTGTTTGTAACTGGAGTTACCTTAATTCCTAAATTCATGCTTAAATTGGATTTACCTTCTTTTCAGCCCAAACATGAATATGCTGTATTGTGTTAAATGTGGACGTTGGTTACATGAAGGTAACTGCAATTTTTTTGTCTTGTATTTCTATTTTGCATTGTAATCCTCATTGAATGCTCAGGGTAATATTCAGTTCTGTCAATTGACTTTTTATATAACTTTACAGAATGTGTCAAGTGCCTTGATGTACCCATGTTGCTTGGAGACAGGTTCTACATACTGATCTGTTCAGTCTGTAATGCTGGCTCAGAATGCTTAGCTCGAATAGAACTAACATGGTAAATGATTTTGCTCTTTAGTGTTTATCAATATTCGCTTATGTTTTCTATGTTTTGATATTTTGTTGAATCTGCTTTTTAATGTTAAGCTGCATACTCTAATGAAGTTCTGTACTGTCTGCCCCAGACACAAAATCAACCCCTACCTGTTTGCTGTAGTAACTTACTTCTCCTATCTTCCACAGAAGATGCTTGAAGAAATGTATTCAAGCATGTTGTATTGGTTACTGTAATCAGGGTGGCGACAGAACCGGGAAATCAGGGATTTCTCAGGGAAGAATCATTTTCTGGAAAAATCCGGGAAAACTCAGGGAAGTTTCGTTTAACTCAGGGAAAAAGTTGGAATTTCGTTTTGCAAATGGCACCCATTTGGTACTTTTCCGTTAGCCATGCGGGCGCCACTTTGAACCAAAATCAAAATGTCGCCAATTTTGTTTTCATTCCGAAAATGAGAAGTGTATTTTTTACGTAAACATCCAGAAAAAAGAGTTGTATACATGGTATACTGTTTTATTAAACCTGTAACGGCCGGAAATCCTGTAACCGAAGTCTACTGCTGTGCCACGTTCCCTAATGTCAATAATAGGAACGTAGTGCCTTGCGGCTTTAAAAAATACTAAAGGCCGGAAAAACCTGCAAAAGTTAAACATCCGGTTCCAATTTAATCAACATTAAAAAAAAATCATTTTTTTCTAAAATACCTAGATTGGCGATTTTCCAAAATTGCGCCCGGCTAACGAAAAAGTAGTCATTTAGATTATGCATATGTTTTTTATTACATGTGTTAGAAGTTATTAATTTTTTTCGAAACTTTTTGAACTCTGAGGTTTTTTTTTGTTGTTGAAAAGTTTGCGTTCCCGTTACAGTTCTTTTCGTGATGGATTCGTCATTGTCAAATGCGGCCAAAATCGTTTGCGAAGAGATCCAATCGGCGTGACGTCACAATCTCCTATGAAAATATAAATATTTAATTGAAAAATTATTTATTAAAAGAAATCAAACGTATAAGGTATCTATCTGGTGTAAAATTTTCCGCAGCTTTGAAATCCGTTGATGTTTTCATTTTATTTTAAACAATCGCTGATTTAGAAAAAAGCACTGAAGAACGCCAGTCATAACTTTAATTATTTCTTTTACTAAGAAAATCATATTTTTAGGTATCGATCTATTGTGAAATTTTCCGCAGATTTCAAATCCGTTGAAACTTTTATTCTATCTTTAACGATCGCTGAGATAGAAAAACGCAACAAAGAACGCCAGTTCGAACCAGAACGAACGAACTCGAATCCGTTGCTCAGGAAATCAAAATGAATTAATCTGATCTTTTAAACCACGAAGGTAGAATTCTTCACGGCGCCGGCGGCCAAATTCGTATTGGAAAAAATATAGAAGTTACAATTTAAAAATTATTTTTTTAAAGAAAATCATGTTTTTAGGTATCGATCTGATGTAAAATTTTCCGCAGATTTGAAATCCGTTGAAATTTTTCTTCTATCTTTAACGATCTAGGAGATCGAAAAAAGAACTACATAACTCCAGTTAAAACTTTTTTTGTTTTGATACTAAAATCGTTGTCTTTATACCGTATGCCATTCTAAGGAAAATAATAATAATTAAATTCCAATTAATTAATTTTTAAATGTTTTAGATTAAATTTTAAAATTCGGGGGCGATAGAAAAATTGCAAAAAATTCGGACCACATGTGTGCTAAATTTCACTATTGTAAGTGCCATCTATTCGTCAGGACACTGCGTACAGGACAGACAGACAAACACTTCCTTTTATAATAGTAGAGATGTACCGAGCGCTGTCGCCATTGATGGATTCAGGGGCTGATGGCTGCTTTTGCAAACACATCAAAATAGTTAAAAATGTAAAATTAAATTTTCTATCTATAACTTTATATTATTTCGTCTATTATGGAATACAATTAAAAATATTTTTTACTTATCTTATTTTTATTCATCTATCAGTCTATAGTTTTTTAGTTCATCAAGTGTCAAGTTTATCATAATTACGGAAGAATTGTTCTGCGAACGGATGGAGAAACTCAGGGAAGTTCATGAAAAATACTCTGGAAATCAGGGAAAACTCAGGGAACTTTTTACTTCAATTTTTGTAGCCACCCTGTGTAATTTGAAAATAATCTATTTTGGTTGGATTTTGCTGCCAACAGTCAAACTGTCATTCACAAGTCCTCAAATGAACAAGCCCTATTCCTGTAGCAAAATATGCTGTAAAATATTAAATTAATTGTACCTTTACCAGAGCCACTGTTTCGTTTTCTAAGGAGTTACTAGAATTGGCAATTAGCAAATTTGCATATTGCTGTATGTTTAATAACACCACTGAGGCTCTTATGAAAATACTGAATTACAAATTTTACAAGAAATTAAACTTAACAGACAATGAATAAATTGTGAATTATTGAAGTATTAAGAATGAGCCTTCACCCGACATGAGACAGGCATGTCACAAATTGGCATAAAATTTGGACTACTTGAGGTATCGATCTGGTGTAAAGTTTTCCACATATTTCAAATCCGTTGAAATGTTCACTATCTTTAACATTCTTGAAGATAGAAGACCTCAAATAGTTCTTTTTGTGTTCGTAATGAATATTTTCTCCAAATTCATATTGCGAAAATATAAAATATTTGAAAAACTATATTAGTTTTAAATTTATATTTAATATTAAGAAAGAATTGAAAAAATATTTATTTAAAGAAAATCACATTTGTAATCAAGGTATCAATCTGGTGTAAAATATTTTGCAGATTTCAAATATGTTGAAATTTTTACTATCTCTAACAATTGCAAAGATAGAAATTTGGACTAAAGAATAGAAAAGAAATAAACACCAGTCCAAAATGTATATTTGTTTTGTTGTGTGGAATTGTTTGTGCTCTGGAAATTAAAGAAAAAAATAAATGTCAATAAATTCAAAAATATGTTCTCGATTAAATTTTAAAATTCGGGTTTCGCATAAAATTAGGACTGTATGTGGTATAGATTATCTGAAAACAGACACACACACACAAACTCTTCCTTTTATAATAGTAGAGATACATTTGAAAATAATAAATCTTAATTTATATTAACTTGTTATACTAAAAAGTTGATTTTGTTTATTATTAGGTCTGACATTACCCATTTGGTTTTATACAACCTCAGTGTTGTTCAGAAGAAAAAGTACTTTGACTTGGATAAACTTATCATGCCCTTCATATCTGTAAACTGGGAAAAACTCCGTCCTTTTGGACCTGTAAGTAAAGTATTATGCATTGTATCTTTCTAAACTAATTCATTTTTCTTAGATAAGGTCTTGAATTATTCATCATCAGCTATTCCAGTTGGATATTATCAGAGATGCCAACTACTACGAATTCTCCGTAGTTTCTACGGAAGTGAATCGGGTGCTACGGATTACAGAATCGATGATTTTTTTCTACAGAAAAATTTAATTTATTTTTCACAACACATCAATTTTTATTTCATATATACAGTATAGTCTCAAATCTGAAATTTTCCAAACCTCATGGATTGCAAATTTTGGATCAAAACACGGTCGAAAAATTTGCAACACACGTTAACTCATGTATGATATATAATCATAAGAAAGAGAATAAACAATGAACATGACCTTGTATACATCCATGACCCAATCCCAATAAATTAACTGATGTCTGATACCCCAGTGTTGGCTCCCTCTGCTGTTTCTATTTTTAGACACCAGTTGAAGGACTTTTTTTTTATTATTAAAATTTGATTCCCAAGTTTTGAACTGTCTTTAAATATAAATTGTTCTTCAAGTAAACAAATTATATATTATAATGTTGATATGTCTTTAATTGGTAGATATTCTAATTAATAATGCTTGCTAGGAAATAAAAAATAAGGTTGAAACTTACTGGTCTTGCCTTTCATAGGATTACATTTTACTTAATTTTTTTTTTTTTACTTTGTAGTTTACCTTTTTTTTTTAGGTAAATGGGAGAGAGTGCTTGAATTTAATTATTAAATGTTTGTTTTGAACAAAATGTGCAAGTTTTAGTAATGTGATAAAATTTTTTCATTCATAATTATTAGTTCTATATGTGTTTTCATGTGTGATATACCTTACTGTAATTATAAATAATATAATATGTTGTATATATGTTTTAAATTTGTAATTAAACATTTGAATTAATGACATGCACGTTATGTAAGCCCATTTTTGTTCAATTTGTTTTGACTACTGAAAAATTCTTAAAACTACTGATTTTTTCCTTTGGTACTAATGAAAACATTCATCGCAGGTTGCCGTCTCTGTATCATTAGTGATGGTGTTTTTTTAAACATTCTTTGTAATCTTTTGATGGATTACTGTACAATTAATATATTCTCATTCTAATTAATTGCTGTAATATTTGTAGTTAAAAGTGTTTTCTAACTAGCCAGAATGACTAATTTACATCAAAATTTTAATAGATACTTCAGTTTAAGTACCTGTGCAATTTCAGACTTTAATTTTTTTTTTCCTTAGGTTACCTCTGTTAAACCAGAAGATAGAAGAAGCAATATTTTGGATGCTTTAAAAAATGAAAATAGGTATAAAAAATGTTTCAGATTGAGTTGTATGCATGTTTATGTTCAATTGTGTTTTGAAGCAATGAAATTTTGTGGTAACTTGGAACTATCTCAATGAATTACACTGACACATTATTACTTCCAGATGAATTTGTTCTTAAATGTAAGGGTAGTACTTAAACACTTCAAGTGTTTAGCTAATATTTTAGTTCCATTTATAATTAAGTTATATGCAGGTTATACTACCATCCATATTTCCTTAAATAATGATCTGAAACTACAGTAGAACTCAAATTATCCAGATCAATTGGGA
This sequence comes from Metellina segmentata, assembly GCA_947359465.1. Classification (NCBI taxonomy): domain Eukaryota; kingdom Metazoa; phylum Arthropoda; class Arachnida; order Araneae; family Tetragnathidae; genus Metellina; species Metellina segmentata. The sequence continues at coordinate 59,752,847 of OX375877.1, read as the reverse complement.
CCAGACCCCATCTAATCAATTGAATATCCTGATAATTCACGATAAAAAGGTTTATTTCTTAGAAAAGGCGCATTTTGGTTTAGTATGTGATGTAACCTAATAGCTGAAAACAATTGGTTTATATTTTGTAGTTAAATAGTGTTAAAATATATCATTGCTTGAACATATTGGTCAAAGTCAGTTGTTTCGCTGTCTTTGCTTATTTCCGTGCACCCAAAGCTGTAGATGGTCTCACTCGGGCTGCTGCTCCATCCATTTAAGCACTCTGTCAAGGCACTGAAACGCCTTACTAGCAGACGGCCCTGCATCTGGTTGGGTAGTGAGGTCATCGTCACTGAGTTGGTTACAGATAGATGAAGTGAACACGCTCACACTTCCAAACAAGCCAGATGGCCAAACAAGTTCTTTGATTGATGGTTGATGTTAAATAGTTGAGCTGCCAATGCAATCACCTTCCAACAACTGTAAAGCTCTGTAATTATAGACAATGATACTTCTGTAATGTGACTTGGGAGAAGGCAGTTGAGTCGTGTGGTTTTGAAAGACAGTTAGAGTGCTGGTAGTAACATAAACAAATCCCTTTTGCAATTTGCATCTTTTGGACATTATGTTTCCAAGTTTATTGTTCAGTTCCCAGAAGAATAACATTGACAAAGGGAGGCATCCACAGCAATTGGCATCCATGGTTTTGTGAATTGCATTCTTCCAATGCGATTTTACACCTATTCAGGAATCAACTGACACAGGACAATCAAACAATTATGTACAACCAGCCACTGTGGCCATCACAGCGTTGCCCATGACAGTTCTTTTTGTGGGGTCAGGTGTTCCATTCCAAATGGAAGCAGACCCCTCTGTACCGAGTTAATTAAAGCCCACAGCGGATTAGCCACTGGCTAGGGGAAACCTGGAGTAGGAAACTTGAGGAAGCAGGGCCATAGGACTTGGCGTCCGAAAATTCCCATGTCCGTGCAGTACTGGGGGTTTACAGGATCGACCCGTAGCGAGGTGTGCGCGAAGATATGCGGTCCGGTTCATAAATATAAATCAACAGAAGTTATGAATTGAGCCGGATTTGTTTTCTTCATAGATTTGTATCGACGGGAAGCAGCAGAGTGAGGTCAGGTTTGACCTCTGCTCACTAACGCTTACCATCTCCAGGTGATTGCTACGTGTTCCCATTTGGTTTGCTTCACAAATGAACTGAAGCAATGCCGTGATGTCCTCGGAGCTATTACCAACAACATAAATCAAAACACGCTAAAGGAAAACTTGGCATGATTCCAAGGGCACTTGTGATGTCAGTGGTGGAAAATTGCAAAAGCGGCTCATTTCTTCATTTGAGGTAGGGGTGGTGTCACATTCCGGAAAGAAGGGTGAAAAAACTAATTAATTTTAAAATGTTCTAGATAAAATTTTAAAATTCGGGCTGGACACAAAAATTGCAAAAGAATTTGGACTACCTTTGTGTTGCTGGACTGTCTACCTGGATTGCTTGTGTTATGCTACCTGTGTGCTGTGTGTTTTTCATTATTGTAAATGCCATAGATTCGTTAGGACACTGCGCACAAAGACACAGAGAAGCACTTCCTTTTATAATAGTAAAAATCATGAATTACACGACTACCCATGGAAATACATCCATGATCTCAATTTGCCTCACAATTATGAATTAGTGTGAACATTATTGAATTCAGCCCCTACTGAATTCTAGAGGTGGAGCACTGTTGTGAACCTAGCCTATATTACTATGATGAATATATAGGACAGTTGGGTATGTATATCATTGGAGCAGATCTTAATCATCTATGTTTTAGAAGACTGAAGTTAAGGTTGGCTTTCCACGCTCTGCTACATTGGATACAGTACCTGTGCTCTTCTTTTGACTTAGGTAATCTTTTGTTTGTGTGAAAATAATTTGTATTTTATTTGTGTATTTAGGTTTAAATCAGGTAGAGAAATAAAGAAAAGCAAGAATATCTTTGGTTTAAGGGAAAGAGTACCTCCGGTAGCTCCGTCCGTCCAACCATCGGCTGCTAAACTGAAGAATGATGTCGTTGTGTGGGAGTTTCAAGTGAAAGAGAGACCTTATCAAATCTTAACTGCTAAAAAGTAAGTTAATCTTACTCTTTTTTTTTTATATATTTTTTTTAGAATAAAATCCTTTGAAAAGATATTGGTTATGGAAAGTTGACAGGTTAGAAGTCATTCAGAGAAGAGTACAGGTTTCGAGGTGGAATTGTGCGTGTTAACCCCTCAGAGTATTAACACAAGGGCTGTTCAATAAAGAATGATCATAAATTAATAAAAAATAATTTCCTGTACTAATCCTCCAAATATTTATGGTCTTTCTCAAAATACTATCCATTACATGGCTACATGCAATGCACTTATCCCGCCTCTTTTCCAGTCTTCAAACACATGCTGGAAGCCATTTTTTAACAGGTCCTTCAAATCTTCAATCCTGCGCAACTTTTGCCTGTGATGGTGAAAACCGCTTTTCCCGGAGGAGTTTCTTCAAATTCGGGAAAAGAAAAAAATCGCATGGTGCTAAATCAGGACTATATGGAGGATGGAGAACACGCATGACTCCCCATAATCTTCCTGTAGCATCACATAGACTTCAGCTGACGATTAATTTTTGGCGAAGACAAAATTTCAATGCATTGTATTGCACTTCCCGAGGCACATCCATTATTACCGTAGCCGAAAGTAAAAATTGGCTTTCTTGGCCGGCTGCCAAGGCCTCATCAATGACGTCATGACCGTGAAACTTGCGCTATCTATTCTCCACTTATCCCGCTACACATTCAATATGAATTTTATTTTTCTTGATTTTATATTCACCTTTAAAAAGATTATGATCATTCTTTATTGAACAGCCCTCGTACTTACGCCAATTGAACAACATGCAAAAAAGTTGGTAGTTTTTTTTTCTGAGACACAAAAAGTCCAAATGTCAATATGGAAGTCTAACGGCAGTATTCACACGTTCGAGTTAACTCGCAGATCAACGATAATCCCCAGGTTATCGAAAAAACGTATTCACAATGCCTGATCCATGGTTTAAAATCGTTTCTGTGTTACTTTTTGATCCTCCAAAATCAGCGAGTTAACTCGCGAGTAAGAGTAAACGCATGCGCAGTACTATCTTTTTGTAAAAACCAAATGGATGACACATTTCATTCTATGCTAAATTACAGTATTCTTGCGACAACTGGCCTGATATATCATTACCGAGCACCTGCTGCATAGCAGCTCATCTACTCATAATATTGCTTAAAAAGAAAAATTTAAAACATAATTTTATTGAAAGTCAAAAGAAAATTTTAAATAAAGATGGCTACGAAAACGTAAACAAGCAGCTTGGCGTAATAGACCAGGGTCGATAATTTTTGAAACCAAAAAAAATAATAGTAGGATGAAACCCGTTAAAAAAGGACGAGAATATAACAAAAATGAAAGGAAAAATAATTTACGGGCGATCTGAGGTCGGGAAGTGGAAGGGGGTGAGTTTTTAAGGGTAAAAAACGGTGTATCTCAATTTCCGGCAAAACTACAAGTCCTATGGAAAAAAATTAAATGACAAAGTTGTAGGTAATAAAGAGACCTACAACTTTTGTAATTACACTTTTTTCACATAACCTCAAAATTTATGTGAAAAATTCAAATAATCAAGTTTTTGGTTTTTTATTTTTATCTTATGCAAAAAAAAAATTCACGAAATTTTGTGAAAACTTACCTTTTTATGTCCTAAAGACACTGTAATTTTTTTTATTTGAAATATTTATTTTTTCACCTTATTTTGACTCGAAACCTTATTTTGATATCGAAAAAACACCCTAATTTTCAATCGAAAATTCTCGCATCAAAATATCAGCTTTTTCATATCATAAATATCACCTACGAGGAAGTTAGTGATTCAGATGAAATTGTGGATGAAGGACCAATTCAGACTAAAAATAATATTGGATACGAAGACGGTGATGGTCTTGAAGATTTCGAAGATCTACTAGAATCGGGAAGGTTTGTCGAATCTAACGATGAAGAAATGCCACCGAAGAGACAAAAAGTAATGGATAAGTGATTAGGGTTCAAGATAAGATTTATAAATATGAAGATTATTGCATTTTAAAATATTATTATGAATAATAATAATCAGTATAAAGTATCTAAATTCAATAGTACGATTTACATTTCTATTCATATATTATGAGATTTTCTATGACATAAATGTAATTAGAATTTAATAAATCAACCTTTTGACTAAAAAAAATTGCATCAATCACATTTTTTAATTGAAATCCCCCCCTTTAAATCCTATCTTTAATATTTAGAACAACTATTTTCGCATGTTTCTTGCAATCTTTATGATTTATGGATTTGTAATTTTTTTTGTTTATCAATGTAACATAGAATCTTACGTTTTTCGTAATTAAAGTGTAAATTTTACTAAATAGCTCAAAATTGTACATAGTGATTAAAAAAAAATTTCGGATTTAAGTTTTTTTCTTTTCTTTGCATTTTCTGAGAACATTTACCATAGTAATGTATATATTTTTTTACATTATCAGAAAGAAAAGATTTCAACGAACAAAAAACTCCCCAACTTTTTTTAAAAAGCTGATATTTTGACGCGAGAATTTTCGATTGAAAATTAGGGTGTTTTTTCGATATTAAGTCAAAATAAGGTGAAAAAATAAATATTTCAAATAAAAAAAATTACAGTGTCTTTAGGACATAAAAAAGTAAGTTTTCACAAAATTTCGTGAAAACAAAAATTTTTTTTTGCATAAGATAAAAATAAAAAACCAAAAACTTGATTATTTGAATTTTTCACATAAATTTTGAGGTTATGTGAAAAAAGTGTAATTACAAAAGTTGTAGGTCTCTTTATTGCCTACAACTTTGTCATTTAATTTTTTTCCATAGGACTTGTAGTTTTGCCGGAAATTGAGATACACCGTTTTTTACCCTTAAAAACTCACCCCCTTCCACTTCCCGACCTCAAATCGCCCGTAAATTATTTTCCCTTTCATTTTTGTTATATTCTCGTCCTTTTTTAACAAGTTTCATCCTACTATAATTTTTTTTCACTTTTTACCATTTTAAAAATTATCGACCCTGGTCTATAAAGATAAATGGCGGCATCTCCATCCGCCAGAGTAGAACCCTATGAGAGAGCAAACAGTAGAATATGACCATGGCAGATGCAAATTGGTCTTAGAATAAAAATTATTATGTTGATTTATTATTATGAAAAAAAATTGACAATGCAAGTTACTTTTCTCACCACCAATATACACCCCCACTGACAAGTACAAAGATAATTGGATTACATTCATGTGTCAAAACATTGTGTACAATTCTATCTTGTAAAATTTAGGTTTCCATAAAAATCCAATTTTAAATTTAATACCTTTGCATTTCTTTTCCCAGACCCAAATTAAAATGCTGTATACGTTCTATTCAATCACAATTTGGAATTAATTCTACGGCGAAGTACGTGCTTGTTCGGTATGAACGCAGATTCGGGTGTCGTAACAAATATGAACAATATCAAGTGATCGTGAGGAGACGGTAGTAACCAATCACTGTGAGAGTCTCATTTTAATCCGTGGATCACTTAACACGCCGTTTGAGAATACCGTTCTTGATCATACTCGAGTTAACTCTTGCCTGCGGATCAACTGATTCTCAAGTTAACTCAAGACTTGTGAATATGACCGTTAGAGCAAGACAGACGTCTTGAATCCAGGGACATTTCCTTCCAGACAGCATCGGCAAATACGCGGATCGAACTCGCCAAGCCTTTCAGGCTTTTTCCAAATGAGTAGTCTTACCATTCAGCTGCTGAAATTGGTGTTCAATTGACTTAAGCATTAAACAATACCACATGCTAATAATGGTAGTTGTGTGATTTCATATGCAGCCTTCCTCACATTATGAATAAAGTGTATCATCGAACTGTATTTTCTGTGAGAAATTTTAATCCAACACTAGTTTATTGTTAGTTAATGCAGCAAAATTGTTTTAAAAGTTATGTTTGAGTTAACTGATCATTCTTTTCAGGCCAAAAGGAAGAAATGGGAAACCAAAAAAGTTGCTAACAACTCAGAAACAGTCCAAAATAGTAAGTAGTTTTCTTGTTTTTGTTTCTACCTTAGAGCTTGTTTATTGATATGATTGAAAATCATATCAATAAACAAGCACAAACAACACAATTTGCCAATAACTTAAAGGAGGCTCAGTAGGTTTGCCCACTTTGCCAATAACCTACGAGTTATAGGCGGCACAGGCTCGATTTCTCCATCGGTCTATTTCTTTTTTTTCTGTATATGAGTAAAAGCTTTTCTTGTGTGTATGTCAATTTACTTGATGCTTGGTGCAGCCTGGCCAAATATGGCCCTTGCACCATAAAACTCAATTATCCTGCAACCTGAAGCTTCCCATTCATCTTTTCTCATATTTAGTACTGGTTACAGGGTTCCCACAGGTCAGGGAAACCCTGGAATTGTCAGCAAATTTAATGTTGTCCAAAAAAAATCAGGGAAAAATTATGAATTTTCGTCTAAAACCTGGAAAATCTCTTTAATGACCTGGAAAATGATTGATCATGGCATCTCAGATGCTTTGGAGAAAAATAAGATTTGTACACAGTTTCATATCACCTTATGAATTGCATTTTTCAACCGACTTGCAAATAAACAGCTAACATTTAACAAGTAAAGAATTTTGTTTTGTCCATTGGCTTAAATTGAAGAATTTCATGCTTATGATGCATTAATTCACAAATTGATTTTTAAGTCAAATATGTTGGATTATTTGAATAAGTTATTTTAATGCCAAATTACGTGTGCTTTGTATTAATTTTTATAGTGTATGATTCTTAAATTGGTTTTTGTTATTGGCTATTGAATTCTAAATTATTTCTTGGTTTTTCACCTCAAAATGTTGTGAATCGCTTGAGTATAACCTGGAATTTTGTAAACATTTGTCTGGAAAACCTGGAAAAGACGAGGAATTTTATTTCTGAAATAGAGTAGGAACCCTATGGTAAAATTGAATTAACAGTTTTATTTAAGTTGAATTATTATTAATATTTAGTTGAAATTACTGTAATATTTATTTTTAGTTTCCATAGCAAATTCGCACGTTTGATTCAGTAAGGATCCTGTGATTATTTCTTTGTCAGTAAAACTTTCCTTGTATGTTGTTGCTCATCGACTTGATGGAAAAGCATTGCTTCATGCAGGTTGGTCAGATCTGGGCCACTTGCTGCATTAAAAACCTACTTACCATATTTCTTCAGTCTTTCATTTTAATTTCTTGAGTCTAATCTCTTCAAAGCGAGTGCTCATGAGATCCTTGCAAGATTTGAAGAAGTTCTTGAAATATACTTATAAAGCACTTGAATTTAAACAAGAAAAAATAATCGGAACCCTGAATATTTTTAGCCAACCATTGCGGATTTTACCTCTAAAAATTGTGTTTCTGCATTCAGGGGAAATTGTGTTAAATCCCACTTGATTAATGGTGCTGTCATCCAAATCCGCCAAGTTGGCTAAATGTCTTTTCACAAGGGTTCTCTAAGTTTCAATCCATATCTTATCTGCATTACACTGTCAGTGTAACTTTTATTACCACTGGCAGTAACCTGGTAACAAAAAAATTGAAATTGTGCCAATGTTAACTAGAATTTTGACAAAATTCTACATAATCATTACTGAAATTCTGTCATTACTAAAAATCAATTTTATCAATAACACAACCAGCCAAATATCGGCATCTCTTTTATGTTTGTTCCTTTTTTGTGTGTTTGGAACTTGCTTTTAACAGTTCTCATTTGTATTATTAATGCCGTACAAAGTCCCAAAACCGGAATCATCCCAAATCCAAACGTTTTTTTAATTGGCGTTTTCTTTTTCTTTTTTTCTCATTTCCATCTTTTTAACAATTTTTAAACCTGGACTTAATTGATGAAACAATGCAAAATAAAGCACATGTTTAGAGTAAATACCAAACAAAAAATTAGAAGATTTGAAATTTAAAAAAAATTGCATTGGATTAAAAAAAAAAATTTCCTTTTTTAAAAATTATTCCTTTTTATATAACTGCTATTTTACTATTGCAAACACGATTTTTGCACAAAGAGGGTGTAAGATTAGAGTTTTTTTGACAAAAAAATTCAAATAATCCTAATTCTGGAAAAATCCGGAATGGCCGAGGTCAGTAGGATTAAACTGTACTAAAAATCGATTTTATCAATGGCACAACCAGCCAAATATCGTCATCACTTCATTATTATTATTATTATTTTTTGTGTGTGTGTTTGGAACTTGCTTTTAACAGTTCTCATTTGTATCATTAATGCAGTACAAAGTCTCAAATCCTGACATCCGGAATCATCCAAAATCCGAACATTTTGCTGATTGGCACCCCCCCCACCTCACTTATTTCCATCCTTCTGGCAATTTTTAAACCTGGACCTAATTGATGAAACAGTGCAAAATAACGCACATGTTTAGAGTAAATACCAAACAAAAAAATTAGAAGATTTGAAATTAAAATTTGTTGCATTGGATTAAAAAGGTTTCTTCCCTTTTTAAAAATTATTCCTATTTATATAACTGCTATTTTACTATTGCAAACGCGATTTCCGCTCAAGGGAAGGGGGGGTAAGATTAGGGTTTTTTGACAAAATGCAAATAATCCGAATTCTGGAAAAATCCAGAATGGCCAAGGTCAGTAGGATTTTGGACTTTGAGCTGTACTAAAAATCGATTTTAACGACAACCAGCCAAATATCAGCATCTCTTCATTGTTTTTTCCTTTTTTGTGTGTTTGGAACTTGTTTTTGACAGTTCTCATTTGTATAATTAATATCTATTTATTTTAGGAGGAGGTATCCAAATGCCGTGGGGGACTGCCATACAATGAAAATGGAGTCCACAAAACAAAGAACAAGTCAAAAAGCCCTACTGCTTCTGCATTCTGTGAGAAGTCTGCACATAGCGGACTCTTGGACTCACTTATACCCATCCCACCAAATTTCCTGAAGGAGAACAACCCCTTCCGAAAGTCCTATAAATCAAACACCACAGCAGCCAAACGCATGAACTGTGTGCCTCCCAAAGATCAACCTTTGGTGAAAAAGCGTCGGTTCAACGGCAGACTCGTCGATGTAGAGCCGACGCAGAACGGCAACCACAGACTCCTGAATGTAAAACCGACTGCGGCCGAACCTGCCTTGCACGACAATGAAACACACTTTGACGCCAAAGATTATATCAGTCATAATTTACAAACAGCCAAGAAAGATGGCTTCTGTATCATAGGTAAAAGAGTTTCGGGTGCTGGGAGTGTACAATACCTTTTTCAAAGAAATAGGTAATGCATCTAGAGGTCTTAGTTATTTATGAACTTAGTTATGTGTTCCTTTGCTTCCCTTAACTGAAAATACCTAAGACTTTAAATCCAAGCACGGTGAACCTTTTACCTCTTGATTGACCCAGTCTCTTCTGTCTTTCATGTTTAATTTTCTTTGTTTCCCTTATACTTGTAGAATATCTAGTTAATTTATTCAGTTTATAGGAAATAAGGTGTTTATATGCAGTCTTGGAGGAAATATTTATCTTTCCCTCTATTGTTGTTGAACAACGTGAAAAGGGGTTTTATATTTTGATATTGCTTGTTTCCACGTGGCTTTTGAACTCATGTCCTGTGATCTGACTCTTTAAATGCATACTTCATGGGTGTGTCTATTATGCATTGGAAACTGTTAACCTTTTGATATTTATGAACTCTCCCCAAGTTCTAAGGTTTAAGATCATAAGTATTTTTTGAGATGTCTTAATGGATTTTGCATTACTTTGATCTATTAAATGAATTAAGTACAATGCTCAAAATTATCTCAAAGTGTTTGATTTAATTCACTGCTAACTATCAGGTTTATTCCTTTGAAAGCAACAAAATGTTCAATACTATATTCAGTTAAAACATATTGTGGAGCATTCTTAACTTAAAAAAAATTAGATATTACTGACCCAAAAGAAATTTTGATCTCCAGGTTCTGCAGTCCACAAATTTAGAATCTGCGCTAAAAATGAATTTTATAAAACTTTTGTGAAATATAGGTATTTTGTAGTCTTTATTTTATATTATAACTTTCGCAGGGTGATAAATAATGTGTCATCCCATGAAGTCGTAAAGTATACTTAGTTAAAACTAAGTCGAAAATGGTTTTAAATACAATGTGTTTAGATGCATACAATTATGAAATTTTTTTTTAGACTTGTTTTAGTTTAGACTCATAGCTAAAGCTGGTTTTATTCTAAAAGTGAATTTCTGGGCTTAATCTGTGGATTCCAAAATTTGAATATAGATAATGAAGTTATTGAAAATATTTGGAAGTCAGTTGTTGAACAGAAATTCTTAAAATGGCCTTGGAGTGAAAAATGCATGTTTTTAATATTCACGACTCGTTTTGAATTCAGAAACAAAAATTTCATGTGATAGCTGCATGGTGTAAATCATGCGTTTTCAGCAAAGTATATTTTTCTTTTAAAGAAATTAAATTTTTGACTGTTGAACTGTTCCCTTGTTTGAAAACATCTAAACGCATTTCATTAATATTCCTGCCACTAGTATTATATATTTCTATGAAGGAAAAATAGAAAGTGTTTTCTACACATAAAATAAAATCTGCACTTCAAGCATAGCATAAAAATACAGTAATTTTTTACTTAAAAGTTGTACATCTTAGAAGTCTGAATCTAATGGAGCTTGTTTAGTCTCTGAACTACATCTTAACAATTTACCCACCACGAACTGATAATTAAATAGACTATTTTCGACTAACTTTAATCGACCGGCAGCCAATAATATTGGGGTTTCATCACCATTGCTTCTAATTACTTGGTATGTTTTATGCATAGTTTAATTTACAAGCAGTGGGTAGAGTGTTAAATGTGTAACAGACTAGTTCTATTTGCAAATGTTGCATTTATCAAGTGTCTATTATACGCAAGTTATCGTTAAGTTCACTGATTTAATACCCAACAAACTGACTACTAATGTTGCTCTTGGGCTGTACAAATAGTCCCTCATTATCATTTTGTTTGTGTTATTTGATACAACAAATTATTTAAAACCTTTTCTTTTTTTTAATTGTTTTGCCAACAGCTATTCAGAGCTGTGTAATGTTAAACTATAATTATTTCAAATTAATTCGTTTTTCTGGGAATTACATGTTAATATAATACTTTATTCAAACAAGAGAGATACTTTACAGAAGGTAAAATTATCATTTAGAAAAATGTTGATTTCCATTAGTTATATATTTATGATTAAATACGCTTAATGTTTATGTGATGTGTAGACGATATGATATAATGCAGCCCCGAAAGAAAACAGTCGAGCCACATGGTTTTGAATGAATCTATTAGCTAAATTAGAGGAATTAGTAAGAGAAATACCTTCTCCAACAGGCATCTTTACAATTGACTCTGATTCTAAGTTTGTAGTGTATAGTTTCTGTACCAAAAGTAATTGCATTTATAACAAGTTGGAAGAAGGTTGCTATACACAAAAGCAGGAATGGCTATTGGATGTTTTCTCTTTTCCAACATACTCTCTCACCTTTTCAGAAATCATCTGATCCAAGGTCAATTGCCGTCTCCCCGCAAAATGATTGCATGTTCTAAAAATCATCAGGATTTAAGGAGGGTTGCAATGAAAGCATAGTTTAAATGCATGGGTGATTGATTATCTTGGCTTTAGCACTAATATACACATTTCTTTACTTTCCATTACAAAAATGACATTTAATGAAAAAATAAATATCTATTTTCTAATTATTTTGGATAAAAAATATTGTTATAATTAGAGATAAATTATTCAAAAATAACAGACTAATTCGAACACTTTGAAATCCCCTGTGATGTACTCATGATTGCTTGACCGTAGAATTCAGTGCTAAACTGCATGAATTAAATAACTTCAGAATGTGCTTTCCATTTTGACCGCTCAGTGAAACTTTCTCCCCTTCCTGTTATGTGACTAGTTTATTTTGATGTAAATGGTCAACTTAGTGGTCCCCAGATGCTGACTCTGTCCTCTTTTCACAGGACAAAAGTGGAAAATGCAGTGAAAGAAAAGGAACCTCTCTTTACAATCACTTACTGTTGCAATTGCTGTGAATGCAAACTTTTGAACAAACTGGTCTTTTAAGCAGAGCATTTAGGTACGCTTCAGGTTCTCGAATATTCGTTAGATCTCCCCATGTGTATGCTAACTTGAATTTGTGGTAACGAAGAACAAGTTTTATTCGAAAGCTCCTGTCTCGATTTTGTTAAATGCATCGCCCTATGAGCAGTGTTTACTGTCTAATAAACTAGTGCAAACTATATTTGGAACAGTCTAATTTAGCAAGTGGACAAGATAATTGAGTTTTATATCTTCATTTTTGATGCATATTAGTATGTCTATTATGCATTGCAATATTACCTTACTGTATACAAATCTCCCATTAAATGTTTTTTTCCTGCATGTTTTGGGAAGGTTGTTGAATGAAGTGTTTATTTGATGCAATAACTTTTAAATACCGAATTTGACATGTCTTGTTTAGGATGCATTTATTACTTAGGTACAGAAAAAAGAAGCTTTTGATAATCGTGATGGCTCATGTATTTAAATTGATAATACTTTCATTTTGCATACCCTCCATGAAAAATAGATTTTGGATGAGTACTGCAGTATGGATTGATATTCGCTGGTTCGGTAATAACTCCTACTCACTTTGGGGAATATGGCTTCTTTTTTTTTCTTTTTCCTCAAGATTCTATTTTGATATACCTTTTTCTGAGGAATGTTGATTTAACTCGGATGTCTGTCGAGGACTTTATGTAAATCAGAAATTATATTTGTAAATAGCAATTGAGTATCTGCTTCTAAAATACTGTATAAAGTCCCAAATCCGGAATCATCCAAAATCTGGACGTATTGCTAACAGGCGTTTGTTTTAAGAACAAGGAGTTAATCCTGGACCTAATTGATGAAACAACGCAAACTAACAAACTTGTTGAGAGTAAGTACCACTCAGAAAAATTGGAAGATTTCAAGTAAAATTTGTTGCATTGTAATTAAAAGGTTTTTCCTTTTAAAAAAATTATTGCTATTTTACTATTGCAAACGCTAAATTCGTGCAGGGGATAGAGGTTTTTTGACAAAAATAAATAAATAATAATCCAAAATCCGGAAAAGTTTGAAATCCAGAAGGGCTGAGGTCCGGATCTAGGGCTAAATTTTTCAAGTATCTATTTCCCAGGAACTGTTAATCTGAAAGGAAAAATGTATCTTGAAATATTAATGTTTACTGGATTTGGGACTTTGTACTGTGTATCCAGCTAACTCAACTGGGCTTGCCCCATGGATTTGCAGACACTAGTTTAAGAATACCACTCCCAAGTATAAAGACCTCGGAGGCAATCTTCAGGTGTGTTTAGCATCACAACCCCTAGTGATCTGTCCTCTGTTCTGCTTTTTACCTCCCTCTTTTCTGTCTTGTGTTTGGCTGCAGCTTGGACAAATATGGCTCTTGTGCCATTAAACCAAGCCAAGTATTGAATCAGAACATACTTCGCTTTTTTTAGAATGTACTGAAGTATCCTCTTACTTTTGCTTCATCCTGTAACTCACTGAAATGTTATCGGGAATGTCTTATTTTAATATTCAAGTAGAATTTCTTTACATTTGTCTAAACAACAAGTCATTTTGAAAAACCTTTGAATTAATTTTTTACTATTAGTTCATTTAAATTGCAATTTTCACTCTTTAAACAAACCTGTGTTGGCAAAAACTGTTTTCCTACCTAAGATTTTTCCAGGGCTATTTTAGTAAAAGAAAACAAGATCTAAATATTTTGCATTGCCCCAGACCGCCAATAGAAATAATTTGTTTAGTGTAACATAACACACTAAAATGGATGTAGTTGCTATCCAGATTTTCTTTAAATTTGTAAGCACAACACATGTGTGCATGCTACTGTATTGAAATAATATTTAATTTGTGGTTTTAAAAAATTTCTTATCTTTTAGCATCTATTTTAAAGTGAAAATTTTATTTAGCGTTATAAATATTAAGAGACAGATAATTTTATAGCGAAAATTTGTTACACATAAATAATTTAGTATGTTGTAAAACCTTACCTAAAATATCTCTTAATCGTCCTCTGTCCAAAATCTTGTAAGCTTTGGCTTTTTTAATGCAGTTTTATTTTAAAACTTCTATTCTCCCAGTATATATGTCAGTAATATTCTGAAGTTTAGTATTCTGATTGTAAAATGAAGTTTGTTTTACACATGCAATCTTATTAAAAATGGTATTCATATCCCATTAGTTTCTTTGCCATTTACATATTTTACTATTGATTGTTGCATGACATAATTATGACTCCCCCAATGAAAAACTGTTAGTTTTCATGTTTTACATGTAATTTTTATGTGGCTATATATCTTATTTCGGAATTTTTAAAAATATGTGTAGGACTATTTACTGTAAATTATGCTCTTGTGGAATGCTAAATCTGCTTTCAAAATGTTCTGAAAATTAGCAAACTTTAACAATGTGAGTAATATTTTTAAAATTATACATATGATATTTTGAGTGTATTAAGAGATAAAGTGTTAAAAGTTGTTGCTTGGATTTGACAGAAAATCGTAAACGAACTGTAACATTATTTGTATTTTTTGTTTTAATTTTTAGATTGTAAAATAAGTATGTAGGACTAAATTTTTCATGTATCTACTTCGCAGGAACTATTATTCTGAAAAAGAAAAATATATCTTGAAATATTAGTGTTTACTTGATTTAGGTTTTAAATTAGAATGTGACTTTAAAAGAAATTTTTTAAATATGATGATATTTTGGGTTCTGTTAGTAAAGCATAAGTAGCTTTTATTCCTAAAACTATTTTTAATATGGTGCCTTACAAGAGAACTTAAGATATGCATTTTGTATAGGCTAGGTGATTTAGATAATAGAAGAGTGTGTAAATAGGAAGTAGGCATTTTATTTAAATTAATTTTTTAATTCCAAAAAAATATTAAATGTGGTCTTTAAAAACCAAGAAAAACTAAAATATAGCCAGTGAGTATAGTGCTTCATAAATGCAGGTCCATCTAAAGAAGTTTGAATTTAGAAAAACAGTCTTTTGCAATCAATATATAAGCTCAACATGAAACATTTTTAAATGACATTTACAAAGTTGCAATATTTTTACATATGTGGAAATTCAGATTTTTCAATTCTATATGTAAATTTACCTTAAAATGAATATTTCCATTTTGATCATGCTTCAGCTGATACATGATTTGACACTGAAGTTAAAGGCTTTCCAGGTTAAAAGTCAATCCACTCAGCAAGAATGGCTTGTTTCAGTTCTGTACATGAATTTTATTGCTTCTTGGCATTTATATAGTCCTGCCGTATACAGTTTTGATTGTGTTCAAATCAAAACTACATGGGCTGATTTGTAATGGTAAAGTCATTTGTAAGAAACTTGAGGTCTGCAGTTGGAGCATTATCTTACCGATATATCCTGTGCAGGCCATACATCCTCAGCAGAATTTGACAAGACCTCCCAACTAGTTATCTTTTTGGAGAGCCAGTAACTTCTGTCATTTGTGTTTGATGATTTCTTTTTTAATATTACTTGTTAACAAATCTTCTCCAGATCACAGTAACTTTCTTTTCAAAATTCGCTGTTTATCAATTTGATAAAGCAATCTTCCCTACTCAGTGTAAAAGATTTGATGTCCTTTTATTTATATAAATTTGCTACTTTATTTTTGACGCCTGCTTCAGTAAACTAATTGTTTTTACACAAAGACAATTTCTACATAAATTTATGAAAATCCGCATTTTTCTCAAAAGCTGAATCTATAATTTTGTTTTATTAATCCTTTAAAGAGTTCACACATATCTTACTCAGCAACATGTGGCTTTTAATCATTTTTTACCTATTAATTTCAAGCAACAAACGTGGTTATTTTGTCATGATGTGTGTTGAGGGGAAGTCAATAATGCACTTCTCGGAAATCTCACGACGCTCATAAAATGCTCAAGAAAACTCGAGTATACCATGTGGCTATTAATGATCGAATTGAAACAAATTTAATTTGATGCAGAGTTTAGATGTTAGAATGTATTATTACAGATGGAGTTATGAAATGTCCTGTACACTAAATCCTATCAACTGTGATGTTTGCGATTGCCTTGATGAATTTTACTATTTCGTATTTTATAATTACTTTAAAATTGAAAGAAGCATCTTACACAAAGTCTCACTATGTTTAATAGTTTTCTGGAAATTAGTATATGAGTAAATGTAATTTATAAAAGCATATAAAGGAATGCTTACATGTTTTGTGAGATTTTGTATTAAAAAAAATTCTGCGATCACAAAATTCCTTGTTATGCGAGTTGTGTTGCTTGCGAGATACTTGTGTACATAATGTGTAACAGTGAGAAAGTATTGTCCCAAAACAAGATTAAACAGCATTTTAGTGTTGTGTTGTGAGTTTTTATCTTTGTAATATTTATTCAAGTGAATATTGTTTGACGATTAATTTTCTTCTCCCATTGCTGTGACTAGATGTTTTGTTGGTATTTTTGTTTCATTCTCAGCTTTAGTTCCTGAAGCTGTTACAAACTTTGCTGTACATAAAATTAACTTTTGTAAATTGTTTGAAAGGAATAAAAGTTTTACATTCAAATGCATTTTTTTATTGTTGAGGATAGCCTGTTGTGTTGCTCCAGTTCGACATTAATTAAAAATACAAACATTCTTATCATTGAGGATAGAGGTGCAATAATCTTGGGAAATATTCTAGTTTTCTTTGAAAGCCTTGCAATATATTTTTAAACGATAATTAATACAAAAAAGAAAATCACAAGTTTAAAAATGTACTTCTGAGGCTCCTGATTAGAAATGAGGTAAACACTTCTGTTATATTTTGGTACTCAGCTCTGAACAATTTTGCTCGAAGTGAATGACAGTATTATAGTTATTCTAGAGATCACTCGTAGTTTGTTTGTAATATCTATACTCAACCAATAACTTTAATAGAGGGATTTCACACAGAAAATTATCAAATATTCTCCGAATTTTAATATTTAAAGAATATTCTCGTCGTCAATAGCCCGTTGTGTTGCTCTAGTACGACGTTAACTAAAATTACCAAAGAATATTCTCTGCTACAACAGCTCCAGTTCAGGATTTGTTGTGAACTACTGCTTTGACATGCAATTGACTAGTTGCTCAAATCAAATAATGAACGGAAAGGTGTTAATGTGACTTTTATATAGTAATTTATTTTATTAGTTTTTTTCCCCTCTTAGGTGTTAGCCTCTAGATTGGAAAGTTCCTAGTTTGTAAGCGTATGGTGTAGAGGCGGCTGGTGCACCTGAAATCTGTCGTGGCAGAAAGTCTACGTTGGGTTGTGTGTGGTGTGGAAATTGAGAGTGGGTGCCAGCTCGGATGTTTCCTCGTCATCTGACCGTAGTTCAAAATTACGTGTACTTGGATCTTTCCATTTGGGGTTTGATCCCGGATCGTCGTCAATAGCCCGTTGTGTTGCTCTAGTACGACGTTAACTAAAATTACCATTACCTAGGTAATGATCTACCTAGGTTACCAAGAGAAAGATCCGAGGACAATACTTCGTAATTTTGAACCACGGTCAGATGACGAAGCAACACCTGAGCTGGCACCCCACTCTCCAAACATCCACACCAACCCAATGTGAGGACTTTCGGCCACGACATATTTAAGGTGCACCAGCCGACTCTACACCATACGCTTACAAACATCCATGCCCAGATTCGAACCAGGAACCTTCCGATCTAGAGGCTAACACTTTAACCACTATACCGCTTGGTCGGGCCAAACTGTATAGGATCTTTCCCTTAAGGGATTTATCCCGGACCGTCGTCAAGCCCGTTGTGTTGCTCTAGTACGACGCTAATTAAAAATTGCCACTCTCCAAACTCATGGGAAAGGTAATTTTTAATTAACGTCATACTATAGAGGTAATTGGTAATTTTAGTTAACGTCGTACTAGAGCAACACAACGGGCTATTGACGACGGTCCGGGATCAGTCCCTTAAGGGAAAGATCCGAGGACAACACCTCGTAATTTTGAACCACGGTCAGATGACGAAGCAACACCTGAACTGGCACCCCACTCTCCAAACTTCCACGCCAACCCAACGTGAGGACTTTCGGCCACGACAGATTTAAGGTGCACCAGCCGCCTCTACACCATACGCTTACAAACATCCATGCCCGAACCCGGATTCGAACCAGGAACCTTCCGATCTAGAGGCTAACACCTTAACCACTATACCGGTTGGTCGACCATACTATAGAGCAACACAACGAGCTATTGATGACTGTCCGGGATCAATCCCCTAAGAGAAAGATCCGAGGATAACACCATGTAATTTTGAACCACGGTCAGATGACGAGGCAACACCTGAGCTGACACCCTACTCCAGAGTTCCCAAAGTCCTTGAATTTTTTTTCTGAACAAGAGGCCTTTGAAAATTACAATACTTGGTGAAAAGTCCTTGAAAGTACTTTATATTTTTTTCTTGTACATAATTGTGTAATTTCGTCCTGTGAATTGGAACTTGTCCAGACTAGTTCCCAGCACAGCAAGTGCCTCGTTCTGAATGAAACCGGTGTTTCGCGCTATGACACCATGTGATATACTAATAATGCTACATCTAAGATCGTCCATTCTCCTCCGTGTTCTGTCTGTCTAAGTTAGCACCCATGGTCTCCGCTAAGACAGCCACCTTGTTATGCCCGCCGCATCATGACATATCACGACCGCTAGATAACAGCACCGCTTTTTTAGGAAACCGTAGCTTTAGCAGTCAGGACGTCATTGGAATCCTGGATCGCATATAAAGAAATAAAGCCAAATTCTTATTTCAAAAATAAAAAAGTTAGATTTGAAAGAGAAAAAAAAAAACTTTTTTTTTATGAAAATCCCATTTAAGAAATCCGTTGAAATTTTCACTCTATCTTTAACAACGATCGCAAAGATAGAAACTTAGAGTGGAGAATAAAAAAGCCATAACACCAGTCAAAACTTTT
This sequence comes from Metellina segmentata, assembly GCA_947359465.1. Lineage (NCBI taxonomy): Eukaryota > Metazoa > Arthropoda > Arachnida > Araneae > Tetragnathidae > Metellina > Metellina segmentata. Next base: position 59,733,682 of record OX375877.1, on the reverse strand, counting down.
GATTTGTTTTGTTTCTCAAACAAAATAATCCACGACAACTCTCTGTTGTAGTGGCAGTGGACGACAGTAAATTGGAGATTATGTCGTGTAGATCGAACCATGTGCGTACAATCCCATACTCTTCTACGTGTCGCCAAAAGAATTTATCGTACGATATTTTTTCGCACGACGGAAATCGATATGTGTGCAAGTAGCCTGATAGATGTTATTAAGACGAGAAGCCCACTTTGCAACAAAAAAAAATCACAGGTTCTGTGAGAAAAGAAAATTCAAATCATAACTAAAATCAATAACCTTTCTTTATTTTGTAATTTGTAAAAAATTGTCTTTTTTTTAAAATATTCTCATTTTATTTTTAATTGACAACTTTTGCGTATGCCTTGTTTTAGGTCGTTATAAAAAAAATTTTAGGTCCTTCAAAAATATTTTTTTGGTTTTGAAAAGTCCTAATTTTTTTTTTTTTTGGATAAAGGTGTGGGAACCATGTACTCTCCAAACGGTACAGCTACACTCTACGTTTATGACTGATGGCAACGGCTTGGCGATTTTTTTTGGCGCACTTCTAAAGTCGCCAAGGAAATAATTATTTCTTAACTCTTTTCCTGTCACATTTTTTTTTCTTTTTACAACACACTTTTTAAGCACATTTCAGAACGTTTTAAAAAGTATATTTTAAAAAAAATTTCACAAAAAGTATTAAGCTTAATCACATATAAAAACACATTTGTGAACCAGCAGAGAAACTAAGCTACGAATGGTAAGAATACCCTGAAACTTATCAATTACACTAAATACAGTGAGCATGTTGAAAAAGAAAAATATTTACAAAAGAAAAAAAGCAAGAAATAATACCTGATAACGTCAGAATTCTCTCGTAAAAAAATAATGAAAACGAAACTGGTCAAAAATACAAAACTCTTAATCCTGTCGTGAAAAAACTATTATAACAAAATAAAAATTCCACAACTGTCAAAATACAAATAAATGGACCAATGGTATCACAGAAAACGATTTAAAAGGACCAATGCAATAAAAGGATATTTTAAAAACAAAATAACCAATGGGAGGAAAGAAAAAATTTCAAACGAATCAATGAAATCAAACGATTTTAACGGATTTTGGAAGAACTTTCTAGAATATTCAAAATGAAAATTGAAAGTTTCCGTTTGCCGAGGTTGCCGTGAAAACCACAACAACAGCAACGAAATATGGGTTGCCTTAATTTATCGTAACTCGCTACTAGAAGTGCGCCAAAAAAAAAAATCGCCATGCCGTTGCCATCACTCATAAACGTAGAGTGTAGCTGTACCCTCCAAACTTCCACACCAACCCAACCTGAGGACTTTCGACCACGACAGGTCAAAGGTTCACCAGCCGCCTCTACACCATACGCTTACAAACATCCATGTCCTGACCCGAACATGCGTTGGCTCTGATCCCATTGGGAGCCACTTCAGGATAGACACGCTAGTGGAGTATACCGTGGTCAGATATGAAATGGCGATCATGTATCGCTATTGTGCAGAGATACGACTCGCTTGTTTCTTCTCAGGGCAGATGATCGCCACATTCGCGTATGGCGGAGACCCAGCCAGTCCTACCGTTGACAGTCACCTGTTATTCCTAGTGTTCTGCTATGGGGAGCCATCACTTATGACAGCCGGTCCTCGTTAGTAGAGGTGCGAGTTAAGTTGACAGTACAGCAAATCCTACAACCTGGAGGCTATTTACCAGCACGATAACTACCGGCAACGACGGATCGCTTCTCTCAGCAGTGTCTCGTGGAGTTGAAACCATTCCTAGGTCAGAGATGTCCCCAGATCTGTCTTCAATCGACCATGTCTGGGATATGCTGTGCCGTCAATTGCCCCATCCCCGGAATCTGGAGCAGAAGCTTTATCATAGGACAGCACAAAGGCTTTCTCCGACTCCATGTTTCGCCGCCAGAAGGGCTTTGCAGATCACCTAATGCATAACCTTTATTATGTAATTCTGCAATTATTGAGTCCTCTAGATTCGATATTGTGATACCATGTGGTGTTATAGCAGTGATATACACAGTCCAGTCACATTAATGTGACCATCTGCCAGAATAACCACCTTTGGCAGAGCGGATCGCTGCGAGACGTGCAGGAAGATAGTCAATTAGGTTTCTGAAGGTGTTCACTGGGTTGTTGAGACTCCAGTGCCGTGGCCAGCTCCGCTAGATTACGCGGTTGAGGATCCATGGCGCGAACAACCCGATCGAGGTGGTCCCACAGATTCTCGATTGGGTTTGAATCCGGTGAGTTTGCTGGCCAGGGGAGTACGGTAAACTCATCCTGGTGCTCTTCGAACCACGCACATACACTGCGAGCTGTATGACACCTCGCATTGTCCTGCTGATAGATGCCATCATTCTGAGGGAAAAAAATTCGCATGTAGGGGTGCACATGGTCCGCAAGGACAGATGCGTACTTGTGCTGATCCATCGTGCCTTCCACAATGATGAGTGCACCCAGTGAATGCCAGAAAAACATTCCCCAAACCATAATGCTCCCTCCTCCAGCCTGGATCCTTCCGGCAATTGTTGCAGGGTGTTTGCTTTCAGACGTTTCACGCCGTATACGCAAACGTCCATCTGTCCAATGGAGCATAAAACGTGATGCATCGGAAAAAGCCACCTGTCGCCACTCTGTGAACGTCCAGTTGCGGTACTGGCGTGCAAATTCTAGCCTTCGTCGCCGATGAACAGTAGTCAGCATAGGTGCATTTACCAGTTGTCTGCTGCTGAGGCACATGTGTAGCAACGTTCGCTGAACCGTTCTTGAGGATACACTCTTGGTAGCCCCTTGGTTCATCTGGGCGGTCAGTTGCTCAACAGTTGCACGTCTATTCGCCCGAACGCATCTCCGTAGCCTTCGTTCGCCTCTGTCATCAATAGCCCGTGGTGTACCACCTGTGCCATGCCGCTGATTTTGAATAGTGCCATTTTGCCATGCACGGTATACTTTTACCACGGCGGCACGCGAACAGTTCACAAAATTAGCCGTTTCCGAAATGCTTCCACCCTTGGCCCGAAAGCCAATAATCATGCCCTTTTGGACGTCGGATAAATCGCTACGTTTCTGCATTACGCCAACGATTGAAATGCTTTCCGATGCCCTTGGACATCTTTTACATACACTCCACTGCAATGTGCTGCCACCTTCCTTTTGTGATTGGTTATTTCACGTTGACGTCGAAAGTAGATTGTGGTCACATTAATGTGACTGGACTGTGTATGAAGGGAAAGAAACTAAAAATTTCATTTCTGATCGAATGGCCTTGATAGTTTTGCGATTCTTTTTTTTCTTGAATGTATTTCGCGCGTCATCTGAACGTGGTGTCCTTGGTTCTTACCCTTCGGTATTGATCCCGGACCGTCACCAATAGCACATCGCGCTGCTTCAGTGTAACGTTAATTAACTACCTATTTTTTGACAATACTTCAAAACAAAATTATACTATCTCTGGAATAGAAATGTTTTCGAAAATAAGTTTGATAGAAAAAGACTCGTTCTATCCTTCCAAAATTGCGAATATTTTTTCATCTTTTAGTGCTAAGATGAAATTATAGTGATTTGGTAAAGTAATGACACCATGTACCCTTCTTTTTTGGTATTTTCCAGAAGTTAGCATTCAAACATTTTCACAAAACAATTTTAATCTGTTTAGAAATATGGATGACAAAAAAAGTTTGCGTAGAATCGGACTTAAAATGAGTTTACTAGCAAGTAGTTTTAAAGTTGTGCGAGTGTCATAGAATATAATAATTATTCGCATTTCAATCTTGAAACGATCCATTATTTTATTCCACAAGAATATTCCTGGAAGAGCGGTTATTAGCTACGTGGTACTTTTGTTATGTTAGGTTAGTAGTTATTTCGAGGGGGCGGGGCGAAGCAATTATTCGTAGAAAATTGCACGGTGGACCAGTATATACTTTTCACATTTCGAAAGGAATACCTTCTTTTCCAGAAGTTTTTATTCTGTTTTCTAACATATATTTTTCTCCGTAAGATATAAATATCTGCTCAGGAATTCTGAGTAGCGACCCCCCCCCGAAAAATAAAAAAAAGGAATATCACCATCTCAAGTAGGGTGGTCGTGACGCTTTTAAAAAGCCCCTTTAGAAAATTCGTTAAAAAACAAAGAGAATGAATCGAAGTGTTCAACGTAAGTAGAGTAACAAAGCGTTTATTTGTACAATTTTGTGGAGAAAAATGCATACAATCAATTCCTGTGGAATGTACCATTACAGTTTGAAATCAATTTCACTTTTTCTACTGCTTTAAATTTATATAATTTCTGTTTTTTCCATTTTATTTGAAACGCAAACAATTTGAATTCAGATTTCGGTAAGAAAGGACTTCGTTGCTTTTAAATTCATTGGAAGCTAAATTTCGGGCCGACCAACCGGTCTAATGGTTAAGGTGTTAGCCTCAAGATCGGAAGGTTCCTGGTACGAATCCGGGTCAGTGCATGGATTTTTGTAAGCGTATGGTACGCCTTAAATCTGTAATGGTCAAAAGTCCTCGCGTTGGGTTGGTGTGGAAGTTTGGAGAGTCGATTGCTAGCTCAGATGTTGCTTCGTCCTCTGACCGTGGTTCAAAATTACGAGTTGTTGTTCTCGGATCTTTCCCTCAAGGGATTGATTGCGGACCATCGTCGATAGCTCGTTGTGTTGTTCTAGTGCGACGTTAATTAAAAAATTACCAATTATTAAACTTGGGATGAAAATGTTTTAAAATGTTACACATGAATGACTTTCGTTTGTAATTTTATTTAATAATCTTCAACTCGCAAAAAAATTGTCTTCCAAATGAAATTCGTACACCCTCCGACAAGTATCTCGCCCATCGTAGTAATGCTAATTTTGATAATATTTAATTATTGTCGTAATTATTGTCGTAGAGCAACACAACGTCCTATTCACGACGGTCCGGGATCAATCCCTTAAGGGAAAGATCGGAGGACAACATCTCGTAATTTTGAACCACGGTCAGATGACGAAGCAACATCTGTGCTGGAAATCCACTCTCCAAACTTCTACACCAACCCAACGTGAGGACTTTCGGCCACGACAGATTTAAGGTGCACCAACCGCCTCTGCAGCATACACTTACAAAAATCCCTGCACTGACCCGGATTCGAACCAGGAACCTTCCGATCTAGTAATGGTAATGGTAATTTTGGTTAACGTCGTACTTGAGCAACACAACGGGCTATTGACGACGGTCCGGGATCAGTCCCTGAAGGGAAATATTCGAGGACAACACCTCGTAATTTTGAACCACGGTCAGATGACTAAGCAACATCTGAGCTAGCAATCCACTCTCCAAACTTCTACACCAACCCAACGTGATGACTTTCGGCCACGACAGATTTAAGGTGCACCAGCCGCCTCTACACCATACGCTCACAAACATCCATGCCCGGACCCGGAAACGAACCAAGAACCTTCCGATCTAGAGGCTAACACCTTAACCATAAGACCGGTCGTTCGTCACCCATCCAGATGACAGGCGCCTCAATCCCATGATAGTACTTTACGCAAGTCCAATTTGATTGGCTAATCGGATCGCATGACCTAGATACGTATGTCATGAGAATTTTTCTGTTGGCGATTTATCTCTTCCTTTCTGCTTTCTTCTTTTCTTTTCAGATCCATGGCTATGGGTGGGCAGAGGTGGGAGCCGAAAATTGTATCCTTTTATTATATAAGTTAATAATTATATACGTTAGTGTTTTATGTATGCTTTTTGTTACATCAGAATGGTCCTAAGCCAGCGGTGGATACGACACCATCATCCTAAAGCAAAGGGGACGGCAGAGGGGCGGAAAAATATCAGCTGGTAGTGAGTTCAGAAGTGGTTCTTAGATTATTTATGTAAAATCAACGAAAGCTTGGAAAAATATAAAAAGGGTATTAAAAATTAGGAAAAGTAAATTAGAATGAAAAGGAATTAAATTGGAATTTTTTTAAAATAATTTGGAGGATCTAAAAATTTTTCCGACAGCTGGGTTCGAACTCGAGAAGTCATCCTCCGCTGCCGAAACTGATCTGAAGGTAAGTGACTTTAGACATTAGACCTTCGTTGCTTCACGAAAAGAAGCTCTTTAAAGTATAAGTACCCTTAATATAAGTTGGCAAGAAATACTACTAACAACAACCATACAACATATATATGAGGAGCAAATCAGAGTCAACTTGTCGGACACTTACGCTGTACGCTGAGGCGCTAGTGTATGTATTGTATTTCTACGAAACAACGCGCATATTCAAAATCAAATGGTTACTGCAATAATCAGATTGGCGAGATATCCAAGTGAAGCCAAGACCGTGAAACTAGCCAATCAAGTTGGACTTGCGTAAAGTACTATCATGGGATTGAGCTGCTTCTTCCTGATTTCACCAATTTTGCTAAGTTCACATTGACTATGTTAATATTCTAGATACTTTAAAGTAGGTAAGTAGTGAATTAACGTCGCAATGAAGCAACACGAAGGGATATGGGTGATCAGAGGAGAAGATTAGGAAATCAGAGGAGAAGACACCGCGTCATTTTGAGACACGGTCAGATGACGAGGTCAACACCTGAGCTCTCTAAACTTCCACACCACGCAGCCGACCTACCGGAAAGGTGATTCAAAATTATGTGATGTTGTTCTCGGATCTTTCAATTAGGGGATTGATCCCGGACCTTCGTCAATATCACGGTAAGTTGCTCTGGTACGACGTTATTAAAATTACCTTACCTTACCGACCAACCTGTCTGGTGGTTAAGGTGTTAAGGATCGGAAGGTTCCTGGTTCGAATCCGGGTCAGTGCATGTATGTTTGTAAACGTATGGTGAAGAGGCGGCTGGTGCACCTTTAATCTGTCGTGGCCGAAAGTCCTCACGTTGGGTTGGTGTGGAAGTTTGGAGAGTGGGGTGCCAGCTCAGGTGTTGCTTCGTCATCTGACCGTGGTTCAAAATTATGAGGTGTTGTCCTCGGATCTTTCCCTTAAGGGATTGATCCCGGACCGTCGTTAATAACCCGTTGTGTTGCTCTAGTACAACGTTAACTAAAAATTACCATTACCATATTTTGTTCAGTTTGCATTAGAATATTTAAAAAAGCTATCAATCACAGGTTAATGGCAATTTCAATTAACGTCGTACTAGAGCGACAGAACGGTATTTTGATGACGGTCCAGGATCGATTCCGTGATGGAAAGAACCGATGACACCACCACGTAATTTTGAACTACGGTCAGATGACGATGGTAATGGTAATTTTAGTTTACACGTCGTACTAGAGCAACACAACGGGCTATTGACGACGGTCCGGTATCAGTCCCTTAAGGGAAAGATCCGAGGACACCATCTCGTAATTTTCATCCATAGTCAGATGACGACGGTAATGGTAATTTTACTTAACGTCGTACTAAAGCAACATAACGGGCTATTGACGACGGTCCGGGAGCAGTCCCTTAAGGGAAAGGTCCGAGGACAACACCTCGTAATTTTGAACCACGGTCAGATGACGAAGCAACACCTGAGCTAGCACCCCACTCTCCAAACTTCCACACCAAGCCAATGTGAATACTTTCTGCCGCGACAGATTTAAAGTGAACCAGCCGCCTCTACACCATACACTTACAAACATCAATGCCCGGACCCGGATTCGAATCAGGAACCTTCCTATCCAGAGGCTAACACCTCAACCTCTATACCGGTTGGCAGGCGAAATATACGTCAAAAGTCTGATACCGTGGGAAAAGAAAAACCATTAAACGAAATGTTCAGTTGACATTACGATATTTAGGAGAGACTGTGCCATTAATCGCTATTTTATGGTTCGTGCTTGACAGAAGACGTTCTTTTAGAAAATCAAATGTTTTTTTTTTAGATTTTGGGAGGTTTGTGCGTGAGTTTTTAATTAGGAATGGCCATACTACGTGAAGTGTCAAGTGAACGGATTGGTGACGTCCATCTATACGTTGTATCCTTAAAGCTCATTGTGTTGCTCTAGTACGACGTTAATTAAAATATTACCAATTGATTATTTGTTGTATCCAGTCCATTTAATCCTAAAATCTGGCCCTTCTGGCGGTTTATCTGTCAAACAAATTCAATGGCATTAAACAGCAACTTGGAATACTTTTACAACTGCAGATCTCTCATGAAAACCTGCATGGCACAATCTGAAATTCATTAAAAGAAAGTACAGCTGCAGTCTACGTTTATAGCGGTGGCAACGACTTTGGCGATTTTTTTTTTTTTTGCGTACTTCTAAAATTGCCAAGGAAAAATAATTATTTAAAAAATATTTTTCTTCTACAAATATTTTTCTTTTTACAACGGTAATTGAAAGCTTCAAAACTCATTTGAGAATGATTTGTGAAATATATTTAAAAAAAACTTTTACTAAAAGTAATAAGCTTAAACTGAAATTTTTTTTACTAAAAAAAGTTTTTTAAATGAAAGCTCCAAAACACATTTGTGAACGTTTAAAAAAAAAATCTTTTTTTTTAAACATCGACAAAAAGTAATGAGTTTAAACTTAAATTTTTTTTTACAAAAGAAAGTAATTAGTTTTAACGGAATGCAAGAAATTATACAACTTGATACGTCAGAACTCTACAGTAAAAAAAATTATAACACAAGAAAATTCCACAACTGGCAACAAACCATTAAATTAACCAATGAAATTTTAAAAAAAATTATTGACCAATGCAATTAAAGGATATTTAAAAATTAAAATAATGAATGGAATCAAAGAAAAAATTTCAAACGAACCAATGAAATCAAACGATTTAAACAGATTTTGAAAGAACTTTCTAGAACAATTGAAATGAAAATTTAAACTTTCTTTTTGCAGAGTTTGCCATGAAAACCGCACTAACCGTAAATACAGATGGGTTGCCTTAACCTAACCATAACTCGTAACTAGAAGTGCGCCAAAAAAATCACAAAGGTAATTGCCATCGCTATAAACGTAGACTGCAGCTGTACCAAAACAAATGGATAGTACACTGTATTTTACACAATTAAGCATCGTTTTAACCTATTAAGGGGTCTGATAATCCTTAAAATTGTCGAAATCAACGCTTTTGAGCTCATTTTCAAGTAATCAACGAACAATGATTGAATTTTTACATTGATTAGATTTTAGGTACACAAATACAAATATTGACGACAAATATGACAGGCTCAAGCCCAACAAGGCTGTTCCTTTGTTTATGAATTCCCCAATTCCCACTGACTATCCAATTGTATCTTAAATTGGTACACTCCCTTTCAATTAATTATATTTTCTGACACATATATAATCAAGTATGAAGATGCATAAACAACTTTAAAAAATTAATAAATAAAATATTTTAACTTACGAGGAGGGGGGGGGGTCAAGAAATATAAGGCTTGGGCCGACACGAATATTTCTACCATGTTGTGTGCAGCATAACTAAAGATCAAATGAACTTAAAACCTTCATTTAACATTTTTTATAATCAAACAATTGTAGGTTTTTAATATCCTATAAGTTTTTAAAATTTATAATAAAATTAAGAGAGTTTGAGAGCATTAAAAAATTATCATTTTTCTCGGTAAACAATTTTTTTTTTAAAGTTGTAAAAAAAAAAAATTTAAGATTTTTTTTAAAATAATAGTATGTTAAAAACTTACAATTGTTTAGATTATAAAAAATGTTAAATGAAGGTTTTAGGTTCATTTCATCCCCCCTCGTTACCGGTATAGTGGTTAAGGTGTTAACCTCTAGATCGGAAGGTTACTGGTTCGAATCCGGGCCGGCCATGGATGTTTGTAAGCGTATGGTGTAGAGGCGGCTGATGCACCTTAAATCTGTCGTGGCCGAAAGGCTTCATGTTGGGTTGGCGTGGAAGTTTGGAGAGTGGGGTGCCAGCTCAGGTGTTGCTTCGTCATCTGACCGTGGTTCAAAATTACGAGGTGTTGTCCTCGGATCTTTCCTTTAAAGGACTGATCCCGGACCGTCGTCAATAGCCCGTTGTGTTGCTCTAGTACGACGTTAACTAAATTTACCATTACCATAACCCTTTATTGTTCAGCTATTATTTTATGTATTATAATACTAACGATGCTGTATTACATTATACTGGTGTGTTTAGTAACTTACTTATAACTAAAATATAAAAAATGTACCTGTCATCTGACCATGGTTCAAAATTACGTGGTGTCCTCGGATCTTTCCCTTGAGGGACTGATCCCGGGCCGTCGTCAATAGCCTGTTGTGGTGCTCTAGTACGACATTAAAAATTAAATTACATTCGTTTGGTTGACATATTTTATTCATTATTTTTTAAAGTTGTTTATGAATCTTCATACTTGATTACATATGTGTGCCTAAAAGATATAATCAATGTAAAAATTAAATCCTTTTTCTTTGATTACTTGAAAATGAGCTCAAAAGCGTTGATTTCGGGATTCAATTTTAAGGGTTCTCATACCCCTTAAGTGGATTCAACGAGATACCATCCACCGAGGTCTGAGCAATTTTGCTAATGACGAGATATTTCGCTGTCAAAGATATTGACAACATTTTGATGAGGACGAAATCAAGGGCCAGTTTTAATCTAATGACGAGATATCTCGTCCATCAAGGTCTGGCAAACTTTTGCTCATGACACGATACCCTTCGTTTGGTATTAACTAATGGATTGATTTAGTTTTAATCCTCCAATTGATTTCGACGAGATACCTCTTCCATCAAGATCTGACCGATTTTACGAATGACGAGGTCTTCATCAAGCTATTGTCGATCTGGTTAGCATCCTTCCAATGACGAGAAATCAAGTCCATCAAGATATGGTCAATTTTGCTAGTGACAGGATAGCTGGTAGCCCAGGTGCAGAATTGTATTCAGTGTTCTGCAACACGACTCGAAGCAATTGCAATCGTTCTGCAGGCATTTTGTCCGAATTTTGAAAACTGCAGTCAAATCAAAAGCAGACGTAAAACACAATTATCGGCTACAAATATGTATTACGTATTTATAATAAACCATCAAAATGAATTTTAACTTTATTTAAAACCAAGGCATACTTTCAGAATTTGCAATTCTGTCGATAACTTTTGAAGTTAAATATTTTGTCATTGACAGAGAAGATGTGTTATTTTTGACCAGGGTCAGATAACGAGGTCCGCACCTGAGCTGGCACTCCACTCTCCAAACTTCCACACCACGCCAACGTGAGGAGATTTGAGGCCACGGCAGATTTAACGTGCATCAGCCTGATGTACACGACGGTCTTTATTAGTTACGTTCTAAAGATACAGAGGCACATATTTTGTTTTAATCTTTAGACTACTACCGGTACAGCAGTAGTGCCATGATCGCGTCAAGAAAGAATTTAGTCAACGGCCAGTACATCAGTTGTACCTTGGAAGTTACGAGAATAGTGTCAAGAAAGAATTTAGACTACGGCCGTTACAGCAGTTGTACTATGATTGCGCCAAGAAAGAATTTAGGCAACGGCCAGTACATCATTTGTACCTTAAAAGTTATAAGAATAGTGCCAAGATAGAATTTAGACTACAGCCGTTACAGCAGTTGTACTATGGTCGTGCAAAGAAAGAATTTAGTCAACGGCCGTTACAGCAGTTGTACCTTTAAAGTAAAAGAATCGCGCCAAGAAAGAATATAAATTAAGCCCGTTACAGCCGTTGTACCTTGGAATCGCGCCAAGAAAGAATCTCGCTTGTCACTACTATTATATATAAAAGGAAGTATTTGTCTGTTTCTTGCCGCAAAATCCTGACGATTCTATGGCAACTACAGCAATGAGATTTAACACACGGGTAGTCCAAATTTTTTGCAATTTTTGGGTCGCGGCGAATTTAGAAATTCAACCTAGAACATTTTAAAATGACTTTAATGAAATTTAATCATTGTTGAATGCTACAGCATAGAAGAGATCGCAGATTCTAAATGTATTGTTTTCGTTTCCGTTTTGATTATGCTGAGAAGAATAATTTTCCAGCCAGACGAAAAAAAAACACAATCTTTTAATTGGAGTCAATTAGCTATTTTTCTATCTCCTAGACTGTTAAAGATAGAGTAAAAATTGCAGCGGATTTGAAATCTGCGGAAAATTTCACTTTAGATCCATACCTAAAAATATGATTTTCTTTATATAAATAACTTTAAAATTGAATATATCTTTTATATTTTCGGACGAGATTGTGACGTCACGGTAACTTTCCCTTTCCAAAAATAAACAAATTGCATTTCGTGCCCCTTTTGCGTAAAAATAAATAAATACGTTTCTTCTCTTTATCGATTTCAGTGGAGAGCAAAAAAATAAAAAACATTTTGAGAGGCATTGTTTAGTTCTTTTTCGTAAAAGCGGATTCGTTAAAGATAGATTAAAAATTTCAACGGATTTGAAATCTGCGGAAAATTTTACACCAGATTAGAACTTTATATCACGGTTCGCAAACCAACACCACGGGCACGGCCACGCAGTGGCTAGTTATTTATAAAGGGTTTGTGGTAATTTGGGGAGGTGTAGGGAGGCTGTTTCGTAGCTAGTAAAGAAAAAAAGATGTTGCAAGGAGCGCGCTTTGCACTGCAGAACATCGTAACGTATGATTGAAAAAAAAATGGCCAAAATGTTTTGATAAAATTAAGGAAAATTGTTCTGCAAAGACTTTGTTCTGCAACGTACGTCGCAGTATTGATCACATTCTGCTCCCGTGCCTCGTAGAGACAACCACCTGGAGAGTTTGTTAAAATTTTAAAATGTATGATTTAAAAATGTCACCGCCGTAAATTTTGAAAGACAGTACGCCCTTGAATCGAGGTTACACAGCATATAAAGAGCCACTGACTAGGACGCGAAATATGAAATGACGGAGCGTTTTGAGAGAATGCAAGAATACTTTTTATTACAAAATAATAATAATAATAATAATAAAACGAAACAGAAAGGCAAGATCTTTCAATGTACAACATGATGATTGCTAGATGACGAACGACTGCAGAGTGGAACAGATTCTTGAACCGTAACCACTGAAAGACACACATTGGGATGATTCCAAAGAATCCCTTGCTTTTTTTTTAAATTTTCTCTCGCTTCTTTCTGTAGCCAGAAGCGGAACCATCCAGCAAGCATTTTCAGTGACCCGATCTTGTCAGAGTCCGAGGATTATCGATGAGAAATACCTGTAAGTACAGAAAAATAGCACTTTAGAATCTTCATGGACGGTGTTTCTCGAAGATGGTTTACAAATTAAAACAACGTATCGATACTATAATTGCTCTGAAGGATGCGGTCGTTTGTTCATTGCAAATCAATGCAATTTACAAACTTCCTTTGAAATTGCAAATCAATGCAATTTTCAAACTTCCTTTGAAATTGCACATTCGGGGAAATTTCAAAAGGTAGGTCTGAAGAGAATTTGTGATTGATTAGCTTTTTTACACTATCTACAGCCATTTGTCTGCCACACGAGGGCTTATTAGACTGAGACACAAGACTTAAGCTTATTGCGAAGGGGAATGCCACATTTGCTAGTCTACTATTTCGGTCTTCCCTTTACTTGATCGAATTTTTGTTAGCTTTCGTTCACGTTTTTATGTAAGGCCATGCCTCAAGAGAGTTTCTTAATACTGAATTTAAAGATTTAAAAGTAATTAATATTCTATTTAGAAGATACACTACCCTACAATAATGGACCGGAGAGCAAAATGTGATGGTATAAGGGAAAGAATACATGCTTTAATGGGGGGATGGTCCCCCACGTGCTGCAATTACACTAGCAACCCTTCTGGGCATACTTTCAACAAGGTTTTGATACACCCTATGGGTATTTGTGTCCATTCCTGCTGCAAGAATGTCGCCAGCTCAGCTGTAGATTTCGGACGTGGTTCCCTGGTCCGTAAGCGCCGCTCTAACTCGCTCCACAAATGTTCCATGGGGTTTAGGTCGGGACTCTGAGCAGACCAGGGAAGACGTTTTACATCCATACCTCGATAACACTGCGTGACAGATGCTGCAACACGACATGGAGCGTTGTTCTGGAAGTAACATTCGTCCATTCCATAAAATTGCCAGAGCGTAGGAAGAACCTGATTGTCCAAAATGTTCATGTTGGCGTCGGCGTTTAATTGACCAGGAACAACATGCAAAGGTCCCAGGCTATACCACGCAAAACACCCCCAAACAAGTAGTCGGATTTTATGCAAATCCGCCATTATTGTGGAGTAGTGTATATTTGTTCAGTGCTACGCAATTCAAAAATGATACAAAAAATGTCATTTTCAGGAACAACATGCAAAGGTCCCAGGCTATACCACGCAAAACACCCCCAAACAAGTAGTCGGATTTTATGCAACTCCGCCATTATTGTAGGGTAGTGTTTATTTGTTCAGTGCTACGCAATTCAAAAATGATACCAAAAAAATTATTTTGAAATTTTGTGTTTCACGCGAGTATTACTTATATTTATTTGATTTGAATCACTTACCAAAAAACTTATTTTCGCAATGTTTTGCTCTCTTTTAGTTACTTTTATTCATGAAAAATATAAAACCACATACCGCTCACACCTTTCAACAACGTTATATCTCAAGAAACGTGATTTTTCAGGATAGGGATTTTAAAATTTAAAAGTAGAATAAAATGTATTAAAAATAAATATTCTGCTTTCTAGGGGCTAAATAGTGAGCGGTGAGATATGACGATCTTGCAGGGATATACTACTCTTTCAGGGCATTCTGAAAACAGGCATAACTAAAAATCGCCGATGTGTGAGATATGACGTTGTTGAAAGGAGTGAACGATACGTAATTGAGGTTGAGGAATTGTTACGTTCTTATAAACATTGAAGAGCTCGCCAACAGGTGACAAGCCAGAGAAATACATAAAAAATTAAAAACGAACTACCCAAGAGAACGAAAAGAATTTCTGATTGTTAGAATGAGTGCTTAGCATGTAGAAAGTTTACAATCTATTGACCAAATACTTTGAAAAGAGACGTACCGTTAAGTACCTGGAGAATAGGAAGTAATAAAGTAATAAGTATGAAAATAGTATGGATTTTAATGTACAGGTAACCCTAGTATATAACGGTTAATTGGTACCGTGCTATATAGAGAATCCGTTTTATACGAAACTTACAAGTCCCACAAATTTTGATATTGCGAACTGTGCTATATGGGAATCGTGTTATAGGATACTCGTGCTATATGGGAATCGTGTTATAGGATACTCGTGCTATATGGGAATCGTGTTATAGGATACTCGTGCTATATAGAAAACGTGTTAACCAAAACTCAGAAGTCATATATATTTGATAATGCGTACCGTGTTATATGGAAACCAAAGGACTGTTATATGCGTTATATGGAAACTAAAGGACTGTTATATGCGTTATATGGAAACCAAAGGACTGTTATATGTGTTATATGGAAACCAAAGTACTGGCATATGTGTTATATGGAAACCAAAGTATTGGCATATGTGTTATATGGAAACAAAAGGACTGTTATATGCGTTATATGGAAACCAAAGGACTGTTATATGCGTTATATGGAAGCCAAAGGACTGTTATATGCGTTATATAGAAACCAAAGGACTGTTATATGCGTTCCAAAGGACTGTTATATATGTTATATGGAAACCAAAGGACTGTTATATGTGTCATATGGAAACCAAAGGACTGTTATATGTGTTATATGGAAACCAAAGGACTGTTATGTGCCATATGGAAACTAAAGGACTGTTATATGGAAACCAAAGGACTGTTATATGCATTATATGGAAACCAAAGGAATGTAATATGTGTTATATGGAAACCAAATGAATGTTATATGTGTCATATGGAAACCAAAGGACTGTTATGTGTCATATGGAAACTAAAGGACTGTTATATGGAAACCAAAGGACTGTTATATGCGTTATATGGAAACCAAAGGAATGTAATATGTGTTATATGGAAACCAAAGGAATGTTATATGTGTCATATGGAAACCAAAGGACTGTTTTAAGTGTTATATGGAAACCAAAGGACTGGTATATGTGTTATATGGAAACCAAAGGACTGTTATATGTGTTATATAGAAACCACAATTTTCATGAAAATATAAAAATTAAACCGTGTGGACGTGTATAGGACACACACAATACAGACAGACAGGTAAACAGACAGACCAGACATAACATACAAGACAGACGAACAAACCAGACCCACAGACAGAACAGACCGACGCGCAAGAGACATTTTTGGCAACAGAAGGGTCCAAAACTGATAGAAAACTTAAAATGGGTCGAAAATATTCAATGTATATACAAACACTCCATTCTTATTTATATAGATTATCATTGTTATTGTAAACTGTGTAATATGTAGAACCTAGACGTGTTACATGAGGGATGCTTCAATTTTGGTACCGTGTTATAGATGTACCGTGCTATACGAGGGTTACTTGTAACTGATACAACTTTGACTACTGAGTACAATTCACGTTCCAAGGAAGCACGAGGCAGACTAGAAATCAGGACCGCGAAAAGTGGATAAACGCAAGAGCTGTGGAAATAATTCAGGAGTATGAATCGTGGTAAGTTTGTGGGCAGTTTAATATTTGGGGTCGAGTCTCCTCGCATTTCGAGGCATCGAAAATACTTATATCACTGTCTTGACAAAAATCACTGGACTTCTGGAACAGAAACAGCGTTTGCTTTGGGGTCCGACTATAAATCACAATTTTCAATTTCAGAGTTCACATCCACATGTGAAACTACAAAACCAACGACTAGTGAGTATTGACCGATATTTGAGGAAGCAATGTCCTGTAGAATTTATAAATGTTTTGTACCAAAATCTATACTGAAATAGCAGTCACACTTTTTTGTCCCTAAATATCCATATTTAAAACGTTAATTACGTATGACCACAAGTTCTAGTGGACTGAACCTTTATGGCTCGTATACAAAAAATCATACACAGTCTTGACAAAAGTCACTGGACTCCTGGAGAAGAAACAGCGTTTGTTTTGGGTACGACTATAAATCAAAATTTTCAACTTCAGAGTTCAAATCCACATGGGTAACTACAAAGTAACCCCTAGTGAGTGTAGACCGAAATATTTAAGGAAGCAATGTCCTGTAGAAACGTGCAAATGTTTTGTATCAAAATCTATACTGAAATAGCAGACACACTTTATTATCCCTAAATATCCATATTTCGAATGTTAAATACGTATGACCACAAGTTCTAGTGGACTGAACCATTATGGCACGTATAAAAAAATCATAGTCTTGACAAAAGTCACTCGACTCCTGGAGCAGAAACAGCATTTGTTTTGGGGTCCGACTATTAATCAAAATTTTCAATTTCAGACTTCACCATTCACATGGGCAACTACAAAACAAACTACTAGTGAGTATAGACCGAAATTTCAGGAAGCAATGTCCTGTAGAAACGTGCAAATGTTTTGTACCAAAATCTATACTGAAGTAGCAGTCACACTTTCTTATCCATAAATATCTATATTTAGAATGTTAAAAACGTTTGAGCACAAGTTCTAGGGGACTGAATCATTTTGGCTCGTCAATAATTTTATGAAGAGTCACCAGCATCGTTCTAAATTTAAGGATAATAAAGTGACTGCTTCTTCAGTGTTTATAGATTTTGATATTAAGCATTTGCACATTTATATGGGACATTCCTTTCTTAAATCGGATCTTTCCTTTTGGATTGATCCCTGAACGTCGCCAATAGCCGTTGTTTTGACTCAGATCAACGTTAATTGAGGCATTGACATTCAAAAGGAGGTAAGCGAAAAATTTTGAAAAAATTGCAATGATTCTAAGTTTTAATGTCAGAAACACTGAAAAGGAGGCAAGGTCTTAACTCACGAAATCCATTTCCGAAAACACCCACAAGATGTCACTAACGGAAACTCGATCACTCTTGACTCAAAGAAGGTAAGTGAAACCTTCAACTTGCTTGTTCTGTAAGATTTGACGCTTACATCTTTTTCAACGTCAGCGCTTCATTTGAAAATACCTCCCTTCCTTAAATCTCAGTCTACTACATGCAGGGTTATTCAAAATGAATCATCCGATTTCAAAATGCTATAATTTCATAAATAAACGACACAGAATAAATAATACATGAATGAATACAAAGAGAAAATATGGAAGTTTTTTTACGAGTTGTTTGATTTAATTTCCTTTATAGTTACACGTACAAAGTCGAGACGGTATGTAAATTCCTGACAAACCCGTTGTAAAGTGTCAGTGGTAATTAATTGTACAGCAGCAGAAATCCGTTGTTTAAGTTCACATAAATGTGTGGGTAATGGTGGCACATACACTGTATCCTTTACAAACCCCCAAAGGAAGAAATCGCATGGGGTCGCATCAGGTGACCGAGGTGGCCAGTTGTGCAGCATCAAGTCATCTGGTGCACTGCGACCGATCCAATCGTGTTATGGAAACGACAAACCTCTGTAGCCCAGTGGGGTAGTGCTCCATCTTGTTGGAAAACGAAGTCGGAGATCTTCCTTTATCTGGAGGAAAAGCCAGATTTGCAACATATACAAATAGATACTGCCAGTGATTGTTTTTTCCCCAAAAAAAGATTCACAATATAAAACTTCCATATTGCTCCTTCGTATTCACGTATTACTTATTCTGTCTCATGCAAATTGCATGTAACAAGGGCTCGAGTGTTTAAATTATTAACATGGTGAGATTAATTGAAAATCATCAGGACTTGATTATCCTCAGAGTTAGAAAATATAACTCTCTTTTTTCTCACTTTGTGCGTGTGTATATATATATATATATATATATATATATATAGTAGCATCCAACCACACTTCTTTAAACTGGTACAGTGTCTCACGACACTAGGCACAAAAGTGTGTGTTGGTGTTAGTCGTTTATTTTTGAAAATATGGAATTTTGAAATTGGATGATTCATTTTGAATAACCCAGCTTAGCTCCGTAATTACCCACGTGAATGTGGATACGAAAATTTAGATTTATAGTCAGTCCCCCCCCCCAAATAAAGGCTGTCCTGTTTCTTCTCCAGGTGACTTTTGCCAGCACAGTGTCAGTAAAGGAAGCCCCAACTCGGAGACGGCGTCTCCTCGATTAGTGATGCGACATCGACAGCAAAACATCGATGTTCAAAATTAAAATATCGATGTTGATAATACATCGCCCCCAAAACATCGATGTTTTTAAAATTCAGTATATTTAAACTTTTTCCCCCTATTTCTTAAAACTGGTTTAGCAACTAGTGATGCGACACCAAAACATTCATGTTTTGAAACATCGATATTCAAAATTAAAACATCGATGTCGATAAAACATCTCCCCCAAACCATCGATGTTTTTAAAATTCAGTGTATTTAAACTTCTTTCCCAATTTCTTAAAATTGGTTTAGCAACTACTGATGCGACATCGGTTCCAATGCATCAATGTTAAATACATCGATGTTTTTTTTATAAAACATCGATGTCGCATCCCTATCCTCGATTGTCAGAAAAGGAACGCTGGACAGTACCGTTGGAGCAAGTGTTCAGAAAAGCAGATCGGAGGTTCCAGCCGACAGCGACCAAGAGGAGATGACGTCGGGATCCGCCGGTTTCAGCATGTCCGGATCCTCCACCGTCGCTTCCCGGACGTCCGTGTTCTCATCCTCCCCCGAATCGTTCCTCTTCTTCTCGTCTTCCTTATCGGGAGGAGGGCGGAACATGCCGGGCTCGAAGTTCTCCATCGTGCGCAGGACGCTCGGGGTGTAGGTGGACAGTCCTCCCGCACCTGCAATGCACAAAAGCCTTTAGTCAAGAACAAGTGTCGAATCCGACTAGTTACTGGGCCAGCGGTGACCCGGTCGGAAGAGAAACGGGCTAGCAACCGGAGGGTTGCGAGTTCGAATCCAACCGAAGACCGTCGTGATTAAAACGCACTGGTTCCTGGTTCGAATCCGGGTCAGTGCATGGGTTTTTGTTAGCGTATGGTGTAGAGGCACCTTAAGTCTGTCTGGCCGAAAGTCCTAACGTTGGGTTGGTGTGGAAGTTTGGAGAGTGGGGTGCCAGCTCAGGTGTTGCCTCTTTATCTGACCGTGGTTCAAAATTACGTGGTTTTGTCATCGGATCTTACACTTAAGGGGGGTTGATCCCGGACCGTGGTCAATAGCCCGTTGTGTTACTCTAGTACGACGTTAATTAAAAAATTACCAATTACCAAAACGAGCTGCTACACGTTCAATCAGTCGTGACCTCAAATGTTGGGTTGGTGTGGAAGTTTGGAGAGTGAGGTGCCAGCTCAGGTGTGTTGCCTCGTCATCTGACCGTGGTTCAAAACGACGTTGTGTGGTCTTCGGATCTTTCCCTTAGGGGGGTTGATCTCGGACCGTCGTCACTTGCCCGTTGTGTTGCTCTATTACGGTAAGGTATTGTAATTTTAACTAACGTCGTACTAGAGCAACACAACGGGCAACTGATGACGGTCCGGGTCAACCCCCCGAAGTGAAAGATCCGAAGACAACACCACGTAATTTTGAACCCCGGTCAGATGACGAGGCAACACCTGAGCTGGCACCCCACGCTCCAAACTTTCGCACCAACCCAACGTGAAGACTTTGGGCCACGACAGATATATTGCCCCAGCCAACTCTACACCTTACGCTAACAATAGCCATGCACTGACCGGATACGAACCAGGAACTTTCCGATCTAGTGGCAAACACCTAAACCACCAGACCGCTTGGTCAGCTACAGATTGTGAGGGATCTGCCGTTGTGTGTAACAACTATAACAATAGAACTAAACTAATATTTTTTAATAATTTAAGTACACTATATTCTGTATTAATTCATGGCGAGTATATGCGTGTTTAAATAGAAAATACCAAACGGAAATCTTTTTTTGGGAAACAAATTTCGGTAAAACTCAATCTTCCAAGGGTTTTGACCTCGTCATCCGACCGCGGTTCAAAACTACGAGGTAACGGCAATGGTAATTTTTAGTTAACGTCGTACTAGAGCAACACAAAAGGGCTATTGACGACTGTCCGGGATCAATCTCTCAAGGGAAAGATCCGAGGGCAGCACCTCGTAATTTTGAACCACGGTCAGATGGCGAAGCAACACCTGAGCTAGCAATCCACTCTCCAAACTTCTACACCAACCCAACGTGATGACTTTCGGCCACGACAGATTTAAGGTGCAACAGCCGCCTCTACACCATACTCTTACAAACATCCATGGCCGGCCCGGATTCGAACCAGTAACCTTCCGATCTAGAGGTTAACACCTTAACCAGGTTTATAGAATGGAGCACATTGATTCATGTTGCTACCACCCATCCTTTTCTGTCGAACTATTCAACCTCCGATAAAACCGCAAAATCGTAGATCTCAATTCCAATACAGTTGTGCACCGCAGAGTATGAATCAACTTGCCCGCGAGAGATCTGACGCACTCTATATCAGAAACAACAATGAAAAGAACGCACGCCGCAATAAACAAAAATCAACAAAATGCCCCCACGCGCCAAGGACGGCGATCGAGTTACAGCGATGGCAACCCGATTTTGTAAATACGTCAGCTGGGAATGTGTGGATGAAAGTCCGAGGTATTGAAGAAAACTGGTTTTGTGGAATGAAGATCTTCCAAAGGGGGAAGGATGAAGAATATAAAGGGAAGTTGGCAAGAGGGGGAAGAAGTTACCGCCTAGTAGTGAGCAGAAAAATAAAAATAAAATAACAACAAAAAAGAAACTCGTCCGGATTTCTTGTTCGTCTGAGCCCCATAAGGATGTTGACCTCATAAACGCAACCACGCCGACAAAGTTCGTCTCTTTTTTTTGTTCCTTTTCTTTTTTTGTCGATGCCTGCGCGCAGGTATTTTTTTTTTGTTGCTATTTTTTCACCTTTCATAGTTCTCATATGGAGAAACTTCATCAAGGTTGGATGTTTTGGTGATGGACTGTTGGTGGCTAAATCTGCAGCGAGGCAGGCATAATCCGGGGTTGGACCTGCTACTGGTCCCTCGTAAATACGGCTTAGAGTGGGCGGGACTTCTTCTGTGTTAAAGGCGTGAGATTTGACGAATGGACTACAGTGTTTCCGTCTTTGCCGCTCAGTTTGCGAACCTGGGTTTGTTAACTGCTAATAAAAAGGGAAGAGCCACTTTCCCATGTAGTTGTCCAGGAAGAACAACAGCAAAATTAGGGGGGATTTTCAAGGACCAGTATCATGACTGGCATTATTTTAAATTACCCAGAATGCAGTTTCTTTTCCCACTTTCATTTCCGTCAAAGTTTCACATGATGTAACTCATATCAATATCACGAACGACATTTTTTGTTTTCTTACTCTGAAATTCCACTTGCGTCATTGTTCTTCTGGAACAGCAATATCATCATCTGTGTCTTGTTCTGTAGTCTTAGGTTATCAATCTGTTCTGAATTAAAAGAACTGCTTAAAATGGATGTGAAATTTTCACTTTCTCCAGAGAAGATAAGTCACAATTATTTCGTTTTTGGACAGTAGAATTGGAGGAAGGTAGTTAACGTCGCACTGAAACAAACACAGCGGACTATTGGCGACAGTCCGGTAATTGGTAATTTTTAGTTAACGTCGTACTAGAGCAACACAACGGGCTATTGACGACGGTCCGGGATCAGTCCCTTAAGGGAAAGATCCGAGGACAATACCTCGTAATTTTGAACCACGGTCAGATGACGAAGCAACACCTGAGCTGGCACCCCACTCTCCAAACTTCCACGCCAACCCAACGTGAGGACTTTCGACCACGACAGATTTAAGGTGCACCAGCCGCCTCTACACCATACGTTTACAAACATCCATGCCCAGACCCGGATTCGAACCAGGAACCTTCCGATCTAGAGGCTAACACCTTAACCCCTATACCGGTTGGTCGACAGTCCGGAATCAGTCCTTAAGGGAAAGATCCAAGGACAACGCCTGGTAATTTTGAACCACGGTCAGATGACGAGGCAACACCTGAGCTGGCACTCCAAACTTCCACACCAACCCAACGTGGACTTTCAGACACGACAGATTTAAGGTGCACCAGCCGCCCTACAGCATACACTTACAAACATCCCTGCACTGACCCGGATTTGATCCAGGAACCTCCCGATCTAGAGGCTAACACCTTAACCACAAGACCGGTCGTTCGGGGCCCATCCAGATTTGATCCAGATCCACAACACTTGAGGAGGCACCCAACTCGCCAAATTTCTACACCACGCCAACATGATGACATTTGAGGCCACGTCAGATTTAACGTGCACCCTCACCCGTGTACACGATGGTCTTTGGCTGGACCTTGTTTCGAACTCGCAACCCTCAGTTTGCCTAATCCGTTTCTATTTCAACTAAGCTCTACCGCTGCCCCTACAAAATATCCAAATTCTTTCGTTTTTAAAAAGCCAGTTCTTAAGAAAGCAATAAATATATTAACTTTTAAAAGGGTAAGGCGCTATTTCATAAACATACCAAAGTAAATTTTTTTTAAACTAGTTCATTGACTAGGACTACCAGTTAAAAAGAATCTACATTTATACATTCCTGACAAACTATATTATCCTTCCTGACACAATAGGACAGAGATTCCCAACCGGTGGTACGGGTACCACTGGTGATACGCGGCAACGTTTCAGGTGGTACGCAATGATGATACGAGAGACCCAAGTATTCTACGAAGTTTGTTCGATTTTTTAGTATGTACAACCACGTTATGCTATTTCTTATGCCAGTTGCTACAGTTACTTGTGTGAGAGTGGTTTTTCTGAACTTTTTTATGTAAAAAATAAATATATAGAAACACACACAGAGTAAGTATTGAAGAGGACTCTTAAGAGTGAAGTAAAGATCAATTGCTCCTGATATTGATATTTTAATAAAAGACAAAAAACAAGTTTCGCACTAAAAATTGATTTTTGATTAGATTAATCTTTGCTTAGTTTGTACTAATTATTTGAAATTATTTGTTTTTAGATATGAACAAAATCAACCAATCAAACCTGAAACAAGAAGAAGATATGATCAAAATCAATAAATCAAACCTGAAGCAAGAAGAATATATTATCAAAATCAACCAATCAAACCTGAAGCAAGAAGAGGATAGGGTCAAAGTCAACCAATCAAACCTGAAGCAAGAATTTATGATCAAATCCAACCAAGAAGAAGATATTTTTAATCCTTGTGGTGATTATCTCGACAGTGGTATTTCGCCATATGCAAAACTAATCATATCTTAATGAACGAAATACCTCGTCATTAGAAAAAAACTGACCAGACCTTGATCTTTTCGTAACCACTAGGATGGTTGAAACATATTTTTTCTCTCAGACCTCTATTGGGATCCATGTGGATTGATGGTCGGAGACGGACATTGGGTAGAAAATATTCACAATTTTCGTTGCTTCACGACAGGTTTCTCAAACAGAAGTAGTGAAGGAAGGTATTTAATTAGTAAGCACGGCCTCACTAATTCAATCCAAACACGATTCACATCACGTTCGATTCCCGACATTCACGAACGAGTGAAAGTTGTAATTAGAAATTTCAAAACTTCACTGGTCTGTCCTTGCCAGAAGTCTCAAAAGAAAAGCTACTTTTCCACACAAAAAAAATTTCCTCTGCGATTGCAAAATTTCTCGCCCAGGGCAATTAAGCGATCTGGATCACGGGACATCTTTTCTTGTTTCCCTCTGATGGTGTCAGGATTCAAGATTAACTGCTGGGTTTCTATATGAAAAAAGAAGATATCTTGACGCGAGAAGGTCAGTCACGTGAAACATATTTCCAGGGAAGTGAGTTTGTGTTGGATAGCAGACTGCCGAAAAGCTGGAAAGCTACTCGGTTGAAGCGTCTGCACCTCAAAAAATAAGTTATTTCTAATATGCTCCACGGTAGAGTGATTGATTGCAAAAAAAAATCTGATTGATTTGCGAATTAGATTCAGGTGGCATTGGCATAAACATCGACGATTATTTTTCCAGACTGGAAGAATAAACGTGATCACGCAACAAGGGTAGGTAGGTAGCTAATTAACATTGCACTGGAGCACGACAGCGAGCTATTGGCAACAGTCCGTCATCAATTGGTGGGAAAGATCCAAGGGGAATGCCATGTAATTTTGATCCACGGTCAGATGATGAGAACACCTAAGCTGGCACCCCACTGTCCTAACTTCCACTCCACGCCAGTGTGACATTTGAGACATGAGACCACGACGGATTTCACGAGTACCAGCCCTGGTGTACAACGACGGTCTTTGGCTGGCCGATTGGGCTAACCGCGGCAATCGAATAAGGGAAAAGGAAAACATGCATCGGTATCTCTTCCATCTTCTGCTGAAACTGTTTCTGGTTGGTTTTGATTGCATTGCGCAAAGGCCATACTGCGTCAAACACATTTCAGACAACGCCAAGAAAAGGACATAAACACAATGAAGCTTTTCTGACACAGAAAAGGCCCTATGGGTACTATGGCAACCATACGTATGAGCCCTATGGCAACCATACGTCTGAAAAAAAAATCGGAACAGTCCCGATTTCAAGGATTGCGTCCCGAATAATGAAATAAATGTCCCGAATTATTCGACTGATGGGAAAAAATCATAATTGGAAGAAAACAAGGCCCTGTTAAAAGCACTGGCCTCGTCAAGGAAGTGTGACTAGAATAAACAACCATCATCTTCCAGAAACGATGACAACTTGAAAAGAAACAGTGACTTGAGTTCAGTAGTTTTGGATACCATTCTTATGTTTTTTATTGACAACTGTGTGTGTATCTTTTAAACTTTTCAAAATAAACAAAAATCTTGAAATGTTATTACTTCTATTTGGAGAAAATTAGATTCTTAGCAAATTTTTAGATCTTAATATGATAAGATGTGATACGCAAACGTGGGGGACGAAACAGGGCGAGTTGCCGTTGGACCGTTCCAATTAGTGAACAAGCTGGGGGAAGGAGGAAGCAAATATATTATCCCTCTTTCATCAAAATTTTACTTTTTATTCCTAAAAAATTGGATAGTTTTGATATTAATTTTAGACGCTTTAAGCATCTTCAAACATACTTATGAAGGCCAGAAATTTCATAATTTTTCGGATAAGGGCCCACATGTACTTTTCTTACTTTTGCTTTAGCCAATTTTATCAGTTTTTCAGCAAGCGTTGAAATACGAAATTTGAGTGTCATTTGTGAAATATCCCAGTGTATCCCCGAAAAAATTCTCCCGTTTTTTTTTTTTTTTAATTTTACCCGTACAAATTTGACTGAAGTTTGAGAACACAATTTTAAATAACCTACGCAAACACAGCTGAGTAATGAAACTAAAAACAATAAAGAGAATTCACATAAAAAAAATTATAGATAAACCTAGAGACAACTGATAAAAGTTATGAACATCAAATAAGGTAACGTTTTGAACTCCGTGTTGCATAATAATAATAAAACTTGTACACCAATCGTGTTTAAAGGGCAAAAAGATGAATTTTTAAATTTGATCAAGAGAAAATGAGTACTCGGATACATATTTTTACTACAAGGAGACGTCATCTAAACTGGTACTAGAGTCAGTGATTTAACTTGGAGTACGACTTAGAGAACGAACGAAAAGAACAAGTGACAACGACACAGTCATCCCTAAATCTATTTATTGTTCACTCGTCATTTTTACGGGCACATGATTAGGGATTGCAATCCGGCCAGATTTTCAATCTGGCCGGACTTTGTTAATAAATCTATCTAATCAGTATGTATTTTCCAAAATCAGCTGAGTGAAGTAGGTAAAAAGGATATTATTCCAAACTGACGAACAAAACGTTTATTTTAGCATTAGAAAATCAACTTTATTAATAACTATCCATAGTTAGGAAATCAATCACCAACAATAAATTATAGCAACAACTAAAACTACAAGTAGTTCCATCTTTAATGACTTGGTTTAGTATTTTTTTTCATTTCCTGTCGCATAAGATTCTTTTTTGGCATAAGAAACGTATTGTCAGCTCGTCTCATGGTTTGATCATATTTTTTTTGGATTCATAAAATAAAGCAAAATTTCTGTTATTATCGTGCAACGACGTTCTGTTACCCTAACACGCAGTGACTCATATTAAATTCAGCGCTTAAGACAGTAACTTGTTTTTCCAGCTTTTCAAAAATGAATTTTAATGTTGTTTCAGCAGTAAGAAGGAACGCATCTCTTCTGCATAGTGCCTCCACAGCCAATTTTAATTGCTGCAGACAATTAATCAAAGCTTTAATACTCTTTACAAATCTTTAATATCTTTTTTCAAATCTTTATCATCTTTATATCTAAATCAAATATTTAATATCTTTTAATACAAACCTTTAACCACTCTTGGTCGGTAAATTTTATGCCAGATTGTACATCAATTAAAGATTTATCTATGCAGACTTTCAGATCATAAAATCTTTCGATCATGCTTAGAAGTCTGTTCCAGAGTGTGCGACAATCCAAAATGAGACTTAATTCTTTTTGCCTGTTTCTTCTTTGTCGTGCTTTTGAAGGTATGTATCATATTTGGAGGGCGACTTTTTGAATAACCTTACCACTTTCCGCACCTTTTGGAGGAGATAACTGTATTTACACTGTATTGTAACTGTATTTATAACGGCACGATTTTCAATCTGGCCGGATTGGTACTTTGTTAATAAGTCTATCTAATCAGTATGTATTTTTCCAAAATCAGCTGAGTGAAAGTAGGTAAAAAGGATACTATTCCAAACTGACGAACAAAACGTTTATTTTAGCATTAGAAAATAAACTTTATTAATAATTATTCATAGGTAGGAAATCAATCACCAACAATAAATTATAGCAACAACTAGAATAACTGTATTTATACTGTATTTATAACAGTATTTACACAGATAACTGTAACTGTATAAAGTTGTCATGGCCCATGACCCCTTTCAACAGAAGCGGCTCAATCCCATGATAGTACTTTACGCAAGTCCAATTTGATTGGCTAGTTTCACGGGCTTGGCTTCACTTGGATATCTCGCCAATCTGATTGTTGCAGTAACCATTTGATTTTGAATATGCGCGTTGTTTCGTAGAAATACAATACATACACTAGCGCCTCAGCGTACAGCGTAAGTGTCCGACAAGTTGACTCTGATTTGCTCCTCATTTTCATATATATGTTGTATGGTTGTTGTTAGTAGTATTTCTTGCCAACTTATATTAAAGGGTACTTATACTTTAAAGAGCTTCTTTTCGTGAAGCAACGATGGCCTAATGGCTAAAGTCACCCACATTCAGATTAGCGTCGGCAGCGGAGGATGACTACCTCAGTTCGAATCCAGCTGGCGGAAAATTTTTTAGATCCTCCAAATTATTTTTTAAAAATTCCAATTTAATTCCTTTTCATTCTAATTTACTTTTCCTAATTTTTAATACCCTTTTTATATTTTTCCAAGCTTCCGTTGATTTTACATAAATAATCTAAGAACCACTCCTGAACTCACTACCAGCTGATATTTTTCCGCCCCTCTGCCGTCCCCTTTGCTTTAGGATGATTGTGTCGTATCCACCGCTGGCTTAGGACCATTCTGATGTAACAAAAAGCATACATAAAACACTAACTTATATAATTATTAACTTTTTTATAAAAGGATACAATTTTCGGCTCCCACCTCTACCCACCCATAGCCATGGATCTGAAAAGAAAAGAAGAAAGCACAAAGGAAGAGATAAATCGCCAACAGAAAAATTCTCATGACTACGTATCTAGGTCATGTGATCCGATTAGCCAATCAAGTTGGACTTACGTAAAGTACTATCATGGGATTGAGGCGCCTGTCTTTCAACAGTATCTTTTCAGTTTCGGGCAAAATTGAATTTGGCCATAGAGCGACAGAAGAAACAAACAGGCGGACTGATTCATTCGTGGAGTGCCTCGAAATTTCTGAAAACTTGATCTTGGAAATAGGTACTTGGAAAAAGGTTTGGGAAGCAAATCCTATCTAGTTTGAGAACCAAAGCGCATGAACGATAAGGGATGTTTCAATCGGACAGCACCGCAAACAGGAAGATCACAGATTCCTCTTCGTCTCTGAATATTTCATCAGAAAGACTGCTGCATTTGAGAAGTTCCTTCGAAAATCCGCAGAGCGAGCGTTAGACGCATCCGCGCAATTGATTCAGCCAATCGCTTCGCGCTATTAATTAGTACGCTCCCAATACCGCGTAGCTTCGGGAAAAAAAAACAAACAATTCTCCGTACTTGATTTCGCAACGCATGTTCAGAAAAAAAAGGAACTACATTTGAAACAGAGCGTCTCTACACTTTCGAAGGAAATGACAACGATAATAATGATGTTGGGGGGTAAAAGGTTGTGCCTTCCTTTACACGCTCGCATCCTTGTTTACCGTGGATGTAAACATTTCGTCGGTTGATTAAATTGGGAAGCGTTTGTCGATTTCGTTTTCGTTTCAGTTGGCTTGATAATCCGTACATCCAATGGAAACGACTCGGTATGGATTTTGTGGAGTGATACTTTCGAATGGCGTGGAAAACATGTACACTCAGTAAACTGTAAAATTAAAGTATTTCCCACGATAAAAATAAATTTATACTGAATAATGAAAAAAAATTATTTACTGGAAATTTATTATTTGTTTTCAGAGGTGTCAGAGTTTATATTATAAGATTTCACTTTCAGTAAAAGGAAGGCTTCCTTTAAAATTCATATATAGTAGATATCGTCTGCAAACTTTTAACAAACTAGGGGGCTCCGCCCCCTGCTCGCTTACGCTCGCCAAATTTCGCTTCTTCAATTTTGACACTTAATAAACCCTAAACTAATAGCCGCATCGGAAAAAAATCTTAATAATTGTCCAGGGAATACAATGAAGAACAAATCATGTTAATTTCGTTTTTTTCCGATCAGTACTTTCTCGGGAAATCGTTTAAGAATCGAGCTAAACAACACAGTTTTCAATCCTGCGGCGGCGGCAACTTTTTTTTAATATAGAGAGATACTAGCCAATGCGTGACTAGCCCGGCGTTGCCCGGGCCCGTGGTGTTGGTTTGCTCTGTAAACCCGTATTTTCCGTTGGTATATAAACTCGTATTTTCCGCTGGTCCCGTATAACCCGTTGGTTTGCTCCGTAAGTTATTAATGTGGTGTAAAATTTTCCGCCGATTTCAAATCCGTTGAAGATATATTCAATTAAAAAATTATTTATTTAAAGAAAATCATATTTTTAGGTATCAATCTAAACTAAAATATTTCGCAGATTTCAAATCCGTGGAAATTTTTAATCTGTCTTTAACGGTCTAGGACAGGGATGGGGATATTAATGAGGAATTTATTTAATTTAATTGTCTGAAGACAAATTTGTTTTTAATAAGAAAAGAATTTTCTCTTCGTTGATTTTCCAAAATGTCGAATGTAACCGAGCAAAGAACGTGCACAACGTTTTCTTTCCGTAATGGAATATCTGCTACAAACACATTTGAAATGTTGCAAAAAGCTTTTACAGACGACTCTTTATCATAAAGAACGGTAGTTGATTGGTATAAAAGTTAAAAGAAGGTAGAGCATGCGTCGTAGATGATTTGCGATCTGGTAGATCATCCACTTCGACCAATGATCAACATGTCAATCAGGTCAGAGAATTGTTGCCTAGTGATCGTCGTTTAACAATACGAGATATTATTGAACAGGTACCTACATAATTCGTCGAAACGACAAGTCGAAAACGACCTGAATTGTTGCGATGTAACTTGTGGGTTTTGCATCACGATAATGAGCCTTCTCACAATGCCATTATTATCCGTGATTTTTTAACAAAGCATTCAACAAATACGGCTCCACGAACTCCGTATGCACCCGATGTGGAACCGTGTGACTTTTTCTTATTTCCAACCGGTGAAACTCCCTCTTCGTGATCACCGTTTTGAGTCCATTGATGCAATAAAAGATAATTCGGTACGAACCCTGACGAGGTTTCTCAAAAACGACTTTAAGGCATGTTTTGAGGATTGGAAGAAACGTTGGCAGAATGACATTGAAGTCGGAGGAGATTACTTTGAAGGATATGTAATACATTTTGACCAATAAATTGATACCTTTAGTTTTATGACAGCATTCCGAGTAACTTTTTATCACAACTGTACAAAAAACCCCAGTTTTGTAATCTGATATTCACCCTCTTTGTGGTTCCCCCTACTAGGTATATCGTCATTAACAAAACTGACCAGATCTTTGTGAACGAGAAATCTCGTCATTGGAAGAAAACTGGTCAGATCTTAATCTCATAATCTTAAAAAAATCCACAATGTCTTGATGACGAGATACCACGTCATGGGATGAAAAGCGACCAAATCTAAATCTCGAAATCATAAAAAATGTGGAACATTTTGAAAACGAGATATCTCGTCAGAAGCAAAGTTGATTTCATCTTGATCGACGACATATCTCGTCCAAACGACTTGGAGGGATGATAATTTATTTTGTTGAGACAAATCTAAGGAGACATCAGTTTTGATTTCAAATGTGCACTTTCTTCAGCACTCTATCAGAAGGACTTGTTCCTTTGTCTAGCATAGGACGTCATGACAGAGTGGCGACGATAGCTGAAATCCAATTTGTGCAGCCTACAACTCGCAGTTTGCTAGCGGAGGGGTGCAAACCCACTGAGCAGATCTGAAAAGATTAAATTTCATTTTCAGTTGAATCACTTTGCTCAGCGCATTTCCAGGTTCATACATGAAAGCACATTCATACGCTTAAAACCCAACGTTCAAAATGATTTTGTGCTTCCTTTTAAAGTTTAATTGCAGATAAAATAAATTTTTGAAACGAAAAATCTCTGATTTATCACAAAATATAAAAAATGATAAGTTCAACGTGTTGTTCCTCACTTTTACAGAAAAGCTAATTTATTTCCCACGAGAATAGTTTCGTCTCCATTTTATTCTCAGATATATAAGGTTCATTTTTCAGCAACTCTGCAGAAGAAAATTCTCACACATTTCACACGCGGTAATATGTGACGAAAGAGAGACCATTTGGAGAAAGCCAGAACAGGTTAGATTGTTTGCACAGTAAATGTTAGACAAACAAAAAAAAAAAAAAAAAAAAACAGCTGATGAGCAAGTTTGTTAAAAATCCGTAGGTATTTTACCAGAAAGAATGTATTTTATTCTCACACAAATGCATAATTTCCCATGACGGACGGTGAACCGAAAATATTCATTACTTAGATGACCTCTTGAACTTTCCCAGAAAACAGCGATTAAGGATTTGCACTCCACTCATATAAGAGGAAAGATAAGAGATTTTTTCAATTTTTCACTTTTTGGTGTTTTTTTCGGAAAGATGGGATTTAATTTCCGTTCACTGGAAAGATTAACCCTTCTTTGCATGATTTTTTCTTTATTGGTGAAATAAATCAAAGTTATAATTCATGTTCAAAATTAAAGGAAAAATGGTTAAAAAAAATCTTAGTATATATTTATAGTATAAATTTAGTAAAAAACACAATATGACGGTATCATGTGGTATTTTTTAAATTAAACGCAAACTTTTTCAGAAATTGCTCTAAAAATAACAGAAACACATGTTACAAACCTTTCTTCCACTCATTTTCCCTTTTTTAGCAATATAAACTCAAATATAATAAAACAAAATTAAAAACGAAATCATACGTTTATTACAACTACAACAAACAGCGGAATGACAACTTCAAGCTCGTTTTACTAATAGTGACACTTGCTTATTTTTGACAGCTATGTTTTTTTTTATGCAATGGACATTAAAAAGGTATCCAGACACGATCAACTTAAAGTGAACTTGTTCTTTTATATAATTTTTGGGCATTCAATTTTATGATGGAAATTTCCACCATTGTGCAAAGAAGGGTTAAGTGTTATTCTTCCATCAAGGAACTAAGACCAATAAAGTTTTGGTCTCTACATTGCCAACCAACTTATCAAAAACAGAAGGTAGGTAGATAATTAACGTCGCACCAGAGCAAACACAACAGGAGGTTCCGAGATCAATTCCAAAGTTTGGTTTTATATTTGCAACATTATGTTTAAGTGTACCTGTAGAAAAACAAATGAAATATTGAAATATGCATCAAAAAATAAAAGGACCGCTCTATCCCGGTTTGTAGAGTCGCGAAATAGCAACATAACGGGCTATTGGCGACCGGTCCGGGATCAATCCCTTCGGAAAAGATTCAAGGACGCCTCATAATTTGGAACCACGGTCAGATGACGAGAACAACACCCGAGCAGGCATTCCACTCTCCAAACAACTTCCCCAGCACGCCAGTGAGAGGGCATTTGAGGCCACTACAGATTTAACGGGCACCAGCAACGGAGCACACGATGGTGTTTGGCTATACCTAGTTTCGAGGTTGTAACTCTACGGTGCAAATCCGTTGTTCTTCCAACTTGGCTACCGCGGTTGAAACTAAGAAAAATACCGCAAAAAGACCATTTGTTTCTGTTTGGTGTCACCGGTACCAGTTACAGGGTCATGTACTGATGGGATCACAGACCAGCGAAGCAATTCCACGTGAAATTACTGCTAAATGTTTATTCCACGAACAATTTGCATTGTTTTTATCATCAGTTATTGACCCAAACCATGCATTCTCGAAACTCTTTTAATGTATCCTGAGAAACATTATAATTCAACTATTGAAGGTCACAACGTAGATTAGAAATGATCAAGAGAAGGGTCCACCTACACGATACGATATCGCTTAAGGTCCTCTTGGGTCACGTGCTTTCCAAGATGGCGGCAGAAGCAGCAGCAGCACACACACAAACGTGGCAGATTGAGGGGTCCGTATCAAAAGCAATGAACCAATCGAAGGAAATGTAACATCCAGACGGTTATTAAGCCTTCTCGAAAGATGGAAACTGCATAGGATCAGATGGCACAGTTTCCCAATCTCTTAAACGACAGTGGAAGCCAGAAAGTGGCCTTTGTTCTGCGGGAATCATTTCTTCTTTTCCAAAAGACGGATGGCGGTATTGTTTTATTCACATAATGTGTCCCTTCGGCAAGGCATGTATGAAACCCAATTCGGAAATAAATCCTCAAAATGCAGGTCACATTTAGAATCTCTGTGTAGTAAATTTGATTAGCGAAAATAGGTGTTGGAGAACATTCCAAGACGCTCCTTACGAAAGAAAAAAAATAAACATTTATAAGAGCTATGGGGAAATGTGAACTACATATGACTGTATTGTTAGCATTTTGTTTGTATTATGCAGGAAAAAATTTCAAAAATACAATAGTTTTCCTGATTACTTCATGACATGACTGATCTTAAAATTATGAATTTTTTCATGATTAATTATATTAAAAATTCGATTTTTTTTTTATCGTTAATGATCGAAAAGGTTGGAATATTTTAAAATGGTTAAGGGGGTCCGGGACACATTGAAAATTTTTTTTATTAATTAATTGAAATTTTAGAATTTTTTTGTACTGATTACCCATCTAACTAATATACGAAATCACAGCACAAAATTTTTCCTAAAGTTTTTTTAAAATTTTAAAATAAAAATTTTTGAAAAAAAGAAGGGTCATTTTAAATTGCTATAACTCAAAATATTCTTGATCAATTTTCAAAATTCTTGCAGTATATTATTCACAAATTTATAAACTTTAATTTTGATTCAGCAATTTAAAACATATTAATTTAATAAAAAATAAAATATATTTGAATGAAAAATTAAGGGAATTTTTTTAAAGTCATATTATTAAAAGTAATTATTTGTTTCAAATTTGCTGAATCAAAATTAAAGTATAATGTTTTAAAAAGGTATATTCCAAATTTCAACCCTTAAACTTTATCGGTTTTCGACTTATAGCAATTTGAATACAGGAAATCTTGAAAAAAAGTATCATGGAGAAAAACGCATTTAAAGTTTTAAAGACAGATGTTGTTGCCATGACCAACAACTGTCAAGAGTGTTAGATTTTCAAAACAACGCACCACAAAAATTATTATATCTCTAGTTCTAATTAAGATAGAAACATGATTTAGACGTCATTTTAAGCAGAAAAACACAGAGAATTTCTTGAAATAATAATAAAAAAATTCGAAAAGTTGCCGATTTTTGTGTCTTGGACCCCCTTAATGATGTTATAAATGCAAACATTTTTTATGACAAGCGATTTTCAAATGGTAAAAGAATTTTTCTGAATTGGGAGGCGTAATACTGACATTAAAATGGCGAAATATAGTTCTAGTCCTAGTTGAAAATCTTATGAGAAAAAGACACACTACACACGATACTAAAACAATAAATAAAAAAAGCAATTAAAGAAATTAAGAATAAAATCCACGAAGAATATATTGACTGTAGAGATTACAGTGCATATTCCAATCATCTTCCTATTTGTAATGGATCCAGGTATGTTTTGATTTTGTATTTAATAGTTCCGAATGAAATACAATTTATCAAAAGAGGGAAACATAGTATCTGGTGTATGTTTACTAGCAAAAATTCGTGTTCAGTTTTATGGGAATATGACAAAATGTGTGCACAACTCTTTGTATAATTATACTCCTAGAATATCCACCTAAATTGCATCAAATTTACTTGTTCAGGACTATTCACTGTTTTCAACGTCTTTAAGTTCGACAAATTTCTCGCTCACTTATTCCTGATGTGTCTACTTTTTATCTTTTTTTTTTTAACCGTTGCCCTTTCATCAGACTTGATAAGTTTCATTAGAATGGGGAAGTATCTTTCGTGTTTTTAATATCTTGTTCCATGTTTATATCTTATTTCCAAATCACTTTTCGAAACAAAATGTAGTTTACAACAAAAAAAATTTTAAACTAAAGTATTTGTTACAAAATGGTACACACACATTCAAAAAATGTTTAGAAAGATAGTTCGAATCAAAGATATTATTTCCTTTTAAAAATTAATTCGAATAAAATTATTTGACTCAAAATATTTACTTATTACTTGGAGTGAATCATTCAGATTTAAATGACAGATTTAAATTAATTTGTGATTCATAAATGCGTTATTCAGTTATTCAAGAAAGATAAAAATCCAAAGAACAAAAATTGATAAGAACGAAGATATTCAGTGATAAATTTGCTCTAAAAACGGACTTCTGTTGATATCAGGACAGGCTATTAAAATGTTTTGATAACAACAATGTTGAATTTTAGTACCAATTTTTAAATCACCGTACTAATTTCTTAAAAACTCTTATAATAGCGAGAACCAAATGAAAATATTTTTTTAAAAACCCAGTTAATTACAAAAATTAAAGGATTTAATTTGTTCTCAGACAACGCCAAAGGTATAAAAATAGCGTGAAAAGAGAAAAAAATCTTATTACACGCAGAATTTTAAGAAATAGAATCATGTTATGTGAAACATTTCTATTTTAATTTTAATATCGTATTACGTTGTAATAGAACGCATGACACTCTCGTTGCCAATACAAAATGAACAAAAAAACTGCAAAATTCAAATGTTTTCTATTCGTTTCGAAACAGTATCTCTTCTTCAGGAACAAATTAACTACTGTCACAAGATCCAGGACGAAAATTCAAAGTACCAATATTTTAACAAATTGTGTAACACATAAAACATCGATGTATTCCACTGAAATGTTAAATGTTCCAAACAGAAAATGACTAAGCCTCTTTGTTTACATTTTCCTGTAGAATAATTAAAGAGAAATATTTTGCTTGTTGTGTGTTTTCGTAATTTCTGTCTTCGGGCAATGTCGTTTGCTGCTGAGCTAAATTAGGTCAAGGCCCGAGAAGGCCGCCAAGTGACTTTCAGTGGAAAAATCATTTCTTTCTTTCGATTTTCACGCCTTTACCCTAATGTTTGTGCACATTTGACAAAGAAATCAAGTCCGAAGGTTTCATTGAAAATTAACATTCATTAAACGCCCAAAAATCCGTCATTAATCTATTTCCTCTTGCCAATTCATTAACTACCGTTTTCCAGAACTTTTCAGTTTTGACTATCATTATAGTTGCAGGATTAGTTTAGTGAAAATCTATATACTCTAAGATGGTATAATCATTAACACACACACACACACACACACACACACACAGCATACGCAGATAATATTAAAAACTTTTTAAAATCTAAACGTTTCTTGATTTTGTGGGAAAATTAAAATATTTTGAGAGACAAAGTGTGGGAAAATATTTCAGTTCGTGAAATCAAAATAATCAAACAAAACTTGAAGTAACGAATTATTAATTTACTCTTTAAGAATTGAAGTTCAATTTGGATTAAATGCTGGATCAAATTTTGACAACCTTAAGGTTTTATTCATTTAAATTTTTTTAGTTGAATTTCGTAAAAGAGATTTAATTAATTTTATACTAATGTGTGTCATGATAAAACCTTTAGCTTGCTTTTAGGGAGTGCACTTCATCTAGACATTTATTTCACGATGAAATGAATCCCCCCCCCCCATAAGAAATAATAAAGCTACTTTTTATTTTGAAAAATTGAATTTCCTATTTCCTGTTGAGAATTTAGTAGAATAATCAACCAATTATCACCGATTCGAATGAATTTAAATTAAAAGATATGGTCGAAACAAAAGACGTTTGTCGAAGTCCTGATTGAAAAAAATCGAGTAAGCAAAATCGTGTAAATAATTATACTGTTGAAAAATTATGAAATTATTTCGAAAACACAATAATTTTTTTTCGGTTTATTGTAATTAAGATTAGTGAAACAACTGCTGATCGCATAAACAAAGACAAAAACTCACATAACTCATTCAATGCAAAAACATTCAAGAATGTGTGATGGGGTTCTATCCATCGCAATCTATATATATATATATACGATTTTCTTACGTGGCACACAAAAAAGACGTTATTTGTTATAGCGTTTTGGCAACACTGTACGATTGTTTGTTTACCAAGAAGCCTCGCGCCTCAATTGAATTTATAGCGTTATCGGATAAAATTTTATTGAAAAAAAAAAAGAATAATTATAGTTCAGTACACTTCTTTCTTTCAAAATGTCAAAACAAGGGCTTTGTTCAAGGCCATTAAAAAAAACGGCCATTTTCAGGGCCAACAATTATAGTTCAACAACGCTTGCACTACAATTTTCGACAACAAACTTAATAAAAAAGTATGGGTGGCTCGAGTGCTGTGTAAATGTACACACAAACAACATGCTGGGTATTCGATTTCCAAAGCAGCATTCACATTTCGATTTCAGGTTGGGTTGGCGTGGAAGTTTGGAGAGTGGGGTGCCAGCTCAGGTGTTGCTTTGTCATCTGACCGTGGTTCAAAATTACGAGGTGTTGTCCTCGGATCATTCCCTTGAGGGATGGATCCCGTACCGTCGTCAATAGCCCGCTGTGTTGCTCTAGTACGACGTTAACTAGAAATTACCATCAGATTTCGATTCAAAGTTTTCATTTGAATTACAAATTATTCGAGTTTTGATTCCAAAGGTACTGTATAACTTTTCTGTAATACAACAAATTTACATTTGAAAAATATTTTTTTTTTTTGGAATATCAGATTTTGTAAACAATCCCTTCTGCTAGGACACATGTCTTCATTGATGCGAGCGAAGCGTGCAAGGTTCGCGTAGCGAAACATTGAGGATTTTCCAGAGCAATCCTGCAGGGTAGGCGAGCGTAAGCGAGCAGATGGCTATTCCCCTAGTTCGATTATATTCAAATAGCTTACTTTAATTGTAAACAAAGATATACACACCGCTTAAGTGAAAACTTGCGGAATAAAAACAGCCTTTTCCAGCTTTCGGAACGGGACCGAACAAAAACTGTTTTAATCACACAATATGAAAAGATCGTCAATTATTCTATCAGAAACAGAATTTGCAATTGCTCCAAATCTATTTGGTACAGTTTTGGGTGAAAATCACATTCCCATTGTGTTCGTAAAGAGCGTAATCTTTTATTTTTTATTATCGTATAAAAAACTGGACGCAAAGCGCACGAAACCATCGTTGCCAATACTGAGGACGGAGAACCTACGATTAATGCGGACAACATAATGTGACATAATAAAATGTGATGTTTTTTTCAAAGTATCAAAGCCATGTATTATTTTTTTACTGAAATACTTTTTCATCAAAATAAAATGTGTTGGTATAGGTTACACTAAACAAATATATGAATGACAGTTTATGTAAACTAAAAAAAGTTTTTCGTCGTTTTGATTTAAAATTTTGTCCAATAAAAGTGACAACACCAAACGATATTTCCAAAACTGTAAAAATAAAGCTGTAAATGTAGTTAAATTTGAATTAAATACACATTTTTATATGTAGCTTGACAGAAAAGTTATTTTGCACTGTAACAGATAAATAAACAACTATGGTTAAATTGCTATAGAATTACTGAGGAAAAAATACACAAATCACCGACAGAAATTATATTTTTTTATTTAATTGTAGAATATCCTACTTCTTTAAGTAAATTTGTATCAAATACGTTAAATTATTAAAGTGTTTTTCGACTGTTTCACTAAGTTCTTCCATAAATCTGTTACGATCTACGGACGGGTGTCATGGACACATACAAGAACGGTCGTTCTTGTGGCTCCTGTTATATTCCTCTCTCAGTAAGCATTACCCCTCCCCCTTACGGAGTGTTCGGTGGTTGGCCCCGACCCCGGAGGATGAAAAGAGGGGGGTGAAGACGAGAGGGTCGTTCGCCAGGAGACGGTGGAACCAGCGGTCTTGGAGTAGACGTGTTTTTTTGAAGCACCGGACGGTGCGGTGTAGATATCGTAAACTTCATTTAATGTTATACAAATAAAACGTGTATGTCCAAATTTGGTGAGCAGTGTCCCTCTGTTCTTAGCCACAACTACACATATTGTCTTGCAAAGTAGACATCGCTCGGGCCGCTCTGACATAATTGGTGTCAGAAGTGGGGTTGTGTAGTTGTGTGCTGGTATAGAACAAACGGCAAGAGGTGACGCGGCGCCATTTTGGAGGTTTAGGAAGAGCAACTGGATTGTTGCTGGATTCCATAGTCTTGCGCCATTTCGTGAAGAGCAACTGGATTGTTGCTGGACTGTATATACTTGCACCATTTCGTGAAGAGCAACTGGATTGTTGCTGGACTGTATATACTTGCACCATTTCGTGAAGAGCAACTGGATTGTTGCTGGACTGTATATACTTGCACCATTTTCGGAAGAGCAACTGGATTGTTGCTGGATTCCATAGTCTTGCACCATTTCGTGAAGAGCAACTGGATTGTTGCTGGACTGTATATACTTGCACCATTTCGTGAAGAGCAACTGGATTGTTGCTGGACTGTATATACTTGCACCATTTTCGGAAGAGCAACTGGATTGTTGCTGGATTCCATAGTCTTGCACCATTTCGTGAAGAGCAACTGGATTGTTGCTGGACTGTATATACTTGCACCATTTTCGGAAGAGCAACTGGACTGTTGCTGGATTCGGGATAGGGAGCTATCCTGGGAACTACACTAGCAGCTGTAGAGAATTCCTGAATTGAATTCTATCCTCAACGCGAACCTTCGACACTGGACCATTGCAGTCATCACCTGGGAAGAGGGATCCTTTTCGCAACCCGGAAAATTGTTGGGTGCTTACCAGGAGCGTTGGAGGAAGCGATCGACGTGACCGGATACCGTGTGATGGAATAGCAGCGATCCTGGACCGAGGGACGTCTACGTCGGAAGAGTGATCCTGGAGATGCGCTTGGTGTCGACTAGGGCGATGGAAGGAAAATGCTGGTTCGAGCGTTTTGCGATGGAAAAGCTGTGAGGCTGATCTGAGATGATTAACGTCTGATGTCTAACGTTAGTGTACAACCGGAAATATGTCTGAGGAATGTGCTATTCACAAGCGAGGAGGGATGGAAGTGCGCCTTCTGCAGTCAACTCATACCTTGAAGGGTACTGGGGTAAGTCCCTTCTGAATTGATCCAGTGAGCCATTAAATACACAGGGGGGGATTAACACATATATGTATGAGAAGCAAGGTGGGGATGATTGTTATATTTGTGCTATGATGTGTATTTATTTTGATGGGGCTATGGATTGTAGAATTTAATGTGTAATGAACATCAGCTAAGGAATAGTTTTTAGGAATTACTGTGGGCAAATAAAAGTGTAAGATTATGCAGATGTATTTAATATAATTAGTTACTTATTGAAAGTGTTTGCATATTTAATAGAGTAACTAGGGGAATTATATGGAACATCAAAGTGCATGTTTGAAAAATCTTTGTGTATTTACTTGAGTAATTATTGAAGCTGGGTGTTATTATTAAAATTGATTGTGTTTACACGGGGATCACCATGGCATATTTTGAGGGAGCAAGGATAGAGGAGATGAGATATGTGGCAATTGAAATGGGGGAAGACGTTCCTTCAAATGCGAATAGGTGTCAATTGAAAAGAATAATAGAGGATTCTAAATCATACGATGCAGAATTTGTAGAAGTGTTCGTGACATCTATTGTTAATGATAGGATTTTAAGAGAGAAAAGAGAAGCTGAGAAGGAGGCGCTAAGGGGTTGGAGAGAAGCCCAATTGGAATGGAGAGAGGCGGTAAGGGATCAGATAAATGCTGAAGGAGAGTTGGAATGTAGCCGGATAATGGCTCAAATAGAACCGAGAAAGGAATTTGGAGAAGTAGAGGGGCATGTAAAAGTAGCAAGGGCAGAGGCTAGAAGGTATTTGATATTGGCCGAAAAAAGGTATAAAGCTGCTCAGGAAAAGGCTGAAGAGAGATTGTCCGTTTATGAAATGAAATGGAGGGTGTTAGAAATGCTGGAGAAAGGTGTAGAAAGAACGGAAGGAGGAACTAGTGAAGATAAGGAAAGGAGCGATCTCTCTCAGGAGGGGAGGA
The DNA here is from genome assembly GCA_947359465.1 of Metellina segmentata. Classification (NCBI taxonomy): domain Eukaryota; kingdom Metazoa; phylum Arthropoda; class Arachnida; order Araneae; family Tetragnathidae; genus Metellina; species Metellina segmentata. The sequence goes on along the minus strand of OX375877.1, from coordinate 59,691,745 downwards.
AAGGGCAGGAAAATAGAACTGACCCTACCCCAACGGATGTGAAGGGGGAATCAGAAACTTCGCAGGACATGGAACGGGAAAAAGAACTCGTGGGCGAAGAGACGGAGAGAAACGCTCTCGCGGCCCAGGGGGAGGTGGCTGAAGGTCACAAAAAGACACAAGGCGAGGTAGATGACCCAACGGACTCATTGGGAAGGGAGCAAACGGACATTCCTGGTGAAGTTATTACTTCCAAGGAGGGGGAGAGTCACAGATGTAGTCGCGTGAATGGGAAAAGGCGAAGGTCTCGGAAAGGGGGTGGAAACCAGCACCCCTCCGTAACTCCACAGTTATGTGAGGGAAAACACCAGAGTGAAATATTGCCCAAGGCGTTCGGTGACAATATGGGAGTTAAGCAGCATGGGCTAGAGAAAGATAGTTTGGGTCTCGGAGAGAACGGGAAATCGGAGGTAAAGGAGTGCTTGTCTGAAACGCCAAAGTCGCACAGGGAAAAACATAAGGGTGAGATTTTATCCAAGTCGTTCTTGGACACTGGATTTAAGCGACGCGGAGTAAAGACGGATAGTCGAGAGATCGGTTTGCGGAGGAAGATTCGTCAACGAATAGTTCTCTTGAAGCGCAGTCCAGAAAGGTTAGGAGGGGCTTCGGAGATTTTGACGGATAATCAGGCGGTGATAGAGAAGACAAGAGGAGGGGTAAATTTACACGGGAGTTCAGTGCGAGCAGGGGTGGCACGAAAGACCATGAGATACCCTCAATCTAAAATGTGGGGGGTTACTTTTTATTGGGGGAAGAGTAACAAGTTAAATCAATTGATCGGTACCCAAGAAAGGGGGTGGATTAGGCGATTATCATTCCTGTGGTGGCATTATCGCAAAAAGTTCATTTATCAGTTTTCGATTTGGATTTTAAGGAAATTGATAGGTTTGTAAAAGGTGGTCCTTAAGGGCCTGGAGAACTACGAAATAAATGAATGTTGGAAATAGGAATTATGTTGTATATAATTAGTTTTCAATGTGTTTAAGTTCCTGTATTTATGTATTTCTTCATTTTAAGTATAAAGTACATATAAGTGAGATTTCTGTAAATGAGGATCTCGTAGGAGACTGGCAATATTTATGATTTGTGAAATGAATATTGGAGTGCTTACCGCTCATGAAATTATGTTGCCAGGAAGTGTTAATATTTTTAAGTGCGTAACACTGAGGAAATTGTACTGTCGGGAAGTTGGTTAATTTCAGTAATTTTTCTTTTTTAAATATTGTTGTGATGTGCAGTATTTTTACTCTTACTTGTAGTTATTTTTGTGTACTGCATTCATATTGGTTTTGAAGTAATAAGTAATTTGGTAAGAGTGGTTATGTTGATTGTAGATATTTTGTATATATTCCTTTCCCCTAGTTTTATTTTGTGTAGAGATTAGTGTCGATAATTAGATCATAACCTAGTTTGTAAACTCATGCATGAGAGTATTGTTGAGGCATGTTTGCCAACTAGGGACACAAACAATCTTACACAGACTCCAATTTGGCTCGTTGGTGACAACGATTTGAAGGGCACCGGTGTACCTGCTACCTTTGTGGAGAGGTGTGAGGTTATCCTGCCAACACAAGGAGGAACTGCTGTTGGGGGGAATGGGACTTCCTCTAGTGAGGTTGGCGGGGGTGTCAGTAAAGGTCACCCGGGTCAGGAGAACAGGGGAGAGTGGAAATAAAGAATTCGGCCCACGGAGACAACGGACGATGAGGGACTCTCTGCTGCTGTTGTCTGCTATGTTTTGTAAATATGTTTTATATGTCTTGCGTCTTATGAAATGGGCCTTTAGGGCCTATTTCACGCTTAAGGAGGGAGGAGTGTTACGATCTACGGACGGGTGTCATGGACACATACAAGAACGGTCGTTCTTGTGGCTCCTGTTATATTCCTCTCTCAGTAAGCATTACCCCTCCCCCTTACGGAGTGTTCGGTGGTTGGCCCCGACCCCGGAGGATGAAAAGAGGGGGGTGAAGACGAGAGGGTCGTTCGCCAGGAGACGGTGGAACCAGCGGTCTTGGAGTAGACGTGTTTTTTTGAAGCACCGGACGGTGCGGTGTAGATATCGTAAACTTCATTTAATGTTATACAAATAAAACGTGTATGTCCAAATTTGGTGAGCAGTGTCCCTCTGTTCTTAGCCACAACTACACATATTGTCTTGCAAAGTAGACATCGCTCGGGCCGCTCTGACAAAATCGATGAATATCTTCTTTATAAAAGAATAATTACCATCGTATACAGTAAAATGCTCAGACCTCTTTGGGTGAACATTTCTGTGAACACACTTTTTCAGTCATGAATATTAACAAAGAGAAAAATTAGACCAGCTTGACTAATGAAAATTTAAAATCAATTTTCAACTTGACTACTACAAAAACCGAACCAAATTTTAAAACAATTGTCAAATAAATGCAATGTCGCCCATGAAATTGAATTATTTATTTACTTTTTACAATCTTTCTCTTTCATAACAATATTAACTATTAAAAATATAAATATAAATGAAATAAATAATATATGATCGAGTTAACTTTCATGTTTTTTTGGGCTGCCCTCCCATAAGTTACAGTGAATCTATGATGACCCTGGTCTTAACAAATCTATGCAACCCTGCTCTAGCAACAGAACGGGCTATTGGCAACGGTCCGGAAACAGTCTCGAAAGGATAAATCATTTTAAAAGGATTAACTTCTGTTGAGTTTTTATGATTGAGCCATTTTATACAAGGCAATTTTTAGACTTCTATTTATGCATAGAAGGTTTGCGAGAATTGAATTTGTTTAAGTCTTGAGTTTGGCACAGTATGTCCCAAGAGGACTCATTGTCACAGAAATAGAAGCAATTCTTTGTGTGTAAATGAAACAGATTTAAAATAATAGTAATATAACTATGCAAAAAAGCAAGCCAACGATTTTCTTCTAACTGGCAGCTGAGTAGAAAATAAGTTGACATACAAACAAATTTAAAAACACATCAGTTTATTTCATTCTGCCTTTATCATTTCGTTTGAAATACCAACCTTCAAGAAAAACCATTCGTGTCTGCAGAACAGAAAAGAAGGAACCTAAGCGGATTATCACAAATCAGATTATTGGAAACAACGCGTTTCTTATTTTAGAAAGAGTAAAGATAAGCATACAATAAGAGTAGAAAGGAAAAAAAATGGGCATAGAAGACTTGCACGTGATGGTAGATTGCAAATGAGGAATTAGTGAAGTTTAAATAAGTCTTTAAACTTTTTACAAGCATGACGGCTTTGTCAGTCGGTTATGTTTAACTGTAAATCTTATAAAAGCTGTTACCGATTTCCGCGATAATTATCGAGCAACTGTATTTGGACAAGAAGTTCCTAATAATAATAAACAGTGTGGTCTGGTTTGCCGTTCTGTGTTAGTTTTTTGTCCCAACGAGGGCTAATTAGTCCCTAGAGTTTGCAGGGCAAAAATAGTGTGTTTTATATTTTTTAGCTTGCATAAGATTTTCTAAAGCTTTTTTTTCTAAAGCTTTATTTTTATTAAGAAAGCTAATTTTCGCTCTAAAAACAAAGATATACGAGTTCAAAGGTACAAGAATATATAGTGGTAACAAAAATTATCAAATATTTTTTATCTCGAAACAGATTCTCTTGTATACTTTATTTTATAGATAGGCAAAACTATTAGTTCACGACAACAGGTTATTAAAAATTATTGTTCATTTGATATAACAGTTGTTAGTAACTGTAAACATCAAAATTTTTGTTTTCAGTTTGCATCCTAATTTAATGGTTTTTATCAATTGCTAGGAATTGAAATTCAAGGTTTAATTTTAATGTTTATTAACTGCTTTTATTAGCCAGTGAATACTTTAAAACTCTTTCATAATTTCAACATTTCTGATCAAATAAGCTCATTAATTTCCATGTCTTAAATAAAATTTAATTCAGTTGAAATCGCTTCATTGCTATTAGTAGCATAATGCTAATATGCTATTTGTTATTTCAAAATAACATTGTTGTTTAAACTGTTATCGAAATATATAGTAGCCCATCTCTATTTCATTTACAGAGATATATTTGACACTTTGGAAGATCGCTACAAGACTCAGAAACAGTTATCCTTCTCTTTTTACCTCAGTGATATTACTAACTGTGAGTTTTGACAGTAATTAATTTTTTATATATGGCGTGAATAAAGTTTGAATTAGTTTAGCCATTCTTTAAAATGAATATCCTAACTTAAAGATTATTAGTTAACACTAAACCTAAACAAAAATAATTGCTTTAAATCAAAGTGTAGAATCACTGTTAATTTAAATAATTAATTTTTTATAACACGATGACCCGGTACCGACAAACTTGCTCGTAAACACTTTAAAATTACAACTCGTAAAAACTTAAAAATCTGAAACAAACCTAAGTGTTTGTTAAGGCATTATCACGAAGGAGTAATAGTACATTTATACACACGGTGTGGCATGTTGAAAAGTAAAAAATTACATTTTAAATAGATATCAATCACTGAATTAAGGAGAGATTGTTTTTTTTTTTTAAATTACGCCCGCCATCGTCATTTCGGACATGAGGCGTCTTGCAGTCCAGTATAAAATCGAAGTGTCTCCATAAGGTGTGAGGGCCCGAAAGTCATCACTGGAGCGGACGTTAGAAAGAGAGGGCAACTAAAGAGATGCTCCCCAGTCATATGCGAGGTGCCACAAAGTACACAGTGAGGTGAATCAACCAAGTTGATTTTATGTAAGTGGGCCTGCAGATAGTCATGTCCATTAATAATTCTAAAATATGGAGGAGAGATTGTAGCGTATTGTAGTTTCATTCAATCAATACGAGCTAAATTTTATTGACATTTTTAAGTATCGCTAAAAATTTATATAGTGACGTCTCAAACACCTTTAGTACTAACTAGAAAGTCCTTTAGGGTCATTTCAACACAAGAGCCCATTTGTCACTTTCTCCCTTTTGCTTTATTTTTGTCAACTTTTGACAATTTTCTGATGACATATAATCATTTTACTTGATAAGCACATAGAATTTTCTTTGGCATAACCTAATTTAAAAGCATTCTACAGCTAAATTCACATAGAATGTCTGGTGGTGTCTTTACGACACCGAACAGATTTCAAATACAAATACAAATATTGACGACCAGCTACAGGCTCAAGCCCAACAAGGCTGGTCCTTTGTTTATGAATTCCCCGATTCCCACTGACTATCCAATTGTATCTTAAATTCGTACACTCCCTTTGAATTAACTATATTTTCTGGCAACGCGTTCCAACTGTCTATTACCCTATTAAAATAGTAGTTTTTCCTTAAATCCCGATTAAAATGTGTCTTATTCAATTTATACCCATGGCCCCTTGTTCTGTTATCCCTATTGAAATTTAAGCCCTCTGTGTCCCCTTGTTTTACAAACTTGAAAAGCTGAATCAAATCCCCCCTCCTTCTTCTTTCCAGTGTATACATGTTTAGCTTACTTAAACGTAGTTTAGATTTGCTATCCCTTTTATTTTATTTTTGTAGCTCTGTACTGAACCCTTTCAATTAATTCTATATCCTTTCTCATATATGGAGCCCAGAATTGCTCAGCATATTCTAGATGTGGTCTTACTAAGCCCTTATATAACGGTAAGAAAATATTATTATCACTTGAAGTTATAGTCTTTTTAATATACCCCAATAACATATTAGCCTTTTTACCCGCAACTGAACATTGGTGACCCATTTTAAAATCCCTGTGAATTATCACCCCAAGATCCTTTATTTCATGTTTAAATAGCTTTCGTTCGGCAAAATTGACCGTAGACATAGCAAACTGAGTGGATTTCAATTCAGTAATTAATTATAAATAGTGCTTCGTATTTATTTGACATTGAATACCTTGACACCCCCTTGCAAAATCGAAAATTGGCAAGTTTTACCCGCGAGTTCGTTTCGTGCAGAGGCTACAATTATTATTCTCATTACAGTGTTATTAATGCTATTGAAAGGATTTTAAATCCATCAGACACAAAAATTATGACTCAGAAAAAGGATTTTAGGATTGCTGGTCGTTATAGTGATTCAATCAGACCAGATTTCTTAGCACCAAAATTAAACAAAATCCAGTGTCTAATTCACATTCAAAGCCTTTTACTTTCAAAACCACAACATCTGAACGCTTCGACACACAAGAATGTTATTCTCCTCAGAATATTTCACCTGAGAATATTTCTGTGCTCAGATGGCAAAATGTTGTAAGTCACTTTTCCCAAAACATTGAGTAAGTCCCATCATGGAGTCTGATTTGTTAATGTTTAGAAGGTGGCAAAATGTCGTAAGTCTTTTTCGTTCAGTTTATGAGAAAACAAAGGTGGGAAAATTGTAATAAATCAAAAACCAAAGAACCGCATGCTGAATCTCGAATCTTAAAATTGCTGTCACTTAAAATTAAAAAAAAAAATTACTTATAACATTTTGCCATCCGAGCAAAGATTTATTTATAAAAATTAACCCGGCCCTTGTCCTACAAAATAGTCCAACATCTTCGGACTTTGCCCCAACGTAGACCACTTCAGTGCAATTGAAACGTATTCATGTTTCGTTTACCAATCAATGAGATTTGATTGAAATACAGCTCTGTAACATAACTATAAATTATTTATAGGAAAAAAATGAATTACGTTTTAACGAAATTTTATTTACATACACCCATGGGACAGCGTAGGTTTAATTTTTTTAACAACCTTTGGTGTATTCCTCTTGCGTCAATATAACCTTTTTTCGTGTGTATGTCCGTATACGAGACGTTGTTTGCCGCACATTGGCTAACTATGGCCCATGCACCCCCCATAAAATTCAACCAACCACGACCATTGAATAAAGATAACTGGAAATACAAATTAAAAAAAAAAAAATTTAACACCAGAAAAATTAAAACAATCCCAATTCCCCCAAAACAATTTGCAAATATATCATTTCTAATTTAGAGCCAACTCCAAAATGAAAGCTCGACTACGTTACACAGCCTAGAGAATAAAAGACTTCACAACATTCCAGGCGTCACATAATCGACAAGAATGGTTTTTGTTTTGACGGTACAAATTACAAAAACAATTTTTAATAAAGCATTACCATTACCAGTAAAATTAAAACGATCTCAATTCCCCAAAACAATTTGCAAATTTTCCATTCCTAATTTAGAGCCACCTCCGAAATAAAATCTCGACTACGTTACACAGCCTAGAAAACAAAAGACTTTATCGTGACACTCCAGGCGTCACAAAATCGACAAGAATGGCTTTTGTTTTGAGCGAAGAAACGCATCACTATGCTGCTCCTGACGTTCCTCATAACAACTACTTGGTATTCCATCTGTGCCAAGGTCTTCTGATTAAAGGCCTTCTGCGCCAGGTGAGTTCTGAAGTTGGGCATACCAATAGGGTGCAAAATTTTAGGTGAAATGCCTCATCGACAAAAAGTAGACCGACTGGATTCCTCTCCTTTCACCTTAAGGACGAACATAACTTTTAAACGTGCTCTTGACCAAGAAGGTCAGAAGAAAAGGGTAGCCTAACTGCTTACACTCATTCAATGAATAGTTAAAAAGTCGCACATTAAGTTACTACCAGGAACAAGTATTCGTTCTCCAATCAATGACCTCCGTCTGCACCACCTCAAAGTTTACCAAGAGCACGATATCCTGTACATAATTCTCGGAGAAACCAAGAGACACAAAATTATAGAATGTCGATCTTGAATTAGTGACGGCGAATTCAAATTTGTGTCGCTACAGTCCAATTTGTTTGAACAAGAGTTCTTCGGAATCCCGGCTGAAAGAGTAAGGAATTAAGCAATCTGTGGGTTGAGAATTGGTAACTCGGTCCAAGCGAACACCGTCTTGTACACGTGGGCTGGTGAATGTTAAATATACTGTGACATCGTGAGAAACTTCGCTGTGTTTGCTCTTTAGGAAGGGTCACTTGCAGGGTGTGTGCTTACTCCTTTATATCATCGGAATGCCGAATATATTCTGATTGGTTAGTGTTTGGCGCTAGCTGATGCTCTTTTGCCACGCGCTTCAACGACTTGAGAGGAGCAGGTGGTGTTCGTCCAGATAATCTCTGCTTGGTTTTCGACTGTTAGGTTATTTTTAGACTGCGGAGATATGTTGGAGACGACTGTTAGAGAGAGACAGGAGCAACGGGCGAGGCTGGCTCACCGTGCTGGACTGAGAGAATGCATACTTTTATGTATGAGTGTAACGATGTTAATGTGGTGATGTAAATACTTTTCTTAATGTTCTTGGAATAATAAGAACTTTATCATCATAACTGTTTTGGATGTCTTCTCCTTGAGTGCGATTCGTACTGATTTCACGCTACCGTTTCGGGGTGACGACATCAGAATGGTCACAAAGTTGACTCTAATAACTCGTTGGCGTGGTGTGGAAGTTTGGAGTGTGAGGTGCCAGCTCAGTGTTGACTTCGTCATCTGATCGTGGTTCAAAATTACTCGGGGTTGTCCTCGGATCTTTCTCTTGGGGATTGATCCCGGACCATCGCTAATAGCCCGTTGTGTTGCTCCTGTGTGACTTTGATTAGTTACCAACCATTACAAAACTTAAACAAGGGAAATAATAAATTCAATGAAATGCGAAAGTAAGATACATATAAACTAACCGAAATCACACTGTGTGAAGTGCCTTGAATAATCATAGTGATAAATGAATATAGCGTTATGACAAAAACAAATATTTTGTTCGTCGTCAAGTCGTTACTTTTTCAGAGGCTTAGAAATTACTTTTGGGGAAGAATGAAGCTGATGACACTTTTTCCAAAACAAAACCTACTTCTTTAAAATGACGATAGTAAGGTAGAGAGGTAGGTAATTAATTATCGTCGCACTGGGGAAAAACAAATGACTATTAGCGACGGTCCGGGAGAAACAAAATTTACGTATTTAAAATGGAGATAATTAGGGTTATGAGACTTCTAAGTATTGTGGTATTGCTTTACCCCTTAACCCACATAATGACTAAATTTCCACATCTATTAGTTGAAAGCATGCTAGTACAGATTAGGGATGCGACATCGATAGCAAAACATTGATGTTGATAAAACATCGACCCAAAAACTTCGATGTTTTTAAAATTCAGTGCATTTTAACTTTTTTCCCCATTTAGAAAACTGGTTTAGCAATTATTGATGCTACATTGACAACAAAACATCGATGTTTTGAAACTTTGATGTTCAAAATTAAAACATCGATCTTGATAATATATCGTCCCAAAACCATCGATGTTTTTAAAATTCAGTGTATTTAAACTTTTTTTCCCCATTTCTTAAAACTGGTTTAGCAACTATTGATGCGACATCGACAGCAAAACATCGATGTTCAATTTTTTTTTTAAATTACGGTGGGCATTTGATTGTTATAATCATAGGCCACTGCAAGGCCGGGAAGCGAGTCATTTGTGAAGGGGCACCCAATGGGCGACCATCACTACCCCTAACTAAGGACAGTACAATTACATCCATGCCCTTGACCCCGGATTCGAACCAGGAACCTTCCGATCCAGAGGCGAACACCTTAACCACTAGACCGGTTGGTCGGCTATGTTCAAAATTAAAACATTGATGTTGATAATACATCGCCCCCAAACCATCAATGTTTTTAAAATTCAGTGTATTTAAGCTTGTTTCCCCATTTCTTAAAACTGGTTTAGCAACTAGTGATGCGACATAGGCTCCAATACATCGATGTTTTTTTTCTAAAATATCAATGTTTAGAAAACATCGATATCGATGTCGTATTCCTACTTTTCAGATCCTTCTTCCTTGGTCACTTTGGTCTAAAAGTATGTTCAATTTGCTAATTATAAAAGTTATGCTATTTGGTTATTTTTTGAATTTTTCTAACGGTACTTTTTTATTTAAAAATAAAACATCGACAACGTAAAAACATCGACAAGTATAAACATCGATGCTAAAAAAAGCATCGACCCCAAAACATCGACATCGATGTCGCATCCCTAGTACAGATTCGATTGGTCAAAACGCCAATGCTGGTTCAGATTACAAACGGATATATGAGTGCAAACCCCTCAGAGGGTTAACGTTCTAAACTATTTTTTATTGCAATTATTGACTTAACGAAAAGCAGAGTTTTGCTAATGACACCTGCTAATGGGTTTCCAGGACGAAGAAAGAAAAGGCGCTCTTTGTCTTGTCAAAGGGCTGTGATAGGAGAATTTTAATCCTTTGTCGCTTCTCTTTAATTTTCTTCTCGGAATAATAATTCAATTCCAGAGATTACGTGAAAAGAATTGGCTTTCAAGCGTTGTATTCTAAAGGTGGAGATGCATGAAAGCCATTTGCTTCACATTCATGGCACTGGAAAATACTCCTGCGGCAAGGGTTGATTTGCCGAAGAATTAAATGTCCTAAAAACTGCTTTTCAACAAATATTTCTGGAACAAATAAATTAAATGTAAAAAGGCGATATATTGTCTAGGACCAGAGAGGACGTTCACGACTATTGGGTAACAAATGACATAATAAAGAGAATGAAATAGGTAAGGTAAGGTAATTTCAATTAACGTCGTACTAGAGCAGCACAACGGGCTATTGACGACGGTCCAGGATCAATTTTTTAAGGGCAAGATCCGTGGACAACACCTTGTAATTTTGAAACATGGTCAGATGACGAAGCAACACCTGAGCTGGCACCCCACTCTCCAAACTTCCACACCAACCCAACGTGAGGAGTTTCAGCCACCACAGATTGAAGGTGCACCAGCAGTCTCTACACCATACGCTTACAAACATCCATGCCCGGACCTGGATTCGAACCAGGAACCTTCCTATCCAGAGGCTAGCACCTTAACCACTATACCGGTTGGTCGGCCAAGAGAATGAAGTAATCATGTGCGACCCTATGCAAGACATTTTATACAGAAATATAAAATAATTCTGGTTCTTTCACATTATTTGTTTTAAAAAGGGCACATACTTCAAAGATAAAAAAATACAGGGTCTCGAGCTCCTATAGCCCCTTTCACTGCCCTGATATTCACCAACAAAAGGAGTAGCGTTCATGGAAGTCCAACCCCAAGAGAAACATACCCTTTAAAAAACAATTCGGACTCAAAAAAGAAAGAAAAAAGATAAAACCTGAAGCAAAAATGACGTAAAATGGTAGCGTAAATCTGAGTGAACCGTCGGTTTCTATTTTAACGTCATTAATTTTTTCCACAAAACGTAAGGTAAAACTGATGCCTCATCCAACTCCAAGTAGTCTCTTACTACGACTGGTTAAGGCCAGGTGCACACATCCGGTTTTTCAACGTGCGGCGCGACTGCGGCATGGAAGCCAAACTATACACACATAACCGTGAAATGACGCACGAACTCATTTCGCGCCATTTGCGATACATATTCTATCGAAGAAAACTTGTTTATTTCGCTTACTTGGTATACAAAAAAAGTACATTTTGAAACAAAATAGACGTTACTGGATACAACCATTTATTCATTATTATTTATATTCCATTTGTTTATGAAAACAAGGTACTTCAGAACGGAGACGCATGTGCGGCGACCGTGGGGAACTGTGGTACAAATTGCACGCAAGTTGGACGTGCGTCGCCCCATATGTGCACTGCTACATTGGATCTAATGTATCTCAGACCTTACTTGCATTGTAGAAGCGGCGCCGCACGTTGAAAAACCGGTGTGCACCGGGCCTAATGGAGTTTGTCCTGCTCAATGAATCAGAGTAATCATATTTTCTACCCCATGCTTCCCTACCGAGGCTAGCATCCAGTCCAGTCCATCATTCTCTGTTCTCTCTCAGGTTTCCACTACGTAAAATAAATCCTCAAGTTTTAAGGCAAGCTGTATACTAGTACAACATCCATTCACTAGACTAAATTGACTTAACGTAACTCCATCATGGAATACCGACCCTCCGATGGCTTTCGGTAAACAAAATTTCCCATAACGTAAAAGATGACCAAAAGTAAAACGAAAAAAATATTTTGTGTGATGCAAAGCAGAAATTTTGAGTTAAGAAATGCAGCTGCTCTAAAGAAAAGTTTTCAATGAGGTTAAAGAGGCAATCAAAGTGTCGAAGTCAACAAGTGAACTTAAACCGCTTGCTTGAGTTGTAGCTTCCTGGAGGCCACAAATCGCACGATTTGTATTATTTCCCTTTGTAACAAAAGGATGAACAGCCAGGCGTTTAAGCCAGACGTCGTAGTACTCAGTTGCTGGTTCCTTGATGTGCAGATGAGATGTGATAGGGAGGTGGTAACATAGTAGTCCGGGTCTGCTTTCATGCCACAGATGCAGAGGTCACTACAATGGATATTCATCCGAAATAAATACTATAGGAACGGGTCAACACACATACTAAATTGACAGAAAAACGCATTCGTACCAACATGTTTTCTGTGCTGAAACTGCTGTGTACACATACGCATATCGCCGTATACTGCTCTAGGGTGCGGCTGGTCTAAGAGAGCGCGTGGACAATCTACACAAAGTTGCCAGGATTGGATGCAATTGCGCCTTCTGGATTGCTTTACAATTTAGAGCTTAGTGAAAAGAGACAAAGATGAATCTAGTTGGTAAATAAGGCTGTTTAAAGTTAAGCATTTGATCTTTTGTTGCTTTCGATCCAATCGTGGGCATCCTAAGTTATCAAAGTTAGTTTCTCTAAGCTACTGCTATCAACTAAATGTATTACCCTTTTTCGTTATAAGTCCAAATGAAAAGCATGAAGTAGGTGCATGGGATTTCTTTGGAAAACCCGTTGCTCATCAACTTGGCACTCAATTCCATGAATTCCACCGCAAATCGTATGCGTATCATGGGTTTAGCACCACATAAGTTAAATACATAAAAATAAATATATATTATCTCTTTTCTCATTTTCTCCCCTCTGTGTAAGACAGCATTCAAACTCTAGGAGAAGCAAGTTTCGTATGAACCGAAGTTCCTAGGATCAGGCTCATTTACTCCTTTTTTTTAACCTCCTTTAGAGCTCTGGGAAAAGAAATGGCGAATCCATCCCGAATCGAAGTTTCGTTTTGCTACTGCTACCAACTTAATCTATTACCATTTCCTTGAAAGTCCAAAGAAAAAGCGTGTAGCAGGAGAATACCATTCCTTTCGATTATCCGATGCACATCAACATGGCATTCAATCCCAAGAATTCCACCCGCAATAAGCGTGCTACATACATAAAATAAAAGGTAATCTCTTATAGCTCTTCCATTTTCTCGCCTTTGTAAGGAACATTATCAAGCTCTCAGAGAATCTCGTCTTAGATTAACCAGTTACCAGGACTGGGTACAATTTCTTCTTTTGGGCTGATTTTGAATAAAGGTTTAGGGAAAAAAGTGGTATACAGTTGATTAATTAGGTATTTAAAACTAAGTAGATATGTATTGTTAATTTTTCATCAATCTAGGAATCTCCAGATATCAATGACTAAATCTATTACCATTTCCTTGTAAGTCCAAAGAAACAGCGTGAAGGAGAATGCCATTCCTTTGGATTACCCGCTGCTCATCAAGATGGCACTCAATTCCATGAATTAAACCGTTTAAGTGTTCTATATACATAAAATGAAAGGGATTCTCTCATAGCTCTTCCATTATCTCGCCTTTTCAAGGAACAGTAACAAGCTCTCAGAGAATCAAGTCTTAGATTAACCACAGTTACCAGGAGTGGGTGCAATTGCTTCTTTTGGGCTGATTTAGAATTAGGTTTTTTGGGGAAAAAATGTTGTATAGTTGAGAGATTAATTAGGCTGTTAAAACTAAGTATCAGATATGTATTGCTTTCGATCCAATCTAGGCATCTCCAGTTATTAATGAATAAATCTATTACCAAAGAAACAGCGTGAAGGAGGAGAATGCCATTCCTTTGGATTACCCGGTGCTCATCAAGATGGCACTCAATTCCAGGAATTCCACCCAAACCCGTATGCGTGCCACGGGTTCAGGAGCACATAAGCGTGCTACATACACAAAAGGAGGGGGTTTCTCTCACAGTTCTCTTTGTCCAACAGAGCGGAACAGTGATTGCTTTCGTGAGCTGTGTACCTAGCCGACGCACACACCAGACGACGAATGAATGTCGTCAGAATATGAATGCCCTCGGAACACTAGCAAAAATATTTATGCCGAAAGGAATGGATTTCTGGAGACGTCTTCCAACATTCTTGCATGGTCAAATTCGTTATGACAGAACGTCGTGGTGGATTGATTGCCTACATCGTCGGTGGAGCGGGACGTTTTCGCAGCACTCAGTGGACGTTAAATGCCGTTTAGCTCCAATAAAATATGCAGAATTTGTACCAGATTGTCCCAGACGTGCCTTTTTCAGGATTGCGATAAGTGGACGTAACCCAGTGCTGAAGGCTGGATTCGACTGGAGTTGGAAAACCCAGCAGGAAATAGTGATTCTGAAATCCCGTTTTAGAAAAACTGTCATTACATATTCGCCCATATGCAATTTTAATATGCTAAAAATCGACTGCTGTATTGCAAGTACCAACAAATTATGTTACGATAAATTTCATGACGTTTATCAAATCAAAGGGTAGTTAATTAAGGTCACGATGGAACAACACGATTGGCGACGTCCGGGATCAATCCCGAGGGGAAAGATTCAAGGATCACGCCTCGTAGTTTTTCAACCAGATAACGAGGTCAGCACCTGAGCTGGCAGCCCACTCTCCAAACTTCCACACCACGCTACCGTGAGGACATTCGACGCCACGACAAAATTTGACGTGCACCAGTCCCCGGGTGCACTTTGGCAGGATCCAGTTTCGACATCGCAACACTATAGTTGATAAAATTGAAAAGAGAATGAGTTTGTTTCTTTGTCAATTCTCCGAATAGGGAGGATTGTGTGTCTTGTGTCTGCCGCAGCATGGCCATACATGGACCTTGCGCCATAAAACCCCAAAACCAACCAAATAGGGAGGCAATATTGGGATTTAACCCCAAATAGCGGCCATGCTTTTAGCATATAGTCATCAGGAGTCAATACCGGTATGTTCTCCACAAACCTGAGGTTGTAAATCTTGACCTACCTATCTGAAAGGACGGCCGATCGCGGTCTAGTGATCCGGTTCGAACCTGTGGGAAGGCATGGGTAGAGTGCCTATATAATAAGAGTGGCGACAAGGGGCCAAATTTGGCCCAATGCGCATGCGCGGCAGCCATTTTTCTACCAGAATCGTCTCAAAGAAGGTTGCTGGACGAATCAAAATACCATTTCAGGGAGAACAAAAAGCATATGATTTTTATAATATGGATACATTCGGTATAAATGAATCATATAAACGCTCAATTACATGCGTAATTGATGAGATGGATTGCACAACGCGCTAACTTAGATTGCGAGAAAAGATTGTTGTTAAAAAAAAGCTATTGAAAGCTATTGAAGCTAAAGCTATAAAAAGTCTTCAAATTTATACTGACAAAACACTACAATAATAAATAAACATTCTAGAACACGAAATGGAACATGAATAAGCTATATTTTCTTTTTAATTTAATGTACACACGTTTTTCTCGAACACACAAAAAGCTCCCATGTTAAGTCTACGGGAGCTAGGAAAAGACCGCCTCGGGCGGTAGAAAAGGTCTCTAAGCCAATCAGAAAGTGTTTCCCGTATGTCGCCACTCTTATTATATAGGCACTATTGGCATGGGTAGTTCGCTAGGAATGAATGGGTGGCTTCCCTATAAACGTGTGGTGCCTACAGTGTGTGAGATGCTTGTAACATGAACCCTTCCGCTTGGTGCACCAGGATAACCTATAATGGTTTACGAACCCTCCCTTGCATAGACATACTAAATAGTATTCAAGTAGCCAGGCATTATAAAAAAACATCTGTAAGATCCCGTCCAGTTCGAATCACACCATTGTGTACAACGGTGGTAGAGCGCACGACCTCAAATGTACTCCCGTTTGCGTGGTGTGGAAGTTTGGAGAGTGGAGTGGCAGCTCAGGTGCTGCCTCGTCATCTGATCGTGATTCATAACGATGAGGTGTTATCCTCGGATCTTTGCCTTCGGGAATGATCCCGAACCGCCGTCCATAGCCCGTTGTGTTGCTCAAGTGTGACGTTAATCATCTATCTACAAAAGGACCAGGCAAAAAAGAATATTGTCCGGCAGGAACAATTTGAGGGTTCGTTGGGTTTGCCCACCGCACTGGCAACAGGCGGGTTCGATTCCTTCCCGGTTGTATTTTGCTCTGTCAGTAAAATTTATTTATGTGTATATGTCCAAAACTTCGTATTGTCTGAGTTGCGTTTGGCTCAGCGTGGCCAAATACACAGTCCAGTCACATTAATGTGACCACCTGTCAAAAGCCAGAATAACCACCTTTGGCAGCCAAAGGTGGTTATTCTGGCTTTTGACAGGTGGTCACATTAATGTGACTGGACTGTGTATTTGGCCACGCTGAGCACGGATTCAAGAGCGGACCGCTGCGAGACGTGCCGGAAGAGAGTCAATTAGGTTTCTGAAGGTGTTCACTGGGATGTTGAACCATGCCGACTCCAGTGCCGTGGCCAGCTGCGCTAGATTACGCGGTTGAGGATCCATGGCAATTGTTGCAGGGTGTTTGCTTTCAGACGTTTCACGCCGTATACGCCAACGTCCATCTGTCCGATGGAGCATAAAACGTGATGCATCGGGAAAAGCCACCTGTCGCCACTCTGTGGACGTCCAGTTGCGGTACTGGCGCGCAAATTCCAGCCTTCGTCGCCGATGAACAGCAGTCAGCATAGGTGCATTAACCAGGCGTCTGCTGCGGAGGCCCATGCGCAGAAACGTTCGCTGAACCGTTCTTGAGGATACACTCTTGGTAGCCCCTTGGTTCATCTGGGCGGCCAGTTGCTCAACAGTTGCCCGTCTATTCGCCCGAACGCATCTCCGTAGCCTTCGTTCGCCTCTGTCATCAATAGCCCGTGGTGTACCACATGTGCCGCTGATTTTGGATAGTGCCATTTTGCCATGCACGGTATACTTTTACCACGGCGGCACGCGAACAGTTCACAAAATTAGCCTTTTCCGAAATGCTTCCACCCTTGGACCAAAAGCCAATAACCATGACCTTTTGGACGTCGGATAAATCGCTACGTTTCTGCATTGAAATACTTTCAGATGCCCTAGGACATCCTTTATATATACTCCACTGCAATGTGCTGCCACCTGCCTTTTGTGATTGGTTATTTCACGACGTTGACGTCGAAAGTAGGTGGTGGTCACATTAATGTGACTGGACTGTGTATGCACCATAAAACCCAACCAACCGGAACCATTGATACCCGCCCCTACTTTGGAAAGGCTTTTGTTTGATGTTTCTGAGATGTAATAACTCGACTCAAGGAGGAAGTTTCTCTAATTGGGAAAACATTTTATCGTCTAGGTTCCTCCAGTGACGACTGCTCAATCAGCCGCTAGGACTGTGTAATTTCGTCTACCAAAAAGTAATTCATGATGGAGATTGGTTTACACTACTAAATTTACAACTGAATCATCGCAGATTAACTTTTGTAAGTAGTGGGTGAATTCATCAAGAAAGAGCTGTCCAACCGGTCTGTTGGTTAAGGCTTTATCCTCTAGATCGGAAGGTTCCTGGTTCGAATCATGGTCAGGGCATGGATGTTTGTAAGCGTATGATGTAGAGGGGGCTGGTGCACCTTCAATCTGTCGTGGCCGAAAGTCCTCACGTCGGGTTGGTGTGGAAGTTTGGAGAGTGGGGTGCCAGCTCAGGTGTTTCCTCACCATCTGACCGTGGTTCAAAATTACGTGGTGTTGTCCTCGGATTGATCCCGTATCGTCGTCAATAACCCGTTGTGCTGCTCTGGTACGACGTTAATTAAAAAATTACCAATTATCACCAACAAAGAAACATATTTCTGAAACTGGTATTAAAAATTTATATCTTTTCAACGAAACCCATACAACTTAATGCAAACTCCAATTAATTTAATGCTTACCACAAAATAAAAAGCTTACGGGACAACAAAATCCCGCAGTCGAAACAAATGAAAACAAAAGAAAGGGGATTAACATACTAAATGGCATGACGCCATTTTTGGGTATTGTTAAAAATGTCGCATATACTAACGCGAGATGGATCATGATGCTACCGTGTAAGATTAAAAAAAAAAATTAACCCACACAAGTGGAAACTAAGTGGGGCACAAAGTTTAAAGATATCACTCGCCACATTCGCAATTAATAAGTCTTACAATGGAGATTTTAACCTATTTTCCTACTGGATGAGATCACTTTCGAAAACCAACACGTTTAGGCGTAGAATTCGCTATCTTTTACGTACATTCCTCATGCTCTTAAGGAGCCGCTTTTACTGCTCCCATCAAAAGTCATTTAGTGGTTTAGCACGCTCAACATTATCTTATCGTACGTTTAATCTGAACCATGAGGTAAGTATGTCAATTTAGGTAAGGCAGTCAAGAAGTTGACCCTTTATGGAAAGCAATGGTCTGCATGTTTCAACCTACTTGAAATACGCAGGCTTGTTTCAATATATAGCACAAGGTAAAGAGAAAGTTCTGATGTTATGGGAGATCCTACAACTAAAGCTTGGACCGGGGTAGCCCGGTTGGAAGAGTAACAGATTAGCAACAGAAAGGTTGCGAGTTCGAATCCAACCAATAGGGGGCTGGTGCACGTTAAATCTGTTGTGCCTCAAATACCCTTACGTTGGCGGGAAGTGGAAGTTTGGAGTGCGGGTTGCCAGCTCAGGTGTTGCCTCGTCATCTGACCACGGCACAAAATTGCGTGATGTTGTTCTCGGATCTCTCCATTCATATGTAGTTCCCGAACCAGTAGTTCCAGTGCGACGTTACTTACATACTTACCTACCTACCACCTAATAAAGTTCTTAAAATTTCAATTATTTTTAATGTTATTGTTGTAATTATTAGTTAACGTCGTACTAGAGCAACACAACGGGCTATTGACGACGGTCCGGGATCAATCCCTTAAGGAAAAGATCCGAAATGTCATTGTTGGAGATGAACCTATATCGAACATTCACAAGTCAAAGCGATTGCAAAAAGTTTCAATGAGAAGTCCGTACCTTAACGGATTTTAATTCAAATGTAAGTGGCAATTGGTAATTTTTAATTAACGCCGTATTAGAGCAACACAACTTGATTTTGACGATGGTAAGTGAGCATTCCCCTAAGGGAAAGATCCGAGGACGACACCACGTAATTTTGAACCACGGTCAGATGACGAGGTAACACCTGAGCTGGAACCCCACTCTCTAAACTTCCACACCAACTCAACGAGAGAACTTTCGGCCAAGACAGAATTAAGGTGGAACAGCCGCCTCTACACCATACGCTTACAAACATCCATGCACCGACCTGGATTCGAACCAGGAATCTTCCCAACTAGAGGTTAATATTTTAACCACCAGACTGTTGGGTGTGAAAATATAAACAAAGCTTTAAGTGGACAAATAATGGGAAAGTAACGGTAAATTGAAAGACAAGAAAAACGAGCCACAATATGACGTCACTGAAACGATATAAAATAAACCCTTTTTTAAAAATTACAAAAACATATGGATATTTTTCGCAGGGATTGGGGGCATCGTGAAACTGGTCTAATTTTGGGATACGGAAAAACCAGGATTTTTGTTCAGTTAGATCAGGGCTCGAAATACCCGGGTGCACAGGTGCACTGTGCACATGAAAATAAAATTGTGCACCTAATTTTTTCCCGCTAGGCGCACCTGTGCACCTAATTTAAAAGCTTAGGTGCACAAGGTGCACCTGTATTAAAAAATATATTTCGAGGCCTGAGTTAGATTATAGCAAATAATAAGTAACGGAATATCTTTTGATCCATCGGTTCTAAGTAAAGAATAACTGAGCTATAAGTTTTTGATTTTTGCTGTTAGTTTAACAATCAGAATAATAATGTTCTTGTTCGCAGCATGTTCTACTTTAGCTGAAATCTTTCACTTTCACAAGAAAATCGGAAGATTTGTATCGATTTATTCATGGCATGCCACTTGTATAATTTCCAATAAATTGACAAACATGGTGCTTTCCAAGCAATCACGCTCTTGACTAGAAACAGTATTTACTGATTTTCTCTTCAATTTCTGACAGAATTTCAGAAATTGTATGCCAGAAAACTTAATCCTAACGAATTTTAAAATTATTTATTTTCAAAACACACACGCACATTAAGACTTTTACTATTGAAAAATCTAGACACATTTCTGGCACCCTAAAAATGACAATCCTTTCGCGACTGGGCCTTACAGGTTTTTTCCCATTTTAATAATATTTGTGCCTGATATTTAAGAATCAAAGAACATTTCTTTTCAAGTTTGCATATGGTAATGGTAATTTTAGTTACCGTCGTACTAGAGCAACACAACGGGATATTGACGACGGTCCGGGATCAGTCCCTGAAGGGAAAGATTCGAGGACAACACCTCGTAATTTTGAACCACGGTCAGGTGACGAAAGTTGGCATATGGACATAGTACCATCATGGACGCTTTAACCCAGTTAGAACATTCAGGATTGATCCTGGTTCAGGATCCAAAGGGAAAGGAGATACGTAATTTCGAATTTTTTTGGGACGAAGATCTAATTTTGAACCACAGTTAGATGACGACAACAACACCTAAGATGGCACCGCACTCTCTAAACTTCCACACCACGCCAACCTGAGGACATTTGAGGCTAAGACAGATGCAACGTGCACCAGCCTCCGCATGGACGATGGTCTTAGGCTGGACCTAGTTTCGAAATCGCAACCCTTCGGTTCTGAATCCTTTGGTCTTCCAACTGGGCTACCAAGGTTCTTATCTCTTGACATGAAATGATTCTTCTGACGAAATATTCAGGAAGAAGCAGAGAGTGAATCCAAGAAAAATGCAACAAAGCACGAAATCTTAAGTAAATGGAAATAAAATGCTGAACTACGAGTCCCTTGTTTGCTTTGCAATAAGAGGAGTGCGAAATAACAGATTTTCAACTCGTTTATGTATAAGTTGATGGAGTTTTCACTTCATTCCTGCCCACGAATGGTAGTCCAGAACGAACAATGTTTTCGTTCCAACACAGATGAAAAAAGGGAAAGGGAAATTTTGGTTTTAAAATATAAATGGCGGAAGAAAGAAAAATGCGTGATTCTTGCAATCGCGTGATTACCATGTTCGGGGTAATCGACCGTATACATAAAGAAGTCTGGATAAATAAAATTCCTGTGTGGGTGAATGGAAAATGTTTTTCATTTTCTGTGAAAACAGTATTTTTTTTAGCCTTTTAAGGCGAGATTGATTCACCTCAACGCATAGAAAATACGAAAAACCCTACAAAAATATAAGGTTTCTTAAACTTTATTTTGAATTTGAAGCTCAGAGACCAACCAGAGACAACCATGTACGTGGAAGATGGTGCACATTAAATCTATCGTGGCCTTTAATGTCCTTACGTTGGTCTGGTGTGGAAGTTTGGACAGTGGGGTGCCAGCTCAGCCTTTCGTCATCTGATAGTGGTTCAAAATTACGATGTGCTGTACTTGGGTTTGATCCCGGACCGTCGCCAATAACCCGTTGTGTTGCTTCAGTTGAACGTTAACTACCTACGTGCGTTTTAGATAGGCTTTCCTACGGTGAGAAGGTACATGACTTTGTGAAAGTCCATTTGTGGAAAGAAGACTGATAACTTTTATAAATTTATGCGATAAATTATTTTTCTTTCGTTATTTATGGTAAATAAATATTATAAGGCTGGACATTTAATACGACTCAGTTTCGCTAAACCCGTGTTGTTAATTAAATGCATTCTGCTCTGTCGGTAGGTAGGTATTAATTAACGTCGCGCTGGAGCAATTACAACGGGCTATCGGGGACGGTCCGGGATCAAACTCGAAGGGAAAGTTTCGAAAATAGGATGACGGAAATACAACCCAAAAATTTTCCAGTCGCAGCTCATAGTTCAGGACACAGTGTGTGTATCTCCTTTTACAACCAAAACTCTTCGTATCCGTTTTTGGATTTTAATTTGAACTCTTTGTTTGTTGATATTTGCAATATAATATATTGGCCCTTGACTCCCCAATTTCCTTTGGGGTTAGCATTGCCATCGAAATCCTTTCAGAATCCACATTGTGAAACAATGGTTTGAAGAGAATGAATCAAGAATCACATCCAGAGTGAGCTGTGTGCATTAAGAATAAACAAACTTATCCACAACTTATCAAAAAATAGAAAAACGGCATTATCTTAAATCGTTTAGGTTGAAAATGTGAAACTCACCTTTTTGTTCAGAGACATTTAATGAAACGGGAGGTGCAAGGTTCGACTTCTGATGTAATAAATGTACTGATTTATACAGACTGAGATTATTTGAAGTAACCGAAAAAGGTACAGCTAAATCTGGGCGATGATTGTGATAAGTCCCTTAGATCACTAATCAATTAGACTCTCTAAAATTAAAATAAAAAAAGATATTTACCACCATAGAGGGTTCCAAGGCATATCAATCTAACTTAAATAAAAACGACGAATTTTCCATTCGGATTAACTAACCTAATTTTTAAGAGACGTGAAAATATGACTGATGTTCTAAATTTGTTTTTCTTTTTCTCTGACTTGATTAGTGTGGCTCGGACAAAGATCGCACTGGACGTTTTGTCACTGGACACTTTTGTTTGCAGTTTTGAAGACTTCTTTTTAAGTTCAAGAGCAGAATATTTTTATACTTCCTTTGTATATTTTTGGACCCCTGATTTGTATTTACAGTATTTTTAACATAAGAATATTCGCAGACAAACAAAATTAAAAAAAAAAATCAAAAGCAGAATTGCTAAATGAGTGAAGTAAAAAGCATTTATTGCTAGCTCATCATGCTAACTCTCCATAAACCACTGTTAGATGCAAGAAATCCATTATTATAAATTAATTAATTTAATAATTTTGAGAGAATGTAAAATAAACTGGGGAGATATATGTTATTTACATTTTTCATTTTTTTTTAAATTTATAACTGAAAGAAATTTTTATGTTTTTAAAACATTTTTTGGTCTTTAACATCTGAGGTACATTGATTGCTTCCAAGAGCCAGCCAATTGTCATAGAATCCATAAACACTTTGAATTAAAACCCTTATATTGTGCAGATGAACCCATCTACATATATTATTTTTAGTTAAGCTTTGGACTGTCTGTTAAACGATTACAAAAACCTGTGGATGATGGTTAATATTAACACTTTTAAAACTATACAGGGAAATCTATATTCCTACCTATACATCGCTGCTTCTTGTCAAAGAGCTTCATCGAGATAATCTTGGACTTGGACATTACATTATGAATGCTCACGTACCTAGAAAGCTCATTTATAAAACTCTACAGCAGAATTTCTGTTATTTTCCAGATGATAGCACAATGATCTCATCGGTGGCGGAAAAGGACTTGTTCGAACAAATTTTGGAGCAATTCCTTCCCACAACCGAAAAGAACACGCTTCCTCTTTTTCGATCAGGATAATAAGATCGTAATACGAAAATAGACTAGAAAATATTAAGATTTAAATTCATATTTTTATGGCCTTACCAAATATCAATCCGAAATGTTCACTGGGCCATCAGTCTATTATGAGCAGCATTAAAATTTTCTGTTCTCCACTAAGAACCTTCCAAGTGATTTCGACGAGTTATCTTGTCCATCAAGAGCTGACCAAAATTGTTAATGACGAGATACCTCGCCATCAAGATACTGTGGATTTTTTTATGGTGACGAAATCAAGATTTGGCCAGTTTTCTTCTGATGCGATACCTCGTCCATCAAAATCCGGTCAGTTTTGGTTATGACTGGTCGAGAAAAACACCAGGAGGGTTAATAAATGAATTCGTCTATAAGGTTGATAGATGAATTCGTCTATAAGGTTAAAAAATGAATTCGTCTATAAGGTTAATAAATGAATTCGTCTATAAGGTTGATAAATGAATTCGTCGATAAGGTTAATAAATGAATTCGTCTATAAGGTTGATAGATGAATTCGTCTATAAGGTTAATAAATGAATTCGTCTATATGAAAAAGGGGACCAGTGCCGTCCTATCTCCTTAATGTTAAAATGATAAAATTGTAAGGAATATTTTCTCAGAATCTTTTATGTGTATTGATTCGAATTTTTTTATACAGGTTATGACGACACTTTTAAATACTTTTACACAGGGAATTTTTTAATTTGAAGTTTTGAGATTTTTTCCCTACAACTCATATTTGTTTTTTGAAAAATGAGCCATTTTCATCCTTTTTAACAATTAAAATTAATTTTTCTGAGCAGATATAAAAAAACGCCTGTATTAAAATATCTCAAAGGGCATGTTACGCTTGTATGCCAATTTGTTTTATATTCGCTTAAATAGACATTGAAAAAATATTCCTTTGTGGAAAAAATACATATTTTGAGGTATTGAAGTTTTTAAGTATAAAATTGACCTTACTTCAGGTACGTAGAGGTATTTAAAAAAATTATTTAAAATACTTCTAATCAAAGTATCGCTATAAATAGTGTATAATTTTAAACAAGATTGTAAAAACATTTATTTAAATTTATAAAAAAAAATAATCGAGACGTTGAAAGATTTTTGTACACTGGTCCCCTTAATAAATGAATTTGTCTATCTCAAAAATGAAAACTTACCTTGTTAATGATTTTTAAGAATTTTCTAACTGGTACTATAACAGACTATTGGCTGAATCAGAACACGATTAAAGAAATACACATTTTTTAAACTTGTACCCTTATCTATATTCCGTGGAATACAGATAGTACATTTTCCCGCCAAAATATTTAACAACCAGTCAAGACCATCCATTTTTTATTTCAAATGAATACCTTCTCTGTTTTTACTGGACCATCTCTACTAGCGGAACATATTGTATTTCAGTTGACCTATTTACGAGGTCAATTTCATCCCAAAAGTTTCTTTCTATTTTATTCGTATGCACTTGTTTCAAAAATCCTTCGTCGAATTCTGCGAGACGAAAACGATGCTTTCTCAGCCAAATAAACTGACGCTTGATGAAACTTAAAGAATGGGTCTGTATCTTTTATCCAGTGTTTTGTTTGGTTCGTTTCGGTTAACTTATAAGGTGATTTAACAATACGTATTGTTCTATAAAACACATGCGCACTGCAGCTGTTGCGATGGTGGATAAATATTGATCAAATATAAGATGAATCGACCACGCGGTCTTTATTCTCTTTGCTAAGAAACATTTAAGAAAAGGCTTTCCTAAAAAGTAATTGTTTCTGAATTTGAATAAATATTTTCTACTATAATTTCTGCGAAGCTTAAAAATTTGTTTTTACTTTAAAAATTTCAATATTTGGCTACTTAGAGGGACAAATCATAATCGCGAAAACTGATTAAAACTCAACAAAAGAATTTTTCAAATCTGCTATTCTAAACCGAGCTAAATGCACATGGCGGCGGTATTTCTGCGGTAGAAAATTCAAAAGAATGAATTCCGAAATGGTGCTAGTTTATTGGTCATCGCCAATTATTACATTAAACATCAAACGTAGCCAAAACGGCGATAAAGAACATTTTGTTGCAACCTTGATAGATAACACGCAATAGGATTTGGATATAAGATGTAAAATCTTTCTCTCATTTATTTAAATACAACGTAAAATCTCTGCAAATATCAATATAATATTGATTGGATTGGACATCGGGGTTTTATGGCGCAAGGTCTAATTTTGACCAATTCGACATTTCATCGTCTCGTTCTGTTATATAACCACTCATGACAGCTTGAATGCGCTTTTTTATAGAATGACGACAAAAGTGGTGAAATCGCAGAAATCTTCTACGAAATCATACAAACCAATCAGATGTCCCGTCCAATCAGATGAATGTTCGTGTCCACTCGGCTGACCAAATTAGTCTAAAGGTCACGTTAGTACCAGCTTTGGTCACATGATCCTTGGCATAGGAAAGGTTTGTTCTGCCAACTCTACCTTTATATTTTCTCTATGGACCAGTATGGCTGTTCTGGCTGTTGAGTGGCATGAATGAAACACATTTGAACAGAAGAGTTAACACTTAACTCATGATATCCTCAACGAAAGCTACAAAAATTACTTTCCTTTCTCTCCATTTGACGTATATTCCATGTATTTCTGTCTTACCATTTCTGAAAAAAACCGTTTCTGCTACTAATAATTCTTTACACCAAACAGAAGAAAATTAAGCTAAAATAAGGTCATCGAACGTAGTAAAGAGCTCAAATCAGGAAACTTTCCCGTTTCCATCATGACACCGAGAAGTGAACGCTACAATTCATTTTTCCCTACATCAAGTCGTGGGCGTTTTCGTCAGTTTCAATGAATCGCCTTCAATCCGTTATTTACAGAAACTTAAGCGGTCAAATGGGTCAGCCCTGAAATAGAAGCCCGCGGTCTCAATGGATGGCCACATCATTTCTTCCGCAGACAGGAGCAATTTCTGTCACTTTTCTTATAAAGTTCAGTCGGGCGTTTCACACCTTTGTTTCATTTGGTACATTTGTATCAGAACAGCTATTTAAACTATAGCGAATGCGAAAAATCAGAAACCCCGCCAATAGAAAGAAAACTGCATTTTTAAAAGAGTAGAACTTTAAATTCGTTAAAAAATGCAATATATTCTGTAAAGTATCAGATCCGTGTCCAGCAAAGCACGTATATTGTATCCGTCAAGCCTCTTTGACATCTATTCAATGACAGAAAAAGAACGAATGGCGATAGAACGCGCGCGCGAGAATTTACAAAAAATAGAATTCTTTAAATTCAATTTACGAACAAAGTATAATGAAATGAGAAAATCGGATTCTTGAATGTAAGAACTACATTAATCTATATAAATAAGAATGGAGTGTTTGTTTGTACATTCAATAATTTCGACGCATTTCAAGTTTTCTATCCGTTTTGGACCCTTTTGATGCCGAATCCGCCTTTTTCTCGTTTGGTGTCTGTCTGTCTGTCTGTATGTTGTGCCCTATACACGTCCACGCGGTTTAAGATATTTTCATGGAAATTTGCATACAGAGAGTACTTATCTTGATTTAGTGAGTGGAATTGGTTGCGAAAGTCTGTCTGTCCGTCTTTCTGTTCTATGCTCGATTTTGTGTTTGTGTGTTTGTGTAAGCATCACATGAATTGTATTCCAGATATTTGATTGCATTGTATTTTATTTTATACATTATCTAATAATTTAGTGAATGCAATATTAAACATTTCTTTATTGTTATATTTAGACGAGTTTCATGCTAAAACACCTGAGTAAGTATACTTAAATCAACCATAATTTGGTAGTTTTGGAAAAATTGGAATGTCTATTGAATATTCCGATTAATTCGATTGCTTTACCAGTACTGCTAAAAAAAGTAATTATTCTTCAAAAATTTTTTTTTTTATGGAATTTCATTTCTGATACGTCATTTATTTCGAGTCTTATTTTTATTCTTTGCGCAATGAAAACGATTTCCGAAAATTTGGGACAGACGATATTTTTCAATGAAACGAGAATGAACACGATCGCGCGAGCAGTGATATTTTTTCTGGTTCTTTCGCTCTGAATTAATTTCACATTTCTAAATTTTGTACACTTTTAGTTGTAAGTTGTGGCAACTGTGCGAGATCAAGAGATAAAATTGAATCACAAATTAATATCTTTGGAACAATTTTTTACGACATCTTTTATTTTGTTTTACTTTGCTGTTTCCTGTTTTAAATATTTATTATTTTAATAAATGTGTTTTCCTTTTCATCACACCCAACAGCACCACAAAGTATTAGACTTGAAAATGTTAGGTAAGTCAGTATAAATTTTCAGTAAATTTAAAGTGTAGTTATGCAGTTATTAAAAGAATAATGCCGTTATTTAAAGAATAATGCCGTTATTTAAAGAATAATGTCGTTATTGAAATAATAATAATGTTTAAAAATCCAAACTAGAACTTTTTCCAACATTAAAAAATTCGTTGTAGTAATGACAGGAGAAGATTGCAAAATTTCACAATGTCGCATACCGGAGGCAAGAGTGCCACAGGTAAAAAAATATTGTTTTGTTGACTATGAGTGCGAGAGCACTCGCCGTAAATCGTTATTTTAATTAATTGAGTTGCACATGAAAACAACTTAAGAAAGGGAATTCCAAATCTTCCTATAAATCGTCTTTTATAGTAGTAACCTTAGTATCACCTTTCGTCTTTTTGAGCTTTGTCATACAGCAATTGTGCGATGTATGTGAAATGTATTACATGAATGGATATGCATGTGTAGGATTTGTGTCCAAAGTAAGTTGTAGAAAATATAAAGATGGCGAAAGGTGTTAAAATAAATTTTTACTCTACAAAAAACGTAAGTCATTATATATTTTGATTATCTCTTCAATCTAGAGTAAACGAATTCAAACCGAGTAAGGTCGGGTATTTTGCTAGTCTATTATAAAAGTTATTCCAGAAACTTAAAACGAACTTTTAACTTGAAGAACCGACTTAAACATAAATTATTCATATTTTATCTCTAACATTTTTTAAATAAATAAAAAGATGCGTTAATAAAAAAAGCTGCGCCTAAGACGACAGACAGCTTCAAGTGATGGACAAATGTTGGCTAGTGAAGGCAGGGTTACCAGGCAGCCACATACACATACACAAAAGTCTTAATGAAGTACATCCACGATATACATCCTTAAAGAGAAATACATCCACGGTTAAGTAACAGGTATAGATCTATCAGCACCGTCTACAACTAACTCGATCTTCTACTAGCTGTGTGGGCAAACCCACTAAGTCATGACGCAGCTCCTACTTGATCAGGAGTTGTTCGCCGTGCAACTTGTACAGCATGGTTTTAAAATATTATGGAGCACATGGCTCCGTAGAGGCCTTAATCTCCAGTAGTGATATTTAGATTTGGCCTGATGGAACTTGCCTTGTTGATAAGATATGAGTTAAGAGGTTTAGACCTTGGACAGTTAACAAAAGGTGCAGGGAATAAAGGTTGGTCGTGGAATTTAAGATTTAATAAAGTCTACATGGATAAGTTTGGGGTTTTAATCGACAAGAATAAGGGTTTTACGTGGTCTGTTCTTATTTTGAGGAAGTGTAGGATCATATGTTTCTATTTCCTGAATTGAAGCATTGTTTATATAATTTAAATTAGTGAAAAATTTTGTTGAAAGTTTCTGTATGAATTTACTGAGCGGTGAGATGTTGAGAGCTCTGAGAATATTTTCGTTGCGATAGTTGTACAGCATGGCCATTTGGATTTGGTCTAATTTATACCTTGACGAAGGGAATAAGTAACAACACAATTCGAAAAAGAGGAACTAAATTTTTTTTTAAATAGAGCTACAAGACATCAAGAAAGCATTTCTAAATATTGGAAATTTTAAATCGATTAAAAGATTTAATGGTTTTGATGAAAGGGGATCATATCTTTAAGTTTGATTCGAAATATACTTAATTTCCGCTACGTGACTTGTACTGATTACTTCGCAATAAGTGAGCCGCGGTAGCTCAGTCAGTAGAGCGTCGGGCTCGCATCAGAAGGGTTTGTGGGTTCTGTCCTCGGCGGAGCCTGCAATTCTGATGTTTGCGAGATCGGCGCTTCGACCTCGCTAAAGACCACCGTGTTCGCTAATGGTGACTGGGGCACGTTAAATAGGTCGTGGTCACAAAGTCCCCCATGTTCCCATACCAAATCAATACCTCTGGGGGTACCTGATCAGGGGGTTATCGGCCTCTGATTGGAATCTAAATTACGATATGTGTGAGTGAATGGATGTATGAAATGGACCTTCCTGTAAAACGGAAGTGTCATGTATATCGAGCAAAGACGGACTTCCTCCCAATGGGGCTCAATAACATGGAAGGCGCACGCCTGCCGTCTTCGACGGGCCTGGCACTCCTCCGGTCTGTCAGTGTAGGCATAAGAAACAACAACAACAACTTAGCAATAAGTAGTTTGATAGATTAACTTTCCTGGATGGTTGTCTCAACAACTTATCAATCACGTCAGTACCAAAACTAACCAGCTCTTAATGGACGAGATATCTCGTCCTTCGAACGCTCATCGTCTCTTGTCATTGGAAGAAAACTGACAAGATCCTGATCTGATATCGTCATCATAAAAACATCGGCAATATCTCGATGACGAGATACCTCGTCATTCGCAAAACTCATCCGATCTTGATGGACGAGATATCTCGTCGAAACCACCTGGAGGGTTCTAGAATTATGCGTTAGAAACATGGCTATGAAAGTTTTTTAATCCAACTTTGTCAAAGGCGGACACACAGACGCTGTCACATGAACGGAGAGGATGTTATTTCACGTGTCCGTTGTCCCGTGAAAACGTGATCACACTCATGAGGAAATGCGGGGCAAAATTAAGTAAAAAAAAAAAGACATAATTAAAAAAATCGATACTTTCAACCCGTACGTTGTGGAATAAAATGGAAAGGAAAACGGAACAATGGATGCGCTGAATACACCCAATCCGTATTTCTGGAACGGAATTGATGCATGCAAATTGGATAGATTTGCATTTCCTTTTCAATTTGGAAATTAGACTTCGGAAAAAGTGTTCAGTTGTAAATTGCGAAATTACATATCAGATTAAAAAAAAAACATCTGGAATTGGTTTGATTTGACACTCGTGTCATTTCCTGATGGATAGGCCGACCAACCGGTATAGTGGTTAAGGTGTTAGACTCTAGATCGGAAGGTTCCTGGGTGGAATCCGGGTCCGGGCATTGATGGTTGTAAGCGTATGGTGTATAGACGGCTGTATCCCCTTAAATTTGTCGTGGCCGAAAGTCCTCAAGTTTGGGAATGTGTGGAAATTTGGAGAGTAAGGTGCCAGCTCAGATGTTACCTCGTCATCTGACCGTGGTTCAAAATTACGTGGTGTTGCTCTTCAATCTTTCCCTTAGGTAATGGTAATTTTAGTTAACGTCGTACTAGAGCAACACAACGGGCTATTGACGACGGTCCGGGATCAGTCCCTTAAGGGAAAGATCCGAGGACAACATCTCGTAATTTTGAACCACGGTCAGATGACGAAGCAACACCTGAGCTGGCACCCCACTCTCCAAACTTCCACGCCAACCCAACGTGAGAACTTTCGGCCACGACAGATTTAAGGTGCACCAGCCGCCTCTATACCATACGCTTACAAACATCCATGCCCGGACCCGGATTCGAACCAGGAACCTTCCGATCTAGAGGCTAACACCTTAACCACTATACCGGTTGGTCGACCTTTTCCCTTAGGGGATTGATCCCGGATTGTCGTCAATATCCCGTTGTGTTGCTCTAGTACGACGTTAATTAAAAATTACTATATGCTGATCAAATACGATTCTTTATTGAAGCAAATGGTATTAAATAAACGGAAACGCCTCTATACTATACGCTTACAAATATCCATGCACTGACCCGGATTCGAACCAAGAACTTTCCGATATAGTGTCTAGCATCTTAACCACCTGACCGGTTGGTCGGCTAAACACAATGGCAAGTGAAATGTTAGCAAAGATTCTTGGGGTGGTGATTAAAACAAATATCAGGATTCAAAAAGGTTTTGGAATTTGGTTGGTTAGGTTTATTGGCACAAAATAGTCCTATCTGTCCAATTTGAAAGAAGGAAGCAGAATTTTTTTTTAAATCTATAAAGTATATCTAAAATGGGTACTTATGTATAAATCTAAAATAAAAAATATGTCTGTGTATTTAATGGTAGGTAGTTGAATTACGTCGCACTGGAGCAACACAACGACCTATTGGCAAAGGTCCGAGATATCACCTGCCGACCAACCGGTGTAGTGGTTAAGGTATAAGCCTCTGGATCGAAAGGTTTCTGGACCGAATCCGGGTCCGGGCATGGATGTTTGTAAGCGTATGGTGTAGAGGCGGCTGGTGCACCTTAAATCTGTCGCGGCCGAAAGTCCTCACGTTGGGTTGGTGTGGAAGTTTGGAGAGTGGGGTGCCAGCTCAAGTGTTGCTTCGTCATCTGACCGTGGTTCAAAATTACGAGATGTAGTCCTCGGATCTTTCCCTTGAGGGACTGATCCCAGATCGCCGTCAATAGCTCGTTGTGTTGCTCTAGTACGACGTTAACTAAAATCACCATTACCATTACGAGATAGAAAATTTACAAGGGGATTTTGATTAGATATCCGAATGGGCTGTAAAATGGGGTATGTCATTTAATGTAGGGAAATGTCAAGTTCTGCATATGGGTTACAGGAACAGTGGAGCCGAGTACTGTCTGCAAGGAGTAAAGGTAAAGGAGGGAGAAACAGTCAAGGATCTTGGGGTGATAATTCACAGGGATTTTAAAATGGGTCACCAATGTTCAGTTGCGGGTAAAAAGGCTAATATGTTATTGGGGTATATTAAAAAGACTATAACTTCAAGTGATAATAATATTTTCTTACCGTTATATAAGGGCTTAGTAAGACCACATCTAGAATATGCTGAGCAATTCTGGGCTCCATATATGAGAAAGGATATAGAATTAATTGAAAGGGTTCAGTACAGAGCTACAAAAATAAAATAAAAGGGATAGCAAATCTAAACTACGTTTAAGTAAGCTAAACATGTATACACTGGAAAGAAGAAGAAAGAGGGGGGGGGATTTGATTAAGCTTTTCAAGTTTGTAAAACAAGGGGACACAGAGGGCTTAAATTTCAATAGGGATAACAGAACAAGGGGTCATGGGTATAAATTGAATAAGACACATTTTAATCGGGATTTAAGGAAAAACTACTACTTTAATAGGGTAATAGACAGTTGGAACGCGTTGCCAGAAAATATAGTTAATTCAAAGGGAGTGTACGAATTTAAGATACAATTGGATAGTCAGTGGGAATTGGGCAATTCATAAACAAAGGACCAGCCTTGTTGGGCTCGAGCCTGTAGCTGGTCGTCAATATTTGTATTTGTATTTGTATTTGTATAACACCTCGTGATTTTGAATCAAGGTCAGATGAAGAGGTCAACACCGGAGCTAGCTCCCCACTCTCCAAATTTCCACATCACACCAACGAGAGGACATTTGAGGAATCGACAGAATTAACGCTCCCATGTACACGATGGTCTTTAGTTCTATGACAGTTCGGACTCGCAACTCAGGGGTTGATAATTCGGTGCTCTCTCAAACGGTCTACCCGTTGCCAAACTTTTTCAAAAAATTTGCAAATTTACTCGACGATAAATTTTGCGGAAAACAGTAAAAGAGTGAAACTTATTCTCTTGTTGAGGGTAATCAAGTCACTATAATCCTTTAAACATGCCCTTTAAATCAATCCCAGTACCATATTTTCTTTGCGAAACATTAAACGTGTTTTCGGAATTAAAAAAAGTGTCAGTTGCCCCACTTGTATCCCTAAAATAAAGCCCCTAAATCTTTTTCATGTTCATTTAACACCATAAAATGAATGATAAACGTCAAATCCCAACAATAACTGTTTTCATGGTAGCAAAGTTCGTTAAGGAAGTACTCTGTGTTTATAAAAAACATCCTCAATCCATCTGCGAGAATAAAAAGTGACATTTCCTTTGCATTCAGAAGGTGAATTCCCCCTTCTTTAGATCTAAAAATAGCCGTCGAACATCTCGGACTGTCAAAAACTATCCAAAATAACAATCGCCCCCCACAAGGGAAGAACCCCATCTGGCAACACAGGGGATGCCGAAAGAAATTGTTCTATTTTAGTGAAGGATAAAAAAAAAAGGTGTGGGGTGGGTTGCCAACGCGAGGGGACGGAGTTGACAGCCTTGCACTTTTACCTCCATGAAAAAATTAGTTGTGTTTTTGCATAGTATGGAGATTGAGGCTGGAAACAGCTGTGAATGGGGAAATATTTTGGGTCGAACTGGAAGGGTGATGTTGACGTCACGGTTTTCCCGCCTCAAGAACGGTGTTGGCCTTCTCAGTTGGGGTGGGAGTCCCTCAACTCCAACTGAAGTCGCTATTGTATCGTTTACATGACCAAACCAATCGACCCGGGTAATTCTAGGGTGAAAGGGATTTTTGAAGATTACCCGCGACGCCAAATAAGAACCCGTTTAAATGCCCGAACGCTCAAGGGATTGTAGGATAGCAAATGCATTATGGGACAGGAGGGTAACCTCAAAAACACGGGACTTGACTAGGGTTGAAATCCACTTTTCCTCTCCTTTTACCCGGGTTGTTGTTGTTCGCGTGTCCATGGACAAGCAATATTGTAGTGAGGTAGCGGTCTAGATTCCATCAAAAGCATTGGTCAAAGCCTTTGCCAATGTTGGTGCATCCCAGCTGTAGAGGATCTCTCGTAATGAGTCCCTGAGTGGAACCATTCCAATCTTCAAAAGATTCACCGCAACAGCTGGGCATTCCCAGATGTGGTTGGGCGTGAATTGGACTTCGGGGCAGCTTTTACAATGGGCATAGGTTCTTTTTTTGTCCGGATGGATCTTCATGGCCTTTTAATTCTCAGTTCTAAGCCTGGCAATAGTGGATGTCTCCTTTTAACCCCGGTATTTGGCTCATATAAACGGTACTTATGGGTCCCCGGGGGGGGGGGGAATTTGGCAAAGGTCTCGACAGGTTACTTGGGAGAATCGCGTCTCACATGGTTTGGAAAACCAAAATCAGACACAGCTTGCCGACAGCAGATAGGCAATTTTCACACATTGTTCGACCCTCAGGGGCACATCTTTAGGCGTGCACGGGCATCACAACCCCGAGTAATATGTCCTCCCCTTTGTTTTACCCTTGCCTACCCTCCTTTTTGCTTTTTTCCTAGCTCCCAGTTGTCATCCGACCGTGTTTCAAATTACGTTGTGGTGTCCTCGGGGATTTCTTTCCCATCGGGTTTGATCCCGGACCGTCGCCAGAACCCATTGCATTGCTCCAGTGCGACGTTAATTAAAATACCTACCAACCTACTTCCTTGTTGTCTTGTTTTGGGAGCAGCTTTGCCAAATATGGCCCTGTGGTGCCGTCGCCCCCAAAAACGGTAGCATGTAAACAGTACGAATAGTACACAAGGAGAAGACACAACCAACAGCTAAGATAAATTACGTTCTCATTATTCCAAGACTATATATACTATTCACAAAATCGCCTTAACATATTCCCATGCATCAAAGTATGTCTATCACAGGCCAGCCCGTGGTACCCCCTCACCTGTTGCCTCTCGATCTCTCTTCTCCCCAACGGCCTCTGCCGCAGTTCTTAAAATCGATACTCTTCCAACCATGTCACCCCATGAATGTGCAGGAAAATAGTCAGGATACTTTTATCTTTTTCTGCTTTAAAGGTTTGTTTTATTTCTTTAGATGCCATTTATTTTTATTTTGTGCACTTACGTATTTAGACTTTCATTTTTTCGGAATGAATTTTGTAGAAAACAGACCTACCAAGCTGTTAAAATAGCCCTAAAAATTAGTAATCGAAAAGAAAAAGCTAACACATTGAAATGTTCTCAGATTTAAATGTCAGATGTTAAAATAGCCCTAAAAATTAATAATCGAAAAGAAAAGCTAACACATTGAAATTTTCTCAGATAAAAAAATGAAATACATCTAGTTTCTTAATTTTTTTACAGACAAATTCCAGTTTAATTAAGACTCTTTCAAGCTTTCGATGGCTATCTGCTTTCATTCAAAGTTTTCTTACGAAAAATTTCATCCTGATTCCTTTTTATTCTCCACTTCTTTCGTAACAAAAAGGAATCTACATTCGTTGGAAAAACTACTTTCGATAACAGTTCTGGGTCATCTATGTTTCCATTCACCTCCTAATATATTAGGGAAAAGCAACGCCCTGTTAATCTCTTGTTTAGTAAATTGTCTCGCAGAAGCTAACGCCCACAGTTAAAGATATCTATTATAACACTAGCAATTCAATTTCACGTATTTTCCGTGCAAAGGGGTTCTTCACGTTTTGTGTTTGAAGTAGGACTTCAAATAATAAACTACATTTATTTAATCCAGTCAAAGGATTCAGATGACCTAGAACTTCAACGCTTTTGTTCCCCATGAAAGAAAGCGTTTCGTAAACTAGGAACAGTGGTTATTTTTACGAGGAGCGGTTATTTAAGATGACAGTTTGTTTTGGGATGGTTTGTTTTTGTGACATCACACACACACACAACTGAGTTCGAGTACTAAACATCTCTTAGAAGTTTTCCTTGAAGAAAAATGAAAACGATAATATGAAACGACTCTTTTTCTCTGAGATATAATTTCTTTACTATTTCCCCGTGACAGCCTTCAAATAAGTTATAGCTAGAGCAACTTTTTGCAACAAATGTAACTTTTTATCGCGCGTTCTACGCTGCATGTTAAGCTCTAAAACCAAAATTCCTCCTACATGGAGTGTGCAGTAAGTACGTTATAACCGCAACATAAATGAAACTTTCTACATAAATGCAACTTTTTGCATAAATGCAACCACCTGCAACTTTTTAAAATATAGCTCAAAATTAATTAATATCAAATTACTATTTCATTTTTTGCTCTCTGAATCAACCCTTCGATCACGTGTGTCTGATCTTGCGAAAGCCGAAGTATTGCTGATCAAACAAGAAGTTCATGGAAAGAAGCTGTTCGTCCTAACAGTCGAAAGAGAAATAAATGGCAAGAAGTACTTTTAACACATTGGTTGGCACTCTTAATAATGCAGAGGAAACTTACGTAATCGACTGCAGAGTTTGCGAGGTGAGTGTCGATCATCAATATATTGTTCGCCTTGTAGATGACGTTTTAAAATCTCTGAATGTTGAGCGAAAGGATTTTGCGCTTCTACTATCCGATACAGCACATTACGGCGGGCGCAGGTTTTCAATGTTAAAGAAATTACTGGCCAACGATCGGCCATTCAATGTTCTTCTGTATTTCAGTATGTATTATAATACTGTTTTACACGACTAAAATTGTCAAAATATTTTGAATATTTTTCATTTTTTGCGAATAATTTATTTTAGAATTTAGTGCATCAAAAATAAATGCAACTTTATTTCCGTTAAATGCAACTTTAGGGAATGATAAATGCAACTTTTCCCATTTTTACTGCAACAAAGTTGCCCTAGT
This sequence comes from Metellina segmentata, assembly GCA_947359465.1. Classification (NCBI taxonomy): domain Eukaryota; kingdom Metazoa; phylum Arthropoda; class Arachnida; order Araneae; family Tetragnathidae; genus Metellina; species Metellina segmentata. The sequence goes on along the minus strand of OX375877.1, from coordinate 59,654,550 downwards.
TATAGCAGAATATAAAATGACGGTACATTCACCGAATTTTTCAGCTGCGTGCGTTCTTTTCCTGTATGTTTTTCAAAATGGTTTTCTGTGTCTATTAGAAAAAAATACTAGTTCTGTTTTAAATCTGTCAAATATAAATGCAGAGGAATGAATGAATTTCATTTTAGAGAGAAATATATTTCAATGAAAATTTGCCGACCAGGTCTGGTGGTGAAGGTGTTAGCCTCTAGATCAGAAGGTTCATGTTTCGAATCCGGGTCAGTGCATGGATGTTTGTAAGCGTATGGTGTAGAGGCGGCTGGTGCACCTTAAATCTGCCGTGGCCGAAAGTCCTCACGTTGGGTTGGAGTGGAAGTTTGGAGAATGGGGTGCCAGCTCAGATCTTGCCTCGTCATCTGACCGTGATTCAAAATTACGTGGTGTTGTCCTCGGATCTTTCACTTAGGGGATTGATCCCGGACCGTCGTCAATAGCCAGTTGTGTTGCTCTAGTACGATGTTAATTAAAAAATAACCAAATTATCATTATAGCGGCGAGTTCTCCCGGTTTGTTTTAACTTCCACACCAACCCAACGTGAGGACTCGGACACGACAGATTTAAGGTGCACCAGCGCCTCGACACCATACTCTTACAAACATTCATGCAAGAAACCGGATTCGAACCAGGAACCATCCTATCTAGAAGTTAACACCTTAACCACCATATCGATTGGTCGGCGGTTAGAAAGAACTGCGTTGCTTTTGAATTCATTGGAAGAGCTAAACGTCGGGCCGACAAACCGGTATAGTGGTTAAGGTGGTAGCCTCTAGATCGGAAGGTTCTTGGTTCGAATCAGGGTTAGTGCATGGATGTTTGTAAACGTATGGTACACCTTGAATCTGTCGTGGTCGAAAGTCCTCACGTTGGGTTGGTATGGAAGTTTGGAGAGTGGGGTGCCAGCTCAGATATTGCTTCGTCATCTGACCGTGGTTCAAAATTACGAGGTGTTGTCCTCGGATCTTTCCCTTAGGGGATTGATCCCGGACCGTCGTTAATAGCTCGTTGTGTTGCTCTTGTACGACGTTAGTTAAATAATACCAATAATACCTAATACCAAACAAATTTGCCAAGTCGTTTCAAATCACAGAATACTGGTCTCTCCATCCTTGTTATGCAATTTGGCACTACAAAAATAATAAAATCTACGAAGATCTTAAAATTACTGAACTTAAAAAATTCTTGAGTTAACTCGCTATTAATTTCTACGCTAATCTTGAAATCATAGTTGATCCCGCAATCCAGTGTATCCCCAGATATGACTTTCGCCAACCAAAGTTCAGCAAAAGGCCGAGAGGCATCCTTAATAAATAATTGTTTTTTAATTTTATTTTAATCCTTCTTTTTTGTTTTGTTTTTCTTATCTTCTCTTTGCTTTCATTGAATCATCTTGGCATCATATGTACAGCACTAACTGGACTCACTCTATGACTCCGGTCAGCTACATATCCAGCCATTCTCATTGGACCAATACCACCCTACTTGTTATTTTATAAAAGCTATGCCTAACTAATTTTTGGCTCAGTTCCAGCCATGTTCCTGAAGGAGATAGAAGGCTTTCGGCCTAGGCTCTACGGCACACACATTATTTTGTTTGTTATGTAGTTCCACTAAGACGCCAAAAATACCAAAATTACCAAAAAAATACCAAAATAACCAAAAACTACCAAAATTACCAAAAAAATACCAAAAAATACCAAAATTACCACACACAAAAAAAATTACAAAAAAAAAAAACCAAAATTACCAAAAAATTCCAAAATTACGAAAGAGTGTACAAAAAAGACATTCAGGGTATTTCGAAAAAATTCAGCCATATTGCAAAGGATGGTAGAAGGGCCAAAAATAAAAATTTTTGGTGTCACAGAATGTGTATGGAAATACCCTGTAGATTAAGTGGAAGAGGGTACTGTCTAAGTCAGTCAATAGCAACGTTTCTGTCGCGTAAGGCGTCATTCCTCGCTTGGATTAACAATGACAAGCTCGGAATTTGTGACAAAATTGCAAGGCGTTATAAATCAAAGCAGGGAATGAGCCCTTAAGCCTCAGAAAAATAGACTGCCCCAAAACAGCGCAATTTCCATCTAAAAGCGGCACTTCCGGGCATACATACTGTACGCACATACTCCGTCTACTTCAATAGAAGGTCGATGGTATTCCATTTGTGACGTCACGCGGCCTGCTTTTTCGAATACGCTATCAGTAGTCACCAATTAAAACTCCAAAGAATGAACTCCGAATTGAATTCATCAACTCCAGTTAGAATCAACGCCAAACGCATCACCAAAACGGCAATTCAAAGTAATCCATCCGCGTATCAAGCGAGAGCATTTGGACAGCAAGAATAAAATATTCAGGCCGTCTGATTTGTTACCACTGAAAACCTCTCGCCTATAACCGCATGTGTTGCGACAAATGATATCTATGCATGTGGTAAGTTTCAGTAAGCCTTTATCAAAATTAGCTTTTATTTGCAACATTTTGAGAAAGAAGGTTTGTTGACGTTTCTAGTTGGATATCCACATCAGGAATTGTCCTGCTTTCGGACTGCAGGAGTTAGTAGAATTTACGTCGCACTAAAGCAACACAACGGTCTATTAGAGAAAATCCACGATAAATCCTGAAAGGAAAGATCAGAAGACAAGAATTCGAAATTCTGAATCACTGTCAGATGACGAGGTCAACGCCTGAGCTGGCACCCCACTGATCATATATCCACACCACGCCAACGTGAGGCCATGGCAGGTTTAACGTGAACAACGGTCTTGGGTTTGAACTCGCTACTCACGGGTTGCTAATCCATGACTCTACGAATTGGGCCACCGCAGCTCGTCAGGAAATCTATAAGACCAATTAAACTCACGAATGGAAATTTCCTAAAAGAAGCAGGACTGCTGAACACTTTTGTCTAGAATCCTCAAATGGCACAAAAGATTTATGGCAAGGGTTTCATATCTCTACTATTATAAAATGAAGTGTTTGTGTGTCTTCAGACGAATTTACACCACTTGCAGTCCAGAAAATAGGCACACAGGTATTCCTAAAGATGACAGAATGCACCTCGAAGCCCGAATTTTAAAATTTAATCATTCTTGAACATTTGAAAATTAATTGCTCCCATCTATTGAAGACAGCAAAGGATTTTGCGTTTTTCGTCCTTTGGAACTGTGTCGTTATGACGTCACTCGTGGAGCTGACGTCACATATCCTCAGTGGAAGAAAGCGTGTTTTGATTTATGTTCTTGATTAGCATAACTTTCTCGCTAGCGACTCAACTTTGTGATGGGCAAGGACTATTTTAGGTTTTCTATGTTCGCGATCTTTAAAGATAGTAAACATTTCAATGGATTTGAATCTATACGGAAAGTTTTACACCAGATCGATACCTTAAAAGTGATGTTCTTTAAATAAATAGTTTTTTAAATGTAACCCGTGTCAGGTCGGGTGATAGTGGGTTTCATTCTTAAAATTATTGTAGTTCCATTATGTTTCTCTCTCAGTATGAGTAAGAACATGGAAAGAAGTCACGGGCAACGTCATGCTGACCTGCTAGTGACAGTATACGAGAACGACTACTTACTCGAAGTCCCGATGACTGTGTTGGCTTTTAACTTAGGCGGATGTTGGCCGTTTGGAATCGTTTCGCTTTCGGAAGTGGCAGGAGGGGACAAGGACCGTTCTGGGTCTTCGAGCAGGGATGACTCTGAAGGATAGACGAAGGTATTGCTGTCCACTTCGTCGTCGAACGTGATCTTCAACTGGAAAGAGAAAACATGAGTGTAAAAAACAAATCAAACCGAATATTGGTAGTTGTGTTCTAACGATAGTAAATATTTCAGACAGTTAGTTTTCAACGCGCTGGAGCAACACAACGGGCGGGATCAATTCCCAAGGGAATGATCCGAGGATAACACCACGTAATTTAGAACCAGGGTCAGAGATAACGAGGCCAGCACCTGAGCTGGCACTCCACTCTCCAAACTTCCACACCACGCCAACGTGAGGAGATTTGAGGCCACGACAGATTTAACGTGCATGACATGTTTTTCAAATCTAAATTTTATGCTGTTTTTCAGAAAAGATATTTACAGTGCCTCTGGAATCAGAATTCAAATGGAAACTTTGAATAAATTTTGACTCGAAATGTGAGCGTTGATTTGGAAATTGAAAACCCAGCATGTTGGTTGTGTGTACATTTACCCAGCACTCGAGACACCCACGCTTTTTCATTGAGTTTGTTGTCGAAAGTTGTGATGCAAGCGTCTTGTTGAACTATAATAGTTTGCCCCGAAAAGGACCTTTTTTTTAAAATAACCCTGAAAAGATCCTCCGTTTTCTTTGATTTCTATTATAAACTGCAAAAGCTCAACTAAAATTCATTTTTTTTTTCAATAAAATTTCATCCGATAACGCTTATAAATTCAACTGATGCGCGATGCCTTGTTGTAAACAAACAATCGTACAATTTTGCCAAAACGCATTTACAAATAACGTCTTTTTTGCGTGCCACGTAAGAGAATTATATATATATAGATAGATTACGGCGTTGCCCGTGGTGTTGGTTTGTGAGGGCAGTGGCAAAACCGGGCTAGCCACGCAGTGGCTAGTTATATCTATAGCTGTAGTCAAAAGGTTAAGAGCGCACGTGGCGTGCTTTTTATTTTGCCGCGGAAGACTTTCTTAGATAAAACACCGTTTTCGTTTATGCAGAAAACAATTTAAAAATATACGAAATTAATTTTGAAATTCGAAAAACAAAATCCACGCGAGTGATTATTCTTACTACTAGATGGCACGATGTTAATTTTTTGAAACAAAGACATACTACTTCTTCTAAAACAGTGTTATAGCATACAGTGTGTCCACGTTAAACAATGTATATGTTTGAAGTCCAGTGGAACCAGGCAATATTTTATGAAAATCACATTAATTCAAACAAACTAGAGTTATTTAGGTATACAAATACAAATATTGACGACCAGCTACAGGCTCAAGCCCAACAAGGATGGTCCTTTGTTTATGAATTCCCCAATTCCCAATGACTATCCAATTGTATCTTACATTCGTACACTCCCTTTGAATTAACTATATTTTCTGGCAACGCGTTCCAATTGTCTATTACCCTATTAAAGTAGTAGTTTTTCCTTAAATCCCGATTAAAATGTGTCTTATTCAATTTATAAAAAAGGTTTATAATAAATTCAATTTATGGTAAAGAGAATTATTTACATAAATTAATATGCGATTCAAATAATCGTGAGGTTGCCATAATCCTAACAAAAAAGTAATGCTTACCACAACTCGATGCAAAAAATATATCAAAAGGATTGCCACAAAAAGTCTTTATAGCCGAAATGTACCGAAGTCTTTATGTACCGAATATAGTCTTTATGTACCGAATATAGTCTTTATGTACCGAAATAGGACTTTACTCAGCTCTATTGTCTCTGTATCGCGGTCCTGGTGGAATGACACCAGTGGAAATCATCGATTTATTCAGAAAAGAAAAATATGAATAAGGTTAACAAGGCTCATGATGATATAAATTACAGCACATGAGAAACTTTGATGGTAATGAAAGTGGGAGTTGATAGTAAAATGCTGTTACTTTCGAATTATGTCATTCGTGCAAATATCTTAAAAATTCACTCAATATTAATCGTCCAAACCAAATAAAATCATGGCAAGAAGATGCCTATTTAATAATAATAATAATAGCTATTTTGAAATAAAACTCTTCAGTTGATCGCTAAATAAATCAAAGCCATGAAATAAAGATACTGATTCTCTTAATAAGTAAGTAGCTGTATTGAAAACATTGAGGGCGCAGACCGACAAGCCAAACAATAAATTCTGACCACAATTCATCCTTCATTCGCAACTTAATGACAGACGAAAGTAATTGAAAGTAAAAAGTTATACTAATTTATAAACAGCATAATTACGTTATATCCTTCACACGTGTTCTTATGTATAGTTGCGGAAAAAAACGAATCACCACCTTTACTTCGAGCACTATTCATACCAGAGCAAATTCAAAGGTATCATTCAATATAACTTCCTCTGCAAATTAAAATCCAAAAAATTCGCACAAGGGGACGTCTCCATATCAAATTTTGCACCAACAACACAAATTTTAATGTAAACACCGTGTTTTTATGCCATAATCAAATTCTGCATCGTTAAATTAGTCTAAGTATAAAATTTCATGACTTTACTAGCAATATATCCTGGGATATTCAATATTAAAGTAGGTTTCAATTTCAGGGAACATCTCTCACATAGAAAGGCGCTATTCGTAGATAGAGATTAATTGTAGTTATCGCTACCCGAGAATATCAAATTTAAACACTATTTCAATCTTATTTCTCAGAAATCCGAGAATTATTATTTTTATGATGCAAGTGGAAACGATTTGAGAATTACATTATTCTATTTAGGTACTATGCAAGTGCAAACGATCCGAGAACTATTAGCCGAGTTTTGTCAAACGTTTAATAAACTTTTGATTTCTCCCTAAAATCGTAATAATTGGAAAAATTTAAAGTAGCTCGAAAACTAATTATCGGAAAACGCTGAAATTTTCCACGTCCGTACAAGAAGTCCTGAATTGATTCCTATAAAAATATAAGGTACCGATTCATAATTTTTCAAACATTAATTTAATAATTATTATTGCATACTAAACACTATTTTAAAAATACAATACTAGGTGGATTGTGTTTGGGTTGTTCAACAGTAATATGGTACAAAATATCAGCGCTAGAGAAATATTAGCTAGGAAGATATCTATGAAAGACTGAGAAACACTGATTTAACATTAGTAGCTCAAATCTTTCTGCCCTCATTACTTCGAAACTGCAAGACCTAATGACATGAAAATTGGTATCTGAAGTAAATTTTCGATACACAGGGTGTCCCAAAATTCAGTACAACGTCAAAAATTTATGTATAAAAAAAATAATAGGCTTACAGCAAAACTAGTTATAACAACATTGGAGCTTGATAGTCCCGTGAGTCGCAGAATAATTCATTCCCACAGTTTTGGATTGGCAGGGATGACCCCATAGCATGGCCGCCCCGGTTTCCTGACATTACTCCACTGGGCTTTATCTTTTGGAGTTATGTAAAAGACGCTGTGTACCGAAAGTTGCACCGAACAAAAGTTAGCAATGTCGTGGAATTGAAACAAAAGCTCCAAATAACTGTAGCTATTGTTGATGTTAGCATGCTGAAACGTTCGTGGATTGAATTGGAATATCGTCTTGATGTTCTTCATGCTGCGAAAGGATGTCGTGTGGAACTTTAATAAGGTAGTAGAAAAAACTTTTTGAGTTATTCTATCTAGTGTTGTAACTAGTTTTGCTGTAGGCCTATTCTTTTTTTTTTAAATAAATTTTTGAAGTTGTACTGATCTTTTTGGGACACCGTGAGATTTAAAATTGTGTGTCAAAATAGGGGGTTCTTATTGGAAATAATGAAGTTGGTGCTCAATTTAATGCGGAGACGGCCCCTTATGCAAATTGGATGAATTTCAATTCATAGAAGACGTTAATTCCTGTCAAATGCCATCTTTGAATTTACTCTACGGTTAAAATTGACAGAATGAAGATGATTGGTTCGTTTCTTTTCTGCGACTGTATACATTAGCTATTTGATAGATAGAAAAGTTATCATTTCTCATGATTAATATAACTTTATCATCCACACGTGTGCAAAATTGTACTGACAAACACATTATTTCATTGCAATTACATTTTCTGAGTACGCGTAAGTGAAACAAGGCCTAATAATAATCGTGTTATCTAGAGGGAATGACGAAGAAGTGTGAACGAACTTTAAGCTCGCGGTAAGCTACAATGAAAGCAGCATGCCTTTCTATTCAGTTAACTCAATAGTGATTTAGTCATCACAATGAACACACTCCTCTCTGCCCCATTCATGGCATTAATTCCACTCTTCCTGAATGTGACGCAAAAGTATTATTCGAAGTCATCCGAAAATTCTTATCACGCTTTAAAGCTTTCGCAGACAAATAAATATAAGGAGATTAGCCAGAGGTTGCGCTCAGTGTATTCTGATGATTAATTGGAGAGTTTTATGCTGAGCCAAGAAAGCTGTATTAGCATATTTATGACATAAACGTAGTTCATCTGATTCTAGCTGTTGACAGTGACATTTTGACCCAGAGTTGGAATTAAGCTTATGCTACTCCGATATCAAGACACTAATTTTTCCGAATGAAATATTTTTTCTTGCACCCATTGTTAAGACCCTGCAGGTTTGGTAAGGTAATTTCAATAAACGTCGTACTAGAGCAACACAGCCGGCTATTGACGACAGTCCGCCCTAAGGCAGGGATTCCCAACCGGTGGTACGCGTACCACTGGTGGTACGCGGCAACGCTTCAGGTGGTACGCAAGGATGATACGAGCGACCCAAATATTCTACGAAGTTTGTTCGATTTTTTAGTATGTACAACCACGTTATGCTATTTCTTATGCCATTTGTTAATAGTTACCTGTGTGAGAGTGGTTTTTCTGAACTTTTGTAAGTAAAAAATAAATATAGAAACAGAGTAAGTGTTGAAGAGGACTTAAGAGTGAAGTTAAGATCCATTGCTCCTGATATTGATATTTCAATAAAAGGAAAAAAAAAAACAAGTTTCGCACTAAAAATTGATTTTTGATTACATTAATCTTTGTTTGCTTAGTTTGTACTAATTATTTAAAATTATTTGTTTTTAGACCTATGAGTAAAAATAAAACTGTAATTATCAATAATCGTTTGATTTTATCCTTTATTAAAACAACATTAATACGAAATACAAGTCATTAATCATAAAATATGAAGCTTTCTTAGTATTTTAAAATAAAACAAGCCATTGGCACTTTTATGACATTAGATATATGTTTCTAAAAAAATATAAAATATGTGGTACGCCAAAAGTTTCTAAAAATTTCAAGTGGTACGCAGTTACTAAAAGGTTGGGAACCCCTGCCCTAAGGGAAAGATCCGAGGACACCACCACGGAAGTTTGAACCACGGTCAGATGACGAGACAACACCTGAGCTGGCACCCCACTCTCCAAACTTCCACGCCAACCCAAAGTGAGGACTTTTGGCCGTGACAGATTTAAGGTGCACCAGCCGCCTCCACACCATACGCTTACAAACATCCCTTAGCTGACAAGGATAGGAACCAGGAACTTTCCGATCTAGAGGCTAACAAATTAACCACCAGACCGGTTTGTCGGCCCCATTTCCTGCACAAAAAGTTACGGCATTGTTCTTAATTTATATATTGTCACATCGGGGGTTTATGGATTGAATTTGTTTTGTATTTTGTTTGTTTATTTGTGCACGTGTGATGTCTCTATATAATGATCGAATAAATGTGTGGTAATTTACTATTTCACTGCTTTACTCGTTTGTGTGTTTTTATACTGTGACTCTTTTTATACGTTTCTATGCGATCAATCTGGAACAATTCATCTGTAATATTCCTTCCAGAACAACCGATGTAATGGTAATGGTAATGGTAATTTTTGTTAACGTCGTACTAGAGCAACACAACGGGCTATTGACGACGGTCCGGGATCAGTCCCTTTAAGGGAAAGATCCGAGGACAACACCTCGTAATTTTGAACCACAGTCAGATGACGACGCAACACCTGAGCTGGCACCCCACTCTCCAAACTTCCACGCCAACCCAACAACAACCGATGTAAAATGAAAATGTAATAACACTTCAACTCCAACAACTGACGATGAGAATGGGATCGTCTTTCCCGATTACTTTTTGGAGAGTGGGTTGCCAGAACTCAGGAGTGACCTCGTCATCTGACCGTGGTTCAAAATGACATGGTGTCCTCGGATCTTACACTAAGGGCTCGATCCCGGACAGCTGCCAATAGCCAGTTGTATTTCTCCAGTGCGGCGTTAGTTGAAATACCTACCAATACGATTAGTTTTGAAATTATTACTACGAATTTTGTTTGAAATACTACGAATATCGAATATTTGAAGGTTATGGTAATTTTGAAATTAACGTCGTACTGGAACAACACAACGGGCTATTGACGATGGTCCAAGATCAATCCATTAAGGGAAAGATCCGAGGGATGGTATTTGGTATATTTTAATTAACGAATCTTTCCCTTAGGAGATTGATCCCGGACCGTCGTCAATAGCCCGTTGTATTGCTCTAGTTTGACGTTAATTAAAAATTACTGTATGCTGATCAAATAGAATTCTTTATTGAAGCAAATGGTATCAAGAATAAACGGAAACGTAGGTAGGTTGTTAATTAACATCGCACTGGAGCGACACAACTAGCTATTAGTGACGAGTAACAGCAGGAAAACCGATACGAGTACGGCAGTTAAATAATCTCTCTATATTAAAAAAAAGTTACCGCCGCCGCCGCCGCCGAATTGAAATTTTTGTTGTTTAGCTCCATTCTTAGACGGTTTCCCGAGAAAGTACTGATCGGAAAAATATGAAATTAACATGCTTTGTTCTTCATCGTATTCCCTGGATAATTATTAAGATTTTTTTCCGATGCAGCTATTAGTTTAGGTTTTATTAAGTGTTAAAGTTGAAGAAGTGAAATTTCTTCCGCGAGTGAGCAAAACACATTCAAAATTTCAGTCTTTAGTCGTGAGTTTTTTTTTAAGAGTACCTCTCAACGTAAATTTTTGCAGCTCGTCGAGTTTTTTTTGAAATTTAAATGTGGTTCTTGATAATATTTTTTTGAAATTCGGGAAAAATCGGGACATTTTTGTTACTTTTTTTTTAAACTGCCGTATCTATATCTAATTACTATTAGTTTTTAATTTTTAAAATATAGCAGTATACCTCAGAATATACTCTTTCTTACGGTACTATTATTTTTGAAATCGGTTAATAATTAAATTGGATGCGATCAAAAGTTCGTCATACAAAATTCGGAATCTTTGGATATTTTCGCTACTTATTGTTAAAACCGTTTTGTCTACGGCAAAAGCCATTATTTTTTAAATTTGAAAACATCACTGAATACATTACATTACACTCTTTCTTATGGTACAATTATTTTTCAAATTGGTTAATAAATAAAATCGATGCAAATAAAAGTGGGTCATACAATTTTCGGAACTTTCAGATCGTAACTTCCGATACAAAACTAAAATGGTCATATCTGTATAGTATTACTGTTAATTTTTAATTTTAAAAATATTGCAGTATACCTCAGAATATACTCTTTCTTACGGTACAATTATTTTTAAAATTGGTTCATAAATAAATTCGATGCAATCAAAAGTTGGTGACACAAATTTCGTATTTTTCAGTTCGCATAGCTGCTTCCGAAAGCAGTAGTGGGTTACACTTTTGACTATCGGGTTTGCCAGATATCAAATTTATCGTAGCAACAATTGCCATAAAAACGATTTCTTTTTATTTGGCGAGGAAAAAGGCTCGCTTTTTTCCCTCTGTTTTCAAGACAGTTTACCGACAAAGTACAGATCGTAAAGTTTGGATATTAACAATGTTTAGTTAAAATTGTACAGGGAACAAGATGCAGAAGATTTTTTACTGATGCGGCTATTAGTTTAGGGTGCATTAAGTGTTAAAGCAAAAAAAAGTTAAATCACTTGCGAAAGAAGTATTGGTTTGAGAAAGCAAACCAAACGGATTGCGTAGCAATCCCCGGGGTCGGCGAGCGTAAGCGAGACGCAGCGAAGCCCTCGCTGTGACGTCATGAACCGGAAAGTGAAATCAGCATAATACGAATTATTCAGATAGTTTCACTCTGTGAAAGTAATGTTGGTTTGCGAAGCAAACCAAATGGTATCTGTGACAGGAGTGTTGGTTTGCGAAGCAAACCAAATGGGATTGCGCAGCAATCCCCGGGGGTTGGCGAGCGTAAGCGAGCAGGGGGCGGAGCCCCCTAGTATATTAAAATAAATTTAGCACCTAAAATACAAATAATAACGTATTGCATTTTATAAATTCTCAATAAAACTATCGCTGTGCAAATCAAACTTCACTTAAACTATAAAGGATATTAGCAATTAAATATAAAACAAAAGGAAATTCTCTATGGCCTTTAAGCTGCAAGAATTAATGCCTTATGGCTGCTATTTAACATTCTAATGAACAAAACATCGGAACTTCTGTTATCGTTTGCAAGAATAATCATGTCTGCTTTTCGACTTTTTCCAGTAATTCTACCATATAAATAATCTGCGCGGAAATGCCTGCCTTGAATTGAATATGAAAACAGAGAATTTGATAACATTCCAAGTTTATTAAAACTTAAACCATTTGCCCGTGGTTTAGAAAATTGCTTAAATTATGTTGGTTAGGTGTTATGGACTTGACGATGCTAAAGACAAGACGGACCATATCAAGTAGTCAACATACACATGAGAAAAATTTTAGTAACACAGAAAAGACAGGAATACACCCAGGGTGGAATTGAATTTGCTACGTCTACATCTCGCAGGTTGTTAGTGCATACCCACTGAGTCACAACCGCCTTCCACTTTGTTTGATTATGAGTAACATTAACGCATCACACATTTGAGCCCGAAGGGAAAGATTCGAGAACCAGACTTCGAAATTCTGAGCCGTGGTCAGCTGACAAATTTAACTTCGGAATCGAGTACGGTCATCAGCATTTGACAATTTCCCAGGCTGGACAGAATGTGAGAGCATTTGAAGAGTACCAGTCGAATAAATATTTTGTGACAATACCTTGAACAGTTGAGTGATTTTTCACAATTCTTCCCTTAACGATTTTCCTTAATGTTTTTTAACACACGATTTGTTTACGTACTTCCTCACTAGTATCTTTTACGACACGTTCATAACTATTAATGACACCTAAAATCAGTGCCATGAAGTTGTTTCGTCCAACCTTCAGAAAGAAGATTTGTTCTGTACGATCACTATTGACTCGTACATTTCAGCTATTCGTTAAAAATACGTAAGCGTAAATTTCATAACTATTAATGACACCTAAAATTAGTGCCGTGAAGTTGTTTCGTCCAACCTTCAGAAAATCTAATGTATAGACCGACGAAATACGATTTTCAAACGGAACCACGAAGAACATTAGTTCTCTACGATCACTATTGATTCGCAAATTTCAGCCATTGGTTATAAATACGTAAACGCCGATTTTGTTTATTCCAGCTTCCGAATTTCTTTAATAGTTGCTTGGACATAATTAGCAAACCTGTTTGACGTAAAAAAATTCCAATTATAATTTAATTTTCCATTTTCTTGAAGCATTTTGATTGTAAAAAGGAGCATATGTCACTTTTGACATACTGTAGTGATACGAAAAGAAGGGAAATTTATTAATGAGAGGGGTTCGAGTATAGTTTATCAAGGGTCAAATTAATCTTACTTTCACTAAACAATCGGAGTAATATCAAAAATAAAAGTAAAAATTCATTCATTTTAAGGTCTACAAAATCTGAATAGTTTTTTAAAGATTTGCATATTTTATTTCGCTATCAACAGCTGTAAAAAAACAATCTCGGAAATGACAGACACGCGACTTAAATGAAACAGAGAAGGGCTGATTTTCACTTCCCGTTGTCTAAAAATATTACCTTATATCAAGATAGTCCGTGGTCAGTAAATCACGTCGAAGTCTATGCTTAATTATTTTTTCTGGTGCACTGAACACGATTCATAAAAGCCAACTATTTATAGAAGTTTAATTTTTTTAAAAGAACCAAGCGATATTGAAGATCTGATAAAAAGATGAACGTAAAATGAAATCGTTTGCTCGATTGCGTGTTGCCATCGGAGCGTTGAGTTTTACATGTCGTTACAGCTAAAACATGGCCGGGATTCGTGTCGTCAAAGGTAAAAACGAGGGTTCAACGAGTGAATATTTCCGCTTGTGGAAAACAATTTCTGCATCACGATACGCATGGTACTGAAGTGAAGAATGCCCGCTTTGAGTATAATTTGCTTTGCAGAACAAGGCCGCGCCTTGAGAACGGCCTTGTCCGAAAAAGATCGACTGTAGTCATAAAGAGAAGTCGTCCGTTCCGGCGTTGTAGAACAAGAGGAAAAATTAAATATGGAATGATTAATTCTAGATCATAACGCGCATAAATGAAGAGCCGAATAACGACCTCGGGGCACACAAAACTTGATACTGAAGAAACGAGCTGTTGATTTTCGTTACATGGTTCCTTATTCTTCCATACATAATGGGAAAAAACCTCCACGTTAGTGCATTTCCGTTCTTTAGCATTTACGTCTCCCATAACCTCATGCATGTTGAACAATTGTTATAGTTATGAATCACAAAAGAATAAGAAAATAAGAGATGATCTTTCATGGATGTCAACATAAAAATTGTTCATGAATGATTTATTATCTAGCAATGACTTCAGGGTGGAATTATGCTCTGTTCTAAACTCGTATGTAAAAGAAAATAAATGTTCTTTGTTAAATTTTTCATTGTGGGTACTGCAGAAACACATAACTTTAAGGCTTTAGAGAAATAATTTCTCTGCAAATTCATGCAAAATAATTTAAAAAATATTTTTTCGTAAGAACTACATTTTACATAAACTAATTCTAGACCAAACGAATTTTCCTTCCCGTTCTACAAAGAACCGGATGAATAAAAAAAAAATAAAATAAAAAATAGATTTTTTTTTTTGCCACTGACAGGTTGGTGAATTTAGAACATTGGAAATAGTAAATACAAATCACGAATGAGCAAAAACCAAACAAGTCAAGCAAAAAGTATGAGAGCAATTCAGTGTGAACAAAACAAACCAGATGGATTGCGATGATTTTACTTCAGCTACCCAAATGCTCTAGCCTGATACTTTTCGGGGTTACCTTAAAATATAGTTTATCACCGTTTGACGTAGACCAATCAAATATCATACATCAATTCGGAATTTATTCTTTGGATTTTTTGTTGTATAAAGGGGTGCAGAAATCGCCGAATACAAGTTAAGTGACGTCATGTTCGAAATACGTACAAGAAACACGTACTGACGCAGAAACACTACCATGTGTTACTACCACTTACTAACATTAACACTCTCATGTGGAAGGAAAATTAGAAAAATGAATTACAAAACTGAAAAATCAAATGATGAACTCTTTCTAGTTTGAATTCTTGTCTAATTTAAATTAAAAAAAATTAAACTCTTGGCAGTTTAAAACAAAATATTTCATGGAGCAAACAAAATGTATGGAAAAATTACAATATTCCGAATTAATTAACAGATAAATTCAGTGAAGTGGACATTATTTAAAATTGTTAGAGGTGTAACAGAGGCCTTTCATTTTAAAACTCGGCAATATTAGATCGAATTTTCATTCACTTTTAACGAACTTTAGCCAAGCTTTTCCGGAAGGTCGCAAAAAGAATATCGAAAGTATTTTACAATCAAAATTGAAAGATTCCTCGCAGCAAAATAGTATAATTTAAAAAGAGTGGGCAGAATTTCATCTGCTTTGGTGTAAAAATACGCGAAACAGGATATTTAATCGTAAGTAATAAAATAAAGTTAATGATTTATTCAAAATTGGGTTATTCTATATCCAAGAATATAGATATTCATTCAATGAATTTAGCTAATAACGATATTTTTTTCCTTCCTTGAAGTAATACTACTAACCTATTTTCGCGACGAAGAACATTCCTTCTTAAAGAAAGTTGATGCTCACAACAAACGATATAATTTTCGTATTACGGGCTTACATTGATTTTCTTCTTTGAAGGGTATAATAATTGAAAATGGATTCTATTACACAAAAGGTCGTTGTTCGTTTCAAATGAACCTCGTTTAAATGTTCAGAAGAAAAAATTTACTCGTAGAGCTAAAAATATTTCCAATAATATTCCTTTGGTGTGTTAATAATATTCCTTTGATGTTCTAGGAAAGACAAACGAAATAGTTGGTTAAAAAAATTAAAAATCTACTATATGCTCAGGAATCTTTATAATTGGGAAATGTGTTTTTTTTAAACAACATTTCGTTTCGTTGAATGCGCTTGCTAAATTTAAGTTTTGTTTCACAGGAATGTTTTTTTGTTTATTAAAAGTAATTCTGCAGTGGGCAAGAGTAATGGTGCACAATATGCAGTCCGCGAGCTGTTTCCATCCGGTCCGCAAAGGTCTTACATTTCTTAACACTGGACTAGATTGGATAAAATTATTTATTTCAATCGGTTTTTACAACAATTTAGTAGATTAAATTTTCAAAAAGATAGGCAAAAGGATGTCAGAAAAGTTGTCAATTAAGACGCAGACAATGTATGAGAGAGACATTATATCGTACCCCCGGCAAGAAAAGTGACACAAATCAAAATTGCAGAATTTGAGAAACACATCAACTTAAAGGATACTATAAAACTTATATTGAAATATATAAGCTTATTTTAAATTTTAAGTAAGTATTTATGGTGTTAACTTCTCTCTCTATTATATTCTATAGAATAGTAACATAACACGCTGGGGCACATCATACATATTTTTCAATATCAAAACAACAAAATTTTTATTTTTTGAGCTGTGGTGCGATGTGTCGGATATAAGTCAAGTATCTTTTCCTAGGACTATTTATCAGCGTTTTTTGGACCAGGTATATGACCACCCCACCCAACTGTTGATAATTTAATATTCAAAGTTATACAAGTCAAAATGAGAAGAGAGAGAGAGAGAGAATTTTGCTAAATTGATTTTCACTAAAAACGTGTGAAAAAAGGCGTAAATTTTAAAATATGTGATACTAACTCTTTCACACTAAAGTGAACCGCATTCATGAAATTGTGTACCCCTGGATTAATTTCTCCAGCCAAAAATAACAATACTAAATAAAATAAAAATATTACCTCTGCTTTGAATTCGAGCACATTAACTTAACTATTTTCAAACAGGTTATTTTTTTCCTGCTTCTTGTTTCTGTGAACAGATTATAATCCACTCTACATTTAAATTACTATATTTTGGCGAGTGGAGTGTTTTGAATTAACTAAATATTCCAGTTTTCGCAATCCGCTCAATGAATCACTTCCACAGAAAGGTCACACCATTCAATTGCGAAGTAAAACTACTTCGGGGGAAAATTTGAAATGGAATTACATTCTGTTCATAGCAATAAGCATCGTGTGGTTCAGACCATTCCATTTAAACGATGAATAATTTGCAATCGTTTGCAGGTGGAAGCCGTAGAAAATGTTTTTCACATTTATTCTCTACATTTAAAAGTAAAATAGAAACAATTTTTAGACGATTGAGTTTCGTATATATACGATTCGAAGAAAATGGTTTTTAAAAATCGAAATAACAATAGGATGCTTTTACTGACAATTGTAGCATTAAAATAGAAGTTGAAAATTTTCTTTGAAAAAAAACGACAGTTTGACGTATAAACTTGTAATTTTTGATTTTTATGAAACATTTTAATTCTACTGTCTCACAGTAATACACGAATTGTTGTGAAATCATGCATAAATTAGTTGCATTTTCCCACTATTTTAAGGTACTAGGGGGCCTGCCCCTTAGTACGCTAACGCTCGCCAACCCCCGGAGGATTGCTTCGCAATCCTCACTGGTTCGCTGCGCGAACCTATGCTCGCTTCGCTCGCCTCAATGAAGACACGTGTCCTAGCAGAAGGGATTGTTTACAAAATATGGTACCAAAAAAATGTTTTTCAAATCTAAATTTGCTGTATTACAGAACAAATATATACAGCTCTAAAATCAGAATTCAAATGAAAACTTTGTGCAAATTTTGACTCGAAATGTGAGCGTTGCTTTGGAAATTGAATACCCAACATGTTGTTTGTGTGTACATTTTCCCAGCACTCAAACGACCCACATTTTTTCATTGAGTTTGTTGCCGATAGTTGTAGTGCAAGCAAGCGTCTTGTTGAATTATAATTGTTGGCCCTGAAAAGGACCGTTTTTTAAAAGGCCCTGAAAAGATCCACCGCTTTCTTTGATTTTTATTATAAACTAACTGCAACAGCTCATTGAAATTTCCTTTTTTTTTTTCAATAAAATTTCATCCCATAACGCTATAAATTCAATCGATGCGCGAGACTTCGCTATAAACAAAAAAATCGTACAGTGTTGCCAAAACGCGATTACAAATAACGTCTTTTTTGCGTGCCACGTAAGAGAAATATATATATAGATTTTTGCTCATAGGCTAAAAACAACCAAAGTGTTAATGGCGGGTGTTATGTAATGAAAAATAATCATGAGTTACGTAAAACTAACTTTCGAACTAATCAATTCACTTCACTACAATTTTAAACTGAAAATTGAGAAAAAATTATTTTTATCTTTTGATATTTAGCTAACCCATGGTAAAATACATATCGCACCACGGCAAAAAAAGTGACACAGGTCAAAAAATAAAAATTTTGATGTTATGTCATTGAAAAATATGTATGAGATGCCCCAGCGTGTTATATTACTATTCTATAGAATATCATAGAAGTTACCACCCACAAACCAAGTTTTATAGTAACCTTTAAGTTGATGTTTCTCAAATTCTGCAATTGTGAGTTGTGTCACTTTTCTTGCCGGGGTGCTATATTCTATAAAATGAACAACGTGAAAAGGTCCCTTTTTTGATGATTTTTTATTTTTCATCTCAGCTAAGCTATAACACCAATCTCACGTGTGAATCATTTTACCGACACGAATAATTCCCATTTGGTTTGCGAGGAAAACCAATAACCCCACAAAGCAACTGGTACGGGCAGAGCCGGGCTAGCCCCGCAGTGACTAGTAATAAATATCAACAGAGCATAAATACTGTTTAAAAATATTTTGATATACTAGGGGGCCTGCCCCCTGCTCGCCAACCCCCGGAGGATTGCTTCGCAATCCTCATTGGTTCGCTGCGCGAACCTATGCTCGCTTCGCTCGCCTCAAGGAAGACATGTGTCCTAGCACAAGGGATTGTTTACAAAATGTGTTACCAAAAAAATGTTTTTCAAATCTAAATTTGCTGTATTACAGAAAAAATATATACAGTATCTCTAAAATCAGAATTCAGATGAAAATTTTGTGCAAATTTTGACTCGAAATGTGAGCGTTGCTTTGGAAATTGAGTACCTAGCATGTTGTTTGTATGTACATTTTCCCAGCACTCAAACGACCCACACTTTTTCATTGAGTTTGTTGCCGAAAGTTGTAGTGCAAGCGTCTTGTTGAACTATAATTGTTGGCCCTGAAAAGGACCGTTTTTTAAATGGCCATGAAAAGATCCTCCGCTTTCTTTGATTTCTATTATAAACTAACTGCAACAGCTCATTAAAATTTTCTTTTTTTTTTCAATAAAATTTCATCCGATAACGCTATAAATTCAATCGATGCGCGAGACTTCGCGATAAACAAACAATCGTACAGTGTTGCCAAAACGCGATTACAAATAACGTCTTTTTTGCGTGCCACGTAAGAGAATTATATATATAGATTTCTGTGACTTTGTACCGTGTATAAATCTTACTTTTCGAAATAAATAAAAGGAATTATTTTTACTGTATAGATCTCTGATACAATTAATTTCAGACTTCAGTACAACCGAATAAAGAACAAGAAACAGAGAATGTCGTGTTTTTTGTTGTAGATGTTTGATTTATTTGAGTCCTCAATCAATCACAGTTCTTTTCAAAGTGCTCGCGTACGTCGCTTCTCATTTCACGCTTATTTTACCTTTCGAAATGGTCAAATAGTGGCAGCAGTTTCTTGTCATCAAAAACACACTCCATCAACGTTAAAACACAAGCTTTTCCAAGCGGAGAAAATTGCTCTGCTAAGTCACGAGCCTGGACTACTTAACCGATTTCGACAACCTTGGGATCGGTTAAAACGTCTTTGATCAAGAAAACCGAGTGAAAATTGTCTTGTGAACTGTATGGGTGTTATTCTGCTTAAAGGCGTGCTAACTCGTTTGCTGCTAGAAAAAGATTACGAGTCTGTAGGAGGAATGACAGGATTGGAACACGCTGGAAAGCTGTTGGTGGAGATGTAGCAGTATGTCAGATAGTGGCTCTCAAATCTAAACAACGAAAGTCTGAGCGATAACAAAGTCAGTATTAACTGTCAGTGTACAGGCCACACACGTGAAAAATTAGAGGCAGTCGAAAGACAAGGGCACAATATGACTACAATTTCCAAAATTATTTATTTATTTTTTGCTTATTCGACCTTTGCAGGTTCTTTTAGGGATTGAAATAAAAGATACTCTTGAATCTGCGAATTTTGTTCTTAATTTAGTACATTCAAAAAGCACGCATCAAATGTGTGAATGTTTGCCGAATTCACCCGGAAAAGCGTTAGGAACTAAAAAGCTATCAAGAACACATGCTGAAGCTAGTTATATTTTAAAAATTGTCAATTTCGTACATCACAAGTAAAATATACGCCTGAATCTGCCAATAGATCTAGAAAACAGTGGTCAAAATCACTCAAAGTAATGCTAATTTACTATGACATGATAGTATAGTAATTGGGAAAAGAAAGACTGGGTCATTCGACATTTTTTTCTCAGAACGTGAAGGGCGTTATAAGGAAAATCGAATGTTTTTGAGAAGGGTGTCTTGCTGAGTTCTGCACACTTCGATGCTTCATACCCTCGTGAATGTCCCTAATTACTGTGCCAAAAGTGGAAAGTGTCAAAAATCTCATCGCGCGCAGACAATTAAAAACCAATTGAATAATGTTGTTACATCAGAATTGTTATAAAAGTCAATAAATCTTTTTGTTTTAACTCGTTGAAAAATCTCTCATCTACGCAATAGAATAATAGCAAAGGAGGCCTTAAAATTGCATCAGAGAACAAACATTTTCTGATGTAATCGGTTCCGATTTTATTCGTTCTGAATTAAAAATGGAAGCCCGAAAGTCTGACATCCCCAAATAAAAAATTAAAATTCGATGTCACAAAAAGATCACAGATCAATCAAACCTGAACCAAGAACTCCGAGCGATTTTTTTTAATGCAAATAAATCTGAGTGGGGTGTTCTTTTTTAATGTCATAGATTTTCACCGTAAGAAGTCACTCAGGGATTACTGATGCTTCATCCTTTCAGCCTTAAATGGTGATTGTGGTTGTTTAATGGCGTTTTTATTGCGCAATGGGCACCTTCAACACACACACACACATTCCTAGTCTTTTCTACTTACCTCAATCTTCTTACTGAGACCAGCATCCAATCGAGTTAATCTGCGCTGTGAGTCCATGAGCAGGGACGATAATTCCTTCCCTGTTCTCTTATTTTCATCAGATTTTGTTACAGACAGACTCAAAATTTGTGACAATACTTGGATCATCCGCATAATTTGCCAGAATAGGGCGCAATTGTGCCTTTTGGGCTCCTTTATAACTTGGGATTAAAATTATTTGTATTTTATTGTCTTTGCGGAGAAGACAAAACGGCGAAATTCACTGAACAAAGCTCGTCTAAAGCTAACGTACGATTTTTTTTCCATCCGTTCTCGGCCCATCCCCAATTATCAATGTAATTATTATTATTATTATTTATTTTACCATCCTGGTTATTATTAACGCTACACTACTGATCATCATTCATCAGCATGCTTCAAAACTGATGTGATTGTGAATGGTAAAAATATATTAATGTCATTTGATATCCAATGATTGACTTTCCACTCACCCTGAGTGGCGGATTTGCGCATTTGTTGTTATTATGAACATCCACCTGCAAAACAATATTTTATTCCATCCATTCTCGGCCCATCCCAGTCATCAATGTAGTAATATTATTATTTATTTTACCGTCCTGGTTATTATTAACGCTACACTACTGATCATCATTCATCAGCATGCTTCAAAACTGATGTGATTGTGAATGGTAAAAATATATTAATGTCATTTGATATCCAATGATTGACTTTCCACTCACCCTGAGTGGCGGATTTGTGCATTTGTTGTTATTATGAACATCCACCTGCAAAACAATATTTTATTCCATCCATTCTCGGCCCATCCCAGTCATCAATGTAGTAATATTATTATTTATTTTACCGTCCTGGTTATTATTAAAGTTACGCAACTGATAATCATTCATCAGCATGCTTCAAAACTGATGTGATTGTCGATGGTAAAAATATATTAATGTCATTTGATATCCAATGATTGACTTTCCACTCACCCTGAGTGGCGGATTTGTGTGTGCATTTGTTGTTATTATGAACATCCACCTGCAAAACAATATTTTATTCCATCCATTCTCGGCCCATCCCAGTCATCAATGTAGTAATATTATTATTTATTTTACCGTCCTGGTTATTATTAAAGTTACGCAACTGATCATCATTCATCAGCATGCTTCAAAACTGATGTGATTGTGAATGGTAAAAATATATTAATGTCATTTGATATCCAATGATTGACTTTCCACTCACCCTGAGTGGCGGATTTGCATTTGTTGTTATTATGAACATCCACCTGCAAAACAATATTTTATTCCATCCATTCTCGGCCCATCCCAGTCATCAATGTAGTAATATTATTATTTATTTTACCGTCCTGGTTATTATTAACGCTACACTACTGATCATCATTCATCAGCATGCTTCAAAACTGATGTGATTGTCGATGGTAAAAATATATTAATGTCATTTGATATCCAATGATTGACTTTCCACTCACCCTGAGTGGCGGATTTGTGCATTTGTTGTTATTATGAACATCCACCTGCAAAACAATATTTTATTCCATCCATTCTCGGCCCATCCCAGTCATCAATGTAGTAATATTATTATTTATTTTACCGTCCTGGTTATTATTAAAGTTACGCAACTGATAATCATTCATCAGCATGCTTCAAAACTGATGTGATTGTCGATGGTAAAAATATATTAATGCACTGTAAAAAAAATCCCGTAAAATTTACGGTTTTAAACTGGCAGCTGGGTTGGTTGTGCTTAACCGTAAAAATTACGAAGTTAATCCGTAGAAATAACGGTTTTTTACCATACGAGAACAAGTTTTTCCCGTAAAAGTTACGAATTAAAACCGTATTCACAACGGTTTTTTCCCATAAGAGATCCAGTTTTTCCCGTAAAAGTTACGAAGTAAAACCGTATTCTCGACGGTTTTCCCCATATGAGATCAAGTTTCCCCGTAAAAGTTACGAAGTAAAACCGTATTCTCGACGGTTTTCCCCATATAAGACCAAGTTTCCCCCGTAAAAGTTACTAAGTAAAACCGTATTCACAACGGTATTTTGCCATATGATATCACATTTTTTCCGTAAAAGTTATGAAGTAAATTTGTAGTCGCAACTGTTTTTTACCATGAGATCTAGTTTTCTCTGTATGTTTCAGTTTTTACTTGTTTACATAAAAGTATTTAATTGGTGAAAGTTACAACCAGTTACCATAAAAAATACAGTATAATTTCGCAATCAGAACTATTTTTAACTAGTCAAGAACAAGTTTACTGTAGTTTTTAGTTTATAACTGTTTACAAAACCATATGGAATTGAAGTTACAACCAGTTACCATAAAAAATATGCTGCAATTATGCAGTGAATATGGTTTTACCACAAAATAATGCAATTACACTAAATACTATAAGGTTTACAAATTGTGTAAAAATGTAAATATCAGCTATACAGTTGAAACAGTTTTGCGCACAAAATAATGGGTTTTCTCTGAAATTTAGTTTTGAAGTGTGGATAAAATGATAAAGTCATCTTTTAAAATAGTATAGAACTATTGCAGAGCAAATAAATTAAAGAAAAATACTGTGCCGTACACAGTACCTTTTATTCATAATACTGTCAATATACAGTGAAATCTGTGTGTAACGATACTGTCTATAACAATATTTTATTTAGGTCCCTACAGAATGGTTATAGACAGGTTTCACTGTATAATATTTATTACTTTTGTTATTTCAATAATGTTCAAACATTTAAATTAAATAATCTAACTAAATTATGCTAGAATATTATTCAATTATACAGAATAATAAAAATTAAAGTAAATCATTTTTCAATATGCATGTTGAGGATACTTATTAAGTAACAAACTATATAAGCATGTAGAAAAAAAGTCTGTATAAATGAAAAAATAAATATTGTCGTCTTCTTATAATGTCAACAGTGATAAATTTTCAAAATATAGAACTCTGGAGCTTTTTATTTAAGAAACCTTGATAACTTTTATTAAATAGCAAAACACCTTTAAATATGGTTACATTATACACTGTGCTGTGCTGAACACGATAATTACATAATGTTTTGTGAGGTACATTTGTTTGTTGCATATATAATTTAAGTAATACAAAATGAGCAGGCAAAAATATACAATAAACAGAAATACAAATATAATCAGGGTTCATTGATTGTAATTTTTAAAAATCAAACCACGATTACAATAGAATAACTTTGATGCAATTAACAGAATCAAGATACCTAATATTCATATCTATTCAATGAAATGTTCAACACCATTCAAAGTCCATAAGTTTATTTTATAAGGTCAAAACTTTTTGATTCATGGATTTCTTTTTTTGGAGGCTTTGGATCCTTTATCAGGATTCATCCTTAGAAAACACCTGTAAAATACAAATAGGACAGAGAAAAATTCTTTAGTGATTTTGCTTTATTCAAAGTTTAACAAGTTTATTTAACCTTTAACTGCTGTCATGGGTCTCACAGACCCCGAGTGACAGGTCGTTTCCACCTCTCAAAGTGAATATTGGTCAATGTCCTATTCAGTATCTTCCTACTACGTCCAAGAGAAGCCACATTCCAACACTGGTTTGGATGTCCCAAGTATTTCGTATTTCACACTATTTGCATTTCCCCCGCGGTCTCTTAGACCCTTCACAGCATTTGCGTTAGTGTTCTTGCTGAATGAAATAGTCTGTTTGAGTATGGAATTTCAGCCGAGTCTAAAATGGTAACAAACTTTACTAAGAAACTACCTCTGTATCTAGCACAAAAAGAAGTTCAGGATATTGTTGATAATTGGTCGAAAATAGAGTACTGGGACAGTGAAATTTCGGATACTATTGAAAGCAAACATGAAACGGATTCGGAAATTTATGCAGATGAAGACATTTCAAGTGAGTCTTCACAAGAATATTTCTACGGAAAAAAAACTTCAAATGGGATGCTGGGAGGGGGGGGGGACCTAATCGTGCCATTAGAACACCAAACCACAACATAGTTTTAGTTTCCAGGGTTGAAATGTCCTGCAAAATTAGTTCCGAAAGCTGAGCCTGAAGAGACATGGAATCTACTTTACTTGTATAGTAATATAAAATATATTCATGTTAAGAATTGAATTATCTAAATTTAAAATGTATAAATAATAATTATCTAAAGAATCTTTCATTAATATATATTAATTAACTTTATACACACTTTAGTGAGCGAGGTCTGAGAGACCCCTCCACACTAGTCACAAGACGGTTTGTAACACAGCAGTTAAGGGTTAAAGCTAATTTAAAAAATACAATCAAACACTATAGCACCCAACCCTTTTTTTTAATAAATGTCATGTGAGAAATAAATTAACTGCGACAAATCAGTAAAAGTAATGTTCTCGCATGTACTTAAACTGCAATTTACAATTGTGCCTTCAATTCTTCACATTTCTTTGACAAATTTATGATCTTGAAAAACATGAATTGTACAGGGTGTCCTAAAAGTTCCTGTACTGACGATTCGTGATATTACTATACAAAATTAACAAACTTTAAAACAAATATTTTTATGTTAATGGTGAAAAGCACTTATAAACGAAAAAAAATTTGGACTTACATTTATAGTAGATGTTTAAAATTTCTGCAATTTTCTTGGGAGGCAAAGCTGAAGTAGTTTACACATATTTTTAGAAACACCTTTCAAAATGCTGGGAATGACTTCTTGTATCTTTTGAGTAATGGCACTTTTCAGATCACCTATTGTTTGGTGATTATCTTCATAAACTTTGTTCTTTAAATATCCCCACAGAAAAAAAGTCAGGAATGTGTAGATGACGGAACGAGGTGGCCAATGGTTTCTTGAGATGAGTCGATCGCCAAAAAAATCTTGAAGCATGCCCGTGGTGTCATAACTTGTATGGCAGGTTACAACGTCTTGTTGGAACCAAGAGTCTTGTTCATGCACTTCTAATATTCCAAAAAATTGTTGATTAAGTTGATATACTGTATCTGGGTCATTCTGAAATTAAGTGGAAATTTGAGTCACATGTATTTTTTTTTTATGAATTTCATGTGTCAATTGATTTTTATACAATAGTAATAGATCTTAATTGAGGTATATTTTCATCAGATATCTTCAAGTGAATAAATATTTGCATATTTATACTTAAAAAAGTGAATTAAACATGGAAAATATCACCTCCGTGGCTGTTCTTAACCCTGTTTCTAGGTTAAGAAATACAATTGAAACTTAAAAAGTATAAAAATTCCTTTATTTAATATTAATAGTTTCATTGTTAACAGTTTTCATTTCATTGCACCAGAAATTATTATATTTTTCATTAAATTTAATGTTGAAAAATCAGTAAATTATTTTGTCCCTACTATTTTTGTCAGCTCTGCATAAAAAGATACTGATACATGTTGATTTTGGGAGATACAACATGTGCATTTCAGAGATTCACATGACCAAATCACATTACATAAATAAATTGAAAATAGTGAAAAACTTAATGTTCTGTCATTCTACTCATTGTCTAAATCTTTGCGACCCGACTCAAATGCATTTAATGAATATGTAATTGTCAAAGTATTTGGTAGAAAAAGTGTTTGCTATTATGTGGCAAATGTCATTGAATGTTTTGAAGCTTCTTACCAGATCCGCTTCATGTCGAGATGATATGACACTAAAAACAAATTTGTTTCCTATGAAGAATGTGAAGCAACAGTTCAAGATGAGGTTATGGCCATTTTAAAACAACTGACAATGAATACTCATGAATAGTACATTTTTGATTAAATACCTGAAGACTATTTACATTGTGTTAGATGAATCTGAAACATCTCGTCACCTCCACGTTTTAAGGAAATAAAAAATTGGCTTTAATTTGCTTAAAATATTGTCTTGACCTGTTTCAGTTGCACAACTTCATTGCCCTAACATGACATAAATACATAAAATAAATTATAAAACTTTAATTTTATTTTTCAATAAGTTTTGACTGTCAAATTTCTATTTAATTTTAAAATGATCCATATTTACTCGGTATTGCATCACTTGGATATTTATGTCGCTAAAATTATTTGCATTCAAAATAAGTTTAAAACAGCGCAATTCTCTGAATGCGTGAAATTCATCTTGCAATGAAGAACAAATGACGTGGAACTTTATTATCGAACAACTTGAGTGCAAAGAAAATGAAACGATAAAAATTAAAGAGCCGATAAAATTCAATAATTGAAAAAAAAACACAGGCAATAATTATTTTTAAAGTTGGAGTACGGGAAGTTTTAGGACAACCTGTAGTTTTTAAAACAGAGATGGCAAGATTGAGCACCATAAGGGAATGTTACTCCGTGAACATTTCGATGCAAACTCCAGAGGACAACATAGGGTTTGATTAATTTTGTTTTGAAATTAGAGTTCACATTTAAACACAGATATTACGGTAAGAATCTAATTTCTAAAAATTAACAAAAGGAGCATGAAAAGTAAGTAAAAGCTCACCTGATAATTAGAGTTGAAACTATTTGAGCACTCGTCGATCAAAAATGGCGCCCAAACAACATACATACGACGTGGTTGCCAACTGATGAATAACGAAAAGCTTAAATAAAAGTCGAATCGCACTTTTATTTACATGATGTTCAAAACCATAAAATAATTGCTGAAAAATAAGAGCAAGTGTAGAAAATAATCTTAAAATGATTTAAGAAAAGGGAAAGTTATCGTACGCAAAGCAATACCGTAATGACGAGAACTCGAATTTGAACTGACGGTTTTAAACCGTATATGGCTAGAGTAAAAAACGGTAAAAAACCGTTTTGTCAACAAAACAGCTTTAAACCGTCAAATATACGGGAAAAGTCCGTAAAAACAACGGATAATTTTTGCAGTGTGTCATTTGATATCCAATGATTGACTTTCCACTCACCCTGAGTGGCGGATTTGTGTGCATTTGTTGTTATTATGAACATCCACCTGCAAAACAATATTTTATTCCATCCATTCTCGGCCCATCCCAGTCATCAATGTAGTAATATTATTATTTATTTTACCGTCCTGGTTATTATTAAAGTTACGCTACTGATCATCATTCATCAGCATGCTTCAAAACTGATGTGATTGTGAATGGTAAAAATATATTAATGTCATTTGATATCCAATGATTGACTTTCCACTCACCCTGAGTGGCGGATTTGTGCATTTGTTGTTATTATGAACATCCACCTGCAAAACAATATTTTATTCCATCCATTCTCGGCCCATCCCAGTCATCAATGTAGTAATATTATTATTTATTTTACCGTCCTGGTTATTATTAAAGTTACGCAACTGATCATCATTCATCAGCATGCTTCAAAACTGATGTGATTGTGAATGGTAAAAATATATTAATGTCATTTGATATCCAATGATTGACTTTCCACTCACCCTGAGTGGCGGATTTGCATTTGTTGTTATTATGAACATCCACCTGCAAAACAATATTTTATTCCATCCATTCTCGGCCCATCCCAGTCATCAATGTAGTAATATTATTATTTATTTTACCGTCCTGGTTATTATTAAAGTTACGCAACTGATCATCATTCATCAGCATGCTTCAAAACTGATGTGATTGTGAATGGTAAAAATATATTAATGTCATTTGATATCCAATGATTGACTTTCCACTCACCCTGAGTGGCGGATTTGCATTTGTTGTTATTATGAACATCCACCTGCAAAACAATATTTTATTCCATCCATTCTCGGCCCATCCCAGTCATCAATGTAGTAATATTATTATTTATTTTACCGTCCTGGTTATTATTAAAGTTACGCAACTGATCATCATTCATCAGCATGCTTCAAAACTGATGTGATTGTGAATGGTAAAAATATATTAATGTCATTTGATATCCAATGATTGACTTTCCACTCACCCTGAGTGGCGGATTTGCATTTGTTGTTATTATGAACATCCACCTGCAAAACAATATTTTATTCCATCCATTCTCGGCCCATCCCAGTCATCAATGTAGTAATATTATTATTTATTTTACCGTCCTGGTTATTATTAAAGTTACGCTACTGATCATCATTCATCAGCATGCTTCAAAACTGATGGGATTGTCGATGGTAAAAATATATTAATGTCATTTGATATCCAATGATTGACTTTCCACTCACCCTGAGTGGCGGATTTGCATTTGTTGTTATTATGAACATCCACCTGCAAAACAATATTTTATTCCATCCATTCTCGGCCCATCCCAGTCATCAATGTAGTAATATTATTATTTATTTTACCGTCCTGGTTATTATTAAAGTTACGCAACTGATCATCATTCATCAGCATGCTTCAAAACTGATGTGATTGTGAATGGTAAAAATATATTAATGTCATTTGATATCCAATGATTGACTTTCCACTCACCCTGAGTGGCGGATTTGTGCATTTGTTGTTATTATGAACATCCACCTGCAAAACAATATTTTATTCCATCCATTCTCGGCCCATCCCAGTCATCAATGTAGTAATATTATTATTTATTTTACCGTCCTGGTTATTATTAAAGTTACGCTACTGATCATCATTCATCAGCATGCTTCAAAACTGACGTGATTGTCGATGATAAAAATATATTAAAGTCATTTGATATCCAATGATTGACTTTCCACTCACCCTGAGTGGCGGATTTGCATTTGTTGTTATTATGAACATCCACCTGCACAACAATATTTTATTCCATCCATTCTCGGCCCATCCTAGTCATCAATGTAGTAATATTATTATTTATTTTACCGTCCTGGTTATTATTCAAGTTACGCAACTGATCATCATTCATCAGCATGCTTCAAAACTGATGTGATTGTCAATGGTAAAAATATATTAAAGTCATTTGATATCCAATGATTGACTTTCCACTCACCCTGAGTGGCGGATTTGCATTTGTTGTTATTATGAACATCCACCTACACAGGAATTATCTGTCAATCCCATTATCTCAAGTCCAATCAACAAGCAACTCATAATGGCCTTTTCAAACTCTTCAGTCACCAACACCAAGACCTTTTCAAAGGCGCTCCATTCCGCGTTGTTCCCACGAAAGCATTTCCACCAGTCGCCCCAAACACAAACTGAGGTTGGTGACACCACTTTCCAGAAGATAATGAAGTGGAAGAAACGAAGCATTCATGGAAGATAAAGAGGTCTGAAACAAGAGGTGTCCTCTCTCCTCGCAAATGAATGACCGGAAACCCCTCTGGGCAGGCCACTTGGAGACATTAGCGTATGAAAACACGCGCTACAAAACGCCGATCATCGGGTCTGTGTGCAGGGACAGGCAGAGGACTGTCTGTTATCGTGTCCGGGGATCAAGCTGCGTTTTCATTGTGCGATTGAGCGTTCCGAATGAATGGCGTCCCATCGCTGAGGAGATAATGGAAGAGGATTCAATTAATGCCATCCGAGGAATTCGGTTCGTTTGTCTGTGGTCAATGGGCAGGTCAAGGCAATCATTGCAAGTGAAGGGTTTTCCAATTAGTTGAACAACCTGGCACCCCCTGAATACATAAATGGAGCCGTCGTGGCTCATTGGGAATGCCAACTGCACCAGCAATCTTGGGGTTGTAGGCGGCGCATTCCTGTCAGGTACAACCGTCAAAATAAAAAACGACTCACCCGATCGCAATTGCACAGTTTACAACGCAGAGCTAAACAGAAGATGGCTGTCGAATGTTTTCTACAAATATCAATATTTAAAATTTGTCTAAGGGGCCGTCTTCATATTAAATTGGGTGCCTGCTCCGATAACTTCAATAAGAACCCCCATCTTTTGTCATAAATTTGGATTCTACATACAATTTCAGGCGGAAATAAAAAAAAAGTTCATCAATTTTATTGGATATCTCACCGATTTGTAAGTGTATGAAAATTAGATCTCCTATTGTTAAATTGGTGTTTCACGTCTTTTGTTATACTTGCTACCAACATTAATTTTTCTCGGAAATTGTTTTTTCATCCCTTGCTACCCAAACACAATCTATAAATATTTAAATCATCAAACTAAATTTACTCTATTTTTTTATCAATTATGAAATTAATATTCATAAAAATTATGAATAGAAACATGGGCAAATTTTGGCACCGTGTGATTCAACTGTTACTGAAACATCGAATTCCAAATTCCAGCTCATTAAGTGCATAATTAGCAGCGCAGTGAGACTGTTTGCAAAATTCGATGGTTATTATCGTTATTGGGGATTGTTCACAAAGTTAAAATAGAAATTTCTGCCAACAGATCTTGGGATTCGATCAGAATGAATTCCAAGGCGTCTGCAACAGGTCCTTCACTGCGACGGTCACTACACGTCTTTATTAATATTTATAATGTGATTGAACTCCGAACATTTATACGCTCTCTCAATGGTTTTTATGGATTTTCTCGGTCAATTTTACGCCGTTTGACATTACTTTTCATCAAATCCGCCTGCAATTGTGTATAGAATCCAAATCTGTGATAAAAGATGGGGGTTCGTATTGAAATTATCGGAGCAGGCATCCAATTTAATATGAAGACTGCCCCTTAGCCAAATTTTAAATATTGATATTTGTAGAAAACTTTAATCCCTATCGATTACTACCTTCCTTTTTGTTCTGTGATGTAAATTGTGCAATTGTGATACGGTGAGTCGTTTTCTTTTGACGGCTGTACATTCCTCCCATGGTGAATTTCTCCCTCTTATGTATCAGTAAAACTTGAATTGTGTGTATCTGACTATGACTTGATATTGTGTGTGCCTGGCGCAATATGGCCAAATATGGCCCTTGCGCCATAAAACCCCAAAAACAACCAATCAGAACAGATATGGGCTACGATTAGGGAGCCACAGACAAACTTGTTTTCAAGTAGCTAAGATCAGAAATTAGGAAAAGGGATATGTCTGAACGGGTGATACTTCAAAAAAAAATTTTTACTGAACAAAAAACTATCTTTCTGTGCATTCCAAAAGTACGACACGAGTAATACAGAAAACTGATTAACCAAAGAAGCAGTGAAATATAAAACTTAACTAAAATCACAAGATTTGATGAAAACAAATGAAAAGCAGATTAGATCCATCCACTGGCCAGGCTAAAATCGTTTTGAGGTACATAATCGGAATAATCAAATGCAGAACAACTGAAAAGCAAATAATACATATCTTGTGGCTGTGTTTAGGAACAATCGCAGATTATTAGTCCGATAATTAAACTTTTTTTGGGGTGTATTTTTCAAAATTTCCAATGACCAGATAAAAAATATTAGTTAGACAATTTTTTGTTTTGGCACAGTTCAATTTTCCAATGGGTGGATTAAATGCTTCCTGACCTCCAACTTTAGTGTGAAATGCTTATCCCTAGAGCACTAGATTACATTAAATTTGCGTCGTAGCAACAACCTTGTGAAGACACTAGGCAGTTTGTAACTGGGACTACATTAGCTGTTAGTTTTAACCAACTGCATTAACCAGCAAAGACACAGTAAAAGATAGACATTCGTAAAAGTTCAGTTGAAAAATAATTTTCTGGAAAATAATTATGAACACTTATTTATATCACTGAAAAGGGGATGAAAGTGATAAAATATCAGAAACTAACTTTTCAAGTGGAAAGAGATATGTAAACCGTTGTAAGCGGAGAGAAATTTCTTTTTAAATACAAATACAGATATGTAAGCAAGGGGAAACCAATTCGCTTTTACTCTGAAATTTTTCTTTTCGTCTCTTTCCAAAATTGGTCCTAACTTGCGGATTTAGATTGCTATGTTCTTCACTTACAAGCGTCACGTAGATTCTTGGTAAATTAACCCGGGTCACACCATTTTTAGAAAAAAAGAGACGACACCCTTTCTACTATGAATTATTGCTTCAGCCTTCTAAGATCAAGGGCGTCCATCGTGTGTGTCACCTTTGGGAGGCCAGGAGAATGACATTTACTGTCACAAAAGCAATTCATCTTTAACAAAAAAAAAACTAATACCAATGCTTAAAACAACGCCACCCCAAAGACTTTGTGTGGTTTCGCACATCCCAATCGAACTCCAGGTGTGATAATTAACCCTCCAAGTGGTTTCGAAGAGATATCTGTCCATCAAGATCTGACCAATTTTTGTAATGACAAGATATTGCTGACTTTTTTATGATGACGAGATCAAGATCTGGTCAGTTTTCTACTTTTGACCAGATATCTCATCCACCAAGACAGTTTGAAAAATAGTAGCAAAAGTCGCCTGTGGTAACCCTGCATTTCATACCTTATATAACGAATAGATAATGAATACGTACAGCATATATAATGGTAAGTCGACCAACCGGTATAGTGGTTAAGGTGTTAGCCTCTAGATAGGAAGGTTATTGGTTCGAATCCGGGTCCTGACACGGATATTTGTAAAGGTATGGTGTAGAGGCGGCTGGTGCGCCTTAAATATGCCGTGGCCGAAAGTCCTCGCGTTGGGTTGGTGTGGAAGTTTGGAGAGTGGGGTGTTGGCTCAGGTGTTGCTTCGTCATCTGACCGTGGTTCAAAATTACGAGGTGCTGTCCTCGGATCTTTCCCTTAAGGGACTGATCCCGGACCGTCGTCAATAGCCCGTTGTGTTGCTCTAGTACGACGTTAACTCAATTTACCAATTACCTATATAATGGTAATTTAGTTGCTCTTGTTGTAGAGCAACACAACGAACTATTGACGACAGTCCGGGATGAATCCCTTTAGGAAAAGATACGAGAACAACACCTCGTAATTTTGAACCACGATGACGAAGCAACACCTGAGCTGGCACCCCACTCTCCAAACTTCCACACCAACCCAAAGCGAGGACTTTAGGCCACGACAGATTAAAGGTGCACCAGCCGCCTCTACACCATGCGCTTGGAAACATCCATTCCCGGACCCGTATTCGAACCAGGAATCTTCCGATCTAGAGGCTAACACCTTAACCAATTTACCGGTTGGTCGGCGCATATATAATGAATACATACAGCATATATAATGAATGCATACAGCATATATAATGAATGCATACAGCATCGATATGCACATTTATACTTCAAAATAAAATAAAATTAGACAAAAATATAAACAGCGTTTCGTGTGCGTCTTTCAGCAACACAACTGGCTATTGACTGGCTCGTCCGGGAACAATCCCTAAGAGAAAGATCCGAGGACAACGCCACGTAATTTTGAATCACAGTCGTATGCACCTGAGCTGGCACCCTACTCTCCAAACTTCCACACCAACCCAACATGAGGACTTTCGGTTACGATAGATTTAAGGTGCATCAGCCGCCTCTACACCATATACGCTTTTTAAACATCCATGCTCGGATTCGAACCCGGAACCTTCCGATCTAGAGGCTAACACCTTAACCACCAGACCGGTTGGTCGACGCTTAGCTATCATGAAATTTTCAGCTGTCTGAATAGAGACTGAGAAATCTGAAAGATGAGCACAGTACAGAAAATGTGAAAGAACACGAAAATAAGTTAGAAAATAGGTTGCTAATTCTTATTTCCAATATAATTCATGACGTAAAAGCTCACACCTCGCCCACCACTGGCGGAGAGGTTTGAAGTATTGCTCTTGCAAAACTGTTAGACTGAAAGTTCATGGTTATGAGTTCATATCTTGTATATACGGAATGGCTGCTTTTTTTTTTTTAATTTCCTGAAGGTACAAAATGCGGGCGAGCGTCCTCAAAGTCCTCCAGGAAAGCACACACTTCACGATGAGTGCAATGTAGCAGTACCTCCATGGTGACCTAGGATAGTGCAGTCTGTAATGGTCCTGGCGATTAGTGAAAAATTCACACTGCGCCAAACAGAAAGACAATGTCATCTAATGGACAAACGTACACAATGAATGTTTTACTCTCAGAAGAAATACATTCAGGGAGGAATCGAACTCGCATCGCCTGCAACTCACAGATTGGACAAACTTACGGAGCCATAGCGGCTCAAAGGAGATTCAGTATTTTGGACAACTAAACCTATTTTCGCCTACTCTCAGATTTTCTTTACTGTGCTGATCTTTCAGATTTTTCAGTCTCTATTCAGACAGCAGAAAATTTCAATATGGCGGCACGCCGACCAACTGGTCTGGTGGTTAAGGTGTTAGCCTCTAGATAGAAAGGTTCCTGGTTCGAATCCGGGTCAGTGCATGGTTTGTAAGCGTATGGTCTAGAGGCGGCTAGCGCACCTTAAATCTACCGTGACCGAAAGTCCTCACGTTGGGTTGGTTTGGAAGTTTGGAGAGTGGGGTGCCGGCTCAGGTATTACCTCGTCATCTGACCGTGGTTCAAAATTACGTGGCGTTGTCCTCGGATCTTTCGCTTAGGCGATTGATCCCGGACCGTCGTCAATAGCCAGTTGTGTTGCTCTAGTACGATGATAATTAAAAAATCACCAAATTATCATTATAGCGGCGAGTTCTCCCGGTTTGTTTTAATCATATTATGCAGCTTCATAGCTCAAACCAGGTATGTTTAAATTAAGCGTCACAGTTGCCCAATGAATCTTTGAGTGATTGATTTTGTATTGTCTAAATCAGTTTGCAATGCGCCCACTATGACGATTTCTGTGCACCATATACGTTAGGGAAATATTCAAGAAGTTTTTCCACTCAAAACGAAAAGGCTAATTCTATTTTAAGGACACTGTGTTTATGTATTAACTTTTTCGCTCTTAGCTTTTGATTATGCCAAGACCACTTTATCTGGCTTTGTTTCGTAATATTTAATAAGTTAGAGCATATTCACTAGACAAATTTCAAAAATAAATTGTGCCTTCGTGTATCTAATGGACTGATTGCTCTCTTGCAATATTGGGAAAAGGTTCAATTATATTTGTGTCTTATATAATTTTGTCGATAAAAATCTTCTAATATCCTATTCAGCGCAACTGTACAATATCCAGAGTATGTTTCATAATGTCTGACAAAATTACTTTCGGAGGCAATTAACCCCGTTAAACTCTTGGAGTTCATTTATAGGTGTTTACAAAACATTTTAAGTGCTTCATTGTTCTCCACACAGCTAACAAGAAGCGACAATTGGCGTTTGATTGCAGATAAAGTAGTGCGATTGAAGGTAATAGTATATTCTCAACAGTGCTTTTGCTTGTAAACAATTCGATGGTCTACAATTGTTCCCAATTGTTTTCTAGTTGCGTACTTCTTTTTCCCATAATGTGTATCTTTTGTACGATTGAGTTTATGAACAAAAATGACACCATCAATAATACTAAAAAAGCAAAACAATAAAAATGTGAGGAAAAGTTGTATCTTTTTACATAAAAATACGAAGTTACAATGCATATTAGCATATTTGGAACAGCTACACTCTACGTTTATAAGCGTTGGCAACGGCCTTGGCGATTTTTTTTTTGGCACACTTCTAAAGTCGCCAAGGAAAAAATTATTTCCTAACTCTTTTTCTGTCACAAATTTTTTTCTTTTTACAACACACTTTTTAAACACATTTCAGAACGTTTTAAAAAGTATATTTTTTAAAAACTTTCACAAAAAGTAGTAAGCTTAAGCACATATCAAAACACATTTGTGAACCAGCAGAGAAACTAAGCTACGAATATTGGGTAAGAATACCCTGAAACTTATCAATTACACTAAATACGGTGGGCATGTTGAAAAAGAAAAAGATTTACAGAAGAAAAAAAGCAAGAAATAATACAACCTGATAACGTCAGAATTCTTTCGTAAAAAAATAACGAAAACGAAAATTGTTAAAACATAACAAAACTCTTAAAAACTATTATAATGAAATAAAAATTT
The DNA here is from genome assembly GCA_947359465.1 of Metellina segmentata. Taxonomy (NCBI): domain Eukaryota; kingdom Metazoa; phylum Arthropoda; class Arachnida; order Araneae; family Tetragnathidae; genus Metellina; species Metellina segmentata. The sequence continues at coordinate 59,617,518 of OX375877.1, read as the reverse complement.
CACAACTGTCAAAATACAAATAAGTGGACCAATGGTATCACAGAAAATTATTTAAAAGGACCAATGCAATCAAAAGATATTCTGAAAACAAAATAACCAATGGGAGGAAAGAAAAAATTTTAAACGAATCAATGAAATCAAACGACTTTAACGGGTTTTGGAAGAACTTTCTGGAATATTCAAAATGAAATTTCTGTTTGCCGAGGTTGCCATGAAAACCACAACAACCGTAACGAAAGATGGGTTGCCTTAATTTATCGTAACTCGCTACTAGAAGTGCGACAAAAAATCGCCAAGCCGTTGTCATCACTCATAAACGTTGAGTGTAGATGTACCGCATATTTAACCTCGTTTGGACAACAATAAAACGATATGTTAGAAATTGAAATAAAGTTTCACAAAACATGTCGAAAGCTCAATACAATCCTTGAGCACTTCAGTCACGTAGTTTTGAATGAGATTTAAGTAAATTAAGGTGGAACAAATTGAATATGCATTGAGTTTACTATGGAACTATTTATGTAAAAACTGTGTTAACTTTATTGCTTTGTAATTAATTTATTTTCAAGTACGTACTCCATATTAGCTGTAAAATTTAACATATATGCTCTTAGAAGACCATCTTTTCCCATTATTTGTCAGTTTTACACGTTCGTCGGAACATCTCGGTACGTGCCATTAAGAGTATGCGTACTATCAATTGAGAATCACTGGTCTACAGAAATATGTGACAGAAAAACATTTCAAAAAAAACCTTTTTGAGGAAAGCCGGTTCAAATTTTTAAAAATATTACGCGTATATACTCTGCTGTTAAATATCTATATATATAATTCTCTTACGTGGCACGCAAAAAAGACGTTATTTGTTTTCGCGTTTTGGCAACATTGTACGATTCTTTGTTTATCCCAAAGCCTCGCGCTTCAATTGAAATTATAGCGTTATCGGATGAAATTTTATTGAAAAAAAAATGAATTTTAGTCGAGCTGTTGCAGTAAATAATAGAAATAAAAAAAAAACGGAGGATCTTTTCCGGGTCATTTAAAAAAAAAGTCCGTTTCGGGGCAAACTATTATAGTTCAAGAAGACGCTTGCATTACAACTTTCTACAACAAACTCAATGAAAAAGCGTGGGTGGCTCGAGTGCTGGGTAAATCTACACACAACCAACATGCTGGGTTTTCAATTTCCATATCAACGCTCACATTTCGAGTCAAAATTTGCTCAAAGTTTCCATTTGAATTCTGATTCCAGAGGTACTGTAAATATCTTTTCTGATAAACAGCATAAAATTTAGATTTGAAAAATATTTTTTTGGAATATCATATTTTGTTAACAATTCCTTCTGCTAGGACACATGTCTTCATTGATGCGAGCGAAGCGAGCATAGGTTCGCGCAGCGAACCAATGAGGATTGCGAAGGAATCCTCTGGGGGTTGGCGAGCGTTAGCGAGCAGGGGGCGGGCCCCCTAGTATTATACTAGTAGGCCAGGCAGGGAGTTGCCGGTGATAGTCCTTTTCGTGTCCTTACTGATGCTGAAAACGTTAAAAAGAAAAAAAAACAATATTTTAAGAAATGAGTCCCACCTTCACCCAACACGACACGGGTTACAATTGAAAAATTATTTATTTAAAGAAAATTAGCAGCAAAATTAGAAAAATAGCACATATGGAACCACGAATGATATAACGTATGGAGAATATTTCAACAAAAATTTTATTTAAACCCAAGACGAAACGTGAGAATTATGCTAAATTAAACACAACCTACGAATGACAAAAACACTGTTTATGTCAAAAACCGGAAGATCGCAAAGAGAATTTCTGTTTATGTAATTTAAAAATTTCGATAAATATAGTAATAACATTAACTTCAAGATTAAAATATAAATTCTACGAAAATAAGCTCACAGTAAATTAAGTTCAGTAAATCAGGCGAGTAAGTTCATTTTCAAAAAATACTAATAAACTTAGGAGGGGGAAAATACTAATAAACTACTATTTTAAAATGTTCTAAATTTAATTTTAAAATTCGGGCTGGGCATAAAATTCGAAAAAAAATTCATTTACTGTTTGCGAAATCTATCTTCAAATATTCGGGATATACAATATTTATCAACGAAACGGAAACTCGTGTTCTTTTGCCACGTGCAGTGATATTTTCTGTTTTTCTCTCGGAAATAATTCGTCATCTGACCGTGGTTCAAAATTACGAAGTGTTGCTTTCCCTGAAGGGAATGATCCCGGACCATCGTCAATAGCCCGTTGTGTTGATCTAGTAAAGTGGCCAGCTAATGATGGATGATATATCTCCTCAATGGAAGAAAACTGACCAGATGACTTGATCCCGTCATCATAAAAAATCTGCAATATCTTGATGACAGATATATTTTGTCAAAAGATAAACTGACCAGATCTCGATGGACAAAATGTCTCCTCAATGGAAGAAAACTGACGAGATTTGACTTAATCCCGTCGTCATAATAAAACCACTAGGAGAATTAATGCTCTTACCCTCAATATTTACGACTTATCTTCGGCGATCTAAAAATATCTCCGGTGAATGAAAGGATGCAAGCGAAGCTTTGTAAAACACGCCATGATGAAAGATAAAAGAAGTCCTAACCCTTTCACAAAATGGAAGACATGTAAAAGGGCAAATGTAATTCGTCCCTTCAAACATTTCGAAGAAGCCGCACCTCCGAGACGATAAAAGACAGGATAGGGCTTCAGTTACTGCGATAAAAATAGAAAGGGTGTTCGATTCCACATCACAAATGTCAGCATTCAATCACCTGGAACTATCCAGTTCCATCAATTACTTCAGGTCAGAAAACACTAGCTATAGTAATGAAAGTAAAAATCAATGAAAAATTCCTATTCCCGTGAACTGGAACCAGAGACAATTGGGGCCGGTGCACACATCCGATTTTTCAACGTGCAGCGCCGCTGCGGCACCGAAACCCAACTATGCATTCACAACCGTGAAATGGCGCAAGTTCTAATTTCGCGCCATTTGCAACAGATATTCTATCGAAGAAAAAGTGTTTATTTCGCCTACTTAGCGTGAAAAAAGTATAGTTTGAAACAAAATAGACGTTACTGGATACAACCATTTATTCATTATTATTTATATTCCATTTATTTATGAAAACAAGGTACTTCAGAACGGAGACGCGTGTGCGGCGAGCTGCGGTGTCGTGGGTAACTGCGGTACAAATTGCACGCAAGTTGGACGTGCGTCGCCGCAGCGGCACCGGATGCATGTGTGCACTACTCCATTGGATCTAAGGTCCGTTGAACACATCCGGTTTTTCAACGTGCGGCGTCACTGCGGCACCGAAGCCCAATTATGCACACACAACCGTGAGATGACGCACGAACTCATTTCGCGCCATTTGCGATAAATATTCTATCGAAGAAAACGTGTTTATTTCGCCTACTTGGTGTGAAAAAAGTATATTTTGAAACAAAATAGACGTTACTGAATGCAACAATTTATTCATTATTATTTATATTCCATTTATTAATGAAAACAAGGTACTTCAGACCGGAAAAGCATGTGCGTCGAGCTTCGGAGTCGTGGGGAACTGCGGTACAAATTGCACGCAAGTTGGACGTGCGTCGCCGCAGAGGCGCCTGAGGCATGTGTGCACTACTCCATTGGATATAATGTAACTCAGACCGCACTTGCGTTGTCGCAGCCGCGCCGCACGTCGAAAAACCGGATGTGCGCAACGGGCCTAATCGTTTGTTCTAAGTCAGCATTCATTCAATGTTTTCCGATTTTTCTGTAAACCGAAATGAATGCTAGCGTTTGTGAAACCTCTAGTAATTTGTGGTGGCATGTCATTAGGTTAAGCACGTTACTCGAATGCGATTCCAGGATATTTTGCTCACATTCAAAATTAACTCAAAATATCGGCAATATGGCGGAAAGTTCTCAGCCGGGGTATATTTTATCCTCCTCTTGTTTGATTCACTGAGCAACCCAATCAAATGATTTTCTCCGAAGATTCAGAGTTGATCGATTGGGCACGATTGCATCTTTTGTAAATACTACTTTTTAACTTGGGCTCCGAAACTTTTGGATTAAAAATAATGTATCATGTAGCACCATTCATTTGAGTGGCCAGAGAGAATATCTTAAAAATAATTACTGCCTAAAAATATTTTATATATGTAGGAACCGCGGCAGCATTAATGTCGATGTGATATCAGATTAAAAGTCTTCTATCGATATCTAGACCTCACCAAACTGAATAAGACGAATCTTACATATATTATATATAATATCCTTCAAGGGTGACTTTTAGGAGAGAATCGATACCAACACAAATACATAGCACTCCTCTTGAGGGTATGAAAGAGTTTTTGAAACTAAATTCACACAAGGCGCTAGTAGTGTTTCTTTTCCAATGGGCAGTGACGTTTGTTTTTCCGAATGTGATATCATTCATACTTATAAATTTGATCATACCTATAACACCAGCTTCTTCTATATTTTTCAATTCGTTTAATTATGCTTGGTTTGAGCAATCGAGCTTTAAAAAATTACCCGGTTGGACTAGCCGCTATAATGAAATTCTTCAAACGTCTGAAGAATTTGATACACACACAGAAGGCAATGAGGAATCTGGAAGATGGAAAACTACTGCAGGGACGAGAAAATGTGTGATGATGGGGAAAATAGTATTAGATTTTGAAAGGGACAGAATCGCCTTCAACAAGTGGAATGGGATGCAATTTAAGGGGGTCCGGGACACATTGAAAAAAAAATTTTATTAATTAATTTAGAATTTTGAAATTTTTTGTACTGATTACCCATCTAACTAATAAGCAAAATCACAGCACAAAAGTTTTCCAAAAGTTCTTTAAAAATTTTTAATTAAAATTTTTTGAAAAAAAGAGGGGTCATTTCAAATTGCTAAGGCTCAAAACATTCTTGATCAATTTTCAAAATTCTTGCATTAAATTATTCACAAATTTATTAACTTTAATTTTGATTCAGGAATTTAAAAAATATTAATTTAATAAAAAATGAAAAATATTTGAATGAAAATTTTTGAAAATTTTAAGGTACTTTTTTTTTAAAAAGTCATAATTTTAAAAGTAAATATTTGTTTTAAATTTGCTGAATCAAAATTAAAGTATAATGTTTGAAAAAGATATATTCCAAATTTCAACCCTTAAACTTTATCGGTTTTCGACTTATAGCAATTTGAATATAGGAAATCTTGAAAAAATGTATCATGGAGAAAAACGCGTTTAAAGTTTTAAAGACAGATGTTGTTGCCATGACAACAACTGTCAAGAGTGTTAGATTTTCAAAACAACGCACCACAAAAATTATTATATCTCTAGTTCTAATTAAGATAGAAACATGATTTAGATGTCATTTTAAGCAGAAAAACACAGAGAATTTCTTAAAATAATAAAAAAAATTTCGAAAATTTGACGATTTTTGTGTCCCGGACCCTTAAAGGAAAATCCAGAAACTAACAGTTCGTCTTTGTGACAGTTTAAAATTACGAGGCGTTATTCGGGATTGATCCCGGACGGTCGACAAGAGTTTGTTGTGTTGCTCTAATGCGATGTCAATTCAATTATCTATTTACCAGAATCTAATTGTTGTACTTTGACTGAGGTATGAACTTTTTTTGACACGTACTGGAAATAAGAATTAAACCCAGTACACGAAATGCTGTTTTAGGTTTTTCGACTAATTTTATTTCATTTGCAGGTATTGTAAATTGGTAATTTTTTATAAATATCGTATTAGAGGTAACACAACCGGCTATTGACGATGGTCTGGGTAGGGAATTTAAAGTAATTTTAAATTAACGTCGCACTAGAACAAAGCAACGGGCTATTGACGACGGTCCGGGATCAATCCCCTACGGAAAAGATCCGAAGACAACGCCACGTAATTTTGAACCAAGTTCAGATGACGAGGCAACACCTGAGATGACACCCCACTCTCCAAACTTCCACGTGAGGACTTTCGGCCATGACAGATTTAAAGTGCACCAGCCGCCTCTACACCATACGCTTACAAACATCCAAGCACAGACCCGGATTCGGTCCAGAAACCTTCCGATCTAAAGGCTAACACATTAACCACCAGACCGATTGGTCGACTTGGAGGTATGGAACGTGAATATCAATGCTTATCACAGACTCAAATAAGGCATAAAACAATGAGTAATGATATTGACATCAATTGAATTTTGTAGAAATTTGAGAGCAGAGATGCTTGTTAAAGCGGTTTATCTGGTAAATCTATAATTCGTTTAGATTTTTTATTTTATTTAAGAGAAGCATATTTTTTGTATGCGGTTTGCAAATGGCTGCCCGACGAATTCTGACTTAATTTTGGGAAAGGAATTTTCAGTGTCGGAAGAAAAAAACAGCCGAATATTTCGAGTTGACTGTTTCCTGGAAACTTGTTTATGTTTGCGCAACGACGTTTTTCACACCACCACCATAAAAATAAATGCAAATGAACAAACACCAAACATCAGGTGAAATCCTTGCATCGGACATCCCAACTCCCAAAAGTGGCTGAGTAGAAAGGGGAAGAACGAACCGCGAACGAAGGAACGCTACCGGTAAACTCAACTCACCTGTCGTCAAGAGTGAGGGGGGAAGGTACAGGTTCCTCAACAGTGCAGTAACAAAGCAAAGGACTTCGAGGAGCGCGCGTAAGGCCCGATGCACACATCCGGTTTTCCAACATGCGGCGCCCTGCGGCAACTCAAGTGCGGTCTAAAATACATTGGATCCAATGGAGTAGTGCACACATGCCTCCGGCGCAGCTGCGGCGGCGCACGTCCAACTTGCGTGCAATTTGTACCACAGCTCCCCACGGCGCCACACACGCTTCTCCGGTCTGAAGTACCATGTTTTCATAAATAAATTAAATATAAATAATAATTAATAAGTGGTTGTATCCAGTAACGTCTATTTTGTTTTAAAATATACTTTTTTTACACCAAGTAAACACGTTTTCTTCGTTAAAATATTTATCGCAAATGACGCGAAAGGAGTACTTGCGACATTTCACGGTTATGTGTGCATAGCTGTGCTTCTGTGCCGCAGCAGAGCCGCAAGTTGAAAAATCGGATGTGTGCATCGGGCATAAGAACGCACAATAACGGAAGGGAGGAAGGAAATACTTGCGGCATGCTCAATCGCATGGACATTTTCAATCAACTGAATGGATCGCGGTCACAAACTGAGCAATATACTCTGAGTATAGAAGATTAAGCGTTTCGTGGCGGTTAATGTCATTTGCAATACTTAGGTCCGGTGGAAGTTTTTGTGACACAAAAGAGAGAAATATACCCAAGGCGAAATTCCAGCGCAGTGATTATACCCAATGGGTCACATGATTGTGCCCTATATTCTACACCACTATATTCAATAAATGCATTGAGGTAAGGGTAATTTTAATTTACGTCGTACTAGAGCAACACAACGAGATATTGACGACAGTGTAGGATAAATCCCTTAAGGGAAAGACCCGAGGACACTTTGTAATTTTGAACCACGGTCAGATGACAAGGCAACATCTGAGCCGGCACCCCACTCCGCAAACTTCCGCACCAACCCAACGTGAGGACTTTCGGCCACGACAGTTTTAAGGTGCACTCTACACCATGCGCTTACAAACATCCATGCACGAACCCGAATTCGAACCAGGTAATTATTGGTAATGGTAATTTTTTAGTTAACGTCATACTAGAGCTACAATACGGGCTATTGACGACGGTCCGGGATCAAGGAGCTGGCACCCCACTCTCCAAACTTCCACACCAATCCAACGTGAGGACTTTCGACCACGACAGATTTAAGATGCACCAGCCGCCTCTACACCATAAGCATATAAACATCCATGCCCGGACATGGATTCTAACCAGGAACCTTCCGATCTACAGGCTAACACCTTAACCACTATACCGGTTGGTCGGTAAGGTAATTTTAATTAACGTCTTACTAGAGCAACATAACGGGCTATTGACGACGGTCGCTGATCAATCCCTTAAGGGAATGATCCCACGTAATTTTGAACTACTGTCAGATAACGAGACCGGTTAGTCGGCTACAAATGCATTGAGAGAAAAATAATAATGCACTGTATTTGATGCAAAATTTATGCACCCCACTCTCCAAACTTCCACACCAACCCAACGTGAGGACTTTCGTGCACGACAGATTTAAGGTGCACCAGCCGCCTCTACACCATACGCTTACAAACATCCATGCCCGGGCCCGGATTCGAACCAGGAACCTTCCGATCTAGAGGCTAACACCTTAACCACTATACCGGGGTCGGACTTCCTCCCAATGGGGCTCAATAACATGGAAGGCGCACCCCCTCGCCTCTTGCCGTCTTCGACGGGCCTGGCACTCCTCTGGTCTGCCAGTGTAGGCATAACAAACAACAACAACTATACCGGTTGGTCGGCTGGTGTCCTCAGATCTTTCCCTTAAGAGATTGATCCCGGACCGACGTCAATAACCCGTTGTGTTGCTCTAGTACGACGTTAATTAAAATTACCATAACGATTACCATAAATCTGTTTTGTGGCAGGCATATAGGTATTTAATTAGCGTAGCAACACAACGGGCTATTGACGACGCATTCACTTGTAATCAAAACAATAGAATTCAAATATCAATGAAACAAATGCCAGGCACTAGACTTCACGTCATTCACCATCTGGCCTCCCAATACTCCTGTACTCTCGAGTGCTGAGCACCTGTTTTAGTGTCGAGCCGTCATAGGTTGTCTACAATAACAAAAAATACAATCAAGAGAGTCCACAATTTTACAATAAAATAAGTCTGCACGCACTATCGAGAAACAAAACTCGACAACTGAAGCCTTCCTTAGAGTTGGAAAATTTCAAATGTAACATTGATATTCTCGCATGAATTCAACCAGATAACGCATTATCAGTTTCTTTTCAAAGTATATAAGTAATTACAAAACACAAATTCTGATTTGAAGCTACAAAACTTGCCAAAGAGGACATAAATATATCGTGCATATCGTGTTTTTGCTATGATAATTCCAAAAACTATATCAGAGCACCAAAGGCACGGAAATATGTCAACAAACGCCTGAGTACACCGATTGTGCCAGCTGGTTTTCCAAATCGTTCTCGATGATATTCGAATTCGTCGACGGAATACTTATATCACGTTCCAGGAACTCGAAACAATGACCAAGGAATGTCTGCCTTTTGTTTTTACAGCTTTACAAGGAAAAAGTCGGTCAACGGACTGAGGAACAAAACAGATTCGGAATCTTTTGGAATAAGAATCGATACTCTGCCGGATTCTGTTGAGTACGGTCCAATTTTATTCCACGGTAAATTTAGATATCCTGCTAACCGAAAGCAAAAATCGGTTTATTGTTGCATTTACGTCAAACAGGCAGCGCAACGGACTATTGGTAACGGTGCAGGATCAATCCCAAAGCGTTAATGATAATGGTAATTTTAGTTAACGTCGTAGTAGAGCAACACAACGGGCTATTGACGACAGTCCGGGATCAATCCCTTAAGGGAAAGATCCCTTAGATCCTTAAGAAAGACCCCTTAAGGACAACACCTTGTAATTTTGAACCACGGTCAGATGACGAAGCAACACCTGAGCTGGCACCCCACTCTCCAAACTTCCACGCCAACCGAACGTGAGGAATTTCGGCCACGACAGATTTAAGGTGCACCAGCCGCCTCTACACCATACGCTTACAAACATCCATGCCCGGACCCGGATTCGAACCAGGAACCTTCCGATCTAGAGGCTAACACCTTAACCACTATACCGGTTGGTCGGCAAAATCCCAAAGGGAGATATCCGAGAAATACACGCCGACGAACCAGTGGTTAAGATGTTATTCTCTACATCGGAAGGTGCCTGGTTCGAATCAAGGTCCGGGCATGGATGTTTGTAAGCGTATGGTGTAGAGTGCACCTTAAATGTGTCGTGGCCGAAAATCCTCACGTTGGGTTGGTGTGGAAGTTTAGAGAGTGGGGTGCCAGCTCAGATGTTGCCTCGTCATCTGACCGTTGTTTAAAATTACGAGGTGTTGTCCTCGGATCTTTCCCTTAAGGGACTGATCCCGGACCGTTGTCAATAACCCGTTGTGTTGCTCTAATACGACGTTAACTAAAATTACCATTTCTATTACCGAGAATACCACCTATAGCGGGCCGACCAACCGGTATAGTGGTTAAGGTGTTAGCCTCTAGATCGGAAGGTTCCTGGTTCGAATCCGGGTCCGGGCATGGATGTTTGTAAACGTATGGTGTAGAGGCGGCTGGTGCACCTTAAATCTGTCGTGGCCGAAAGTCCTCACTTTGGGTTGGCGTGGAAGTTTGGAGAGTGGGGTGCATAAATTTTGAGTAGAGACTTAGTTAAAAATAGAGTAAGAGACTTTTTGTGACTAAAACTAGCAGTAACGTTATACTCAGACAATTTTCGCTGCGGTGTGTAAACGAACATTCGTCATTTGATTGGTTCACGGGAAGGAAGAAAACGCCCATCTATGGATCTATCATCTGATTGGTCCGTGTGACTTCTGTTTCCACTCTACAGGTGTCTGTCATAAGATGTTATATCGCAGGATGCTAAATCGGTCAAACAAGTCAATCAGTCAAGGATCCATCTTTGTGTTGGGTTGTTTGTCCTGGTTAGGACGCAGCCCATTGCTTTATGTACCTGGTACCATGAACGCTGACGTGTACCTCGACGTCCTAGATGATTCGACTTTTGCCTACACTATGGCAATGCTACGGCGATTATGGTTGTTTCCCAACAGGATCGAGCTCCATGTTATACTGCAAAATGTGTTCGGGACTGGTTTTCTGAAAATGAGGCGAATTTGCTTGACTGGCCTGTTCAGAGCCCCGATCTTAATCCGATCCATCACTAGTTAAACGTACTGGAGCGACGTGTACGACACCGACACGCACGCCCATCTTCACAACAATCTCTTTTCACAGCCTTAGTAGAGGCATGGCAAGCTATTCCTGCCCAGATATACAGAGAACTTGTGGAAAGTATGCCTCGACGTGTTGAGATAAGGTAATACAAGCAAAAGGAGGGTCTACCCGTTACCAAATAGATTAATAAAACACCTTTTTTTTAAACCATGCAGTGTCCCAATACTTTTGTCCATATAGTATACAGGGTGGTCCCGAATTCATGGTACAAACTTTAATGGTAGGTACATTGTAACAATGATTTATTGTATAGGAATGTATAGTCGCAAGTGACGCGGTGAGGCGTAAACAGGGGAAATAAAAGGAAAGAGAAATGGAGTGATCGGTTGGTATCATTGCCGGTAGAGGGCAGTAGATGTCTAGCCGCTGTTGAACATGATGCATCGCAGTAGGGAAAAGCGCCATTCACAATTGTGCTGCCGTAGACGATGGGTGACTTTACGTATGCAGAAAAAGCAGACATGCATTACATGTACGGCCGTGCAAATGGTAACGGCAGAGCTGCGTTACGAATGTATCGCGCGGAGTATCCTGATCGACGAATGCCGGATCATAGAATTTTTCAACGGTTACATCGTCAACTTTGTGAAACAGGTGCGTTCGACGTCAACAGACATGGCGCTGGTCGAGTAAGAGCTGTACGCACTCCAAGGCTGGAAGAAAGCATCTTGAACATTGTGGCTGATAGACCCGAGTCAAGCACAAGAACTGTTGCGCGTGACGTAGGTGTGAGTCATCAGACTGTATGCAGAGTGTTAAACGAAAATCGCTTACACCCCTTCCATTTTCAGAAAGTACAAGCATTGAATCCGGCAGATTATCCTCGCCGCGTGAACTTCTGCCTGTGGGTGATGCAGCAATGTACGTTGCAGCCGGATTTCGTAGATTATGTGCTATTTACAGATGAAGCGACATTTTCACGCGAGGGTGTCTTTAATGCGCACAATTCCCATGTGTGGGCAACCGATAATCCACATGCAACGCGTCGACATGCGTTTCAACAACGTTTCAGTATTAATGTGTGGGCTGGTATTGTGAACGACTTTTTGATTGGCCCATACTTACTACCCACGCGGCTCACTGGCGGAATCTATCTTATTTTTCTGAAAGAAGTGTTACCACAACTGCTGCATGATGTTCCGATCGCCATTCGTAACCGCATGTGGTTTCAGCACGATGGGGCGCCAGCACACTTCAGCATTGATGTACGGAATTACCTGAATGCCACGTTTGGTACTCGATGGATTGGGCGTGGTGGACCAGTCCCTTGGCCACCCCGATCTCCCGATTTATCGAGCCTCGATTACTTTTTATGGGGACATCTAAAGCATCTTGTTTATGAGACTCCAGTTGACTCAGATGAGGATCTCGTCGCTCGCTTATCTGTAGCTGCTGCAGGTGTGCGTGAAATACCAGGCATCTTTGAACGTGTACGCCAATCGCTCCACCGACGCTGTCAAGCATGTATCGATACTGGTGGACGCAATTTTGAACAATTACTGTAAACATGACACTTGTCAACAACGCTTTCAATAAAATCTTTGTTTTTCCTTTCGGCCGTTATTTCCCCTGTTTTCGCCTCACCGCGTCACTTGCGACTATACATTCCTATACAATAAATCATTGTTACAATGTCCTGTACCTACCATTAAAGTTTGTACCATGAATTCGGGACCACCCTGTATATCCTCTAAGGCAGGGCTCGAAATACCCGGGTGCACAGGTGCACATGAAAATAAAATTGTGCACCTAATTTTTTCCACCTAGGTGCACACAGTGAACCTAACTTTAAAAAAAAAAAGGGGGGGGGGATGTGTTTAATGTTATTTTGATGTTTGAACAAAGTATTAGTATCGACCTCTCTCCCTCTGAAGGAAAAAAAAATTCCTAAATATACACTATGCGAAAACAAAATCGCTGGGCCGTAACGGGTTTATACAGGAGGAAGGTTTACTTATGTCACTGCCACCAGGACATTCCGATGATCGAAACATTTTCCAGATGGCTCTGTTGAAGCGACTGTCGCGACAGACGTGCGCCGGAGAAGGGAGAATTTAGATGTTTAAATATTTTTATTTACTATCTACTATATATATATATACTAACCTATATAAACATACACAACAAATAAAGTAGTTTATATTACATTAATGCTCTTATATTAGGTTTTTTTTTAAATATGCACCTAATATTTAACCTATGCACCTAATTTAAAAACTTAGGTGCACAAGGTAATTGGTAATTTTTAGTTACCGTCGTACTAGAGCAACACAACGGGCTATTGACGACGGTCCGGGATCAATCCCTTTAGGGAAAGATCCGAGGACAACACCTCGTAATTTTGAACCACGGTCAGATGACGAAGCAACACCTGAGCTGGCACCCTACTCTCCAAACTTCCACACCAACCCAACATAGGTGCACAAGGAGCACCTGTATTAAAACATCTATTTCGAGGCCTGCTCTAAGGAAGCGATTCCCAACCGGTGGTACGCGGCAACGTTTCAGGTGGTACGCAAGGATGATACGAGCGACCCAAATATTCTACGGAGGACTTAAGAGTGAAGTTAAGCTCATTGCTCCTGATACTGATATTTTAATAAAAGATAAACAACAACAAGTTTCGCACAAAAATTGATTTTTGATTACATTAATATTTGCTTAGTTTGTACTAATTATTTAAAATTATTTGTTTTTAGACCTGTGAGTAAAAAATAAAACTGTAATTTACAATAATGGTTATATTTTTTCCTTTATTAAAACATCATTAATACGAAATACAAGTGTATTAATCATAAAATACGAAGCTTTCTTAGTATTTTAATTAAAATAAAACAAGCCACATTGGGCACTTTTCAAACATTAGATATATGTTTCTAAAAAAATATATAAGACTGGTGGTACGCCAAAATTTTCAAAAAATTTCAAGTGGTACGCAGTTATTAAAAGGTTGGGAACCCCTGTTCTAAGGGCTAAAAATATTTTTCTATTATTTTAAGAACTAATTTTGGAATTCCCGTTTCCATAATTATGAGAAAAATTAGCCAATTTCATTTTCTAATAAATGGCGAATGCAGAGGCCATGAATAGGTCACTATGAATGAGTAATAATGCCCTAAAATGAAACTTTTGCCCTAAAATGGAAACGCGTTTTGCAATTGTCTTTGCTGGTTCTTTTATGATCGCTTTATTATGGGAATGAATTTGAAGGTCATCTAAGAATACATCAATATGCGTCCTCCTTAGAAGTTCCAACTGCACTTCAATAGATTTACTGTTATCCTTTATATCTTTTCATGCTGAAATTAAATCAATGTAGAAAGGCCAGTGGAAGATGGAGTTATGTGACATTTTTGCAGTTTCGAGATATTTGGCCTCAAAGTCATTTGTACTTTTACTAGATGAGTTGGAAGGAGATTGGGATTGGTGTTGTTGTGAGTATCTGCACTGGGATACTTTCACGTATTTTCTCTTACACATATCTCACCCCGAGGCAACTTCAGTACAGCAATAATCCCCAAATGTAAACAAATGTTACAGAACTACTCCAATTATTGAAAAGGAACTGAAATCGATAAGGCTAATAAAAACCAATGTATGGTTGTGAAATTTTAAAATTATTGAGTTTTTTTAGAAATACAGTTCAGAAACTTTATATAAGCGTTTACATATATTTTTTGTATAAGCGTTTGTAAGTTATTATTTTAATAAGTATTTATTAGTTTTTATAAGTATATAATAAGTAATATAATTTTTTTATTTAGCTTTATGTAATTATTACAAAAAATCTGGATGTCCCTAAGTTCAAGAATGGTTTCATGTTATACTTAACCATCCGTCACTTTTTATGGATTCCTCAATCGCAGAACGAAAATATTTTATGGAAAAGTAAATCTCCATACTGGAACATAGGGTTATCTTTCTATATATAACACTACCCTACAATAATGGACCGGACATGCAGTCGGATTTTATGCAAATCCAGTGCTTGCACGTAACCTTTTAAGGTCCGGTCCATTATTGAAGGATAGTGCTACCCTAAAACAATGGACCGGATAGCAAGATGCGATGGTATAAGGGAAGGAATAAATGCTTTAACAGGGGGGTGGTCCCCACGTGCTGCAATTACCACTAGCAACCTTTCGGCGCATACTTTCAACAAGGTTTTGATACGCAACTACGGGTATTTGTATCCATTCCTACTGCAAGAATGTCGCCAGCTCAGCAGTATATTTCGAAAGTGGTTCCCTGATCCGTAAGCGTCGATCTAACGCGTCCCACAAATGTTCTATGGGGTTTAGATCGGGACTCTGAGGAGGCCAGGGAAGACGTTTTACATCTACATCTCGATACCACTGCTTGACAGAGGCTGCAACATGACATAGAGCGTTGTCGTTCTGAAAGTAACATTCGTCCATTCCATAAAACTGTCAGAGCGTAGGAAGAACATGACTGCCCAAAATGTTCATGCAGGCGTTGGCGTTCAATTTACCAGGAACAACATGTAAAGGTCCCATGCCATACCACGAAAAACACCCCCAAACAAGTAGTCTTTAGAACAACATATTATTCATGCAAATCCGCTGGCGTCCGGTCCATTATTGTAGAGTAGTATATATGTATTTTTCATACAAATCTACGCCGATTGGTCAATTTACACCAAATTTGAAACACTTATACTTTAGAACACTGCGGAAAACCTAGGACATTTCTTACCTGTCTTTAGACCAATCTGTAGCCATGAAAATTGGCACACAGGTAGTCCTAAAAGTGCCCCTCGAAGCCCAAATTTTAAAATCTAAAGTTTGTTTTCTTGCAATATATGAGAATTGACAAGGAAACACGTTCTACAGGAAACTTAACACAGAGAAATGTTGCGGTCATGTTTGATAGTTACTAAATTTCCTAAATCATTATCGACTTTATCAATATTTTTCTAACGTCTTTTCTGAATTGCTCTACTTCAGCTCAGGAAATCGAAATTCGACACTTTGCACATCATTCGATTTTCAGAATTCTGCATTTTTTCATCCGAATTTCGTTTCTGTTTGTACATATGTGTAAGTCTTTTGCATATTGCAATATATTATTCAGGAATTAAATTTATATATTTGCATCCGAAGTAAATTGTAGAAGCTATGAAAAAAAAAAGTTAAAACAAACTTAAAAAGTATTTTCCGTACAATTTAAAAGATTACATTTTCCTATTCAAGAAAAGTGATTATTCTAATTCACTTTTCAATCAACATTTAACCATTTCAACTCTAGCAACGTCATTATCGCCGTAGTAATAGCAAGGCCCTAGTGTAAACAAAATCCAAATTATCCATAATGTGATCTAGATCAGCGATATATGGTATATTATTCATGGAATATTCTAGTTGAATTATTCCAGACTAGGATAAAAGCTCGAAATACTTCTAGTGGAAGACAAAGGATTAAAGCCCCTTCGGAGCTACATTCTCTAAGCCCCGGTGTACACATCCGGTTTTTCAACGTGCGGCATCGAAGCCCAACTATGCACACATAACCTTGAAATGACGCACGAACTCATTTCGCGCCATTTGCGATAAATATTCTATCGAAGAAAACGTGTTTATTTCGGTGGTGTAAAAAAACTTGGTGTAAAAAATGTATATTTTGAAACAAAATAGACGTTACAGGATACAACCATTTATTAATTATTATCTATATTCCATTTGTTTATGAAAACAAGGTACTTCAGAACGGAGACTCATGTGCGGCGACGTAAGGAACTGCGGTACAAATTGTACGCAAGTTCCTTAAAACAATCATATCACGTGCATAACAAAAGTTATTTGTTTTGATCAAACTCCATTTATATATTTTTTAAACCTGACGGTGCGTGCTGACTGGCTATGTATAAACCTTTTTTTCACCACTATGTGTCAACTTTTGTTGATCACTTGCTACTTATAAACCTTTAAATTTATTAAACGATTCGACAACAATTCGATTTGATCCATTTCACTTTATAAAATACTAAGAAATTAACTTACTTGACTTAAATCTTTTTCTTCTAAATTCCCAGTTAAATAATAACAATCAATCAACATCTTCAAGCAAGTGTGCCTGCACTAATTTTTTTTTTTCATTATTATTTTTTTATTTGTGTGTCTGTTTATTCGTCTGATAAATGTCATATTGATACACGACCAATGATATCCAAACAAAACTCCGCCTAATCGTGACATCACACAACCAATCAAAACAATTAGAAACTCCGCCTACTCCTGACGTCACACAATCAATAAAAACTTTGATAGTCTCGGAAACACAGCCGGTCTTAACATTTTGTATAATTAGATGGAATGGTTCCAGATGGATCACACAGGAATATGTACAAAACGAGTATAACATTTAGCAGATTATTAGAATACTAAGAGTATCTCGCACGTGCGCAAACAAATAATAAATCAACGGTTGCGATGAAATATCTCGTTAATCAAGATCTGATGAATTTCGCTAGAGAGGAGATACCTATCTCATCCATCAAGATACTAGCGATTTTTTGATGACCACGCGATCAATATCAGGTCAGTTTTTCTAATGACGCACATCTGAATCAGAATCTGGTCTGTTTTGCGAATGACGAGATTCCTCGTCGAGATAATCCACCAGAAGGGTCAATACAGATATTCATTTGCCATAAAAATTGCATTTCTGGCTTTGGGTCGCCTTCGAAATGAAATCCTGGCAACGCTCCTGAAGGTGACAGTCCCGAAATCTTTCGCTTCTCACCTCACAGCAAGTGAGACGCACAAGAGGAGAAAAAAACCCAGGGAGAAAAATAGCTGGTCAGTTTTCAAGGATGAGTGACCGACTTAATGATACACTCAGGTTATTTACAGCTCATTCTTAAATTCGCTTCTCCTCTCAACAACGTTAAGTGCGGCGAAAGAAAGGAAATGAAAGAAGGGCGAAACAAAAAAAAAAAGCTCTATAGCTTAGTCGTTGCAAGTTGCATCTAAATCGAAAGTGTAAAGGGAACAGAGCTTTCTCAAAGGTTTCCTATTCCTAAGCCCGAAAATGGGAGCTTTGGGGGAAATGGCAAATTAATTCTAAATCTGCAATTTTTGGATTCGAAACAAAAATAATTTTGCATGTAAGCAGATCCTGCTTTTTGATTGCGTTACATTAAGGAAATAGACAGGATCTCAGACAGATCGGTCCTGAAACCGCAGGTCTAGGACATTGCTAAGTTAAGCCTTTATAGTTAGTTCTTAAGTCTCTTGGTGGTTGTCTCAACGAGGGAGTAAAACTGACTATATCCTGATGGAAGATATAGCTCATCACTAGAAAAAACTCGAGTGGTCTTCATCTCGTCATCCTCAAGAAATGGCATCGCCATGGTTCGGCATCCAATCGGGGAATCTTGATGACGAAGTCTCTTCATTAGCAAAATTGGTTAAATTTGGTGGACGAGGAGGATTGGAGAGGGCACGGCCATTGTTATGTGCACCTCTACCTCACAGTAAACAAAACCCTCAAAAAATGATTCCACGAGTGAAACACGATGAATGAAACACAAAATAAATGATTCCACGAGTGAAACCGTTAAATGAAACAAAAATAAAAATGATTCCACGAGTGAAACCGTTAAATGAAACAAAAATAAAAATGATTCCACGAGTGAAACACGATGAATGAAATACAAAATAAATGATTCCACGAGTGAAACACGATGAATGAAACACAAAATAAATGATTCCACTAGTGAAACACGATAAATAAACAAAAAAAAATGATTCTACGAGTGAAACAAAAAATGAAAATGATTCCACAAGGTAAACACTATGAATGGGAAACACAGAATAAAAATTATTCCACGAGTGAAACACAATGAATGAAACACAAAATAAAAATAATTCCACGAGTGAAACACGATAAATGAAACACATAATAAATGATTCCACGAGTGAAACACGAGAAATAAAACACAAAATAAAAATGGTTCCACGAGTGATACACGAGGAATGAAACACAAAATAAAAATGATTCCACGAATGAAACACGATGAATGAAATACAAAATATAAAGGATTCCATGAGTGAAACACAAAACAAAAATGATTCCACGAGTGAAACACGATGAATGACACACAAAATAAAAATGGTTCCACGAATGAAACGATGAATGAAACACAAAATAAAAATGATTCCACGATGGGTAGCCAGAAGTCCGGAATAAACGTGCATTGTCCGGCTTTCCCTTGAAATTAAAAAATCCCGAACCGTCATAAATAGCCATTCTGCTCCATTGCGAGGTAAAATCAACCACCTACCTACCTATCGATCTGAATTGTCAGGATTTTGTACTTTTTCGATGGTAGTGGGGTGCAGAATAGGAGCTGCGGTAGCCCATTTGGAAGAGCAACGGATTGACAACCGGAGGGTTACAAGTTCAACACTTCTTCCAGCAAGAGATCGTCAAGTCATGGGGGTTGGTATACTTTAAATCTGTCGTGGCCTCAAAAGCCATCTGACCGTGGTTCAAAATTACGAGACATTGTTCTTGAATCTTTTCCTTTCAGAGTGATCCCAGACCGTTTCCAATAGCCGGTAGTGTTGCCACAGAGCGGCGTTAATTAACTACCTACCAATCTTCCGAAGAAAACAGATAACCAAAAGTATTTTTACAAGACAAGTTTTAAAAGTCGGAAAAAAATTTTAGAGATTGTAAGGCAAAGCAAACTTTTCACCGATGCAATTTGATAAGCTGAGCAAACGAAACTAATTTTATCAGTAGGAAAATTGTCACCTGCAAAGAACAGTTTGAGTCTTCTTGGACTAATGAGTCATTATCAACAAGATCGACTAGTAAATTATTTCTTTCAAACAAGTATCACTCTGTCAACAAAGACAGACATTCATGTTATACTTTACTATGCTTTCTTGAATTTAAATATGCAATCACACATGACATCATCATCAAGTAGTAGAAACATTCGATGATTAAATAGGCAGATTAAAATCTAATTTATTTCCCTGGAACTAAACAAAATCCCGAGTACTAAGGATGTTATTTTTTTACCACGAACCAATTTCTTCAACACGTTCAGACAACACAAGAATCATCAAAGAGTATCACTTTGTCAACAAAGACATTCCTAATATCATTTTGTTCTATTTTCTTGAATTTTAACATGCAGTTATACACAAGACATCCTCAACAAGCCATAACATTCGATGATTAATCAGGTAGAACAAAATATAATTTATTTCCCTGAAACTAAACAAAATACCGACTACCAAACATGTTATCTTTGTACCAGAACCACTTATGGTGACTTCACACCAACGGCGACAAAGACAAAAATCGTGTCTCTTCATTATTGCGCATGCGCATTACAAACAAATTTTGTTACTCCCGGTTTGTCTCTGTTGCTGCGGAGGAAGATCAACTTTTGTCTCTGTCGCCATGCCGACAGCCAATCTTCCCAAAACTTCGAAATGGCATTCTTTAGATAATTTTCTCCCAACAAAAAAAGTTCGAAAAATGGCTTTAAAAAAAGGGACTAAACTGTCGTTGAACCTAAAGTGAATTTTCAAAAACGTCGCCAAAATAGGAGCTTTTGAGACACGTTGGCTTAAAAAGATACCCCGAGCCGACATGGTTGAAAAATAGTGGTAAAAAGTTGGAGCAACCCTGTTTTTCAATTCACTTTTGGTGCTATGTTGTAGGTGAATTGTTACTACGTGTTTCGATACGGATCGATCCAGAACATCGATATTTTGACCAAAAGTGCCTATTCCAAAGAACGATAGACGCCAACAAGAACATGCACATACGTTTGTAATGAAGACTCATTTTATTGTTTTGTATTGCAGTCATGAAACCATGCACCCGCAAGAATCGTCACATAATGAAAAACCAACCATCTAAGTTGGTCACTTGCTCTCGGGTCTCGCGCAGTTGCGCAAGGTCTTTTGAGGCTATGCTGTAGTTTTGAGGCTTTTGGTGCTATGTTGTAGGTGTATTCTTACTACGTGTTTCGATACGGATCGATATTTTGACCAAAAGTACCTGTCCCAAAGAACGATAGACGCCAACAAGAACATGCACATACGTTTGTAACGAAGACTCATTTTATTCTTTTGCATTGCAGTCATGAAACCATGCACCCGCAAGAATCGTCACATAAAGAAAAAAAACGCTCCTATGTTGGTCACTTGCTCTCTGGTTTCGCGCAGTTGCGCAAGGTCTTTTGAGGCTATGCTGTAGTTTTGAAGCTATGTTGTAGGCTATGCTTTTGGTGCTATGTTGTAGGTGTATTCTTACTACGTGTTTCGATACGGATCGATACACGATAGACGCCAACAAGAACATGCACATACGTTTGTAATGAAGGCTCGTTTTATTCTTTTGCATTGCAGTCATGAAACCATGCACCCGCAAGAATCATCACCTAAAGAAAAAACCCGCTCCTATGTTGGTCACTTGCTCTCTGGTCTCGCGCAGTTGCGCAAGGTCTTTTGAGGTTGATTCCTGAACCATCTTGACCTCCGGGAAGTGTGGGTGGGGAAGATGGTTTGATTCCGATCTTCTGCGCATTTCTGTTATGCGGGTGAGTTAGATTTGCGTGCGAACAGGTAAAGTAGAGCGTCTCGAATTGATATCTGCCTCTGGACCGGAACAATGGAGGACTTCTTTCTTGCTCGGGGTGCTGACGTCACATCAATCGCACCGCACAAGCGAGTTTCTGGGTGGAGTAGGAATTCGGAATCTTTTTCTTAATTTAAGCCCGAAAAGTGGAAGAAAGGAAACTGGTCCTTTGTTTCTGTACACATGGAAAAATAAACGCTCGATGTAATTGTGGTAATTTAAAACATGTGATTTGAATGGAAGACTGAAGCTTTCTTTTTCTTAGTTTTCATTTCTGGTATATCGACCAAATAACATTAAAGAATAATAATATTACCTCCAAAACCTGATTACTTAAAACATGTTATTTGAATGCCAAATTAGTTTTTGTTTTGTTTTTTATTATTATTACCGGCAGATGCAGACTGTCTGTGTTTGGATTTTGTGCCGTAAAATCCCCCAAACATCCAATCCAATTCATTACAGTATTTACAGAAAATTTCAAAGCATAATAATATTAGCTTCAAAAACCTGAATTTAAAACATGTAATTTGAATGGAAGACCGAAACTTTCTTTTTCTTTGTTTTCATTAACGGAAGATGCAGCTTGCCCTTTTTTTAAGCCTGCGCCATGAAATCCAAACATTCAATCCAATTCTTTGCCAGTATTTACCAGAAAGCTTTATACATAACAATAATATTAGCTCCGAAAACCTTGCCGTGAAGAATACTACCTTGATTTGAAAGGACATTTTTTGAATGACAAGCCTATTGGATAACAGCCATCACGGCGATGCCGTGGAGATGGTTTGCTTCGTAAACCAACACCACGGTCAACGCCGTGATGGCCTCGTCATTGTCAAATGCGAATTGCGAAGAGATCTAATCGACGTGACGTCACAATCTCTTGCAAAAATATAAATATTTAACTAAAAAATTTTTTATTAAAAGAAAATCTGACGTTTTGGGTAAAATGTTTTGCAGATTTCAAATCCGTTGAAATGTTCAATCTATCTTTAACGATCCCAATTTTACAAAAAAGAACTAAACAATGCAAAACAAACTGTGTTTTTTTTTTATTTGTTACGCTTTCCTTCGCTGGAATCTTTTGAGCGCAGGAAATGCAATCTGTTGATTTCTTGACAGCGAAGGACAAAATCGTATGCGATAAAGTTTTAAAGTTGCAGCTTAAAAATTATCTATTTAAAGAAAATCATATTATTAGGTATCGATCTATTGTAAAATTTTCCGCAGATTTCAAATCCGTTGAAATTTTTACTCCATCTTTAACGATCTAGGCCTAATGATCTAAGAACTACATAACTTCAGTTAAAACTTTGTTTTTATCGTCCGCGGAAAAATTGTTACTCGGAAAATGAAACGGAAACACGGAAAAAATAAATTTTGACTATGTCATATCTTTAAGCTGTTGCCATTCTAAGAAAAACATTAAGAATTAAACTTCATTAAATTCATTTCAAAATGTTCTAGATTAAATTTTAAAATTCGGGCTCATACAAAAATTACAAAAAATTCAGACTATCTGTGTGCCAAATCTCATTACTTTAAGTGCCCTGGATTCATCAAAACAGTGCGTACACGCAAACAACACTTCCTTTTATTTAGTAGAGATGATTTCATTTTATGCTTCTTACTAAAGAAATGCCAGTTGACCGATTAAGATTTTTTGATGTAGAACTCAAAATCTTGTAGTAAGTTCTATTCATTATAATTTTTATTTTTGCTGAAGCCATTATCGACGCATTAACGGATATGCTGAAGATTAATAAAATGTTAAATTAAGCCTTGTAAAACATGCATGCTGAATCATTCACATGTATATATAATTGAATTTCCTCAATTCTCAGATTTCAGTATCAGGACACTACTAATATAAATTTATTCTTTCATTCCTTTTCGCTTGTACATGACATCAATAATATCTTTAGAAATACGAAAGCAGAACTACAATGTCTTCACACGTTCGTGCAAACAAACTTTGTGATTGAAGTCAAGATTATGTAAGCAAAGGGAAATAGAATGTGAAAACGCATTAGAATAGAACTCCCTCAACTGCCAAACGATGCAGCTTCGAAATCTTTTATTGTCTCGCGATACTACTATGCATTGTTCCCTGGAACAGATGTTCTAAATTACTTTCCCTTTCTCCCCTCCCCCATCTACTCCAGTAGCCGATCGTAACTGGAGATAGAACGGCAACGGAGGAAGTAATGATACGGACAGGAGAAAAAACTAGTTCACGATTTGAGCTTATTTTTGTAATACCGCTTGCTTACCGAGCACAAACACCTCGCTGAAGCGAAAAGAAATCGTGACCATCGGCACAACTAATACAAAATACAGGTAAGCATCGAATTAAAAGCAAACCACTACAATCATAAGTGGCAGTTTTCGATAATGCTTATACAAGATACTACACCGAATGAACATTTAAACCTTTAAGAGGTTTTCTGTTGTAGTACAAGTGATTAATTTAACAATTACATTTTCATTTTACATCGGATGTTATGGATGGAATGTTCTACGTAGAATATTCTAGATGTTATGGATGGAAGGTTCTACGTAGAGTGTACTAGATGTTATGGATGGAATGTTCTACGTAGAATATTCTAGATGTTATGGATGGAATGTTCTACGCGGAATATTCTAGATGGAATACTCCAGATAGAAATATTAAACCAGAAGAAAAATCCGCATGGAATTTTCTAGATGGATGCCATAGGAACATGTACTAAAAGAGTAACTCAGAACAATAATGAATATAAAATATATTTAATAGATTATTAGAAGACTAAGAACATCTTGCACGTGCACAAATAACAAAATCATACAGTTTCGATGAGATGTCTAGTCCATCAAGATCTGACCAATTTTGCTAATAACAAGATATCTCGTCATCGGGATACTTGCAATTTTTTTATGACGACGCGACCAAGATCGGGTTAGTCTTTACTACAGACGAGGTGTCTCGTTCATCAGAATCTGGTCCGTTTTGCTGGTGACGACGTCACCCAGATTACGGGAAATTTCCGAGAAACTAGTCAGTCTAGCTAGTCAAAGCAAATTACAGAAATACTGAGTTCATTTTCAACATAAATTTAAATATTTTACCGTGAAAGACAAAGGATGATATAAACAATGGCATCTAGTAGCTTGTTGCAATGGTAATGGTAATTTTAGTTAACGTCGTACTAGAGCAATACAACGGGCTGTGTAGCTTGTTGCAAGAAAACTGGAATTTGATTTTAGGGCACAACTCAGTTGCAGTGTCTTGGTGGTCTATTTCCGAGGATTAAGAACAAATATTGGAATTACGTGGTGTTGTCGTCAATAGCCCATTGTGTTGCTTCAGCGCGACGTTAATTAAAATATCTACCTAACCTGACATTTCGGGGAAAGTTCAAATTAAAAGTGAGCCGTGGTAGCCTAGTTGGACGAGTAAAGATTTAACAACTGGAGGGTTGGGAGTTCGAAACTAGGTCCAACCATAAGACCGGCGTGTACACGGGTAAGGTGCGCGTTAAATTTCCGTTGTCTCAAATGTCCAAGAACGTTGGCATGGTGTGGAAGTTTGGAGAGGTGCCAACTCAGGTGTTGACCTCGTCATCTGACCGTAATTCAAAATTACGAGGTGTTGTCCTCATATCTTTCTCTTCAAGATTGACTCCGGACCATCGCTAATAACCCGTTGTGTTGCTTCAGTGCGACATAGCTAACTACCTCCACACCAAACTAAATTGATGGGACTTGCCCGTTTCGATTTAAAAAGTCACAAGAAAAAGTTTCGAGAGTTGTTAATGATTGTCGAATCAGATGTTCTTCTTTTAAGAGATCTATTTAATTCGTATTTCATGTTTTTAACAAAGTTTATTTGAGCGTTTCAATGTAAAAATTAATCGAAACGGTCAATTTTTTGGTAATTTTAGTTAACGTCGTACTAGAGCAACACAATGGGCTATTGACGACGGTCCGGGATCAGTCCCTTAAGGGAAAGATTCGAGGACAACACCACGAAATTTTGAACCACGGTCGGATGACAAAACAACACCTGAGCTGGCACCCCACTCTCCAAACTTCCACACCAACCCAACGTGAGGACAATCGAAACGGTCAAAGGAACAAACTTCCACACCAACAAAACGTGAGGACTTTTGGCCACGACAAATTTAAGTTGCACCAGCCGCCTCTATACCATACGATTACAAACATCCCTGGCCGAACCAGGAACCTTCTGATCTAAAGGTTAACACCTTTCCCACTATACCAGTGGAAACAATTATGAATTAATGATAGAATCATATAGAATCAATTAACAAGCATAAGTGTTGCTTACTTTTGGGATAATACAAAAATTCAGCAAAATAGAAGGCGTTAAACTGTGTAACATAATTAACTTCTGATAATTTCAGATTTATATTTCTCGAACCTATCTAACGAGTCAGACCATCGTTGAATGTAATAAAAGCAATAGTGATAAACAAAATACTTAAAATCAATCGACTAATATATTATTGTTAATAAATAAAGGAAGAGCATAGTAAATATAACATACAAGTACTATATGAGTAAGTATGGGAATATTTAAAACGTCTTGAACACATGAGCATAAACGAAACATTTGAAAAGAAAAATCAAAAGACGAAGTGTTGGTCTTAAATGTCTTAATTAAGTGTCTTAATTAGAATTTTTTATTACAAAATCTCTTGAATTTTATTTATAAAATTTCCTTCCATTACAAACTATTTTTACTTTCAACTTACGAGATTTACCATACGAGTAAAAAGATTATAACTATATAGTTTTTAGGGTCAAAGAAATTACAAACATTTTGATAGTGTTATATATACTTTATAAGATTATATTATCATGATTCTCATCATCATGAAAATAAGCACTTAATGTCTCCGAAAAAATTATTGTTAATGTTAATAAGTTTCAGTTCCAAAAAACGATATATCGTTTCATTTTTGACACAATTTTTACAAATGAATGTTGGAGAAGAAAATGAGGTCCGAGTAGTCAAAAGTAAAACAGGTGAAAACTCTGTGGGAAAGGAAATGAAGTATTCGTAAATTACGTAGAACAATTGAATTTATGCCAATTCGGATTTCCAAATTGTATTTGCATTTCAACCTTTGTTAGTGTGTTGTCGTGTGTTCTGATTTTGGAACATTTTCTCTGGGACAAGTTTGATTCTGATACATGGAGTTCATTAGTTTTGCAAAACATGAAATTTCTACAAACATGGTTTGGATATGCGTCGTACCATCTCGAAAAAGGAAACAACAAAAAATGTATAGTTCACAGAATACTGAAAATATTTGAGAATATTTCCCGTCTCGATATGAGAATTGCGGAATTCGTTTTTATACCTTTCTTGAAATTCCATCGCGATTTCCAGGTTTCGAGTTTAAGACAATCGTTTGCTGATTTAGGAAAGTTTTATCTTCAATTCGAATTGTAATTTATCTGGAAAATGAAACATATTTTCTCTAGAATGAGCATTAGATGAAATTTGCTTTGAATCACGTAATTGTTGGGAAATTTGGAAACACGTTAATAAATAAAAGATAGGTAAATATTTGATTGCTCTTTGGTTTTAAATTATTTTCATAAACTATTCGTTCTATTTTGTCATTCAGCAAGGAATTATTCTCAAAGTTACTTTTCATTCGAAATTTTAAGTAATTCTAAGTGTTTTCAATGGAATAAAAGTATGCATTTCGAGCTGAATTTTTGATGGCTTTGGACTAGCAAACGGTCTAACAATCCTCAAATACGGACATCATGAGTTGGACCGTCGACCTCATAAAATTTGAATTCAATATGCTTGTTTTGAGCAGTTTCGTTCGATTTTTCTTTCAGAATATTTAAATAATTTGTAGTACTACATAAACATTGCCGAAATCTATATTTAGCTTGACAGAAATGCTATTCACACAAACGCAAAAATCCATAGAAATTTGGTGAAAAAATTTCTGTCTGGTGCTATTATGTTTACGCTTTTAACTCATTTCAATTTTACATTTATGTGTTGCATACATATCTCTTTTGGAAAAATTACTCAAAAGCAAGCACTTTAAAAGACAAAAATAGACAAACGATAAAAGAAAGCCGATACATTTTCCATACAGAAAGCAGCAGCCAACTTATCTCGGCAGCTGTCTTCATTCGTGCAGAAAAAAATCTCTCGGGCCAATACCCAGGCAGACGCGGATTCACATCGCTGAAAGTGCTGGGCTCGGATCCCGTCCGAATACGTGCAGGGAATTCATTCGTTTCGAGTGATGACTCACTTCTAGGTCACAGAACGTCAAAAGTATAGCATCACACAGCCGGAATACTGAAACGTTACACAAATTCTTTGACATAAACTAATCAATGTTCTAAACCAAGGATGGCACAGACTTGTTAAGACCAAAGACCACATGGATTCACTGTGACTTATAGGAGGGCCGTCCCAAAAAATAAAATTATTTCTTGTATATTATTTATTTTATTTATATTACTTTATTTTGTTGCGAAAAAGAAAGACAGCTAAAAGTATCTCTCTCTCTCTCTCTCTCTCTCTCTCTCTCTCTCTCTCTCTATATATATATATATATATATATATATATATATATATATATATATATATATATATATATATATATATATATATATATATATATATTTTTTTTTTACATATATATACATATATATATATATATATATATATATATATATGGTTCCTGGATCGAATCCGGGTCCGGGCATGGATGTTTGTAAGCGTATGGTGTAGGTGCGGCTGGTGCACCTTAAATCTGTCGTGGCCGAAAGTCCTTACGTTGGTTTGGTGTGGAAGTTTGGAGAGTGGGGTGCCAGCTCAGATGTTGCTTCGTCATCTGACCGTGGTTCAAAATTACGAGGTGTTGTCCTCGGATCTTTCCCTTAAAGGACTGATCCCGGACCGTCGTCAACAGCCCGTTGTGTTGCTCTAGTACGACGTGCGCCTCAATTGAATTCATAGCGTTGTCGGCCATTTTCAACAATACGCTTGTACTATGACTTTCGACAACAAATTCAATGAAAATGTGTATGGTTGGCTCGAGTGCTGAGGAAATGTACACACAACACACTATGCTGGGTATTCGATTTCCAAAGCAGAACTCACATTTCGAGTCAATATTTGCTAAAAGTTTTCATTTAAATTTCAAATTGTTCAAATCCTTTCTCCAGAGGTATTGCCATAATTTTTTAATAAAAAAAAATTATGTTTGCAAATATTTGTTTGGAAAATATTTTGTAAACAATTCCTTCTGCTAGGACAATTGTCTTCAATGATGCGAGCAAAGCGAGCAGGATTCGCGCAGCGAATTAATGAGGATTCCAAAGCTATCCTCCGGGGGTTGGCGAGCATTAGCGAGCAGGGGCGGGCCCCCGGAATCGAATCTGTATCTCCCAGGCCATCTGAACGCGGCTTTACCTAGTATAATTTAATTTGACATTTGCTTCAATATTTGTTTCGATTTTTGTGCTAGCCAAACGCAAAACTGATTTTAAGTTTTCATTAGTAAAACGGTCCCAATTTTCGCTTTGTTGATATTCATGCCTGAAAAGTTTGTTCACAGATATGTGTCGACCAAAAGAGGCCTGCTCATCTTAATGCGTTATCTTCCACCGAAGGTTTTACCCAAATAACCGATCGCGTGACTCGTTAGAGTTGAAATAACGCATGGTGAGGCGTGCCGAGAGTAAATCAACGAAAGGGGTATGTACTTCCCGGTTCTGAACCGTACCTCGTCAACCCTGTTGCACAGACAGCCCTTCATTTTCGAGAAGAGTCCGAAGTTAGAACTGCAACTTTCGACAAATCTGACTTCGGGGAATGTTTTCCTGGCATTCACTGGGTGCACTCATCATCAGAAACCTAACTGACTCTCTTCCTGCACGTCTCGTAGCGGTCCGCTCTGCCAAAGGTGGTTATTCTGTGGCTTTTGACAGGTGGTCATATTAATGTGACTGGACTGTATATATATATATAACGTGGCCGAAAGTCTTCACGTTAGGTTGGTGTGGAAGTTTGGAGAAGTGGGATAGCAGCTCAGGTGTTGTTGCCTCATCATCTGACCATGGTTCCAAATTACGTGGTGTTGTCCTCGGATTTTTCCCTTGATGGACTGATCCCGGACCATCGTCAATAGCCCGTTGGTCTAGTACGACGTTGTTTAAAAATTACCAAAATTATTCCAACCGGGCCACCGTGTCCCACGGAGGGAATGTGGAGAAAAAAGCACGAAACCGTAATTAAAGACAAAAGCAACGATCTGTGAACGCCAAAAAAAGCTCCCAACTGCTGTCATTATCAACTCCTCGAACTCGTTTGCAGGTCGCGGTTTGACTTTCAGTCGCACTCACGTGACCGAGTGAATGGCGAAAGTATCCCATCCTGTTTCCGTAAACATTTGAGTTGCGGTACATCTCTAATTAGATCTGACCCTTCCAATGAAGGGAGTTCTTTTCCTCCTAAAAATGACCCGTCTTAGTCGATCAAAACTCAATTAAGTCGCTGGGTTCAAGAATAGGGAAAAGGAAGTGACTTTTATATCTGTGTGTGTGTTTGACCTGGGAAAAGCCGCGTTTACACCGGATTTGCAAGTACATTTCTCTCCCTTTTTATGGCGAGGACGTTTTAAGCCGCGTTTACACTTGAGTTGCATATGCATTTCTCTCCCTTTTTGTGGCGAGGACGTTTTAAGCCGCGTTTACACCGGAGTTGCATATGCATTTCTCTCCCTTTTTGTGGCGAGGACGTTTAAAGCCGCGTTTACACTTGAGTTCCATATGCATTTCTCTCCCTTTTTATGGCGAGGACGTTTTAAGCCGCGTTTACACTTGAGTTGCATATGCATTTCTCTCCCTTTTTGTGGCGAGGCCGTTTTAAGCCGCGTTTGCACTGGAATTGCATATGCATTTCTCTCCCTTTTTGTGGCGAGGATGTTTAAAGCCGCGTTTACACCGGAGTTGCATATGCATTTCTCTCCCTTTTTGTGGCGAGGACGTTTTAAGCCGCGTTTACACCGGAGTTGCATATGCATTTCTCTCCCTTTTTGTGGCGAGGACGTTTTAAGCCGCCTTTACACTTGAGTTGCATATGCATTTCTCTCCCTTTTTGTGGCGTGGGACGTTTTAAGCCGCGTTTACACCGGAGTTGCATATGCATTTATCTCCCTTTTTGTGGCGAGGACGTCATACGTTCACCTATGCTGACACCTTTTCGTCCCTTTTTTTCGACCGACTGAGGTTTAAACGCTTTGTGGACTTGTCGGGAAATGTTATCGAGGCAAGCGATGAGGGCAAAATATCACAAAGAGCAAACATAAGACAGCGTGAGCGACCACGAGAGGTAGAGGGGAGTGGTTATTGTCAGGCAATCGTCTCGGAGAAATCTCCCCCAAAAGTTGTAACCCTTTGATTTTTTCCGACTCATGGTGGAAAACAAATTTGGCTCTGCAAACTCTCCAAATCGCCACCCCGACTCGAGATGTGGACGATAAAATTAATGCTCGGAATAGCTTCGATGTTTGGAGGGAGAGCAAATCCGGTGTAAACGCGGCTTAAAGAAGAGTCAGAAGTTGCTGAAGTTTTAAAACTCACTACTGAAGTGTGAAATGCATTTGGTTTGCATTACGAAAGCAGCGATGGTATAAAATGCAAAATTTATGTGATACTTAACATTTTTAGAGAAAATTCGCTAAATTTTTCTCCTGATACAACTCTTTAAAATTGAATTGATAGTTGTTTGAAAGAGTAGAATACAAAAAATAACTGAAAAGTTTACTTCTCTCATATTACTCTATTTCTCATGCGTTTCAGAGAAACTGCATTTTAACCTTATGGTAATTTTTTTGTGACAATTTTTAATTAAGGTCGATCTAAAGCAACACAACGGGCTATTGACGACGTTCCGGGATCAATCCCCTTTGAGAAAGATCCAAGGACAACGCCACATAATTTTGAATCACGGTCAGATGACGAGGCAACACCTGAGCTGGCACCCCACTGGTGATATTTATAAAAGAACTAGGGGGCCTGCCCCCTAGTTCTCTTCTTTCTAACGCTCGCCAACCCCCGGAGGATTGCTTCGCTGAGCGAACCTATGCTCGCTTCGCTCGCCTCAATGAAGACATGTGTCCTAGCAGAAGGGATTGTTTACAAAATATGTTACCAAAAAAATGTTTTTCAAATCTAAATTTGCTGTATTACAGAAAAAATATATACAGTATCTCTAAAATCAGAATTCAAATGAAAACTTTGTGCACATTTTGACTCGAAATGTGAGCGTTGCTTTGGAAATTGAATACCCAGCATGTTGTTTGTGTGTACATTTTCCCAGCACTCAAACGACCCACACTTTTTCATTGAGTTTGTTGCCGAAAGTTGTAGTGCAAGCGTCTTGTTGAAGTATAATTGTTGGCCCTGAAAATGACTGTTTTTTAAATGGCCCTGAAAAGATCCTCCGCTTTATTTGATTTCTATTATAAACTAACTGCAACAGCTCATTCAAATTTCCTTTTTTATTTCAATAAAATTTCATCCGATAACGCTATAAATTCAATCGATGCGCGAGACTTCGCGATAAACAAACAATCGTACAGTGTTGCCAAAACGGCGATTACAAATAACGTCTTTTTTGCGTGCCACGTAAGAGAATTATGTATATAGATTTCCCATGAGTTGAGTAGCACAGGGTTTCAGACGAGTGCTGCTTGCATATAAACGGGT
This sequence comes from Metellina segmentata, assembly GCA_947359465.1. Lineage (NCBI taxonomy): Eukaryota > Metazoa > Arthropoda > Arachnida > Araneae > Tetragnathidae > Metellina > Metellina segmentata. The sequence continues at coordinate 59,585,112 of OX375877.1, read as the reverse complement.
TCTTATTTGGCGACGTGGGTAATCTTCGAAAATCCCTTTCACCCTCGAATTACCCGGGTCGAATGGTTTGGTCATGTAAACGATACTACTACGTCCTTTCTCCTTGTCCACCGAGTTTTTCTCACCCCTACAGTTCTCCTTTTTCTCCTCACCAGGTATCTGGTAGTTACACTTTGCCTCTTCCACGTTCCCAAGGTGGTGCCGATGTTCCTTGAGGCAAAGCAAAAGGTGAAATCCCAATAATAAGAGTGCGAAAGCCATTATTATAATTTATCTCGATGGACCCTCCCCACCCACACGCAAATGTTCCCAGTCCGCCATCTCTTGCCGGCACGAACTAACACAGACAGGGAGGGAAAAAATTTTTAAATTTCATCATCCAGAGCAGCATTCCAGGTGCGGTCGGTAAACATCATAATTCCAAGGTTTGTGTCTGGTCGATTTTTCATCAGTTTTTTTCCCCCTCCACTCGGAACCATACATAATAACCGGTTCCAGCCACCGGCCCCTTCTGTCTTTTACCTCTCCTAGGCAGATAAGGAAAGAAACTGCCCGATTTCCAGAAACTGACCGGGACGTGACAAAACTGCGAATCTCGTATCTAGTTTCCTATTTCCAAGGAAGGGGTCCTAACCCCATTGAGTGAACTCGAAACTTTAAGGCCGGGTTTACACCGAGCGGTGCAGGCACTAGTACCAAGGTTGGTACAGCTACAGTCTACGTTTATGAGCGGTGGCAATTTTTGGCGAATATTTTTATATTGGCGAATTTTTTTTTTGGCGAACTTCTTAAGTCGCCAATAAAATAATTATTTCAAAGCTCTCTTTTTTTCATTTCAAAAATATTTTTCTTTTTGCAACGGAAACTGAATTTTTTGAGAAGTATATTTTTAATAAACTTTCGCAAAAAAGTAATAAGCTTAAACACGTTTCAAAACACATTTGTGAACCGGCAGAAAAACTAAGCTGAGAATGTTGGGTAAGAATACCATGAAACTTATCAATTACACTAAATACAGTAGGCTGTTTGAAAAGAAAAAGATTTTTTAAAAGACAAAAAACAAGAAATAATACAATCTGATACCTCAGAACTGTTCCGGAAAAAAATAATAAAAAACAAAAATTCCACAAATGGCAAATAAACAGAACTTTTTAAAGTTTCGTGAAAAACATTACAATAAAATAAAAATTCCACAACTGTAGAAATACAAATAAATGAACCAATTGTATTACAGAAAAAAAATTTTAAAAGGAACAATGCAATCAAAAGATATTTTAAAATCATAATAACCAATGGAAGCAAAGAAAAAATTTCTAACGAACCAATGGAAGCAAAGAAAAAATTTCAAACGAACCAATGAAATCAAACGGATTTTGGAAGAACTTTATAGAATATTCAAAATAAAAATTGAAAGTTACCGTTTGCCGAGAGTGCCATGAAAACCACAATAACCGTAAAGACAGGTGGGTTCCCTTAATCTACCGTAACTCGCTACTAGAAGTGCGCCAAAAAATCCTAGGCCGTTGTCATCGGTCATAAACGTAGAGTGTAGCTGTACTCCACGGTCAGATGACGAGGCAATACCAGAGTTGACGCACCCCACTTTCCAAATTTCCACACCACGACAACGTGAGGACATTTGAGACCACGACAGATTTAACGTGCACCAGCCCCCTTGGTACACGACGGTATTTAGGTTGGATTCGAATTCGCTAGCCTCCGGTTGCTAATCCATTACTACGGAACCCGCAGTAATTTGAGAAATCTTAATAATAATGGCACTCCATTTGTAACCGTGGGTCAGTGGGTTTTACCCGGTTTTACCATAGCTCTTAGAAATTGCAGGCGGTGCAGGTTTCATTCCTCTCTGGGTGTATTTCTCTTTTTTGCGTCAGTAAAACCTTTCATAATGTGCATATATATGTCCATTTACTTGCGTTGTTTGGCAAGCATGGCGAAATATGTCCCTCTTGCGTCCTAAAACCCAACTGAACCAACAATCTGCAGTTTATTTCTAGAGCATGTACCCGACCAACCGGTCTGGTGGTAAATGTGTTAACTTCTAGATCGGAGCCACCAACCGGTATAGTGGTTAAGGTGTTAGCCTCTAGATCGGAAGGTTCCTGGTTCGAATTCGGGTCAGTGCATGGATGTTTGTAAGCGCATGGTGTAGAGGCGGCTGGTGCACTTGTCTGTCGAGGCCGAAAGTCCTCACGTTGGGTTGGTGCGGAAGTTTGGAGAGTGGGGTGCCAGCTCAGATGTTGCTTCGTCATCTGACCGTGGTTCAAAATTACTAAGGGGATTTTGTCCTCGATCTTTCCCAAAGGGACTGATCCCGGACCGTTGTCAATAGCCCGTTGTGTTGCTCTAGTACCACGTTAACTAAAATTTACCAATTAAAAATAAAAAAATCATAAGTTTAAGTCCTTTAAATCCCAAGTTAATTTTTTATATAAGTATAAGCTAGTGGTTAAGGTGTTAGCCTTTAGATCGCAAGGTTCATGGTTCGAATCTGGGTCAGTGCATGCATGTTTGTAAGCGTATGGTGTAGAGGCGGATGTTTCACCTCCTATTTGTCATGGCCGAAAGTCCTTACGCTGGGTTGGTGTGGAAGTTTGGAGAGTGGGGTGCCAGATCAGGTGTTGCCTCGTCATCTGACTGTGATTAAAAATTACGTTGCGTTGTCCTGGTATCCATAACTTCGGGGTTGTTCCTTCTTGGCTATTTCAAGGTACCACAGCTGTAGTGGTCGTAGTCTAAATTCCTTCTAGGCGATATCAAAGTACAGCGGCTGTACTGCCCGTAGTCCAAAGGTTAAAGTAGAGATAGGAAGGTAGAAGGATTGTCTGTTGCCAATAGCCCATTTGTTGCTCACAATCACGGCATCAAATAGGCTACTGGCAACAGACAACCTCGGAGGGAAAGATCTGAAGGGCCTTTATGGGACATGACAAAGGTCTTTCCAACCACCTCATAGCTCAAGTATTGACCTCGCCATCTGACCTAATCTCAAAATGACGATGTGTTGTCCACGAATCTTTCCCTTCGGGATTTATCCCGGACAATCGTCAACAGCCCGCTGTGTCTGTTGTTTACACAGTTCGTTGCAAATTCAACCCCCTACCTGCCTAATCAACCACCTTAGGATTAGCTTTGCACTCTCTGGGTAGGATGGGCATTTAGGGTTACAAAAGAGTTTCACATATCGCGACCCGGCAAGAAAAGTGACACAAGTCAAAAAATAAATATGTCAATGTTATGTCATTGAAAAATATGTATGAGGTGCCCCAGCGTGTTATATTACTATTCTATAGAATATAATAGAAGTTACCACCATAAACACTAACCTAAAATTTAAAAGAAGCTTATTCTATTTCGATATAATTTATATAGTATCCTTTTTTTTTTTAAGTCGATGTTTCTCAAAGTCTGCAATTTTGAGTTGTGTCACTTTTCTTGCCGGGGTGCTATATTCTATAAAATGAAGTATCAACGTGAAAAGGTCCCTTTTTGATTATTTTTTATTCTTCCTCTCAGCGAAGCTATGACATCAATCTCACGTGTGAATCATTTTACCGACACACATCAATGCTGAATCGTTAATGATTCACACGCATCCATACTAAATCGCTATTGATCCACACGCACCAATACGGAATCATTAATGATTCACGGAACTGACGGTAACACGTTACAGAAACAGTGTTTCACACTAATTCACTGTGAATGGAGACTCGGGAACACGTGACAGGGCGTGGCCCAGAGGAATATGAGGTGGGAAAGGTATTTGATGACCATCTCTCTCTAATCATGTTAATTGTGCGGGGAACATGTGGTGACGTTTTCGAGTCATGACTTTATGCATGGAGGCTTTCAGCTACAGAGATTATCAGCCAATACTAATGGCATTGATGGATGGATTTTTCAACTGAGAGATCGAAAATAAGAAGTAATACCCCGACTTACACGAACTCGGAGTTGCACGGTGTTTCATTTTTTCGTTTGGCAATACTGACGCCAGCTGTCTTTAGTGTTTCTCGTGCTGTGATACGCTGTAACGTAGCAAAACAGCCTAATTTACAAAACAAGTGCGTTTATTTTACAAAAAAAAAAAAACTATCTATACACTACATTACAATAGTAGCCGCCGAGACCAACCTGTATAGTGGTTAAGGTGTTAGCATCTAGAACGGTAAGTTACTGGTTTGAATCCGGGTCCGGGCATGGATGTTTGTAAGGGTACGGTGTACAGGTGGCTGGTGCACCTTAAATCTGCCGTGGCCGAAAGTACTCATGTTGGGTTGGTGTGGAAGTGTGGAGAGTGGGGTGACAGCACAGGCGTTGCCTCGTCATCTGACCGTGGTTCAAAATTACGAAGTGCTGTCCTCGGATCTTTCCCTTGGGGGATTGATCCCAGACCGTCGACAATAGCCCGTTGTGTTGCTCTAGTGCGACGTTAATTAAAAATTACGAATTACCAATTAAAATATTACCCGACTTATGCCAATTCGACATACTCGATTTTTTCGTCGGTCCCACCTATTGCGTAAGTTCGGGGTATTACTGTACAGTGAAAAGTTTGTTGTAGAATGTAAATAGAATACACACACTCCAGAAAACTCAAAGGAATTTGTTCTCTATGGCATCCAGGGAAGGTGATAAAGTAAAATTTATAAATAACTTTTCAAGGCAGATATTTCAAAATTGCAAATACGTATATTTGTGAATTTCCCCAAAGATACATACGTATTTCAAAAAGATCACCTTTTTAAGGAATACCGGGGTAGCCCAATTGGAAGTAACTATCATTACCATTTGAATTTACTATCCTCAAACGATGTGCGATTGAAATTGGATAGTTCGATTTGATTTTTCTCGTCGAGGTCGTACATACAGTGGCTCCTAAAAGTGTTCGTACACTTTGAAAATTTGTAGAAAAAGCACTGTAGCCTAGAATTGAATTCGAATATACAGCCCGATATTTTTTCATATCGTCTCCTTGTGTTTCTGAATGAAACCTAACATTAAACAAAAATATTGACTCATTTTCTGATACAAAAATGAAAATGCAAGGTTTCAGAGAAAAAACGCGTCACAAAAGTGATCGTGAACCGAAACAGTTTCAGATAAATTCATAAATATCATAAAATCGTCTATCGCTTTTTTATATTTTTACACTGTGGTGACATTTAAAAAATTGTTTGGCTTTATTCTCCGCCTTGCTTACTTCGTAATATTCCATTTATTATTTAAAATGACTAGTAGTCGTAAGGAAACAACGAACAGTATTCGAAAATTGATTATTTTTCATCATAGTAGTGGTAAATCAGTTGGACTATCGCTAAATTAGCAAATTTATCCTATTCTACGGTGCAGTATGTGATAAACGCTTTAAAGAAGAAAATTGGATCGAAAACTAGGAAAGAAAAGGTCGACCGGCAAAGTTAACTCGACGTAATCAGAGATTTATAGTAAGATTTTTTTTTTTTTAAGTTTGTTTGAGTGCTGTAAAAATTTCTACAGAATTTACTGAAATATTTTCTATTTTAATTTAATATGAAACTGTTTTACGAGTGCTCAGATCAGCTGGATTAAATGGACGTCCTGCCTGAAGAAAATTTTTTTTGTGTGTGAAAAATAGAAAGTTTATTCTTTCCTTCGCAAAATGACTGATATATAAGCGTGAAACGTATTGGAATCATGTCTTATTTGCAGATATAAGCAAATTTAATACTGTTGGTTCCGATGGGCGTATAATTGTATGGAGATGAAAAAATGTGGAACCTTATCCCAAGAACTGAAACAGTAAAACATGTACTAATTTACCAAAATATTACAATATTTTCTAATATATAGAGATTGTTTTTAACTGGAAGAAGATTTTTGGGAGGTAACTTATTTGTTACTTTTTGATTAGTATTGATTTTCCAAGATAAAGTTTTACTATGTTTTAAAAATATTTTATGTAGTTTTGTTAAGAACAAGTTATCGATATTCTTAACAAATTTTGCCATTCTGAAATATTAATTTTTATTAATAGACAGAGCAGTATTTCATTGAAATACGTAAGTGTACGAACACTTTTAAGAGCCACTGTACATATTTTGGACGTTAATTTGAAGATCAAATAAAAAAATTAAGGTCAGCTAAATTCTAAAAATCTAGGATTTTTCATTCATTTCAGCCAAAAGAATCCTCCGAAGGACTTACAGAACAAAGAATAACATCAACAACCTGAAACAATGGAACTGACAGAAGAAAAAGGTCAACAGAGTCAAAACATAAAAATGTTTTACAACTTATAAATATATTATTAATGGTATATAATAATGCTGTATCACAAAGCGTTTAAGAAAGCTAATGTGTGCGTTCTTCCTTTGTCGCATATGAATTCTAATGTGAATATATGACGCGACATATTTGGCTTTGAGCGAAATTCGCTAAGCGGTTTCTTAGATACATTATTCAGAACTATGAATCTTTTCTTGGCGTATACAGGTACTGTTATGTAGCCAGGACTTCATTTAGAAGGACGGAACAGCTACAATCTACGTTTATGAGCGATGGCAACGGCCTTGGCAATTTTTTTGGCGCACTTGTAAAGTCGACAAGGAAATAATTATTTCCTAACTCTTTTTCTGTCACAATTTTTTTTTCTTTTTACAACACACTTTTTAAGCACATTTCAGAACGTTTTAAAAAGTATATTTTTAAGAAACTTTCACAAAAAGTAGTAAGCTTAAGCACATATCAAAACACATTTGTGAACCAGCAGAGAAACTAAGCTACGAATGGTAAGAATACCCTGAAACTTATCAATTACACTAAATACAGTGAGAATGTTGAAAAAGAAAAACATTTATAAAAGAAAAAAAGCAAGAAATAATACCTGATAACGTTAGAATTCTCTCGTAAAAAATAATGAAAACGAAAATGGTCAAAAAAACAAAACTCTTAATCCTGTCGTGAAAACTATTTTAACAAAATAAAAATTCCACAACTGTCAAAATACAAATAAATGGACCAATGGTATCACAGAAAACGATTTAAAAGGACCAATGCAATCAAAGGATATTTTAAAAACAAAATAACCCATGGGAGGAAAGAAAAAATTTCAAACGAATCAATGAAATCAAACGATTTTAACGGATTTTGGAAGAACTTTCTAGAATATTCAAACTGAAAATTGAAAGTTTCCGTTTGCCGAGGTAGCCATGAAAACCACAACAACAGCATCGAAAGATGGGTTTGCCTTAATTTATCGTAACTCGCTACTAGAAGTGCGCCAAACAAATCGCCAAGCCGTTGCCATCACTCATAAACGTAGAGTGTAGCTGTACCAGAAGGGAATACAAAGTTGCAACGGCCGCGGTAACCAAGTTAGAAGAGCAACTAATTAGCATCCGGAGGGTTACGAGTTCGAAACTAGGTACAGCCAAAGACCGTCTTGTAGACGGGGGCTGGTGCACGTTAAATCTACCGTGACTTCAAATGTCCTCACGTTGGCGTGTTGTGGAAGTTTGGAGAGTCCAGCTCAGATGTTGACCTCTTCATCTGACCGTGGTTCAAAATTACGAGGCTTTGACGAGGAAAAAAAATTTAAGTACATGGTTCACAGAATCGAAAGAAAGTTTTCCTAAGGGATTCATGATTGTTGCTGGTTTATCATATAATGGCAAGTTAAAAATAAAGAGAGTGGAAACAAATGTCAAGATTAACTCCAAATACTATCAGGAACATATTTTATCGCCAATTTTTCTGAATGAAATACCATCGCTTTACCCACAGTGCCATCAATCTGTGGAATTCCATCAAGACAAAGCTAGCAATCACACATCAAAATCCACTGTAAATTTCCTAAAAGAAATGGGACAAAAAACCGGTGTATCAAGGCCATACCCTTCACTGATATCCTTACTAAATCTCCCGATGTATCACGTATGGATTTTTGTGCTTTCGGACTTTTAAAATCTGCATTATCCAAACGTCGTCCCACAATCCTTACAGGACTCTGGAAAGCTTTTCAGAAGGGATGGGATAGAATACCTCTTCTGACACTTCAAAAGGCATTATTATCCTGGAAATTACGGTGTCGAAGGATAGAATAAGGGCTATCAAATAGAACATTTAAAACACAAGAATTTTATGTAATTTAGTTTTGTGAATACAATATACATTGTCTAAAAAATGTGTGAACAGCCTCTGTATAAATCTTACAGCTCAAATATGTATGTATACTAGCAAAATACCCGACCTTACTCGGTTTTAATCGGTTTACTCTAGATTGAAGAGAAAATCAAAATATATAATGACTTACGTTTTTTGTAGAATAAAAATTTATTTTAACATCTTTCGCCATCTTTATATTTTCTACAACTTACTTTGGACACAAATCCTACACATGCATATCCATTCATGTCATACATTTCACATACATCGCACAATTGCTGTATGACAAAGCTACAAAATGACGAAAGGTGATACTAAGGTTACTACTATAAAAGACGATTTATAGGAAGATTTGGAATTCCCTTTCTTAAGTTATTTTCATGTTCACACAACTCAATTAATTAAAATTACGATTTACGGCGAGTGCTCTCGCACTCATAGTCAACAAAACAATATTTTTTTACTTGTGGTACTCTTGCCTCCGGTATGCGACATTGTGAAATTTTGCAATCTTCTGCTGTCATTATTGCAACGAATTTTTTAATGTTGGAAAAAGTTCCAGTTTGGATTAATAAACATTATTATTCTTTCAATAACGGGCATTATTCTTTAAATAACGGCATTATTCTTTCAATAATGGTATAACTACACTTACAATTTACTGAAAATTTATACTGACTTACCTAACATTTTTAAGTCTAATACTTTGTGGTGCTGTTGCGTGTGATGAGAAGGAAAACACATTTATTAAAATAATAAATATTTAAAACAGGAAACAGCGAAATAAAGCAAAATAAAAGATGTCGCAAAAAATTGTTCTAAAGATATTAATTTGTGATTCAATTTTATCTCTTGATCTCGCACAGTTACCACAACTTACAACTAAAAGTGTACAAAATTTAGAAATGAGAAATTAATTCAGAGCGAAAGAACCAGAAAAAATATAACTGCTCGCGCGATCTTGTTCATTCTCGTTTCATTGAAAAATATCGTCTGCCCCAAATATTCGGAAATCGTTTTCATTGCGCAAAGAATAAAAATAAGACTCGAAATAAATGAAGTATCAGAGCTGAAATTCCATTAAAAAATATAATTTTTTGAAGAATAATTACTTTTTCAGCAGTACTGGTAAAGCAATCGAAGTAATCGTTTTTTCAATAGACATTCCAATTTTTCAAAAACTACCAAATTATGGTTGATTTAAGTAGTATACTTAAATCATACTTAATTACTCAGGTGTTTTAGCATGAAACTCAACTAAATATAACAATAAAGAAATGTTTAATATTGCATTCACTAAACCAATAGATAATGTATAAAATAAAATACACTGGAATCAAATATTTGGAATGCAATTCATGTGATGTCTACACAAACACACAAACACAAAATCGAGCATAGAACAGAAAGACGGACAGACAGACTTTCGCAACCAATGCCACTCACTAAATGAAGATAAGTACTCACTGTATGCAAATTTCCATGAAAATATCTTAAACCGCGTGGACGTGTATAGGGCACAACATACAGACAGACAGACAGACACCAAACGAGAAAAAGGCGGATTCGGCATCAGAAGGGTCCAAAACGGATAGAAAACTTGAAATGGGTCGAAAATATTGAATGTACAAACAAACACTCCATTCTTATTTATATAGATATCTCAGTAGCAGTAATAATCTCAGATAAACTGATTTCCAGATCTAAATAATTAAATTAAACACAGCTCAGAACTAAATCTTAGTTAAAAATTCTAAATGGAACTAAAAATATGTAACATATTACCAACATTGCCAGATGCAGAAAATTACGTTCTTACTATAATAGTTTGATTATGCTATCACATGCGCGTTTCACTTAGTTTCTGCAAAAATATCGTTTGCGCTTTCTAGTATATCATGACAAATATTATTGCTTGTATTTCGTTTCAATCTAACTGTTATGTTTTATTATTTATTTATTGTGCGCAAGCACGTTTTCTTGTGAAAATAAAAGGGGATGATTATTTTATAAATTAAATTATTCTATAAATATTATCGCTTGCATTACCCTCCTCGTTTCCCATCTTCTGAACCATGGTTAATATTTTTTTTATTATTTAAGCCATGACATAGAGGACAAAACGTGATCTTAGTAATCACAAGTCTTGCCTTTTATATAGTAGGATAATTAAATGAGAACACCCTCCATGTCTACGCCACTGCAAAGGCAGGCACCTTCCAGATCTTTTGAGACTAAGCCGTAAGTGAAAACTGTCAGTTTCGAATAGAGGAATTGGGTGTGGCATTTGATTTAAGTTCGCATAATACTCGAATTGCTCACAAGAAAAATCCTCAAACCAGATTTTAAATTACCTTTCAAAATCATTCTTTGGCGCTAGTACGTCTTTAAAATCGGAACAGGACTTCAGGCCATGCATGAAATGTCGAGTATTACGACTGTTTTGATTTCCGAACTTGGAAGAAACATCCAGAAGAGATAAATATAGCGTCGTTCTTACAAAGACTGTTCGTACCCGACTTGACCGAGTGCGCATGCGCAATGAACTTAATTTACTAAAATTCTACGGTGCTGGGCGCGATATGAGCCAGTGTAACTTGCGTGTTTTTGCTGAACTGACTCCGTATCGGAGCCAGTTGCGTGGACGATTCTATTTAGGACCGCAGGTAGGTCCGTAGATACTTAACTCGTGAAAAGTGAATCGTTTCTTCAATTCGATTCTTTCGTAACTTGTTTCTACAGTCAGACTCAGCTATGATTATTTATTTACTTGTCTGGTAGTATTTTTTCGTGTCTTCGATGATTGTATAGCAGATTTAATGAATTCGAAATGGTAATTCGATTTTCATCACGAGGGGAACGGTAAATAGAGATGATTGGTGTGTTTTTGTTTAGCATTTTGAATTCGTGTTTAGAATTTGAACCAGAATGTGAATCTTTCTGAAATTTTGTCACATTTCAGGAATGAATTCGAAATGTCATTCGATTTCCATCACGACGGTAAACTGAGATGACTGAGTGTGTTATCGTTTGGCATTTTGTTCGTTGCAAAAATAAAAATGACCTTGAAACAAATCCTCACTCAAAAAACAAGAAAAAGAAACACGAAAAAGGATATGCGAATTTTTGAAGCAACACCACTCACTAGGCCCATCATACTCACATTCACGTCCCCTAACAAGTTACGAAAGTAATCGAATTGAAGAATCGATTCACTCTTCACGAGTTTGATATCCACCGACCTACCTACGGTAATAAATAGAATCGTAGCCAGTTCAGCATAAGACACGCTAGTCGCCAGTGTAACTTTAGATTGCGAGGAGTGAGGACAGCGCAAGTGATGTCATTCCACAGGAAAATTCCACATTGGTGGTACATGTGAGGACCGAACCAACCGGCGGATGTTGAAACAATATTTGTACAGTTTTTACAATTTATTTAATTAAGTAAAAACTGATTGATTTAAAATTAAAAAACACTTTGAAATACAATATAACAATCGGAAATTAGTCGACAGTAATTTTTAAAACGTACTCCGATTATGAGCGCAAACGATTTTGCACGTTCCGTCCAAATATAGCAGAGCAAATTTTAATTCCCATGATACACTTTCCAATTCATTTTACGAACTTTCATCTAATTCTCTTTTGCGTTCGTAAAAAAGAGCCTTGCTTGTACTAATGAAATAAGTCTTCTATCAATTCATATGGTAATTCCGCGAAACATGAGACGGGAGCGATTTTTTAAGGGGGTCCAAGACACAAAAATCGTCAAATTTTCGAATTTTTTTTTAATATTATTTTCAGAAATTCTCTGTGTTTTTCTGCTTAAATTGACGTCTAAATCTTGTTTCTATATTAATTAGAATTAGAGATATAATAATTTTTGTGGTGCGTGTTGTTTTGAAAATCTAACACTCTTGACAGTTGTTGTCATGTCAACAAGATCTGTCTTTAAAACTTTAAATGCCTTTTTCCCCATGATACATTTTTTCAAGATTTCTTATATTCAAATTGCTATAAGTCGAAAACCGATAAAGTTTAAGGGTTGAAATTTGGAATATATCTTTTTCAAACATTATACTTTAATTTTGATTCAGCAAATTTGAAACAAATATTTACTTTTAAAAATATGACATTTTTTAAAAAAAGTACCTTAAAATTTTCAAAAATGTTCATTCAAATATTTTTTTATTTTTTATTAAATTAATATTTTTTAAATTGCTGAATCAAAATTAAAGTTTATAAATTTGTGAATAATTTATTGCAAGAATTTTGAAAATTGATCAAGAGTATTTGGAGTTTTAACAATTTAAAATGACCCCTCTTTTTTCAAAAAATTTAAATTTAAAATTTTTAAAAAACTTTTGGAAATATTTTGTGTTGTGATTTCGCTTGTTAGTTAGATGAGTAATCAATACAAAAAAATTCTAAATTCTAAATTAATGATTAAAAATTTTTTTTTCAATGTGTCCCGAACCCCCTTAAGTAAAACATTTTCTTTAGTTCTTCTAGATCAGGGGTAGCCAACCTTTTACATACCATGCGCCAATTTTTTTTTTCACATCAAGTTCCGATGCGCCATACAACTCACGCAAATTTTTTAACTTATGTTTATGGTCCTGCCATATCCTTAATAACTTTTTTAATAAAAGTATGTTTATAGACATAATTAACAGTTGTAAATGCTTTAACTATTGTACGTAAAACAATGTCTATTACAGCACATAAACATTATCATTAATAAGACTTTTGAGCCTGTTTGGATATCGCTAGTCTTTCAATGTTTGATGTAAAGTTGTTACTGAGAGCAACAGAGAATTTTTCAAATTTGTATTATTCATTCGCTACCTCGTTTTCCTTTTAATGAATTTCATGGATGAAAATGCTTGTTCATTTGTAATCAAAGAATATGTAGGCGCAAGGATGCAATGCGCCACTTGTAATCATCCAATGCGCCAAGTTTGGCGCATGCGCCACAGGTTGGCCACCCCTGTTCTAGATAGTTTAAAGTTCTTAATCTTGTCTTTATCACACACACACATCACCTTGCACATTTATTTTATCAGAAAATAGTCAGCTGTGTTCTATAGAAAATTCAGATCTAAACACAATTTTGAATGAACCTGATAATTTCTTTCAAACTACAAATAAATATGTTTATAGGGCATTATTTAAAGTATTTTAACAGTGCGATTTCTCTCATTAATAATCAACTATTCTTTCAATAATTTCATTTTGGTATTTATATGAATTTTCTAAAAACGCTATTAATAAGCATTCAGTTCTCAGAATTCACAAATGCATCGAGTCACATAAAAAATATCAATTAATTTTATTAATTAATACAATAATTTAATTTTTCTTACTTTTGCCATGATTTACTAATGACCATCCAAATACTCTTTTTCCGATTATCTTCTTTTGGAAGAAAAACTTTCATTTTTAAAGTCTAAAAAAGTTATGTCCTTTTTTAGGTAACGTGAGTTATAGTCTGAAATGTTGATATTTGGGAAATTAAACTTCTAAATTATGACGTAGATGCTTTAGAAACATATCAATTAGTTCATAAATCAATTTTTGTTCAGTAATCATAATCCATTCTTTATTTACATTAAGGGGGTCCGGGACACATTGAAATTTTTTTTTTATTAATTAATTTAGAATTAAAAATTTTTTTTTAACTGATTGCCCATTTAACTAATAAGCGAAATCACAACACAAAATTTTTCCAAAAGTTTTTAAAAATTTTAAATTTAAATTTTTTGAAAAATTAGGGGTTATTTTAAATTGCTAAAACCCAAAATATTCTTGATCAATTTTCAAAATTCTTGCAGTAAATTATTCACAAATTTATAAACTTTAATTTTGATTCAGCAATTTAAAAAATATTAATTTAATGAAAAATAAAAAATATTTGAATGAAAATGTTTGAAAATTTTAAGGTACTTTTTTTTTTAAAGTCATATTTTTAAAAGTAAATATTTGTTTCAAATTTGCTGAATCAAAATTAAAGTATAATGTTTGAAAAAGATATATTCCAAATTTCAACCCTTAAACTTTATCGGTTTTCGACTTATAGCAATTTGAATACAGGAAATCTTAAAAAAATGTATCATGGAGAAACACGCATTTAAAGTTTTAAAGACAGGGGTTGTTGCCATGACAACAACTGTTAAGAGTATTAGATTTTCAAAACAACGCACACCACAAAAATTATTATATCTCTAGTTCTAATTAAGATAGAAACATGATTTAAACGTCAATTTAAGCAGAAAAACACAGAGAATTTCTGAAAAAAAAAAAAAAAATTGAAAATTTGACGATTTTTGTGTCCCGGACCCCCTTAAATTTAATATTCAAAATTGACGTCTGATTATGGTATAACTTGTCTTGACGGTAAATTTCGAACCTAGAATTGAAATTTTTCATCTAATGCCGAGTGCATTTTATGCAATACTAGCCTCTGCGTGGCTAGCCCGGCGTTGCCCGTGCCCGTGGTATAAGGTATAAATCTGGTGTGAAATTTTCCGCAGATTTCAAATCCGTTGAAGATATATTCAATTAAAAAATATTTATTTAAAGAAAATCATATTTTTAGGTTTCAATCTAAACTGAAATTTTCCGCAGATTTCAAATCTGTTGAAATTTTTACTCTATCTTTAACGGTCTAGGAGACAGAAAAAAGAACTTTGACATCATTTAAGAAATTTATCGTCTGGCTGGGAAATCAATCGCGCAAAATCAAAGCGGAAACGAACAAAAATAATTTTCTCCGCGTCCTGCGGATGAAAAAAACTTGGCATGATTACAAACCCTGACTGCAAGGTCGCATGAGAAGAAAAAGTTCTCAGTGTTTGAAAAACCGATGGAGAATAAAACTATGAAATTCATTTTAAAGTCTTCTAGATTGAATTTTAAAATTCGCCGCGACCCAAAAATTGTAAATAATTCGGACTACCTGTGTGCCAAATCTCATTGCTGTAAGTGCCATAGAATCGTCAGGATTTTGCGGTCCCAAACAGACAAGCAAACAAACAAACACTTTCTTTTATAATAGTAAGAGATGTGCGTGGAAAATTTGGCTGGCTAGGTTTTGTGGTGCATATTTAGGCAAACAACGTGAAGTAAATAGATTTACATGGGGAAAGTAATACTGACACAGAATAGAGAAATACAGTCAGAGAGGAATCGTGACCCCTCTCTTTAGCACTCGCAGATTGCTTGAGCAGCGGGCAAGCCCACAGAGCCACTGCGGTCCCATAGAAGATATGGAGGTTCCGTGACATGGATAGGTTGTTTTTGCCGCTTGGCAAATGTAAGCTATATTTTATTCGTAGGTAAAAATAAAACTCGTGGAACAAAGGTAAGGTATAAACAAACTATTTCATGCACCCTTTTAGAGCTTGACTCAAATGTCTTGAGATGCAAAGAACCCAACCCATCAGAGTAATCGAAAAATGCCCTAACTTGCATAGAATTATTATAGCATTTAAAGTGCGATTAAAACTTACCGCTTACTTTTATTTAACAGCTATTTAAAACGTTCGTCCGATTATTCCATTGGATTTAAATACAATTATTGAATTTCCATACAAATACAAAAACATCATAAAATTTGATTTACTTAAAATTATTTTCTAGTCCGCGATTCCTATAATTGGCGCATTCTCTCTCTTCTATGCCATCAATACTTCCCTTGTGTGTGTGCAGGTCTATTTATTTGACGGGGAAAACATTGCTTGGCGTAGTTTGGCCATTCCTAGCCCTTGTGCTATACAGAAACCAATCAACCATTATCGTGCAGAATGCTAGTTAAAGGCAGGAGTTGGTAGAAGAAAACATGTATTTTTTTTTGTGGAAGCGAGAAGAGAGAGAGAGAGAGAGAGAGAGAGAGATTGCTTAATTATTTATTATGTTCATTATTTATTACCTAATTTTCACATTGGCTCTTGAATAAGATGTAAATATTAAAATATTACCAACGAATAAAACCAAATCAATTGTTTCGAAAAAACACCCTCGCCGAATCCTAGGGGCCCCATCCCCCCTTTAATATTTTGTTTGAGGTCCGCAAACATCCCCTCCCCAAACATGAAGAATAAATATTAGCAAAATATAAATTATAATTCCTGTACGGTCATAATATTTTCCTGCTTGTCCTATGTGCAAGATAATTTTTTTTTGTATTCCTTGTGTTTGTATGCTTGTATATTTTTAGCCTTTGAAATTTATTTTTACTATCCTGGTTGTTTTTGAATACTATTTAATCTTGTATTTGGCGCAGCTTGTCGGCTATTGGACCTTGCACCATAAAACCCAAATCAGTCCACCAATACACCTATGTGTAAGAGGAAAGACCGCATCTAGTCATCACATTCCTTTCTTTGGAATAAGCCCGATAGACTTAACACCAGAATTCTGGTGACATTATAATATCTTAGAGGACGAATGACTTGATCTAGCAGGTGACTCGGCAAGGAGGAATAATATCAACAACAGCACCCAAATATTTAGCCACTCGATCTCAGTTATAAGGTGATTGGCCAGAAGGAGCGTAAAGTTCTAGGAAACCGAGCATTTTGGGTCATGATATTTATTTATGGTTAGCCTTCCCCTCCATCATAGGGATAAATATTACAACTAGATCCAGATAAGATTGGCCGTGATCTACTTATGCAGAGTTCTGAAAGCTTATAGTATATAAAGAAAGTGGGGTTTAACTTCCCTTTCAATAATTTCTTTTTCTGGATTGCGAAGCGGGCAGTTTAGAACAGTGGAATTCTTTGAATGATCAAGAATGCTATACGGGATGGTCTTTAAAGTGCAACGAAGAACACGACTCATCCAGTAATCACGTTCTTTCCTGTATTGGAATAACCCCTATAGACTTATTCCAGAATCCTGATGACTTTATAATTTCAGGCGAATGAGTCGTTGGACTTGGTCGAGCAGGCGGTTAGACCAGGAGGAACAAAAAACAAAAGTAACTAAATACTCAAAAGTCAATTATGAGGTTGGTTGACAGCTTTGCCAGAAGGGGGGCGCACAGTTCTAGGAACTTGAACACCTCTGGTTCCTAACATTTTTTTGTCATCAATACCGATAAGGTTAGGAACGATCTACAGAGACAAGATAAAGAACTCTGAAAGCACATAGTGAGTTTTGATTTCCTTCCTTCAATAGTTTCCCCAAATTGATGTCACTGTTTCCTACAATCACATTTCGATATGAAAAAGAATGAAATCACATACCTCTTTGTTCCTGGTGGACAGTATGGATCCCCTCCCTATTTTCACATTCTCGCCTTCAAACACAACTCCACTAGGTGCGGGAACACTATAATCCACAAAGTCATCATCCTCTTCGTCCACAAGGGTACCACTTCCATTCAGCACTTCCTTGCCATCCACGAGGATGGGACGTTTTTTAAGTTGGGGACCCTTGCAACCGAAGGGCACGGGCAAAACAGCCACATGGGACACAACGTCCTTGCCCCTGAAATCGAACACCATGGACGTGGATGAAGCAGACGCTTGAGATTTTTTGATAGGTTTGGTGTCACTTTTCACGTCTTTGTCCTGGGATTCCTTTTTGGGGAGAACCGATTTCTCGCCTTCGTCGATGGAAGATTCGTGAAATCCATTGTGTATTTTCTTCTCCGCTACACCGGGTGAATTTTCCAACTTTTTGAGATCTGGAGTTTCTGAAACAGTCCTTTCTCTGCTTTTATTCTCTAGGGTATTGCTTTCTTCTTTCACCAGAGTCTCAACAGGAGTTGGGATTCTTGCCTTTTGTTTGACTTCTGGCGGTGGCTTGACTTCGGCCTTTTCTTGGTTTTCTGGTGGAAGCTTGACTTCGTCTTGCACGTTATTTTCCACCTGTACCTTAGCTTCTTTTGTTTGTTTATTCTCGGGAGGCAATTTGTCGTCGCTGTTCGCTTTTCTGCCCTGGTCCACTTTAATTTCGTCCTTAATTTTCGATTCTTGAGACTTGGACACCACACTGGCGTCCACTTCGGAATTCTTGTATCCATTTATAATACTAGATTTTAACTTAGAAGATACTTTATCATTCTGCCTCTGCTCGTCGACTTTCAAAAGTGGTCTAGGAGACTTCAGATTGGGTCGGTTGGGAGGAACTTTCGGCTTGGAATTGACAGTCTCGACACCGTTGGTTGTAATACTTTTGCTCAATGGTTTCACCGTTTCGTCGTTGATTTTGTTTTTTAAGACCTCTTTATGATGATTTCCATTGCAAATTATATCAGTCTTAGAAGCAAAGTGCACCTCTTTCTTATTCAGAAGGCGATTTATGGAATTCAAGTTCTTTTCCATATCTTTACTGTTGCGCGTATTGTTGGTGTGTATTTTCACCGGGGTGGCCTTGACGACGTGACATCCATTGTAGAGAGGCCTCGAAGGCTCCCCATTCAACACTGGCTTCTTCGCGCTGTTGTTGGGGGTCGAGGCAGCATCGGGAACGAATTGAGCTTTCACCGGCGATGCTTGTTTGGCACTGTACTTGCTTTTCGTCGTCGTTCCGTTCACTTTGGCACTCGGGATAGACGACACTCCGTTGGTTTTCGAGGCTGCGCACGACTTCGCGCTGGCCCTCAGCACGGGGGGTCTCCGACAGTAAGAACCTCTCCTCGATTCAGCCGGCTCGAACATGCGTTTGTAGGTTTTGACAGTGTCGGGCTTCGGAAGCTCTTCGTCGCAAATCGTGGGCACCAAACGGTTGAGGCCGCCCTCCTGCCTCTTGATGATCTTCGGTAGCTTCTTGTCCCCTCCATTCATTTCATTCACTGGGGGTGGGTCTGGATTCAGCTCCATCAGAAGCGTATCCATGCTCTTGGCTCTCTTCAGATTCCCCCACAGTGGTTTGCTGGGGATGCTACAACCGTTGGTCTTCTCCACGGGGTTCCCTCCGCAAGGCCTGTCCTGGTCCAGCAGGTTCTCCATACTGCAGGACCGTCTCATGTTCGTCCCGCGGTTCTGCTTCAGGGTGATGCTCAGGTACCTGGTCCGGAGCTTGTTGACGATTCCCGGACCGTACTCCAGTTCCTCCTCCCGCTCCTCGTCGGGGGACTGGGGGTATCCGGCAGAAGTGGACTCGCTCTCCGCATCTTCGGAGCAAGACGATATCACAGAGGAGTGTCGGTGTCGACAGGGAGGAGGGATGGCGGCGACTTCGTTCGGTTTCTTTTCCGCACACGTGGTCCGGTCTTCCCCCATTTCTGTGTTTCTCGGTCCGCGAAAGAAGAAGTGGTTCCCCCGGACCGGTAGCGTCCGCTGCGGCAGTGGATCTGTTCGCCTCTCTCCCGACGCGCTCTGCTGCAATGTGCTCTGCTACACACGACCGAGCACATCTGACACGAACTCGAAACTTGCAGGGTTGCCGGGGACAGCCGCGTCGCCAACCGGTTTCAGCCATGGCTTCCTTTCTTCCTCTCTGTCGTTTCTCCTTTCCCCCAACCGCTGGTTTTCCTTGCTTGTATTTTTAAGCGGACAGATGTCTTTCAATGACAACTGAAATATACCTGCTGGCATTCTGTTTGTTTTTTTTGCGTGACAAGACATTTTAACAGCAAAAAAAAATCCAGTGAACTTGTTCTGGGAAATGGGATTTTGCATTTGATTATCCCCTGTCACTATTTTTTTTTTCAACAAATTAACAATACAATGAAACCTTGTTAAGACGAATTTCACGCAATTGTAAAAAATGTTATCCACACCTCGTGTTATCCTAATTTAGAAAAAAGCATTATTTCAACAATAGAATAAAATATGAATGCGCTTACATTACTAATTGCACAGTTCTTAGTTCATGGATAAATGGCTTATGATAATCCCCTGTCACTATTTTTTTTTCAGCAAATTAACAATACAATCTAACCTCGTTAAGACGAATTTCACGCAACTGTAAAAAATGTTATCCATACCTCGTGTTATCCGAATTCAGAAAAAAGCATTATTTCAACAATAGAATAAAATATGAATGCTCTTACATTGCTAATTGTACAGTTCTTAGTTCATAGATAAATGGCTTATGATAATCCCCTGTCACTACTTTTTTCAGCAAATTAACAATACAATCTAACCTCGTTAAGACGAATTTCACGCAACTGTAAAAAATGTTATCCATACCTCGTGTTATCCGAATTCAGAAAAAAGCATTATTTTAACAATAGAATAAAATATGAATGCTCTTACATTACTAATTATACAGTTCTTAGTTCATAGATAAATGGCCTATGATAATCCCCTGTCACTACTTTTTTCAACAAATCTATATAAATAAGAATGGAGTGTTTGTTTGTACATTCAATATTTTCGACCCATTTCAAGTTTTCTATCCGTTTTGGACCCTTCTGATGCCGAATCCGCCTTTTTCTCGTTTGGTGTCTGTCTGTCTGTCTGTCTGTCCGTCTGTCTGTCTGTCTGTCTGTCTGTCTGTCTGTCTGTATGTTGTGCCCTATACACGTCCACGCGGTTTAAGATATTTTCATGAAAATTTGCATACAGTGAGTACTTATCTTCATTTAGTGAGTGGCATTGGTTGCGAAAGTCTGTCTGTCTTTCTGTTCTATGCTCTATTTTGTGTTTGTGTGTTTGTGTAGACATCACATGAATTGTATTCCACATATTTGATTGCATTGTATTTTATTTTATACATTATCTATCACCTTAGTGAATGCAATATCAAACATTTCTTTATTGTTATATTTAGTTGAGTTTCATGCTAAAACACCTGAGTAAGTATACTTAAATCAACCATAATTTGGTAGTTTTGGAAAAATTGGAATGTCTATTGAATATTACGATTACTTCGATTGCTTTACCAGTACTACTGAAAAAGTAATTATTCTTCAAAAAATTATTTTTTTTTATGGAATTTCATCTGTGATACTTCATTTATTTCGAGTCTTATTTTTATTCTTTGCGCAATGAAAACGATTTCCGAATATTTGGGACAGACGATATTTTTCAATGAAACGAGAATGAACAAGATCGCGCTAGCAGTGATATTTTTTCTGGTTCTTTCAATCTGAATTAATTTCACATTTCTCAATTTTGTACACTTTTAGTTGTAAGTTGTGGCAACTGTGCGAGATCAAGAGATAAAATTGAATCACAAATTAATATCTTTAGAACATTTTTTTGCGACATCTTTTATTTTGATTTACTTCGCTGTTTCCTGTTTTAAATATTTATTATTTTAATAAATGTGTTTTCCTTCTCATCACACGCAACAGCACCACAAAGTATTAGACTTAAAAATGTTAGGTAAGTCAGTATAAATTTCCAGTAAATTTTAAGTGTAGTTATGCCGTTATTTATAGAATAATGCCGTTATTTAAAGAATAATGCCGTTATTGAAAGAATAATAATGTTTTTTAATCCAAACTGGAACTTTTTCCAACATTAAAAAATTCGTTATAATAATGACAGGAGAAGATTTCAAAATTTCACAATGTCGCATACTAGAGGCAAGAGTTCCACAAGTAAAAAAATATTGTTTTGTTGACCATGAGTGCGAGAGCACTCGCCGTAAATCGTAATTTTAATTAATTGAGTTGAACATGAAAAGAACTTAAGAAAGGGAATTCAAAATCTTCCTATAAATCGTCTTTTATAGTAGTAACCTTTTGTCATTTTGTAGCTTTGTCATACAGCAACTGTGCGATGTATGTGAAATGTATTACATGAATGGATATGCATGTGTAGGATTTGTGTCCAAAGTAAGTTGTAGAAAATATGAAGATGGCGAAAGATGTTAAAATAAATTTTTATTCTACAAAAAACGTAAGTCGTTATATATTTTGATTATCTCTTCAATCTAGAGTAAACCAATTCGAACCGAGTAAGGTCGGGTATTTTGCTAGTTAACAATACAATCAAACCTTGTTAAGACGAATTTCACGCAACTGTAAAAATTGTTATCCATACCTCGTGTTATCCGAATTCAGAAAAAAGAATTATTTCAACAATGGAATAAAATATGAATGCTCTTACATTACTAATTGCACAGTTTTTAGTTCATGGATAAATGGCTGATGATTTTATTCCCAGTCACTACTTTTTTCATCAAATTAACAATACAATCAAACCTTATTAAGACGAATTTCACACAACTGTAAAAATTGTTATCCATACGTCGTGGTATCCGAATTCAGAAAAAAGCATTATTTCAACAATAGAATGAAATATGAATGCTCTTACATTGCTAATTGTACAGTTCTTAGTTCATAGATAAATGGCTTATGATAATTTCCTGTCACTACTTTTTTCAGCAAATTAACAATACAATCAAACCTTGTTAAGACGAATTTCACGCAACTGTAAAAAATGTTGTCCATACCTCGTGTTATCCGAATTCAGAAAAAAGAATTATTTCAACAATGGAATAAAATATGAATGCTCTTACATTACTAATTGCACAGTTTTTAGTTCATGGATAAATGGCTGATGATTTTATTCCCAGTCACTACTTTTTTCATCAAATTAACAATACAATGAAACCTTGTTAAGACGAATTTCACGCAACTGTAAAAAATGTTATCCACACCTCGTGTTATCCGAATTCACAAAAAAGTATTAATTCAACAATATAATAAAATATGAGTGCGTTTACATTACTAATTGTACAGTTCTTGGTTCACAGAAAAATGAAAGATTACACATTCAAGAAACAGATATTTCCTGATAGCGCAATTTTTGTCTTGAAATAGTTGCTATCGATTTTTGTGTTTTGCTTTTTATTCATTCATATTTTAAGAAAATCTTGGACTGCTGAATTGAGCAGATGAATTTTTCACTACCTAAAAAAAGAGTTTGAACGATTTCTAAGCCAGCATTAGCTTCTTTTGAAGAAGGCGCGGTTATTCCCGTCCTATTCGGAATCTTCATTTATTCTTTCTTCACTCTCGTTCACATAAATACATGTCTTACACTTTTGTAATCACAATGTTTCTGATAGTAAGATTGAAAAGAATACGTTTGCCATTAAGTTTCGAAAATTTGGAACTAATTCCGAAAATTTCGAGAATCAGTATAACTTGAATTCTCAAACAGACGATTCAACAACAACAAAATATCAACATTATTTGAATATACATTTTGATAGGAATTGGCATTAATCTCATATTATCAGTAGGGCAACTTTTTGCAACAAATGCAACTTTTTTTCACACGTTCTACGCTTTATGTAAAATACTAAAAACAAAATTTCTCTACATGGGGTGTATTGTAAATGAGTTATAACCGCAACATAAATGCAACTTTTTGCTTAATTGCAACTTTTCACAATTTAGCTTAAATTAATTAATACAAAATTGCTATTTCCTTTTTAGCCCTCTGAATCAACCTTTCAATCACGTGTGTCTGATCTTGTGAACGCCGAAGTATTGTGCAAACAAGAAGTTAATGGAAAGAAGGTATTCGTCCTAACAGACCCCCGAAAGTGAAATAAATGGCAAGTACTTTAACACATTGGTTGGCACTCATGGTTATCCAGAGCAAACTTGCGTAATCGACTGCAGAGTTTGCGAGGTGAGTGTCGATCATCAATACGTTATTTCCTAGTAGATGACGTTTTAAAATCTCTGAATGTTGAGCGATAGGATTTTGCGCTTCTGCTATCCGATACAGCATATTATATAACTGCTCCTGGAATCACAATCAATGTGCTTTATCCGCGATTGCTCCAAGTTACTTGAGTGGTACACTTGCTTCACAACTGCAGAAAAAATCCAATACAACAATGTCAGGTAACATTGACCACTCTAGTGCAGTTTTTCAATGTTAAAGAAATTACTGACCAAGGATAGGCCATTCAACGACATCAACATTCTTCTGTATTTAATAATGTACAAATAAATTTTGAATTTTTTCATTTTTTTCTAATAATTTATTTTAGATTTTAGTATATCAAAAATAAATGCAACTTTATTTTCATAAATGCAACTTTAGGAAGTGATAAATTCAACTTTTCCCATTTTTACTGCAACAAAAAAGTTGCCCTAATTATCAGTAATTCGTACTAAGCGAGTTCATCTTAAAGAGGTTTGACTGTATATCCAGTAAAATTGCAAATTTATGCGTTCAGGTATATTATTCGAAGGTACTCGTGTAAATGTAGGTCATAAAATCAAATAGCAGGTTTTTTCTTTAATCGCTCAATTTTTGAGTATAAGTAATGAAATTTATTTGTTTGTTGAATGTATAATGTAATTTAAGTGCTGAGAACCTACACAACTTCACGCTCCTGGTGATTGTGTTGAGGGGTATCTCTTCGGTATCAAACTTACAAGTTCTTGTTGGACGCAATACTTTATTAGAAGAAAACATAAACACGATCATCGGAAGGAAATTGACCAGACCCTGATATCTTCACTGAAGAAAATTCGGAGACATCCTGATGACGGGTGTAGGGGGTTTCAAAGACGGAAATAAGGTAGCTGGAATAGATCGTCAAGCCTTTTATTGGCGTGGACGACACAAACACAGAATACAGGAACTTGAACCTCTTGGACGGACCGACATTACATTAAATTAAAAGAAAGACATTTTAAATTTAGTTGAATACAATGTCATCAGCCGTCCCATCCGCACTCATTGTTCTCTATCCTTTCGCAAAGCATTCTGGGCGCTCATGATGACGTAGACCATGACGTTACACGGGATATCTCGTCATTTGCAAAATGTGTCCGATCTGGATGAACGAGGTATACCGTCAAAAACATTTTTGGAGGGTTGAAACGAACACAAAATGTCACTAAGATATTTTTTCAAAGCGCTCGTTTGCAGCGTTGTTATAGATTTAGTTTTGGGTGAAATTTTAAGCATTGTTTATAGTTTATTAGTTTTTATTAGCTTCGTAAACCAACAAACGACATAAAGATTTGCTTGCTGCGCAAGTTCTAATTCTAAGCCACCACCATCCAACATGAGCATGTCGCCTCATTCCATCCCATATTCTTCGTCATTTATTGGGGTGGCTATCTCCCCGATCTGTCCGCTTTGTTGGGCTGGTCTTATGAACAGACAACACCTTGCGGAGTGCTCTAATTTACAGGACATTGACACCAGGGATACTTCTCCCCAAGGACTTTATTCGCTATATTGGACGGCAAGACAGCGTATGGCAGAAAGGCCTTCTTGAGTTGGGCGTAGGATAAAAAAAAATCATTTCTTCCCTGAAAGAGATAAAAAAAAAAGATATTACTTAAGGAATCAGTCCTACCACCACCCAACATGACACGGATATGTCGCCTCGTTCCTTCCCTGAAAGAGAGAAAAAAAAGAAATTATTTAATTAATCAGTTCTACCACCACCAAACATGACACGGGCATGTCGCCTCAAATCTTTCTTGAAAGAGATAAAAAGACGATTTTCACTCGATTCAAACAACAGTTAAATATTAAAATTCAAACAAACGAAACGAAAGAAAATCATTCACTTGCTAACAGTTCTGATTGAGAACTATGGCAGTAATGTTATGGTATCCAATGGTCCAATCCTTTTGTATACAGTTTACAGTGTGGAGAGATGAGTTTTACATACCCTTCCACACAAAGTTAGTTTAGGAAAGATATATTTTCCTTTTTTTGAATCTTGCACATAATAATTTGTTATTCCTGATTAGACTTTCCGGGCCATGACGTCACAGCGAGTTTCAATGACCAAAACAATCGTTGCTATAGCTACGGCGATATAAATTTTATGACTGGCGAACACGTTAGAAATGTAACCATTTCATCTCTGCGATGAGAAACTTATATGCTGCAGCGATATTTTTAAATTATACTTGTCTTGGCATCGAATTTATTTATAAACCAATTTTAAAAATACAAAAAATAACGAAAATTTCCCGATTTTTCCGGAATTTAAAAATATTACCAAGAATTAAATTGAAATTTCTAAAAAACCTCGACGAGGTGCAAAAATTTACATTTAGAGTTACTCTAAAAACAACTCACTGCTGAAGACTGAAAATTTGTATGTATTTTGCTCACTCGCCGAAGAAATTTCGCTTTTATTACTGACACTTAATGCACTCTAAACTAATAGCCGCATCGGAAAAAAACTTCTCCATCGAGAGCCCTGTACAATTTTGAACAAACAATCTAATTTTTAAATTATACTTTTATTGGCATCGAATTTATTTATAAACCAATTTTGAAAATAGTTATACCATAAGAAAGAATACATTCTACGGTTTCACATGACGTTTTCAAATTAAAAATCTAATAGTATTAAGCTTTAAATATGATAGTTTTAACAAAAAATAACAAAAACTTCCCGATTTTTTAGAATTTCAAAAATATTACTAAGACCTAAATTGAAATTTCTAAAAAACCTCGACGAGGTGCAAAAATTCACGTTTAGAGTTACTCTAAAAACAAATCACGGCTGAAGACTGAAAATTTGTATGTATTTTGATCACTCGCCGAAGAAATTTCGCTTTTTTGACTGACACTTAATGCACTCTAAACTAATAGCCGCATCGGAAAAAACTTCTCCAACTAGAGAGCTGTACAAATTTTCAACAAACCATGTTAATTTCGTAATTTTCTGATCCGTACTTTCTCGGGAAACCGTCTGAGAATCGAGCGAAAAAGCGAGTTTTAATACTACGCCGACGCAAAAAAATCTGATATACCACGACAAATTTCACGTAAAGCCCTCACATACATAAAGAACTTTGGATGGATCAAGTCTCAAACCTGCAACCCTCCGGATGTTATCAACGACTCTACCAACTGCGCGGAAGAATGATTTTCCAGAAGGACGCTAAATCTTTTAACTGGAGCTCACAGTTCTTTTTTTTCAATCTCCTACGCCAGGGATGGCGAACCTATGACCCGCGGGTCAGACACTGACCCACTCAGGCTTTTTAAATGACCCACGCGTTGAATTTTACAAACTTATCATATTTCATCATATACATAAAGAATTTTTCTTATTTTTAGAACCCCTCTTTTAAAAATATAAAGAAAATACAATGTGAGAATTTTTTGAGAATATTAGGATATTTAAGACGAAAGTTGACATCTTTACTAGGAATTTGAAAATGAAATCATCAAATATTTTCCTCAATGACAAAAACATTTTCAAAACATAATAACAATGGAAAATACGCTTGACTTCAAGAAAATTCAATTAAAAAAAATTAATGATAAGACAGGAAATAAACAAGGCTTTGAGGAGATATTTAATCAATTTAAAAGTATGGAAAATACATTTCACTTTAAATTACATCCATACTAAACGAAATTCGAAACAATGGACTTAAACGAATTTAAGTGGCCAGGTATCGGTGATTTAGATTATTTAACATTAGCCGAAATGCATTGTAGATTGAACAAGAAATCAGCACAAGTGATCCAAACAGTGGGAGGGAAATAAAATTGCTGGTCAAGGGACGAGATTGTTCATGAAGAGGCACAGTAAAGAATTGCTGGAGATAGTGTAGGAGACTATTCATGAAAAGGAACAATTAGAAATTACTGGAGAGAGTGGTTGAGACTGTTAACGAAGAGGCACCATAAGAAATTGTGGAGAGAGTGTAGGAAACTGTTCATGAAAAGGAACAATGAGAAATTACTTTGAGAGAGTGATTAAGACTGTTAATGAAGAGGCATAGCAAAAAGTTGCTGGAGAGTGTAGGAGACTGTTCATGAAAAGTAACAATGCGAAATTACCGGAGAGAGTAATTGAGACTGTTAATAAAGATACACCATAAGGAATTGCGGAGAGAGTGTAGGAGACTATTCATGAAAAGGAACAATGAGAAATTACTGGAGAGAGTGATTGAGACTGTTAATAAAGATGCACCATAAGGAATTGTGGATGAGACTGTTCAAGAAAAGGAACAATGAGAAATTACTGGAGAGAGTGATTGAGACTGTTAATAAAGAGGCACCATAAGAAATTGCAGAGAGAGTGTAGGAGACTGTTTATGAAAAGGAACAATGAGATCTTACTTTGAGAGAGTGATTGAGATGGTTAATAAAGATACACCATAAGGAATTGTGGAGAGAGCGGATGAGACTGTTCAAGAAAAGGAACAATGAGAAATTACTGGAGAGAGTGCTTGAGACTGTTAATAAAGAGGCACTATAAGAAATTGTGGAGAGAGTGTAGGGGACTGTTCATGAAAAGGAACAATGGGAAATTACTGAAGAAAGTGATTAAGACTGTTAATAAAGAGGCACCATAAGAAATTGCAGAGAGAGTGTAGGAGACTGTTTATGAAAAGGAACAATGAGATCTTACTTTGAGAGAGTGATTGAGATGGTTAATAAAGATACACCATAAGGAGTTGTGGAGAGAGCGGATGAGACTGTTCAAGAAAAGGAACAATGAGAAATTACTGGAGAGTGATTAAGACTGTTGATAAAGAGGCACCATAAGAAATTGTGGAGAGAGTGTAGGAGACTGTTCATGAAAAGTAACAATGTGAAATTACTGGAGAGAGTGATTGAGACTGTTAATAAAGATGCACCATAAGGAATTGTGGATGAGACTGTTCAAGAAAAGGAAGAATGAGAAATTACTGGAGAGAGTGATTGAGACTGTCATGAGCTTTAACATTCCCCTGCTATTCAGTTTCAGTTTTTTTCTCAAGATATGCACACGAAATGTGTGTGTAATCCAGAGCAATCGAAATGTTTTCAAATAACTATCTCGAAATTGCCTAATCTGGTCGCTTATTTACAAGCCTAAACTGAAGAGACAAAAAATGTAGACGTGGAAACACATACGACTACGAATAATCGGCATTATATGGAAATTTAAAGTAAACTAAAATACGACCCTATCCAGAGATTACGAGAACTAAATAAGTTTTCATGAGAGAAATTTTACCATTGAAAGTAGGCTAGTGGTTAAATACACACAGCTGGGAGGACAGATAGTGAAAGGCTTACGTGTCTAAAAACATTCCCTGAAAGGTACTGTAGACAGTCAGTATTGCCTTACTCGTGTGTGTGTGATTTCATGTCGGATTCAAAATGTCCCTTAAAAATGAGAGGCATTAGTTTGCTGCAATTTATTTAATTATTTTATTAATATTCGTTCCTTTACTCTCAAAAGTCTCTGCCAGATTATTGGGGACTTAGTAATAAGTTGTCATTTTTTTTAAATTGGCTTTTTATGACCATACTCACTAACAGGCCAACTCAAATCATTCCGCTGGCCACTTTGTTATGCAACTTTCCAGCGGGGAGCATCAAAAATTAAAAAAATTTTGGAAGTGAAACGCCAGTTCCTCTTTATTTCATTCATTCGTCTTTCATAAATTTACTTACAAAAGGTTTGCTTAGCTCTGTAACTTTTCATACGTAAATCTACTTCAAATGTCTGATTTGAAGGAAAATTCTGAGTACGTGAAAGAATTTCAGTGTATGAGAAAGAATTTCAGAGTAAACACACACAACTAGATAGGTTTTTACTTCTGCTGTTCAAATTCTCTCGTATGATATAAAGTGGGGTTACCTAAAAATGCAATTTATCGCTGTTTTGACAAACGTTTGGCTACTTATCTCATTGGTGTTGACCAATCTGCTATAAGGTTTCTGCAACAAGGCTAAGTTGTTTGTATACATGAATTCGAAATCTGTTCTTTAGAATTTTATTGGAGCGGAGTGCTAAAAGTTTCCTAGGCAGAGGTAAAGCATTCAGTTTTCCTAGAGGGGGATAAAGCGAAAAAATTGAGGACGTTAAGGCCAAAACAAGTTTGGAAAACTATGACTGACTTGTCAATTTGTAATTCATTACTTGACATTTCTCGACATCTGACCGTGTTTCATAATTGCGTTGCGTTGTCCTCGCTTCCGTCCCTTCGGTGGTCAGAACCGGACCGTTGCCAATAGCCCGTTGTGTTGCTCCAGTGCGACGTTAATTCATTTACTACCTACCAACGGAATTTCTATAGGGGACGAGTGGTTCAAAATTATGCGATAGTGTCCTCGATAATTGGTAATTTTTTAGTTAACGTTATACTGGAGCAAAACAACGGGCTATTGACGATGGTCCGGGATCAATTCCTTAAGGGAAAGACCCGAGGACAACACTTCGTAATTTTGGTAGTGGTAATTGTAATTTTAGTTAATGTAGTAGAGCAACACAACGGGCTATTGAGACAGTCCGGGATCAGTCCCTTTAGGGAAAGATCCGAGGACAACACCTAGTAATTATTAACCACGGTCAGATGACGAGACAACACCTGAGCTGGCACCCCACTCTCCAAACTTCCACATCAACCCAACGTGAGGACTTTCGGCCACGACAGATTAAAGGTGCACCAGCCACCTCTACACCATACGCTTACAAACATCCATGCCCGGACCCGGATTCGAACCAAGAACCTTCCGATCTAGAGGCTAACACCTCGGCTATTGTCCTCGAATCTGTCCCTTCTGGGTTGATACCTAATCGTTGTAGAGGTGGCGGGTGCACCTTAAATCTGTCGTGGCCGAAAGTCCTCACGTTGGGTTGGTGTGGAAGTTTGGAGAGTGGGGTGCCAGCTCAGGTGTTGTCTCGTCATCTGACCGTGGTTAATAATTACGAGGTGTTGTCCTCGGATCTTTACTTTAAGGGACTGATCCCGGACCGTCGTCAATAGCCCGCTGTGTTGCTCTTGTACGACGTTAACTAAAAATTACCAATTATTTTTTACCCAATTGATCCGGATGATTGGCGTTCTACTGTACTTACGTTCTGAGTTTTGTGCTTTTAACTGTATCAATTTCCTGTTTCATTTTCAAAGATTTGCAAAAAATTTTAAAACGTGCGAATTGCAGACCTCATGATTGTTTTGGGGTGGTTGACAAAATATGTACACTTGCACAGAGTGGTGCAACCTAGGAGTGGTTGATGGGCAGGTAGGTAGGTGTTTTAATTACCGTCGAGCTGAAGGAACACAACGGGCTATTGCCGACAATCCGGGATCAATTCCCAAGCTAAAGAAAGTAGGTATTTTAACTAACGTCGTGTACTGGAGCAACACAACGAGCTGTTGTTGCTCCAGTACGATGTTAATTCAAATACCTACCACTCGTAATACTTTCATCAAACACGCTATTTCCGTTTTTTTTTCCCCTTCAACAGTTTCTGTTCATTTCAGATTAACACAGTGAGAAGATAAGTCAATACCAATAAAGAGCATCCCATTGTCTGATGTTTGCAAGAACTGGTTCGCTTCATCTTGGAGTGCTACCAACTGCTTTTGTGTGCGGTTCTGCTTAATTAAGTCTTATGTCGGTACTCGACCCCTTCTAAGAAATGGACAGGCCGTGAAGCTTCTGTTGTTACCGATACAAGCTTGATCGTTACAGGAAATGCGTTCCATTTCAGGGGGGCCGCGGTGGCCCGGATGCAAGAGCTAAGGACTAACCAGAGACCGTCGAGTGCAAAGGGGGTGGTGCCCGTTAAATCTGCTGTGGCCTCAAATGTCCTTTAAATATGTCACGTTAAATATATTCCCTCAAATGTCGACCGGCCAAAATCAAACGGTCTGGTGGTTAAGGTGTTAGCCTCTGAATCAGAAGGTTCATGGTTCTAATCCGGGTCAGTGCATGGATGTTTGTAAGCGTGGAATTGTCCTCGCATCTTTCCATTAGGGGATTGATTCCGGAGCGTCATCAATCCGTTATGGTGCTCTAGTACGTCGTTAACTCAAATCACCAAATTATCTCACTGAAACTATAGTGGATGAGGCAACACAAGAGTTTCGACCAACCGTTATAGTGGTTAAGGTGTTAGCCTCTAGATCGGAAGGTTCCTGGTTCGAATCCGGGTCCGGGCATGGATGTTTGTAAACGTATGGTGTAGAGGCGGCTGGTGCACCTTAAATCTATCGTGGCCGAAAGTCCTCACGTTGGGTTGGCGTGGAAGTTTGGAGAGTGGGGTGCCAGCTCAGGTGTTGCTTCGTCATCTGACCGTGATTCAAAATTACGAGGTGTTGTCCTCGAATCTTTCCCTTAAGGGACTGATTCCGGACCGTCGTCAATAGCCCGTTGTGTTGCTCTAGTACGACGTTAACTAAAAATTACCAATTTCCAGATCGGAAGGTTCCTGGTTCGAATCCGGGTCCGGGCATGGATGTTTGTAAGCGTATGGTGTAGAGACGGCTGGTGCACCTTAAATCTGTCGTGGCTGAAAGTCCTCACGTTGGGTTGGTGTGGAAGTTTAAAGAGTGGGGTGCCAGGTCAGGTGTTGCCTCGTCATCTGACCTTGGTTCAAAATTACGAGGTGTTGTCCTCGGTTCTTTCCCTTGAGGGACTGATCCCTTATATGGTCAAAATTACGTGGTGTTGTCCTCGGATCTTTCCCTTAAGGGACTGATCCCGGACCGTCGTCAATAGCCCGTTGTGTTGCTCTAGTACGACGTTAACTAAAAATTACCAATTTCCAGATCGGAAGGTTCCTGGTTCGAATCCGGGTCCGGGCATGGATGTTTGTAAGCGTATGGTGTAGAGACGGCTGGTGCACCTTAAATCTGTCGTGGCTGAAAGTCCTCACGTTGGGTTGGTGTGGAAGTTTAAAGAGTGGGGTGCCAGGTCAGGTGTTGCCTCGTCATCTGACCGTGGTTCAAAATTACGAGGTGTTGTCCTCGGTTCTTTCCCTTGAGGGACTGATCCCTTATATGGTCAAAATTACGTGGTGTTGTCCTCGGATCTTTCCCTTAAGGGACTGATCCCGGACCGTCGTCAATAGCCCGTTGTGTTGCTCTAGTACGACGTTAACAAAAAATTACCAAATTACCTTCAAATTATGTTTTAGTTGTTATTCGTATTTTTTTTGCCAATCAACAGGTATAGTGGTTAAGGTGTTGCACTCTAGATCGGGAGGTTCCTGGTTCGAACCAATATCACTACCAAAATTACGAGGTGTTCTCCTCGGATCTTTGCCTTAAGGGAGTGATCCCGGACCGTCGTCAATAGCCCGTTGTGTTGCTCTGGTACGACGTTAATTACAAATTACCAATTACTATTTTGTAGTTGTTATTCGTAACTTTTTTTTAACATTAATTTAATATTGTATACCGTATGAATTGGTATTAAAAAAGTAGCATTACATTGATTTTATTTAGGTAATGGTAATTTTTAATTAACGTCGTACTAGAGCAACACAACGGGCTATTGACGACGGTCCGGGATCAGTCCCTCAAGGGAAAGATCCGAGGACAACACCTCGTAATTTTGAACCACGGTCAGATGACGAGCCATCACCTGAGCTGGCACCCCACTCTCCAAACTACCACACCAACCAACGTGAGGACTTTCGCCCACGACAGATTTAAGGTGCACCAGACGCCTCTACACCCCACGCATACAAACATCCATGCCCGGACCCGGATTCGATCCAGGAACCTACCGATCTTGAGGCTTACACCTTAACCACTACACCGGTTGGTCGGCGATTTTATTTAGGTTCTTCAACAGTAATGAATAAAATTTAGCTGTACATTAAGCAATGTTTTTGGAGGTAGGTAGTTAATTAACATTGAACTGAAGGTACACAGTGGGCAATTCGATTAATTATTTTTAGGTGACTGGTAATTGATAATTTTTAATTAACGTCGTATTAGAGCAACTCATAGAACTATTGACGACGGTCCGGAATCCATCCCTAAGGGAAAGATCCGAGGACAACTACACGTAATTTTGACCACGGTCAGATGACGAGGAACACCTGAACTTCAATCACTTACAAATATCCATACACTGACGCGGATTCGAACCAGGAACCTTCCGATCTAGAGGCTACCACCTCAACCACCAGACCGGTTGGCAGGCTAAATAATTTTATGAAGATATAAACAAAAGTTGGAAACCAGTTTAACGTTCAGTAATGTAAATTTTCTATACTTACTTTGGCGCCTTATCGCCTCATTTGGCGATGTAACATCTTGCACAATATAATAATAAGCTATTGAGAGGAACTTCAAAAAATGTGACCAGCTTGTCGACTAGCAGTCACGTGACTTCTCTGTGAAAAATGGGTTACCTCGGCTGATTTGGCGACTTATCGCCTCATTTGGTCATGTAACATATTTTTACATAGTTATATAAATAAAAGTCATAAAAAATTTCTATAAATCCAAAAGGGCTAAATCAGATGATTGGAGGAATCACCTTGCCACAATGGATGTTCAGACTGCGCTAGCAGTGTGTGAGTTGTAGGCGACGTTTGGTTCGATTCCTTCGCTGGAAGTTTTTTTCTCTTGTGTGTCGGTAAATCTTTCCTCGTTTATAAAGGGTCTTTTTAACTGACGTTGTTTCGCAAAACATGTTCACACACAAATATGGCTTTGTCGTCATAAAACCCAATTGACCAAATGACATTAAACTCGGCATTCTAGTCTGACTTTTAATGTAGCTTAGAAACTTGTCATTTGGGAACTGCCTTCGGGAGCAATTCAATGGCTTAATATGACGACATCTTAAGAAAATTCCATGCTCATAAATTTACAACAGTTTTTTCTGATGAAACGGGGCTCCGTCGTGACCCGAGATAAGAAAACAAGTAGAATGAGATTTGCTATTGAGAGGAACTTCAAAAAATGTGACCGGCTTGTCGACTAGCAGTCACGTGACTTATCTGAGAAAAATGGGCTACCTGGGCTGATTTGCGCCTTATCGCCTCATTTGGCGATGTAACATCTTTGTGCACAATATAATAATAAGCTATTGAGAGGAACTTCAAAAAATGTGACCAGCTTGTCGACTAGCAGTCACGTGACTTCTCTGTGAAAAATGGGCTACCTCGGCTGATTTGGCGACTTATCGCCTCATTTGGTGATGTAACATCTTTGCATAATAAGCTATTGAGGTTTCCGCAAGCACTTGTGCGTTGTATTTTTGACAATCGGGTATGCCAGATATCAAATTTATCGTAGCAACAATTGCCATTAAAACGATTTCTTTTTATTTGGCGAGGGAAAAGGCTCGCTTTTTTTACTCTGTTCTCAGACGGTTTGCGGAGAAAGTACGAAGTACAGATCATAAAGTTAGGAGATTAACACGGTTTACTTAAAAGTGTACAAGGAATAAGATACAGAAGGTATTTTTACTGATGCGGCTATTAGTTTGGGGTGCATTAAGTGTTAAAGTAAAAAAAAAAAGCGAAATCACTTGAGAAAGTATTGGTTTGCTTCGCAAACCAAACGCGATTACTTAGTAATCCCCGGGGGTCGTCGAGCGTAAGCGAGCAGAGGGTGAAGCCCTCGGTGTCATCTCATGGATAGGAAAGTCAAATCCGGATTATACGAATTATTCAGATAGTTTCGCTGTCCAGGAGATTCACTCTGCGAAAGGAATGTTGGTTTGCGAAGAAAATTAAATGGGATTGTGTGGCAATCCCAGGGAGTTGGTGAGCGTAAGCGAGCAGGGGGCTGAGCCCCCTAGTGTAATAAAAAAAATATTTTCAGGTATTCGACTTTGTCCAACTTTTTTTCTATTTCTGTGGTGCCCCAAAACACCACAACGTGTTCTTTTTTTCGCTGCAATATTTCTGATGAGAAATATCAGGCTAAAAGAGACGAGATCAAAGAGGGAGAAGAGAAAACGACACTGTTTTTCTCGTCCCTTTCCAAGGTGAATATTGCCCCCGTGACCTTGTAAAAGGACGAGACAAAGCAAATAAATAAAAGTAAAGCATGCACCGCCGCTTCCTTTAACTGCTGCCATCTTTCAATTAGAAGACTCCGGATCAACAAACAGAAAATTGACAACTCTCCTCGCTGGCGTATCCGGCCTCGAATGCAAATCTACCGAAAATGGAAATCGAAGCATTGACCTCCGAGATATGGGGCAAAAGTCTCTCCTCTTTCCACCGTGATGCAATGGAAGAGCATTCCGAGCATTCTGGATTGTTCTTCGCTGTGAAAGTTACCGAAGTCATCCGGTGGTTGAATGAAATTGAAAAATCTTATTTGGAAACACAGTACTCTTTGGGCAATTATTTTTAACGCAATGTTTCAGTGTGCCTTACATAGGGTGTCCTAAAAGATCCCGTACTGACGATTCGTGAATTTATTATACAAAAACAACAAACGTTAAAACAATTATTTTTATGCTAATGGCGAAAAGTACTTTAACCTAAGGCTACTTGCACACACATCGATTTCCTGTCGTGCGAAAAACAAACGTAAAGATATTTAATCGCGCGTTGCTTGCACACTATAGACCAGGGGTGGCCAACCTTTTACATACCATGCGCCAATTTTTTTTCCCCATACGAGTTCAGATGCGCCATACATTTTAATAAAAGTATGTTTATCGACGTAATTAACATTTTTAAATGATTTACTATATTGTTTTTAAAACAGTGTCTATTACAGAGAATTCTTCAAATTTGAATTAGTCATTCGCGACCTCGTTTTTCCTTTAATAAATTTCATGGATGAAAATGCTTGATCACATCTCTATGTCGTTCCAACACGACATCTATAACATTTTGCAAATTTTTTTTGGTCCCGGAAAGTGTTTACGGTGTCGTGAACGCCAGAAATTAATCATGTCATAAGCATTTTGATCTGAATAATAAAGCTCATGAAACTTCAATATCAATAATGAATTTGTTTTGAAATCCAATAAGTACCATTTGTATGTTACTAGGCATCTTCATTACGTTTTGTTCACTAAGTGAAAATGCTTTATTAATGCGAGCATTTAATTTTCTTCTGTAGCTAAATCAAGAAAACGACTTTCAAATGACCCTTGTAATAACTAATTTTAATATATTTGGTCAAATTGTTATTATCCGCAGCACATCCCCTCTGCTCTTTCAACGGTGGATATTGACTCAAATCCTGATTTTGTAACTGATTGCTGAACAGATTTAATGTCATTTTAAATGAATTAATACTATTTACTAAGCTGGGAAATAATTTCTTCTTGCCTTGTAGCATAGAATTTAGATAATTGAGATGGCTAGTACATCAACAAAAAATGTCAATTCAAATAGCCAGTTGTTATCAAATAATAGCGTTCTTTCATCAGGAAAATAAAATTTCCTGTTGTCAAAAATTAAAAATAGCATATTTTAATTTCTAAAATCTACTCAGAACCTATCCTCTAGAAAGCCAGCGCATCTCACAATAAATAAAAGGTTCACCATATTCCAAATTTAATAATTCAATATTCTCTGAATTCTCGGCTGTTTAATGCTTTTGTTCTAATTTTAATCACACATTTCACAACCGTTAACAAAACATGCTGCAGTTTTTTAAACTTTACACACAGTGCCTCTTGGTGTATAATACACATTTATAATACATATGTATAATACATATTTTAGTGCAGTACGATTTAAAAAATTTTCCGAGCAAAGTTGTAGTGCCATTTACGGCGTACCGTTAGTACACATACTGATTAGTACAATAATCTAATTTAGATTTTCTTGGGGCATGATTTTACATTTCAAATATCTCTGATCCTCTTGTTTCATCATGCAATAACTCCAGACTGGTACTTCAAAGATATTAAAATTATAATAAATTCCTCTTACAAAAATGCTTATAACTGGACCAAAGCTAGAGAAAAGTCTTCCAGTTCTTGAAATACATCCAAAGAGAGTTTCACGATACATCTCGCATTAGTCTGCCTTGGTATATAGCAATTTCGTCTGATTTCTTTTCAATACCTTTATAACCAAGATGGCGTGCAAATATTTGAAAACAAGGCTTCTCGGTCAGAATAGGTTTTTTTTTTTTTCGCAAATGCTAATGCAATTTCATAATGCGCTTCTGTCATCCGCCTCGTCTTCACAACTTACATAAGCAAAAATATTTTGTCTTCTGATTTCTTCCTTATTTTAGTCACATATTCTTTACGTAACTCTGACCCGAGAACAAGTTTAATTTTTCCTTCTATGTTAGCCTGATGCTATGCTTTATAGTGTTTATTAAGATCATGTCTTCTATTATGTGAAAGAGTAGTTTCACAAACAATGCAAAAAACGATTTTGCCTGATGGACTTGCTGTAAATAACTCATTTTCTTCCTGTTCGTTAAATTTCACTTTTAATCTCATACTTTTTGAGCTTCTTTTGCACAGTGATAGATAACAGGAATGTAAAAAAAGAAAAACATTAAAACCTACAAAAAAAATCTTGAAAAAGAACAAACAGATCACAAGTACGTCGTATCACACAGTATATAAATTGCAAACTCAAAAAATTGCGACGAAATGAGGAGTAAGAAAGCTCTATGAATTAAACTGAGAGTACTATGGTGTTGAAAATATGAAGATATTTTTAGTTATGGCGCCTACCTCAAAAGAATAAGGAGGCACAATGATGCAATGCGCCACTTGTAGTCATCCAATGCGCCAAGTTTGGCGCATGCGCCACAGGTTGGCCACCCCTGCATAGACGACTGTCGTGGTTTATTTTATTCGAGAAACAAAACAAAAGGACTTTTATTTCCTTGTCCAATTTTATATCTTCGCGCTCGTTTAAGATAGAATAAAAATTTCAACAGATTTGAAATCTGTGGAAAATTTTAAACCAGATCGATTCCTTAAATGTGGCCGACCAACCGGTATAGTGGTTAAGGTGTTAGCCTCTAGATCGGAAGGTTCCTGGTTCGAATCCGGGTCCGGGCATGGATGTTTGTAAGCGTATGGTGTATAGGCGGCTGGTGCACGTTAAATCTGTCGTGGCCGAAAGTCCTCACGTTGGGTTGGCGTGGAAGTTTGGAGAGTGGGGTGCCAGCTCAGGTGTTGCTTCGTCGTCTGACCGTGGTTCAAAATTACTAGGTGTTGTCCTCGGATCTTTCCCTTAAGGGACTGATCCCGGACCGTCGTCAATAGCCCGTTGTGTTGCTCTAGTACGCCGTTAACTAAAATTACCATTACCTTAAATGTGATTTTCTTTAAATAAATAAATTTTTCAACTGTAACTTTTACATTTTTGCTATACGAATTTAGCCGCATTTGACGAAGATATTGATTACGAACACAAAAAGGGCTATTTATCTCGATTTATGGAAAAGATATAACTTGAATGGATTACTTAGTTGTCTTAATTTTTACTGCTTTATATAAATAGCAGCTAAAAATAGGATGAATATTTAATTGTATTCGATGTAAGAGTTTATACAACAAAGGGGATAGTAGTTAATTTTATTTCTGAGATAACGTATACTTACAACGGTCAGTTTAATTTTTCATGTGTTTCAAATGTCTTTAAAATTAAGCTAAATTGAAACATTCAATTTTGAAGTTATTTTATATATTTATATATTTAATCTTGAAGTTATATTTTTTAATCTTTATATATTTTAATCTTGAAGTTATTACTATTTTTATCAAAAATTTTATATTATAGACAGAAATTATCTTTGCGATCTTCCTGTTTTTGACATAAACTGTTTTGTGGTCATTCTTAGATTGTTTTTAGTTCAGCATAATTCTCACGTTTCGTCGTGGGTTTTAATCAAATTATTGTTGAAACATTCCCCATTACTTTACAGCAACGTCTTCCCATGCATTTTCTGGTAGAATTTTATCTTTGTACAGTTGTAATGCTTTATCCCATAGCACCGATCTTATTTATACCTATTTCCAAAAAATAAATCAAAATACCTATTTTCTTTATTTCAACATTCAGTTTTGCGAACAAAATTTTAAATCCTTACTTATTCAAGTTTTTAGGTTTGACATGTCATTTAAAAAGCCACGATTTCCATGCTATCGATGCTATATTACAATAAGAGGAAAACAAATTCGAATTCTTTTTCTCTTTAATTGTTAAATACAATTCTAAAAAGTGAATAGCAAAGACCCTGTTATCAGTTCTTCCCGATATATGGAACTGTATTTTCGTTTCGAATAAGTTTTTATTTTCAAAATTCTATTTTAGGCAATTTAACATAATTTTTAAATCTACCTTTTCAAACAAAGAATGGTTTTTTGATACCTGAAACCGATATAATTTTTAGACCCGTACGTGTTATTTTCCTACTGTATTTACAAACAATATTGCACTTCTGACCTCAAATTAAATTTTTCTGTGTTTACTCTAAACCTTATCTTAATTTTCTTCAAGTAATTAGGTTTATTAAGTAGTGTACCAACTTACCCATCAATAAAATACGTAGGGGACAGCACACTTCAGTCAATTTAACTACAAGTAGACTATACGAAACGAAGACTAATCCACCAACTTTTATCTCTTTCGTTGCATTTGTAGCACAAATGGAACCACGAATGGTATAACGACTGGATAATATATCAACAAAAATTTGATTAAAACCCACGACAAAACGTGAGAATTATGCTAAACTAAAAACAATCTAAGAATGACTAAAAAAACTATTTATGTCAAATACCGGAAGATCGAAAAGAGAATTTCTATCTGTATAGTTTAAAAATTTCGATAAAAATAGTAATAACATTAACTTTAAGATTAAAATATAAATTCTACGAAAATAAGCTCACAGTAAATTAAGTTCAGTAAATCAGGCTAATAAGTTCATTTTCAAAGTTCGAGTTCAATTTAACACAGGATGTGAAAAATGTATGAAAATTGAAACTTATTTTTCACCATTTCACGTTAAAGACATTAAAAAAATAACTTCGAAATGAATGTTTCAATTTAGCTTTATTTTAAAGACATTTGCCACGCATGAAAAATTAAACGGACCGTTGTCGGTATACGTTACCTCAGAAATAAAATTACCTACTATCCCCTATGCAGGAAATTCTTCAAAAAATCTATTCCGATTAAATATTTATCCTATTTTAAGTTGCTATTTATATAAATATATTATCTATAAATCGAGATAAATAGCCCTTGTGCTCACAATCCATATTTTCGTCAAATGTGGCTAAATTCGTATTGCGAAAATATAAAACTTACAATTGAAAAATGATTTATTTAAAGGAAATCTCATTTAAGGTATGCTTTCGATGTAAAATTTTCCGCATATTTGAAATTCTTTGAAATTTTCAATCCATTACTACCGAGCGCGAAGATATAAATTTGGACTAGACAGTTAAGAAATCTTTTTTTTTTTTAACACAATTGACTTAATCTTAATTTAATCAATCTTTGAATTAAACATCACATTTAAGGTATCGATCTGGTGTAAAATTTTCGGCAGATTTAAAATTCGTTGAAATTTTTAATCTATCTTTAACGAGCGCGGGGATATAAACTGGGACTAGACAATTAAAAAACCTTTTTGTTTTGATCACAATTGACTTAATCTTAACTTAATCAATCTCTGACTTAAAATCACATTTAAGCTATCGATCTGGGGTAAAATTTTCCGCATATTTCAAATCCGTTGAAATTTTTACTCTATCTTAAACGAGCGCGAAGATATAAAACTTGGATTGGAGAGAAAAAAGCTGTTTTGTTTTGCTTTTGTATAAAATACACAACGACTGTCGTTTTCTCTAGTGGCAGTAGACGACAGGAAAACGGATATTCTGTCGTGTTGTGAGTAGATCGCACTGTGTGCAAGCTCCCATACTCTTCTTCATACCACTAAAAGAGTTTATGGTATGTTATTTTATCGCGCGACCAAAAACGACGTGTGTGCAAGTAGCCTAACGCAGGCCTCCCAGTGGTTCTTAACTTTGAAAATAGTAGTTTCAGTTGCCTCAAAATTGCGGCCAAAATAGTCTCCTCAATTTTCAAAATTCAGCACTATATCAGACACAGAAAGCTGTTGCAAGGCAACAAATGGAACATTTACAAACGATTAAAATAAAATGCTAATATTTCATAAAAAGTATTAATGAACTAAAATAAACAAAAACAAATAATTTCCTTATTAATAAAGAAACGTTATGAAACATACCTTAAAATTACATGATTGGATGGAATATATTTAATAACAGTGCAAACCTCACAGAAGTTTCTTTTTTTCCCATTTTTTTGTGATCTATTATACAAATAATAAACGTAATTGCATCCTTTTAATCTTGCGAGGGAGCTTTTACTTCTATATTTGAAATGGTTTCTTTTCTCCCTCTCGTGTAATTCTTTTTTTTCCCCTAACAATTCTAGTTTTCTTCTTTCTCTCTATCTTCTTATGTTTTATGTTCCTTTAATTTCTTTTGCGCCTCCAAAAACTTGAATTAGGATAAAGAAGAAGTGTATGCCATACTCAAAAGCTTTTTGGTTGTTGGCACTTTCGAAACATTCTCAAATTTCTTTATTCCATCTCGGATATTCAATCTGGCATTTAACATTTATAACATACTAGCCAATGCGCGGCCAGCATGGCGCGGCCATAACAGTTCTTTTCGTGGGATCAGGTGTGAAAATTGCTCCCTAACCCCCGATGGTCGCTGCAAATTAGACATTCATCACGGAAATTTTTCGAAATTAATTTTTTTCCGAAAAAAGTATTTTCCTCAAAAAGTCGCCTTGCGATGAAAATAGTTCCCTGTTTTTTGCCAAAATAGCTGCTTTCGACGATTTTTAATGTTAATTTTCAGAAAAAAGTCGTCATAATCGCTTTGCCTTGAAAATAGTCGCTTTAGTCGCATTTTTAGTTGCCTCTGTAAGGCCTGCAGCAACGTAGGAAGAAAATGTGAACTTACATTTACAATAAACGTTCAAAATGTCCACCCTTTTCTTGGAGGCAAAGTCTGAAGTCGTTATATTTTTAGAAACGCGTTTCAAGATACTGGGAGTGACTTCTTGTATCCTTTGAGTAATGGCAATTTTCAGATCACCTATTGTTTGGTGATTATCTTCATTAACTTTGTTCTTTAAATATCCCCACAGAAAAAAAGTCAGGGATGCTCAGATCAGGAGAACGAGGTGCCCAAAGGTTTCTAGAGATGAGTCAATCGCAATACCATCGGCAATAATAAAGCCGCTTCTCTTTGTCCGGTGGCTTTAACTCCTGTAACATTTTTACACGATAAGCACGAAAATGCAAAGCTCTTAAAGCCTTTTGCATCGATCCCTGTGATGTGCCCATTTGTTACTACAAACGCCTCGTGGATTTATGAGTGGACTAGCAGAAAAACCCGGCTTTGCTCGGGTTGAATTAATAATATGTTGATTAAAAAGTCATCATCAATTATTTTTCAAAAAAAAAATCTTAGCATCATTTAAGTGTACGGGAAAAAAAATTTAATGCCAATTTAACTTCTTCATTGTTTCTACAATTTACTTCGAACCCAAATATGCATATATATGTTGTATCCAACCATATAATCCATTTCATATTCGTCACACTTCTGCTGAAGTTGATTTTAAGTTTTCGAGTGACTACGAATATTCCCGTGCATTCAAATTCAGTAAAACTGGCGAATTTTCGGTGGATAGTCTTGCACTTAGTTTTCCTATGAATTTGTTTTCATTGTGTCCTTCTTTCACCTAGTATACGATATTTTCGAATTTC
Source organism: Metellina segmentata (assembly GCA_947359465.1). Lineage (NCBI taxonomy): Eukaryota > Metazoa > Arthropoda > Arachnida > Araneae > Tetragnathidae > Metellina > Metellina segmentata. Next base: position 59,541,558 of record OX375877.1, on the reverse strand, counting down.
ATCATCAATATGAGAAGATGTTAAATTAAATTGTTACAACATTCGTTACTAATTTAGTTTGAAGCAAACGCAATTTTTCTTGAAAATTCCATTCAGCTGCAGGTGGAATAACGGAACTTCTGTTAGATATATAAAGCAGAGTTGACGTTTGTCTGTTCTCTACACTAATCTACCTTTTGACCAATCCACACATTTGGTACACTTATATTTTAGAACCCTGCGGATATGATAAGCTACATATTAACCCGCGTTCTATTTGTCCAAGGGGGGCTAAAAATTTACGGCATTCGTGACTACTTTATTTTGAAGCAAACGGCACTTTTTCCAGAAAATTCCATTCAGTGGCATGTGGAATTGGTAATTGGTAATTTTTTAGTTAACGTCGTACTAGAGCAACACAATGGGCTATTGACGACGGTCCGGGATCAGTCTCTTAAGAGAAAGATCCGAAGACAACACCTCGTAATTTTGAACCACGGTCAGATGACGAAGCAACACCTCAGTGGCATGTGGAATAACAGAGCTTTTGTTAGGAATACATGTCATCAGAGTAGACAAATTAAACCCAATCGATAACAATTTTTTAATAAACAGAAGTTTGATTTTACAGCGCTTTTCCAAAAAGAAAATCACTTTCAACTAACGATTCACATGCATCTAAGTTGCGTAAGAACAGCTTCAATAAATAGAGTAAGCAACCTCGACTTTCTGCCTCTTATGACATAAAATTTCGATTTTTCAAAATTACTGAGTGTGATATTATTCCAAGGTCAACAAAGTCTTGTAAAAAATTCCCTTTTCTCCAACGCACATAAAGTTTTAAATTGAACCCTTATGGTACTTTTTAAGATCAGAAATCTGGTTTCTGAATGGAAAGCACGTATCTATTTAGAGTTATATATGTAGTTACTCTACTATGGAGTACAGCTTTCAATTACACCCATGAAACCCGAAAAACAACTGAAATTTAATTTATTTTAATCGTCGTTCAATGAAAAGCTATATCAAAATTTTGAAATATATTTTGAACTATAAAGTATGACTACCAGTTTTAATTTAACGTAACCCATCTTGTTTTAAAGTTATTTTTGAAATTTTTCATGTCATTTTAAGGGGGTCCGGGACACATCGAAAAAAATGTTTTATTAATTAATTTAGAATTTTGAAATTTTTTGTACTGATTATATATACCCATCTAACTAATAAGCGAAATCACAACACAAAGTTTTTCCAAAAGTTTTTTAAAAATTTTAAATTAAAACTTTTTGAAAAAAAGAGGGGTCATTTTAAATTGCTAAAACTCAAAATATTCTTGATCCATTTTCAAAATTCTTGCAGTAAATTATTCACAATTTTATAAACTTTAATTTTGATTCAGCAATTTAAAAAATATTAATTTAATAAAAAATCAAAAATATTTGAATGAAAATCTTTGAAAATTTTAAGGTACTTTTTTTTAAAAAAGTCATATTTTTAAAAATAAATATTTGTTTTAAATTTTCTGAATCAAAATTAAAGTTTAATGTTTGAAAATGATATATTCCAAATTTCAACTCTTAAACTTTATCGGTTTTCGACTTATAGCAATTTGAATACAGGAAATCTTGAAAAAATGTATCATGGAGAAAAATGCATTTAAAGTTTTAAAGACAGATCTTGTTGCCATGACAACAACTGTCAAGAGTGTTAGATTTTCCAAACAACGCACCACAAAAATTATTATATCTCTAGTTCTAATTAAGATAGAAACATGATTTAGACGTTATTTTAAGCAGAAAAACACAGAGAATTTTTTTAAATAATAAAAAAAATTTCGAAAATTTGACGATTTTTGTGTCCCGGACCCCCTTAAAATAACAAATTACACGCTTAAAAAATATTTTGATTCGTAAATTTTATTTTGTTTATATACATACTATTACGTATTGAACCAAAGATTTAATTAAAGTTGGTGGAAATATACATATACCACCACGAAAGTACCCATGTCTAGTGATATTTTGCAGGAAATAAATAAATAAAATCCAACTCCTAAATAATATTTCTGGTATAGGTAATATACAGGAACACATAATGTAAACAGAAACAAAATTCCAATCCTTAAAAAAGGCAGAATTCTGAAAAAAATATCTGTTCTAGCGTGTTGAATTTCGACTTTCTGAATATATTCTGAAGTAAAACAATTCGACAAAAAATTTGAACAACATTGATGAAGACAATGATTTATAAGCAAAAAAGAACACATATTTATAGTACTTGGGAATCTTCAAATATGATCGCAACCATCTGGTTTTCAACTCAAATACCCCAAAAAAGAATTTTAAATCAAATTAAAAAATTAAACATTAATTCTGAGGTTGCCAGATACCGAGTAGCAAAATTACACTTTTATGATCAATGAGTTTATCGTTTGGGCTTCTCGAGCTCCATTATAAAATTTAAGTATATATGAAATTAAATGTTCTAAATTTTATTTCTTCATCAATCAAATATTCATAAATATTATTTTCATCATGGGAAGAAGTAAAAATTCAGTTCAAACATGAACATTATAATTTAATTTGTTTTAAGAAAATTGTTTTTCGATCAACACTGGTAAAGCAATCTGAGATGCGTACATCAATCGTTTTATACTCAATGTTATTTCTATGGCTATTTCAAATTGCTTTTGGCTTAGACCTTAGGTCAATTTTAGGCCTCTTAGGATTCGAATTTTTCAAAATCCTTTCTTAGTGCACCCCTACGGTATAAGAAGAAACACCCTGCAAAATTTCAGCTTCCTAGGACTTGTAGTTCTTGAGATACAGTGATGAGTCAGTCAGTCAGTGAGTGGTATTTGAATTTTATAGATATAGATTGCAATATATCTTCCGTTGAGTTTCTTGCACTAAGTCTGGTGTAACGACTTTCGGTCTTCCATTCCTGTGTTTTGTGTTCCACCGAACCTGTCCTACTAAATCCCGGTGCACACATCCGGCTTTTTAACGTGCGGCGCCTCTGCCGCAACGCAAGTGCGGTCTGAGATACATTAGATCTAATGGATCAGTGCACACATGCCTTCAGAGCCGCTGGGGCGACGCACGTCCAACTTGCGTGCAATTTGTACCGCAGTTCCCCACACCGCCGCAAATGAGTCTCCGTTCTAAAGTTCCTTGTTTTCATAAACAAATGGAATATAAATAATAATTAATAAATGGTTGTATCGAGTAACGTCGATTTTGTTTGAAAATATACTTCTTTTTGCACCAAGTAAGTCAAATAGACACGTTTTCTAAGATAGAATATTTATCGCAAATGGCGCGAAATGAGTTCGTGCGTCATTTCACGGTTATGTGTGCATAGTTGGGCTTCGGTGCCGCAGTGGCGCCGCACTTTGAAAAACCGGATGTGTGCACCAAGCCTTAATCGCCGAACGAGTTGATATAGCGTATCCTTACTCGGTATTGCATCATTTGGATATTTTATGTCGCCAAAATTCTTTACATATTTCATATGATTTGCATTAAAAAAAAAAGCATTAAAAAAATCTCATCTTGCAATGAAAAACAAAATGCGTGGAACTTTATTATCGCACAACTTGAACACGAAGTAAACCAAACGATAAATATTAGACTCGATAAAACTATAAGCAGACGATAAAATTCAATAATTCAAAAAAAAAAAAAAAAAAAAAAAAACACGGCCAATAATTTATTTTTTTTGAATTTGGAGTACGGGGAACTTTTAGGATACTCTATTCCACTACACACGCAATATTGAAATATGAATCAGAACAGAAACGGACTTTCGTAGCCTAGCTGGTAGAGTTGCGGATTAGAAACAGGAGTGTTGCGCGAGTTTGAAACTTCACACACCAAAGACCGTCGTGTACTTGGGAGCTGGTCCACGTTAAATCTGCAGTGGCTTCAAATGTCCTCACGTTGGCGTGGCGTGGAGGTTTCGAGAGTTGGATGCCAGCTCAGGAGTTGACCTCTTCATCTGAGTGTGGTTCAAAATTACGAGCTGCTGTTCTCGAATCTTTCCCATCGGAACTGATCCTGGATCATCCCCAATAGCCCATTGTTTTGCGCCAGTGTTACATTAATTCAACTACCTACCAACTTTTTTTTTTCAAAATTAACCAAATTTTCTAGTCCAGAGTTAACAAGAGGGATTGTCATTGTCCTGCAACGATAATGCTATCACATAACGCCATATGGGGTTACAATAAAACGTAGTTTATCGCCGTTTTGTCGCCGCTTGGCATTCAATATTTTTATTAAGTGCTTACCAATTAACTATCATCTATCGTCGGAATTCATTCTTTGAAATTTTTTCGACCTAGTTCTGAAATAGAATTAGGAAACCAGAGCGTGACGTCACATTTGGAATACGCACAGTAAGCAACCATTCTAGATCAATAACACTACAACCAACAGCATTTAGCTGACAGAAGACACCCATATGTGAGCAGCCTTCTTTGGTCGAATGCTGTGAATCCATGACATAATTTCTTTGTGTTGCAATAATGTAATTAATGTCTCATTCACTCAATAGAGGGCAGCACAGTCAACATGACATTGGCATTTTGTTGACCTTCACTGATCAAGACCAATAATTAGAAAGAGTTAGCTAGCGAGATGTGCGCTTGGCGTAGGAGCCGAGAGAGGTCGGGTATTTCAGATGTTTCTGAAATCATGTGAAGTCCACGATATAAATATAGGATGTAAAATACAGAATTTGTTGATGTCAAGGTGTGTCTGTTACTTGTTCACCAGATTCAAGGATTGATTCTCTAAGGCATACTACAGTTGAAGATTTCGTAAAATATTTTCTGTCAAGCCAAAAGGAATATTTTTTGTTGTGGAAGAATTTCGGTCGTTTGACCGCTAGATCCTTTGACCACGTGCTCCCCAACGGAGAGCGGTAAATTTGCAGTAGGTTTGAAGTTATACAAGGTACCTGCATAGACATGAAATATAAGTAGAAAAAACATTGTTGTTGAGAGGGAGCTTCAAAAAGTGTGACCAACATGTCGACTATCAGTCACATGACTGCTCTGTGATACTTGGTTGGTCAATTTGGCCTCTTATCGCCACATTTGGCGATGTAACATATTAGGACAGGGTAGAAGTGGGGATCCGCATTTCAATAGAGTAACGACAAAAGCGATGAAATAGCCAGTCTACTATCAGATGATCAATCAATTGACCAATCAGATAATGAATCAATAGAGGGGCGTTTTATTAGAGACCCTTCTATCCTGGTACATGGACCAATCACATGATGAATGTTAGGTTCCATATAGCAGACAAAAGCAGTCTAAGGGTCACGTGACAACAAGTTTTGGTCACATGATCGTGGACACAAAAAAGGTCACCCATTGCTGCAAGAGGAAAAGTTGAACGTCAAGTCGTATTGAAGCACCACAACGGGCTATTGACGACGGTCCGGGATGCATATTAACAACCTTTACCTGGAATAGAAGACATGGAGAAATTTTAAGACCGCTGATTCGTTGGTTTCAAACTGTTTACTATGACGTCACTACGTGACATCATCATTAATGGCGATGCTTCACGTGGACTCTGCATTACTCATTACTCGGTAGTTTTTACTTGAACTGAAAGCCGGTGGCAAAACCCCTGCAACATAAATAACGAATCCATACAACAGATCCCCAGTAATAACGAAAAACTCCCCTGTTTCCGCCTTCTATTCTGTTCAAGGACCCAAGTGTCCTTTAAAGTTCGAAAATGGATTATTTTTAAATTATGCGTGTAGAATCTATACTGGATTTAAAACTAAACACAAAACATTTACGATCAAATTACGAGTACATGGCACAAGCCGTTGAACTGTCGCTTGGTAATCATCGAAAAGCTATCGCTTTCTTTTTTATTAGTATTCTATTTTCGGTCAAAGCAGTTTCAACTCTTTTTTTCGCAAACATTGCAAGTATATAGTGATACTTTTCACACATGCGGAGTGCGCACTAGGGATGCGACATCGACAGCAAAACATCGATGTTTTGAAACATCGATGTTCAAAATTAAAACATCGATGTTGATAAAACATCGTTCCAAAAACATCGATGTTTTTAAAATTCAGTGTATTTAAACTTTTTCCCCCATTTCTTAAAACTGGTTTAGCACCTAGTGATACTACATCGACAGCAAAACATCGATGTTCAAATTTGAAACATCGTTGTTGATAATGCATCGCCCCCAAACTTTCGATGTTTTTAAAATTCAGTGCATTTGAACGTTTTACCCCATTTCTTATAACTGGTTTAGCAACTAGTGATGCGAGATCAGCTCCAATACATCGATGTTTTTTTTATAAAACATCAATGTTTTGAAAACATCGATGTCGTATCCCTACTTTTCAGACCCTTCACCTTTGGTCACTTTGGTCTAAAAGTATGTTCAATTTGCTGTTTATGAAAATTATGCTACCTGGTTAGTTTTTAAATTTTTGTAACGGTACTTTTTTCATGAAAAATAAAACATCGATGTTACAAAAACATCGATTCCAATAAATCGATGTTAAATACATCGATGTTTTTAAAAAAACAAAACATCGACATCGATGTCGTATCCCTTTTGCGCACTATGGGTGAGTGACGTCATACATCTCGGAGAGAGATAGCAACGAATTAGTGGGCTTAAATTTTCCCATGTCTTATATTCCAGGTAAAGGTTGTTAATATGCGCACCGGGCCTTTATCCGACATAGGTCTTCGGCATAGCAGCAGAAGTGGAAAACCCGACAAAACTCTTGTTCTGTCGGCAGACTCTTCTAACCTCAAAACTCAAATATTAGGGTATGACCTTCATCACTTCACCTCTAACCGTCTGATGTGTGCGTGGGCGAGTAAACCACATGTTCTGGGGGCAGAGAAACTGCTATGGGAAAGAAGCGAGGCGAAACATTTTATTTCAATGCGATGTCTAGTTGTGCTTCCACAACACGAATAGGTGCACTCTTCCGACATCCAACAGGTGACTTTTCACGCCCTGTAGTCACCGCGCTTCCGGAATTCCACGGATTCATTTTCACTGCTGAAACGAACAAAGCACAAACAATGCAACCCGTTCCGATGCCTACTTTGCATTTTTTCGGTCTCTAGTAAACTTCTTTTCGGCTTATTTACTTTTCGGGTGAGTGTTGGGAGTGCGGCGAGTGAATTGTTTAATTTTTTAGCACGAGTATTTAAATTGACACAACAGGATTATAATAGGACTGTACATATGAGCCGGAGAACCTGCGCCGAGGGTCTTCTATCTTCTGAATGTTGATTGAAACTGAAGAAATGATTTGTTAGGCCCGGTGCACACATCCGATTTTTCAACGTGCGGCACCGAAGCCCAACTGTGAACACATAACCGCGAAATGACGCAAGACTCATTACGCGCCATTTGCGATAAATATTCTATCGAAGAAAATGTGTTTATTTCGCTAACTTGGTGTAAAAGAAGTGTTGGCCTAGTTGAGGTCAATTTGCAGAGTAAGCAAAGAAAAAATACGTATTTAAAATATATTATTTATTAAAACCTTTACTTGATAAAGAGAACATAATATAAATTATACACAGTGAGTCTCAGAGCTGAACAACATAGCTCACTCACACCTAAGCTCTCATAAGAGACTAAATAAGAATATGATCTTATATAGGATATGATATTTGCATACTGTGACGTCACACGCTTCGACAATCCTCTTATTCCCGAAGTCCAACAAGAAGCATATTTTGAAACACAAAATAAACGTTCCTGGATGCATCCATTTATTAATAATTATTTATTTTAAATTTATTTGTGAAAACAAGGTACTTCAGACCGGAGAAGCGTGTGCGATGACTTGGGTAACTGCGGTACAAATTGCACGCAAGTTGGACGTGCGACGCCGCTGCGGCGCCGCATGTATAAAAAACGGATGTGCGCACCGGGCCTTAGACAGAACAATATATACAGTAGCGGTTGGGGTTGGTTTGTTGGGGTTTTATAGCACAAGGGCCTAATTTGGCCCTGCTACAACAGACACAAGACATACAATATCAAGTAGCAGACAGACACACAAAGTACGTTTTAGGCCAGGTGCACGCATCCGGTTTTTCAAAGTGCGGCGCCTCTGCGGCACCGAAGCTCAACTATGCACACACAACAGCGAAATGAGTTCATTTCGCGCGAACTCATTTCGCGCCATTTGCGATACATATTCTATCGAAGAAAACGTGTTTATTTTGCTTACTTGGTGTAAATAAGTATATAGTATTTGTAAGTATTTGAATACAGCATGCAAGTATACAATATGCAAACCCAAAATTGTTTTCATAGCTATTAAATTACAATACATTCGAAAGCAGAATTTTTATTCTTTACTAAGAAATAACCCTTTTTCCTGATTTATCCAACTACACGGGCCGACCTCGTCATCTGACCGTGGTTCAAAATTACGAGGCGTTGTTCTAGGATCTTTCCCTTAAGGGACTGATCCCGGACCGTCGTCAATAGCCCGGTGTGTTGCTCTAGTACGACGTTAACAAAAAAAATTACCAAATTATACGGATCGACCAACCGGTATAGTGGTTAAGGTGTTATCCTCTAGATCGGAAAGTTCCTGGTTCGAAGCCGGGTCCGGGCATGGATGTTTATAATCGTATGGGGTAGAGGCGGCTGGTGCACCTAAAATGTGTCGTGGCCGATAGTGATCACGTTGAGTTGGAAGTTTGGAGAGTGGGGTGCCAACTCAGGTGTTGCTACGTCATCTGACCATGGTTCAAAATTAAGAGGTGTTGTCCTAGGATATTTCCATTAAGGGATCCCGGACCGTCGTCAATAGCCCGTTGTGTTGCTCTAGTACGACGTTAACTAAAATTACCACTACCATTACCATTACCTGACTTATCCAATTATACAGAGCCGACCAACCGGTATAGTGGTTAAGGTGTTAGCCTCTAGTTCGGAAGGTTCCTGGTTCGAATCCGGGTCCGGGCATGGATGTTTGTAAGCGTATGGTGTATAGGCGGCTGGTGCACGTTAAATCTGCCGTGGCCGAAAGTCCTCACGTTGGGTTGGCGAGGAAGTTTGGAGAGTGGGGTGCCAGCTCAGGTGTTGCTTCGTTATCTGACCGTGGTTCAAAATTACGAGGCGTTGTCCCCGGATCTTTCCTTTAAGGGACTGATCCCGGACCGTCGTCAATAGCTCGTTGTGTTGCTCTAGTACGACGTTAACTAAAAATTACCATTACCTCGGATCTTTCCCTTAAGGGACTGATCCCGGACCGTCCTCAATAGCCCGTTGTGTTGCTCTAGTACGACGCTAACTAAAATTACCATTACCATACTAGGTAAGTAGGTATTTTAATTAACGTCGTGCTGGAGTGACACAACGGACTATTGACGACGGTCCGGGAACAATCCAAAGATTCGAGAACACTACGGAATTTTGAACCACGGTCCTATTCATACTATATCAAGTTGAAAGGAGTCATTCAATAGGAAATAACATCCTGTACAATTTTAAATCCAAAAACATTGCATACAAGGACGTCTTCTTACTAAATGTTTCATAAGATTTCTAATGGAAACGCCATAGTTTGATGCATTAATCAGATTCTGCATCGTTTAAATTAGTCTAATCATGAAATTTCATGACTTTAAGATTGAATATCTGGATATAAAAATAGTAAAGTTCTGATTATCAGGGATTGTCTCCACATAGAAAGTCGCCAATTATAGATCTAGATTAATTGTAGTTATTGCTACTCGAATAATTATCAGAGGTTTGCCAGACGTTTTTAAACTTTTGGCTGCCCCCTAAAATCGCAATAATGAACGTTTAACGTAGATCAAAAACTAACTATAGGAATGAGCTGAAATTTTGTGTGGTCATACTAACAGTTCTGAATAGATTCATATCAAAATGTAATATGGTTCCAATTGATAGCTTTTTCAAACTTTAATTTAATTATTGAATTCTAAAACAATTTTTAAAATAAAATATTTGGTGGATTTTGTTTGGGTTGTTAACAGTACCATGATACAAAATATCAGAGCTATAGAAATATTTAGGAAGATGTCCATAAGAGTCTAAGAAATTGATTTTACATTATTAGCTCCAATATTTATGGACTCATAACTTTGAAACTGTAATACTTAATGACATGAAATTTGCTACCTGAAGTTAAAATTTTAGAATTGTGTCTAAATGAAGATATCCGTTGGAAACTATGAAGTTGGTGATCAATTTGATATGGAGACAGTCCCTTAGGCAAATTTTATGCATTTAAATGTAGAGATGTTAGTTTCTGTCAAACACCTTTGAATTGTTTTGTTAAAATTGCTTGAATATTTAAGGGTTTTTCCCACGACTGTACAGTAAAATGAATCTTAAAAGGTATTCAATTCGTGTAAAAACTAATGCTTTAGTTTTTTAACTACCAAGATATTTGTTTAAAAATTTAAATTCCAGTAAAATCTGATGTTAATGAAATTTTCAACTGCTCAAGTTATTCGAGTATATTCCGTAATCTGCTTTTCTGAAAAACTGAACTATTTTTATACCATCAATGGCATTAAAAAGTAATCATTTCACATAAGTCCAACACCCGATATTGTTCATTCAAAAAAACTGAACTCAAAAAACATTATGCAAAATAAATTTCTCTAATAAATGCTTTGGTCGGATAGTTTAGATATATACACATGCCCCTCTCCGCAGCATTTAATTCGAAATAAATCTACCTAAACCAGATTTGCATAATACATGTCGCACCATGGTGAGAAAAGCGAAATTATATTTTATTTCCTTAAACTAGATGAAACCATAGCAATTAAATCAGAAAACCCGCTACAAACGTTTTCTAACATGAATGAAATTTTAATTGAGAAGACAATCATGCTTAAAAATTTTTAAGTCTAGATACAACCATTAAATTTACTTTCCGAACTGTCGATTTTCAAAACCGGTACATAGATAGGCATCACAATACTTCAACTTAAGACTCGAAAGAGTAGTTTCTATTAGTGTGTACAGCAAAACAACAATTCACCAAGTTAGAATTTTATTGCAAAAAAATCTCATGAATAATGTTAATTCTGTTGCCATAAAAACGGCTCAAACCACACGTGTTAAGATAACCACTAAACAAAGAAACTTTCCACAAAAACATCGCAAATCGTTCTTGGAAAGACATGCATGTTGATACCTCGATTACCAAACCATCCTTACAACTTACTACTCCGTAAGGATGTAAACCGTGTCGCTAACTTGGTCGTCAATTGTCTCACTATCCAGTTGGCTGGCGGAGCGAGGCTCAGGAGGTTGGGGCTGCACCGGAGGGCGACACCAGTTGTTTGACTCGGGAATTTTCGAGTAGGGCGCTTCGATGACCAGGACACCATCCCCAGTGAAGTAGCTGGTCAATCTGTCCACAATTACGTGTTCAGGCAGTTTATGCATTCGGATAAATGACCTACTGGCAAACCCATGCTCGTCAGCATAGTTATCTTGCTTGGCATCAATCAGGACGGTTTGGCCTCTAATTTGGACGATGATATCATCGGACTGGAAGTGCCTCAGGAAAAACATGCGTCGATACACGGTCGAATCTACTCGTGCCGCTTGTGAGCTTTCGACATCGCCGGTGGGTCCCGATTCGTCTGTGGTTCTTTCTGGCGGTATCTCCGGATGGTCTCCACCACCAGGATGGGGAACATCGGCACCACCAGGATGGGGAACATCGGCACCACCAGATCCAGGTGGTTCGCCATCGGGTTCTACAATTTCACTGTTGGTTTCTGAAGGCAGCTCTTCTTGGACTTCCTCCTCCCTTGAAGTACTCGCGACGGATTCTTCATCAGCTCCACCAGATCCAGGAGTTATTAACTCATTAGAAACAACGTTAGCGGGTTTTACAATTTCAATGTTGGTTTCAGAAGTCAGCACTTCTTGGACTGCCTCCTCCCTTGAAGTACTCGCAACGCATTCTTCACCAGATTCAAGCGTTATTGACCCAGCATAAACAACGCTATCGGATTCTCCAAGTTCACTGTCGGTTTCGAAAGTCAGCACTTCCTCCTGCCTTGAAGTACTCGCAACGGATTCTTCCCCATCAACGGTGAAGTCAGATTTATCACTGATGCTCTCATCATACGTGAACTTCGGCGTATTAGATCCTTCTGAATCGGAGGATAGTGAATATATATCTATGGGAGGTTTCTCAGGAGACCTTTTGAACATTTCAGAAGGTATTGTGCACCAACAATCGCCCAAGCTAGAAACGACAAAGTATAACGAACACGTCGATGCGAAAGGTTTCAAAGGAAGAACACTCAGTCACGATCAAGCCTTTATATCAATCTTCTCGGCTTGGTTGTGCATCGAATCGTCATGACATCATAGGCGTGACTTAGGTGATTTTTGAGTTCGAAATTTCAATCGATTAACCCTTTGAAGGGCCGCGGTAGCCGTGTTGGTAATTGGTAATGTTTCAATTAACATCATAACTAGGTAATGGTAATGGTAATTTTAGTTAACGTCGTACTAGAGCAACACAACGGGCTAACATCATAACTAGAGCAACACAATATTGACGACGGTCCGGGATCAATCCCCAAAATGTAGTGTAAGTTTAATCAATTGTCGTACTGGAACAACACAACGGGCTATTGATGACGGCCCGGGATCAATCCCTTAAGGAAACGGTCCGACGACAACACCTCGTAATTTTCAACCACGGTCAGATGACGAGGCAACACCTGAGCTGGTACCCCACTCTCCAAACTACCACACCAACCCAATGTGAGAATATTTGGCCAGGACATATTTTTTAAGGTGCACCAGTCGCCTCTACATAATACGCTTAAAAACATCCTCGCCCGGACCCGGATTCGAACCAAGAACCTTTCGATCTAAATCCCTTAAGCTAAATATCCTAGGTAATTTGGGTGCCGACCAACCGGTATAGTGGTTAAGGTGTTAGCCTCTAGATCGGAAGGTTCCTGGTTCGAATCCGGGCCCGGGCATGGATGTTTGTAAACGTATGGTGTAGAGGCTGCTGGTGCACCTTAAATCTGTCGTGGTCGAAAGTCCTAACGTTGGGTTGGCGTGGAAGTTTAGAGAGTGGGGTGACAGCTCAGGTGTTGCTTCGTCATCTGACCGTGGTTCAAAATTACGAGGCGTTGTCCTCGGATCTTTCCCTTAAGGGACTGATCCCGGACCGTCGTCAATAGCCCGTTGTGTTGCTCTAGTACGACGTTAACTAAAATTACCCTTACCCTAGGTAATTTGGGCCGACCAACCGGTATAGTGGTTAAGGTGTTAGCCTCTAGTTCGGAAGGTTCCGGGTTCGAATCCTGTTCCGGGCATGGATGTTTGTAAGCGTATGGTGTAGAGGCGCCTGGTGCACCATAAATCTGTCGTGGCCGAAAGTCCTCATGTTGGGTTGGCGTGGAAGTTTGGAGAGTGGGGTGCCAGCTCAGGTGTTGCTTCGTCATCTGACCGTGGTTCAAAATTACGAGGTGTTGTCCTCGGATCTTTTCCTCAAGGGACTGATCCCGGACCGTCGTCAATAGCCCGTTGTGTTGCTCTAGTACGACGTTAACTAAAAAAAATTACTAAAAAAAAAAAAAAAATTACCCAGACCGTCGTCAATAGCCCGTTGTGTTGCTCTAGTACGACGTTAACTAAAAATTACCAATTACCAATTACCTAGGTAATTTGGGCCGACCAACCGGTATTGTGGTTAAGGTGTTAGCATCTAGAGGGGTAGGTTCCTGGTTCGATTCAGGGTCCGGGCATGGATGTTTGTAAACGTATGGTGTAGAGGCGGCTGGTGCACCTTAAATCTGTCGTGGCCGAAAGTCCTCACGTTGGGTTGGCGTGGAAGTTTGGAAAGTGGGGTGCCAGCTCAGGTGTTGCTTCGTCATCTGACCGTGGTTCAAAATTACGAGGTGTTGTCCTCGGATCTTTCCCTTAAGGGACTGATCCCGGACCGTCGTCAATAGCCCGTTGTGTAGCTCTAGTACGACGTTAACTAAAAATTACCAATTACCCTTAAGGGATTGATCCCGGACCGTCGTCAATAGCCCGTTGTGTTGCTCTAGTACGACGTTAACCAAAATTACCATTACCATTACCCAAACTTTTGACACATGTGTACCCCTTTTTCAATTTTCGTAACGCTGAGTAACCCTCGTCGATAAAATGGATGTATTTTAGTAACAATCAAAATGTATATTTTTTTCTTTTCGTGTGACATACAGATAAAAATAAGAAAAGAGAAATAAAATTATTCATAATAAAATATAAATAAAAGTTATATTATAAATAACGTTTAGTTGGATCAATGAGAAGGATGAAATTGTTTGTGCTGAGATAACAGATCGTCATAATTTGTTTCACTGGTTGTTTAATTTTTTTAACTGAGATGGGGTTCCACGTCCAATAATCTGTTCCTTTTTTTCGACTTAATGCTGAAAAAGCAACTTCACATAAATGTGAAGTTGGAAAAGGCAAGATGTTTTCTAGAACTTTTTCTGTTAAACCGGATACACAAGTTGCATTTGTAACCAGAATGATGTTAAAGTGCTCTCCTTATGTTTATTTTTCAAGAATCCGTCTGAAGTCAATTCCAACAATTGCTTTTCTTCAGCATGCGACAAATCTTCTGGCATGGATATTGTGTTAATGTTAAACGAATATCTTATCCATTCAATATTTTTGGTTAAATCAGGGAAATAGTTTTTCAAGTCCACTTGCAAACTCTCCAAATGCTGTGTTATGCATTTCAGAGTATCAGCATCGATTTTAGTAGTCGAACTTGTTATAAACTCATGAAGAGAGGGAAACGAGTCTACTTCTCTCTTTTGCTCTACCAACTCTCTTTATCTCTACCAACTCTCTTTTGCCATAACTTTGGCAGCGTTCACTTTATCTTGTACGTGAAACAATGAAATTTCTTTGCCTTATAAAACGATAAGTTAAGGCAATTTAAAACAGAGAATATATCTGCTAAGTATGCTAGTTTACAAAGCCATTTCCACTCATGTAAACAATTTCTCAACTCAAATCTATCATTAAGAAAACATTGAAGTTCATGTCAAAGCTGTGCCTCTCAGGCCGGTTGCGCCCGACGGAGGGTTAACGAAGAAAGTCTTTTCTGCAACAAAGTGTGGTATATTTCCGCCGTGTCACTCCGGACCTTCTCACTCCTCACAAGACTGTCTTGACTTGACTCATGAGAGCGTAGAATTAGGCGCAGCCAAGCACAGTGCAGTGCATATCCCCACCAAACTCCGGTGCAACGCGTACTGCCACCAAACTCTTCCCGTACCCCTGGGGATACGCGTACCACACTTTGAGAAACACTGCCCTAAGGGAAAGATATGAGAGCATCATAACGTAATTTTGAACCACGGTCAGATGACGAGGCAACACCTGAGCTGGCACCCCACTTTCCAAACTTCCACACCAACCCAACGTGAGGACTTTCGGCCACGACAGATTTAAGGTGCACCAGCCGCCTCTACACCATACGATTATAAACATCCATGCCCGGAAACGGCTTCGAACCAGGAACCTTCCTATCTAGTGGCTAACACCTTAACCACTATACCGGTTGGTCGGCCGGTATAATTTGGTAATTTTTTTAGTTAACGTCGTACTAGAGCAACACAACGGGCTATTGACGACGGTCCGGTATCAATCACTTAAGGGAAAGATCCGAGGACAATACCTCGTAATTTTGAACCACTGTAAGATGACGAGGGTAAAATTACCAGGAGTTGCAGAAAATGCAATTTCCTATTCCTTATTTTCAGGTGGTATAAAGGGACGTGGTGTAACTTTTTGGGTAATTTTTTAACTAACGTCGTACTAGAACAACACAATGGGCTCTAGTACGACGTTTCTTAAAATTACCTTACCAAACCTACCTACCTAAGGAAAGATCCGAGAGCAACACCACGTAATTTTGAAGGTGCACCAGCCGCCTCTACACCATACGCTTATAAATATCCATGCACTGATCCGGATTCGAACCATAAAAATTCGATCGGTTTACACCTTAACCACCAGACCGGTTGGTCGAAGGTAGACCTGTTGGATGTAGGTAGATATTTAAATTAAAGTCGCACTGGAGCAATACAACGGGCGTCGGTCCGGAAGTCAGGTATTTTAATTAACGTCGTACTGAACTAAACAACGAGCTATTGACCAACGTTCCGGAATCCATCCCAAAGGATCCGAGGACAACACCACATGATTTTGAAGCAAGGTCATAAGACGAGGCAACACCTGAGATGTCGCACCAACTCTAATAACTTCCACGCTAGGGCTACGGTAACTCGTTTGGAAGAGAAGCAGCCAAAGAGTTACGAGTTTGTAGCCAACCGAAGACCGTCGTGTACAAAAGGACCTGGTAAACGTTAAATCCGTCGTGGACTCAAATGTCCTCACGTTTGCGTGACGTGGCAGTTGGGTAATGGTAATTTTAGTTAACGTCGTACTAGAGGAACACAACGGGCTATTGACGACGGTCCGGGATCAGTCCCTTAAGGGAAAGATCCGAGGACAACACCTCGTAATTTTGAACCACGGTCAGATGACGAAGCAACACCTGAGCTGGCACCCCACTCTTCAAACTTCCACACCAACCCAACGTAAGGACTTTCGGCCACGACAGATTTAAGGTGCGCCAGCCGCCTATACACCATACGTTTACAAACAATCATGCCCGGACCCGGATTCGAACCAGGAACCTTCCGATTTAGAGGCTAACACCTTAACCACTATACCGGTTGGTCGGAGGGATATTATAAGAATTCCACTGAGTGATAATACAGTAAAAATAAGGACTGACAAAATGGCTTCGTGCGTAGAAAATTCTTTATGCGAGGACCTAAAAACATCTGAATTTTCTCTATACTGCTTGACCAGTAAACTTAGCCAGGAAACAAAGCTTTAATTTTAGTTTAAGGTAAAGCGAGGAGAGATTGCGGGGTTAATGGGTCGGGGTTAAAGGGTTGAGTGCGCACGCAGCTACTCCATATAGTTGTGCAACAGCAGTAGTGGAGTGTCTACTTGAAAGTGCAGGTTGTTTGTTCCGAGAGTTTAGGATAGAACATCGCAATTTTGCATTGTTTTCCCAAGATAAGCGCTTGAAATTTCATATCTCTTTCTCTAAATTTTATAGAATGGCAATAGTACAAAATATTTTTTAATTAAACGGTTTCTCATGAGTCTTTTAACCTAGACGAACATTACGAACACCAGCGGTTCTTTCTAGAAGCGGCCATGTTTAAATAAAAGGCCGCGCAATCTCTCCTACCGAAATGGGAGAGTTTGCGCATCTGCTACTTAGGAGAGATGGTGCATTGTTCCCATTCGTTTACATGCTAGGAGAGATTACGCAGCTAATTGGAAATTTTGCATAAATTGCAAATCTATATATATAATTCTCTTACGTGGCACGCAAAAAAGACGTTATTTGTAATCGCGTTTTGGCAACACTGTACGATTGTTTGTTTATCGCGATGTATGATTGTAAGTCTCGCGCATCGATTGAATTTAAAACGTTATCGGATGAAATTTTATTGAAAAAAAAAAGGAAATTTTAATGAGCTGTTACAGTTAGTTTATAATAGAAATCAAAGAAAGCGGAGGATCTTTTCAGGGCCATTTAAAAAACGGTCATTTTCAGGGCCAACAATGATAGTTCAACAAGACGCTTGCACTACAACTTTCGGCAACAAACTCAATGAAAAAGTGTGGGTCGTTTGAGTGCTGTGAAAATGTACACACAAAAAACATGCTGGGTATTCAATTTCCAAAGCAACGCTCACATTTCGAGTCAAAATTTGCACATAGTTTTCATTTAAATTCTGATTTTGGAGATACTGTATATATTTTTTCTGTAATACAGCAAATTTAGATTTGAAAAACATTTTTTTGGTAACATATTTTGTAAACAATCCCTTCTGCTAGGACACATGTCTTCATTGAGGCGAGCGAAGCGAGCATAGGTTCGCGCAGCGAACCAATGAGGATTGCGAAGCAATCCTCCGGGGGTTGGCGAGCGTTAGCGAGCAGGGGGCAGGCCCCCTAGTTATATGTAAAACAAGAATGAATTAATTTTAAAACAAGTTTTGAAAAAAAAAAAAAAAAAGCATAATTTGTGAAATAATTTTGGTAGTAAATTAATTTGCTGAAAAATAATTTTGTAAAAAATAATAAAGTTATTATTAATCTTTATTGTGCGGCAATATCGCTTACACAAACGGCATGGTGGATGTTATCCCACTTTAAGTGTAATTGTTATTGTTAACAATTTAATTGTAGTTTTTGTTAAGAACAATCTCTCCTACCCATGTGCGCAATCTCTCCGACCCTATAAGAACAGATTGCGCAAAATAGCTTTCTTGGTTTTATTACAACTGTTGTATTAGATAACACAGAATAACACAGAAGAGCATAAACACAGAATAGCAATGAAAATGCATAAAAAACAAATAAAGTCACAATTATTCATGAATAGTTTAGGAAAAAATTGATAATTAGATTGTTTTTAATTATTTCCTCCAATTTTTGCGCAGACTCTCCTAGCTTTACCTCATGTGAAATTTGCAAAAGAAGAAAAAATTTCCCAAGAATTGCTATTTTCCAAATGTTTGGTAACTGATATAGAAGGTGAAACAATATTTAAGGAATTAAAAAGATTTTTCGATTTAAAAGCTATGCCCCCTTGAGTAATATCCTCTCCGTTGCAACTGACGGTGCCCCAGCAATGTTCGTGCGACACCGAGGCTTTCTGGCATGCTTAAAACAAGCTATACCAAGTGTATTATCTGTACATTCTGTCATTCATCGCCACTATTAAGTCGCCAAAAATCTTAGTGCACGCTTGCAGAGCTCACCAGATTATGTCATTAGAGCAGTTAATAAAATCAAAAGGAATGCCTTAAATGAGAGATTATTTGCTCAACTTTGTTTGGAAAATGATGAAGATGGTAATCGCTTACTGCTTAACACAGAGGTTTGTTGGTTATAAAAAACTGCAAGTTTGGATCGATTTTATGCACTCTGATTCAGTGTTGGAATTCCTGGAAAGAATTGATCTGTGCAATGATTTGCAGCTCAATTTTATTAATTCAAAAAATAACATAGCTTGTATGAAAATGATATAGCTTTTTGCAAAACTTAACGAAACCAATTTGAAGCTACAAGGTGATCAATTAAATTTAATCGAAACTAAAAGTATGCTACAAATAATAATAACTAAAAGTATAACAACACTTTTTGAAAACAAACAAAACTTTGGGAGAAGAGAATGCTCTGTTTCCAAATCTGTCAAAATTTCAAAAACGAATGGTAATTTTAGTTAACGTCATACTAGAGCAACACAACGGGCTATTGACGACGGTCCGGGATCAGTCCCTTAAGGGAAAGATCCGAGGACAACACCTCGTATCTTTCGTAACTTTGAACCACGAACAGATGACGAAGCAACACCTGAGCTGGCACCCCACTCTCCAAACTTCCAAGCCAACCCAACGTGAAGAATTTCGGCCTCGACAGATTTAAGGTGCACCAGCCGCCTCTACACCATACGCTTACAAATATCCATGCCCGGACCCGAATTCGAACCAGGAACCTTCCTATCTAGAGGCTAACACCTTAACCACTATACCGGGCAAAAACGAGATAAAGATATGCTTGCTTTTTGTCAACACTTAACGGCTATTCATTCTGACCTCAGTCAAAGATTTGAATAATTACTATTGTAACATATATGTTTTAAGCACCCAACTGTTGGTTTCGAAAGAGACCAATAGATGGCGCCTGGGAGGTTCCTCCACCACTGCGCAGTTAAGTTGCGCAGATGTATTTTCAAGGGAGCCCCGGATGTACGAAAAGTGAAGTGTGATGTGACGCTTTGATGTGAAAAAGACGCGATCCGACTCAGTCGCGGCCTTCATGTATGCTGATTGCTGTTAATAAATCGCAGTAATTACGACCAGGCAGTCCTGTCGGTTTATTTAATCCACCACCCACACACATATTCGTAAGTTGCCCGGCGCTCGAGTTGAATAATGCTGAAAAAGGTTCCTTCAGCCCAGCCGAGCACTTACATTGGAGCCCAACGCGGGGCCGGATTGATGAATTGACGGAAATGGTGCCTGGAAATCGCTGGTAGTGTTCCGCAGAAGCAACACTTTACAGTCTGGAGATCGCGGCAAATCGGGAAAAGCGTTCGCTTGGATTTGCCTACACGTGGAATTGACGGGAAGCGGTCGCTTGGAGTCGTCGCACGTGGAAAGAGAGCCATTCTACAGGAAAGTGATAATCCGGAACATCGTCTTTCTTGGACCCAGATAAGAAATTTGATTGATTTTTCAAGTTGTCTAACTTTGTGAATTTAGTGTGATTCAAGTTTCGATTTAACTTTAACTTGTATAACTTTGTAAAGTTAGTGTGTTTCAAGTTTCGATTTAACTTCAACTTGAAAATTTATCGATTTAGAGTGATTCAAGTTTCGATTTAACTTCAGCTTGAAGAAATTTATCGATTTAGTGTGATTCAAGTTTTGATTTAACTTCAACTTGCATAAATTGGTAATTAGAAGTGCTGCATCGCATCTGAATCGGAATTGGTTTTGAATTATATGAGTTAAAATTGCTTCATGATATATGAGAGACTAGGGAGTAAGATTTATAGTGTTAATATTTTTGTGTTCTCTCTTTAATTAGAAATGCTGCATCGCATAGGAATCTCAATTATTGTGTTTCAAGTTTCGATTTAACTTCAGCTTGAAAAACTTTATCGATTTAGTGTGATTCAAGTTTCGATTTAACTTCAGCTTGAAAATTTATCGATTTAGTGTGATTCAAGTTTCGATTTAACTTCAACTTGCATAAATTGGTAATTAGAAATGCTGCATCGCATATGAATCGGAATTCGTTTTGAATTATTTGAGTTAAAATTGCTTCATGATATATGAGAGACTAGGGAGTAAGATTTATAGTGTTAATATTTTTGTGTTCTCTCTTTAATTAGAAATGCTGCATCGCATATGAATCTCAATTATTTTGAATTATATGAGTTATAATGGTTACATGATATATGAGGCCAAGGTATAAGATTTAGTGCATATGTATTGTGTGTTCTATCTTTTTAGGGTATAAGATTTAGTGCTAGTATTGTGTGTTCTCTTTTAGAGTATAGGATTTATTGCATATATTTTTGTAGTTCATATATATTGTATGAAATCTAGTACTTTCATTTAGTCATTTAAAAATCTATTTTCAAAATTCATTGTAAGAGGAACCTCTAATTGGTTAAAAGCTGGTTTTGAAAACAAAAATGACATTTTTGGCTAAAGGTAGACGGGAGGATCTTAGGATCCTAGCAGAGGAACTAGGGGAGGTCTTAAGAGAAAATCTAAAAATCTTTGAGCTAAAGGATATTATTGTTAATTCAGAGCATTATGAAGAAACATTCGCAAAAGAACTCCTGAAAACAATTATAGAGAACAGAGAATCTGAAAGGGAAAGAGCTTTTGAACTGGAGAAAGCCGAAAAGAAAAGAGCTTTTGAACTGGAGAAAGCCGAAAAGGAAAGAGTTTTTGAACTCGAAAAGCTAAAGATGCAACTTGAAGCTCAGTCTATGAATTTGACCACAGAAACTGGGCTCAAAGGGGACTGGTTTTTCGGCGATAGTCCTCGCCACAAATGCCCATTTGCAGAACAAATGAAATCTGTGTCATTTAAGAAATTCGGAAACGAGATTAAAATTAATTCGTGTTCACTTCGAGAGGTGGAAGGCCTTGCCCTTACGTCAACTCAGCGTGAAACGATGAACTGTCTCCTTAACGAGTATGAAGGGTCTTTTCATCCAGGGGGAGAGGCTACCCCTTTCATTGAACACCGGATAGACACTATGGACCATCCACCTGTTGCAGTACCTCCGTACAGAGTTTCCCCAGTAAAGAAAAGTATAATGAAAAACGAGATAGAGAGAATGTTGGAAGAAGGCATAATTGTGGACTGCGAGTCACCATATGCGGCTCCTGTGGTTCTGATCCCAAAACCAAATGGAACCTACAGATTTTGCGTTGATTATCGCAAACTGAATGCCATTACGAAGACTGATACCTATCCTCTTCCACTCATTGACGACTTGCTCCACGAAGCCAAGCATACATCCTACATGTCAACGATTGACTTGCGAGCGGGTTACCATCAAGTTAACGTGGCAGTTACAGACCGTGACAAGACTGCTTTCACCTGTCCATTTGGCTCTTACCGTTTTATCAGGATGCCTTTCGGGCTGAAAAACGCACCAGCAACCTTCCAAAGACAAGACCAGAGAAAAGCCTGTGCGGATAAGGGAAGAAGTTCAGGACCGAGCTTTTCTCCGGGCGATTCTGTTTGGGTGACACTCCACCCTGTTAGTAATGCCAAAAAGAAACGAACAAGCAAGTTCATGCCTCGGAGGGACGGTCCCTATGTCATTCTCACTCAGCGATCACCTACTACTTATCAAATTGCCAATCCAGACTCTCCTGAAGTCTCAATGGGAGTTTATCACTCATCGGCTTTAAGACCTTGCCTTGATTCCGATGCTCGGCCTTTGACGCCCTTACGAAAGCGTGGGCGTCCAAAGCGAAAGCATGCTGGTTCCTTGCCGGGACGTCGGCGAAACCAGAGGGGGAGTATGTAACATATATGTTTTAAGCACCCAACTGTTGGTTTCGAAAGAGACCAATAGATGGCGCCTGGGAGGTTCCTCCACCACTGCGCAGTTAAGTTGCGCAGATGTATTTTCAAGGGAGCCCCGGATGTACGAAAAGTGAAGTGTGATGTGACGCTTTGATGTGAAAAAGACGCGATCCGACTCAGTCGCGGCCTTCATGTATATAGAGTCAATGATTGCTGTTAATAAATCGCAGTAATTACGACCAGGCAGTCCTGTCGGTTTATTTAATCCACCACCCACACACATATTCGTAAGTTGCCCGGCGCTCGAGTTGAATAATGCTGAAAAAGGTTCCTTCAGCCCAGCCGAGCACTTACACTATAAAAATACTGTTTTGCTATAAAAATACAGAATTTATGTAATCTCTTCGTTTTAAGACATTCGTTAATTTTGTGTCATTGTTTAAGTAATTAGAACGTGTGTAGAATTATTCAGCTACTGTGGCAGCAAAAAAGTGTTTCAACCATATTAAGTTTTTTTTTTTTTTTTTTTTAATAGAAAAGTAATACTTTTCACCAAATACAGTGATAAATCAAAAAATTCGAATGCCTTTTAAAATAATAAATCTGTTGACTCAGAAAGACAGGAGGAAATGATGTGGGGACATCTACGATTTTATTTCGTGCTTGTAAATAACTAGTCACTGCGTGGCTAGTCCGGCGTTGCCCGTGCCCGTGGTGTAAGGTATTAATCCAGTGTAAAATTTTCCGCAGATTTCAAATCCGTTGAAATTTTCAATCTATCTTCAGCGATTCCGATTATACGAAAAAGAATTAAAAATCCCAGCCAAAATGTTTATTTTTTGCTCTCATTCCCTGAAATGGAATAGAACAGGAAATGTAGAGTTATTGTTGTTGTTTTTTTTTAAACGCAAAGGGCAGAAGATGCAATTTGTTTTACGTGACGTCACAACCTCTTGCGAAAATGTAAAAGATATATTCAATTTAAAAATTATTTATTTAAAGAAAATCATATTTTTAGGTATCGATCTAATGTGAAATTTTCCGCAGATTTCAAATCCGTTGAAATTTTTACTCTATCTTTAACGGTCTAGGAGATAGAAAAAAGAACTGACTTCAGTCAAAAGATTTATCGTCTGGCTGGAAATTTATTCGTTTTCGCAAAATCAAAGCGGAAATGAAAAAAATAATTTTCTCCGCGGATGAAAAAAACTTGGCATGATTCCAAACCCTGACTGCAAGGTCACACGGGTAGAAAAAGTTCTCCGCGTTTGAAAAAGCGATGGAGAATAAAACTATTGAATTCATTTAAAAATCTTCTAGATTGAATTTTAAAATTCGCCACTACCCAAAAATTGCAAAAAATTCGGACTACCTATGTGCCAAATCTCATTGATTTAAGTGCCACAGATTCGTCAGGATTTTGCGGCATCAAACAGACAGACACGCACTTCCTTTTATAATATTAGAGAAGAGTTTTCTTCAAGTTATGTAGATGTTCTAAAAATACTTTGGAAACATCTTCATCTACTTTAAAATTTAATTCATTCAAACATTCATGTAAGGCAGGGAAACAGTCAAAATTATTTGATTCAACTGATGATATCCAAAATTATATATTTTTTTTTATCAAAAGATGCAATTTTATCTCTTGAACAAAAAATTGTAATACTTTTCCCTGGTAATAAGTTAACTTCATTGCACTTGGAAAAATATCTACCTGATATGCAAGTTTTATCAACCATAAAGGATTTGTTAAAACGTCAACAAAATTTTGTCCTTTATTATTTTGTGCCTTCAAGAAGACCAATAACTCACTTCGAAATTCATATAGTCTTAATAGTGCTTTTCTTCTGGATAGCCAACTCACTTCATTATGTAATGTAAGTGCTTTGTGTCCTCTACCCATTTCATCGCATCATTTAAATAATCTGGATTGAAGTGGTCTTAATTTTACATAGTTTATCCCTTTTACGGCTTCATCCATAACATTTTATAAATTTGTGGCATTTTTTTTAGTCACCAGTGCTTGCCTATGCAAAATATAGTGACTTCTGATAGCTACTTTCTGGATACATGATACATCACCTTTCATCTTTCCTATCATTGCTCGAAACTGTACAACTATCAATACACTTCTTCCAACCTATCTCTTGACTTACAATGTAATCATTAATACAGTTGAATATATCTTCTCCTATATTTTGTCCATGTAAATATGCGCACATGAGGAGTTAATCTTCTTTAGTATTTTTATCATATGTGTAACGAACAAATACTACTAGTACAGCTAGTCCTGCGTCATATGTTGATTCATCCATTTACAATGCATATTCACAGCAAAGTACAAGACGATGGATTAACTCTTTGTCTATGCTAGTAGAGATCTTTAATGATTCGTGAAATAGTATAATTTGATAATTTTATTGCATCTAATTTTTTAGTAGCCTGCTCGTTAGGAACACATGACACCATGTCTTTCGCACATGGCTTAATGAGTGTCTCTCCAATTGCATGAGCTTCACCACTAAGTGCAATTGGAGAGCTCACGCTATAAGATGCATCTGTTGCATTTTCATTTTCAGTTTTAGCCATTGTAATGATTTGAAGTTTGGACTTTTCTAGTGAGTCGCGTTGTCTCTCAATAAATTGCATGCCTTTTACTTCATAATCAGTGTGTATCGTTTCGAAGTGCCTGCGAAGTTTTGCTGGAGCCAAAGAACTGTTTGCGAGTATTTTATGACATAAAACACACATTGCATCAGGAGCATCTGAATTACCAATATACGTAAATACCAAATTTAAATAACTTTCATCGTACTTGGGTTTTGGTCTGTTCATAGATGACATTTGTTCTTTAATATTAAATTTCGAAGAAACCGCAGTTTTTGGATAATTTTCTTCTTCAATAATAGACGTATCTGTAGAAGTACTTGGCCTTCCTTTTGAAGTTCCTGCTTTCAACCAAAAATGTATGGGTCGTTTTTGAATAAGATCTAAATTCTGTAATAAAAAAAAAATTTTTGTCTAAATGGACAAAAAAACTAAAATGGTTCTTTGAATTTCCGCAAAAAAATCGTATATATCTAAGCGAATTTGCGGCAATCAATCACGCAAAAAGTAAAAATTGTGCCACCCAAAAAATTGCTTAAAAGGGTTTTGCTTAAAAACTTACGAATAGGGCAACTTTTTGGCAACAAATGCAACTTTTTTTCACGTGTTCTACGCTGCATGTAAAGTGCTAAAACCAAAATTCCTTCTGCATGGGGTGTATAGTAAGTGAGTTATAACGGCAACATAAATGCAACTTTTTCCATATATGCAATTTTTTACATAAATGCAAGCACCTGCAACTTTTTAAAATTTAGCTCAAAATTAAATAGGCAACTTTTTAATTTTGCAAAATTAGCACAAAATTAAATAGGTAACTATTTAATGACTATTTTGCAGGGCAGTATTTCCGAATATATGCACTGCTGGCCACCCAAATTGCAACACCAAGAAAGACAAGAGATATCACAACAAAATTTATTTTGTAGATAACATGTTGACCAAGTATCAAATGATTAAATTTATAGACTTCTGTGAAGTGTGGTTCCTGCCAAAATCAATAGCCAGAGTAGCCGCCATTGTTGGAGATCACCGCTGCCACACGCCTCGGCATTGATTCAAAGAGACTTTGGATGTGTTCTTGGGGTACAGCAGACCAAGCAGCTTCCATACGTTGCCAAAGTTGATTTGGTGTGGCAGCTGGGGATGTAATCTGGGTCAATCGTTGAGCAACCATGGACCACATGCTTTCGATCGGCGAAAGATCCGGAGAGCGAGCTGGCCAGGGAAGCAATTCAATCTGGCGATTGACGAAGAACCCTTGGACAATGCTTGCCACGTGTGGTCGCGCATTATCCTGTTGAAATATGGCTGTGGGCAAGCCCTGAAGGTAAGGAAGGACAACTGGCTCCAACACTACGGAGATGTAGCGCTGGCTGTTTAAAGTACCGGCAATGCGTACTAGAGGAGTGCGAGAGTGATATCCAATACCGCCCCATACCATAACACCCGGTGGAGGACCAGTGTGGCGGTGCATGTTCAGCATCCTCTCTCCACGGTGTCTCCAGACTCGAATCCGACCATCGTGGTGTTGCAGACAGACGCGTGACTCGTCAGTAAAGACAATTTCATTCCATTCTGCCGTCCACATCCTTCGTCATCGCACCATTGGCGGCGGAGACGTCTGTGGTACTGCGTCAAGGGTAGACGAAGCAATGGACATCTTGCTGACAGACCACTCTGCTGTAAACGGCGTCGAATGGTACGCGAAGACACTGGATGATGCGTTGCAGACTGAATGTGCTGTGCTATGGTTCGTGATGTGGCTGAGCGATCCGTCACTGCCATACGCACAATATGCCTGTCATCACGTGAAGTGGTGCACTGAGGTGGATGCGATCGAACACGTCGGTCCGTCGTACCCTCCTGCATCCAACGATCACATATCCGCATTAAAGTTGTTTGGTTTCGTTCAACACGACTACCGATTTCCCTGAAAGATAATCCACAATCTCGTAGGCCACTATCCTTCCTCTGTGGAACTCGGATACTTGATCAAAAGATGATCGCTGTTTTCTACGAGGCATAACTGACCTTTTTTTGTGAAAAAACCACAAGAAAAACACAATTGCCGTACTTGAAATCGTCGAAATCTCCAAGCCTTAAATAGCGCTTTGAAGTGGCGCCACAGGCGCGCGTGATGTGCGTCTGTGCTGAAATTCTAATCATTTGCATATCTCACCTCCGCTAATGCATGTTGAAAAATTCCTATTATTTGCATGCTTCCTTCAGGGTGTTTCATTTACGGTGGCCAGCAGTGTATGTATACATAAAAACCATGCAGATGATTAGAACGCAAAACTTCGTTCACCCAGAGCTGCCAAAACATTTGCTGAAAATCAAAAGCAGCTATGAACGTTTGATTCGTCTCGTAGAAAAATCGGAATGGAAAACGAACAACATCGAGACAGTGAATGAAGATAACAGATCGAGGATTTTATTGAAGTTCCTTGCAACCTTAAAGCGTATCTTAAAAAACGATCGGACAAAAACAACAACCTGGCGGTTATTGTTACACTTTCCCGAGACGATATTCCTCCAAGTGATTATTTGCTACTGTAACAATGCAGTCAACATCAGTCTCTGTTGCGTGCAGTTTTTCAATGTCAAAGAGATTACTGACCAAGGATCAGCCATTCAATAGTGTCAATGTTCTTCAGTATTTAATTATGCATAATAATACTTTTGTACGTCACTAAAATTGTCAATAAATTCTGATTTTTTCTACTTTTATATGAATAGTTTATTTTAGATTTTAGTGTATCAAAAATACATGCAACTTTATTCCCATAAATGCAATTTTAGGGAATGATAAATGCAACTTTTCCCATTTTTACTGCAACAAAAAAGTTGCCCTACTTATGAAACTTCCAGCAGAATTTTCACTCCAGAATTTATACACTGATATGCTGAATATTTAACACGTATTTTTAAGCAGTTTTTTTTCAGTCAGATTTATTAGAAGATCGGTGTCACAGCGCTCTGTTTCCATCGTGAACGACTCTAATCCCTTTTACCGGTGTCACTATAGAACGCTGATAAAGAATTTTCTTACATTAAAGGGTAGAGCAAGGTCACTTATTACGCCAAAAACTAACAGATGAGTCGTGTAAAGCGTGTGACTGTTGGAACTAGAAGGAAATAGGAGATTAACCCTAACATCAGAGGAGATTGATCATCACTCGCCTTTCAATATGAAGTAGAAGATCCTTAAATGTGTTGCAGTGTATAAAACCTTTCCAAATTGTCGCGGAACAACTATTCAGGTTCCGCGGAACATAGTTTGGGAAACCCTGACATAGACGATGTGTCATTTGTTGTTCCGTAGCTAGAAAAGAAAAAAAAGGTGTGGCAAGGAGAGCACTTTGCACTGCAGAACATCGTAACTTATGATTAGAAAAAAATAGGCCCAAATTTTGATAAATTAAGGAACAATTGTTCTTTAAAGACTTTGTTCTGCGACGTACATCGCAGTTTTAAGCACTTTCTGCTCCCGGGCCCATTCATTAAACAATACAGGGAACAAGGTGGAGAAGGTTTTTTTTTTTTCCAATGCTGCTATTAGTTTAGGGTGCATTAAGTGTCAAGCTCAAAACAGTGACATTTATTTCGCGAGTGAGCAAAACTCGTACAAATTTTCAGTCTTCATCCGTGAGTTTTTTTTAGAGTACCTCCAAACGTGAATTTTTGCACCTCGCCGAGTTGTTTCAGAAATTTCAATTTGGTTCCTGGTAATATTTTTTTGAAAATCGATAGGAAAAAAAAGACGCGGTCCACTTCCCTTCAACAAACCAAAAAATACGGCATTGTGCTAAATTTCTCTAACAGATGGCGCTGCATGTACCGGAAAACCAAGTAAGTTTCTGGTGAACGGCTCTTTTGAACGAATCTTTCAACTGACTCGATTCAAATGAATCGAATCTTTCAAAAGAATCGACTATCCCTAGACTCGGCCGTCACTGGATTTATTTAAACAATATTTAGTGTCGCCATCTATTGATGAGTTGCAGAATAACATACATCACATGCGGGTCATTCCACGTGAAATGAGCAAAAATCAGGAAAAACCCGTGGCCGTATGGTAATGGATTTTCATGAAATTTGGTACTAGGGTTTAGTTTATACATAAATAACGATATCCAAAAAAATTAGGTTCAAAATTAAATATTTTTGAAATTGGAGGCATTTTTAGGACTTCCAACTTAGAAGAACAGTTGCGAGATCGCTTAATGTTGCATGTTTGAAGTTCTGTTTCTTAAAAACTACTTAACGTAGACAAACATGTTTTACATTTTTATAATCTGTACAAAATGTTCTTTTTTTCATTGTGGCAACAACCTTTTTAAGCATCATATTTAATCCAAAATTTAGTTGCAAAAAATGGAAAATTGTCATTTTTGACGGAATTAAAAACATTTCTATGGGCTAAAGAAATTTTACGACATACTTTAAATTCATGCCAGTTACAATGCTAGATATGATAATATTACTGATAGAGTTTGGAAGTCGTATTTTAATTCTTTCATCTTCAAAATAGCTAACGAAAAGTACAAAATGATAATTTTCTACTCTAAATAGGCATAAGAAATCAAATGAAGGACAGCTTTTACAAAACCGACATTTCACATGAATACAGTTTCATATGTATATTACTTGTAAAAAAAAATCAGGATTGTAATCTGAGTCCTAAAGCAACAATAATAAAAACAAAATCACAACATT
Organism: Metellina segmentata; assembly: GCA_947359465.1. Lineage (NCBI taxonomy): Eukaryota > Metazoa > Arthropoda > Arachnida > Araneae > Tetragnathidae > Metellina > Metellina segmentata. The sequence goes on along the minus strand of OX375877.1, from coordinate 59,511,527 downwards.
TGCTTCCCACTCTATGCATGTTACGAGAACTTCAATGATAACAGTGAAATAAAATATAGATAATGAAACCCTAATTCAACAAAGAAATACCAAATCATGTTTAACTTTAAGGGTGAATTATAAAAGCAGAAAAAATGAGTGTGTCAAAACAAGCTTAAAAATTTCAACGTAGTATCACAGAAATTATGAATTTTAACTAATTACCTTTTCAAATTCACGATGTGGTAAAGCTCACAAGTTAAACTTTGCTTCTTCTATTATTGAAACGTGATTTTTTTTTGTGCTGCTGAATTCTTTTTAAACTCTTTACTTCTTTTCCTGGCGATTGCGATAAATATGACACTCGAATTAGTGTCGTACAATTTGGAATAGGAATGTAGCAATGATAGTTACGAGTTCCCGTAATGGTTGCGGTCACTTCATTAAACATTTGTTGAAGATAAGACTCAATTTGAATAACATCAGTTGAAGGCACATAAAAGAATTTGATGTTTGAAATGGTTGAAGTACAGAAGGAAAATAGTTGTTTTGCATTTAAAATCTGATTGTTGTATGGTCTCTGTAAACTTGTTCTTGCGGCTAACCGTTTGATAGTTTCACCGATTCCATCGCAAAGGGGCTTTTGCCATGACTTGTAGCGAAAAAGTGCCACTCTGTCTTCAATTCAAAATCGGATTCATGATGGCAAATGTTGGAAAAGTTTTTCCAGTTTTTATACTGTGCTGAACACCTATCGCTGAAATAGATAAGTTTCTTCACAGAAAGAAACCTTTCTTTTATAAAAGGGATTACGGCAGTCTGTAATGCAAATACACTCAATGTATCATGTCTAGTATGGTCACTAATAACACACATTGAAAGAATTTGAAACCTGTTTTCGTTATCCTTCCCATAAAGTACAAATGGGTGCAGTGTAGCTTGAGTAGTTTCCCAATAGAATCCTTGAATTGCATCCTGAACAATAAATGAATAATTTTCTGAAAAATCGAGGAGTACAATGCACTCCTCCTGGGAAACAGTCAATTTCTTTTCCTCCAAAAATTTGGACTGCGATTTAGCAATGAAATGATGTTTTGTCAATCCAGGCATACTCTCAACAAGTGAGTCAAGAAATTCTTCTGTTGACTGGACTTGTGTGATTAGAGTAGATCTGTCGGTCGAAATCCAACGCTTGTAAATAAATTCTTCTAAATTTTGGAAAACCTCAAATTTTTCTATTTGAGCACGAAATTGATCTTTTGGACACTTATCACATTCTACGAACATACATTTTTCCTTTTCATTGTTACAAACATATAATTTCATTAGCTCTAGCAAAGAATAATGAGGTTTAATAGCGTGTAACATCAGTTTCATATTTTGATGTATGGTGCACACACACACAAGTAATGTGTACCATTACTTCCAGCTAGTACACAATGTTTCGGTCTTAATTCAGCGAATTTACTGAAACCAATCTTTGCACTCCCATGCTGTTCCTTAAACTGCTGGTATCCTTCTTTTAAGTTACAAAGAATCAACCTTTTTTGTTTTGGGACTTTACCTTCATCTGTGTTTACATTAACATAGTCTTTTTTTTCGGGACATAGCCGACTTATGTCATCAGACTCGTAAAAGTTTATAACTATTGCAATAATATTGTCATTAATTTTTTTGCCTTGTCTCTTAGCAGGTTTTCCTTGCTAAATACAATGTGGTAGAAAATTCTGTTCTTATTTTTTCCAGACTCCAGCTCTTTGGAACAAGAGTTAGAATTTGAATTTTTTCTGCAGGGGATGTTGTTTCAGCAAACTTTGCTTTCAGCTGTTCTATTAAACAATAAAAAATCTTCCTTACTTTCAGTCGCATGTGTACTATTAATTTTATTGATGTTTACTTTCAAAACAGTTTCCAAATTTATTTTAGCAGTTGAAACAAATTTCTGTAATTTTCTTCTGCCATAATGTTTTCTTTGAGTCATGCTGAGTTTACGAACCTTTTCAACAGGCGAATTTCCCACGTTCTGTAGGCTGTTATTGAGTTTCTCGTACTGTTTCTCTAAAGCTTCCGTTTCAAAATCAAAATCAGTTGCATCCTACTCTGTAATAAAATTTTTAACACCAATTTCACATGTGAGACAGATCTTTTTACCTTGCGAGAGCAATCCAGCTGATTTCTTGGCAATATCTAGTGTTATTATTCGCAGGGACTTTTTCACGGCACTATTTGTGACTTTTATAAGGATTACAAGTTCGTCGGAATAAGTAAGTATACTTCAGTAAATACACTTTCTCATGGTGAAGACAAATGTTTTCAAACTTCCTACCTAATTTCAAATACAACAATTCTCCGGCTTTATGTGTAAGTTCGGAAAGTTCTTTTAATCCGGTTTCTTTTACATAATGGATTTTATGGCAGTTTTCTTACACCATTTCTCCCACGTCACAGTTCGAAAGTTCAGGAATTTTAAAATCTCTTTTACTATCAAAATCAAACATAGTAATAATATATTTCCTAAAAACTACAAGAAAATCCATAAGACTTCTCTAACCGACTAATGATCATTTCAATGGATGGAACACTTATGGATTGCCACTTGAACATTCGCCGGTGTTCGAAAGCTTTCGGTTCAGCAAAAAATTATCAGTTTATAGCAACCCAAGAACATTTATAACCATAATTCATTTAATAGTGTTTATTTATTCTATTATCTGTCATTGAATGTAATAGCATCTCTTTCAATGAGGAAATGGATGGCTTAATGGCGTGTTTTCGCCTGTTTTGTTTCATCATACGATAAAATAAAACTATAGTTTTCATCTAGTTAAAAATGCTCCTGGGACAAAAATAAGCAAATTACAATGATGAAAATTTCAGGACAGATAATATACATCTGGACACATAATACTGAAAATTTGTGAGTTTCTCGGAGCTGTCCTTCACAATAAAATTTGTATTTAAAAATACAGAAAAATCGCCGTTTTCAATTATTTTCCTTTTTTATTATTTTTTTTCTTTAATAAGGAATAGGACTACAATCACTAAATTATACCTACCTTTTATATAGAAAAAGGGCTTTGTTAATAATTATTTTTGATATTGTCTTTCCATTTTTAGAGGTACTAGAGCAATTTGAAATTGGTATCATATTGGACAAATCTCTATTTTCGCCGATCCTTCAGAACGAGAAGTGCAGGATATTAAACAAAATTCTGACATTTCCTGAAAGAACTTTTACTAAAGAATGTAACAATATAAAAATTTATAATTTGTGTCAATAACTTTTAGAAATATTTTGTCTCAAACAGGCTACTATTAGTGCTACAAAAATCTACATTTGTGTGACCTTGAATTTTAAAATTAAATAAAAAATAAAATATCCATTTCTGACATTTAATATTTGGCAGTTCCTCCTTACTATATGCGATCTATTTAGAAACTAATTTTCATTAAAATCGGTGATGTGTCAGCCACAGCCTATTTGCTCATTTTGCGTGGAATGACCCATGCCCTTCTTTTAAAATGAAGTACAGTATATAATTTTTTTAAAGCTAAAACAAGCAACATAAAACGCTTAATATTTAACGTTTATTTATGAACTCAAAACTAGTTAGTCTATTGATTGTACTTGTCGACCTCCTCACTACAGTTTGTGTACTCGTATATCCACTTACGTGGTTGTCAATCCTATCCGTCTGGTGTGGGTTACTATTACTAGCATTAGGACAAATTTTCTAGTCCTTGCATGGATCACACCAGTTGGTATTGAGGTGTCATGACGAATATTGACGTCATGACGGATTCTATTGCGTCTACCGTCAACAAATGGGATTGGGTAGTAGGGTCTTTGTATAGCCTCATTTAACAGCCTTGGATCCAAACAAATTCTCAGTTTCTTAGGCGTGTTGGCAACAACCATGTTGTTAACCCATTCAGTAAGTTCATCGACATTTGTGGAAACACCTGTTTGCACCATACGATGTAGTTCTTCTTTAACTTTATCGAGTAGAGCTAATGGTATTTTACTTGGGGCAGCTACATTCGGGATGTAATTTTCCTTAATTTAATTTTTACCTTACGATTCAATCTTCACATACCACTGAACACATCAGAAAACTCTTTTGATGATTTGTTGAGGTGTTTCTACTATATTTCACTACATTCTATGGACCTTTTTTGACAGTGTATAAGCGTTTTGTGAGTTCTAACTTTTCACAAGCAGATAAGCCTAATATAGGACTTGACTCTTAGTGTTAAAAGTTGAGCAGTTTTGTTCCCTAAAAAGTAGTAGCCCTGATTTAAATCATCCGATTTCACGGCGACCTTCGTTACAACTTTCCGGAAATCCTTTTTTACTTTGTTAGTTTTACAAGCAAGTAAACACGCACCCATGCTTGCAACCAAAATTGTCACTGTAAGCCAGTAATGGTTGCTTTTTTCATCAGTGTTTTTTTTTCTATTTGAAGAGTTCACTTTTAGGGATGACGTTTACTTGTGCATCCGTATTCGATTTGAAAACAACATCCTTTTCGTTGACGGCGATTTTTTGATACCAAACACCATGACTGTCTCCATTCAAAGCTTCAACGGTTTTCATCTCTCCTACAAATATAAATTCCGAGTTGCTTTCATAAGCGTGTGGCGTCTTCACAGCTATGTGGTGGGAAATTGCTAATCAAAATGTACCAAGTCAGTACTGCTTTCTGGAGTATTTAATGAAAAATTTTTACATGTCCTATGTACATTGGTGACGAGTTCAGATCATAACTTGCCCGTAGTACTGGGACTTAGTCGGCACTAGAGTGCCTATATAATAAGAGTGGCGACATACGGGAAACACTTTCTGATTGGCTTAGAGACCTTTTCTACCGCCCGAGGCGGTCTTTTCCTAGCTCCCGTAGATTTAACATGGGAACTTTTTGTGTGTTCAAGAAAAACGTGTGTACATTAAATAAAAAAGAAAATATAGCTTACTCATGTTCCATTTCGTGTTCCAGAATGTTTATTTATTATTATTTTAGTGTTTTGTCAGTATAAATTTGGAGACTTTTTAAGTAAGTAGTTTTTTTTTAACAACATGGTGTTTCCCGCAATCTAAGTTAGCGCGTTGTGTAATCCATCTCATCAATTAAGCATGTAATTGAGCGTTTATATCATTCATTTATACCGAATGTATCCATATTATAACAATCATATGCTTTTTTTTCTCCCTGAAATGATACATTAATTCGCCCAGCAACCTTCTTTGAGACGATTCTGGTAGAAAAATGGCTGCCGCGCATGCGCATTGGGCCAAATTTGATCCCTCGCCGCCGCTCTTATTACATAGGCACTCTACCCATGCCTTCCCACAGGTTCGAACCGGACCACAAGACCGCGATCGGTCGTCCTTTCAGATAGTTAGGTCAAGATTTACAACCCCAGGTCTGTGGAGAACATATCGGTATTGACTCCTGATGACTATGGGCTAAACGCATGGCCACTATTTGAGGGTTAAACGTCCAGATTGAGAATTGCGGATCCCAATCTTGCATCCCTATTTGGTTGATTGGTTGGTTGGTTTTGGGGTTTTATGGAGCAAGGGCCATGTTTGGCCATGCTGCCCCAGACACAATGACACACAATCCTCCCTATTCGGAAAAATGACAAAGAAAAAAACTCATCCTCATGCGCATTGGGCCAAATTTGGTCCCTTGTCGCCACTCTTATTATATAGGCACTCTAGTCGGCACCACTACTGATGCCTCGGTTACACTCTCGTTCACAAAATATCCTCCAAGCAACGGGACTTAATGCGGTACCCTTCCGGGGACCTCTGAGTCTCGCTGAGTCTGCCCCCTCGTTCTCTTCGAACTCGGGTTGGCCCTTAGAGGAGGAATAAAGGTAGAGAGAGCATAGGGGTTGCCAGTGGCTGCCCTCGTAAGACCACGTGACGAACGGACGCTTCTTCGCCTCTGAGAACGGTCTCTATGGGATTTAACATTGGGACGGCAAGTTGACGCGTTGAAGAGAGAAAGTTTATTGAAAAAAATTGTTGGCCAACTGTTGTGCAAACAATTGCAAGGAGAGAGGAACGTGAAGGATCACCCTACTCATGTCATAGATGTTATTATTTACTTATCTGCATTTTTTAAAGTATTTAAAGCATATTAAAACGAGTAACGTTGCATCACATTGTTGTATAATCGATGTTTATTCATCATTGTGTGAGCGTTTTTACGTTAATTGACCTCATGAGAACAATTTGAATATCTGTAAGCTGATAGAAAATGTTTTAGAACCATTAAAATAATGAATTTTGCGAAAAAATATAATGTTTTACGGTTATACGCAAAAATGCAGGTTGGCGAATTTTGGCGCCTTCCGCTGAAATAAACAAATGTCACGTATTTATAAAGTTGTAGGTAGGCTCTTGTATGCGGATGTGCAGTTCGCTTATTTAAGACTAGTCACTGCTTGGCTAGCCCGGCGTTGCCGTGCCAGTTGCTTTTGTGGAGTTATAGGTTTGCTTCGCAAACCAAATTATGAATATTATTAACAATGATTTGGATCGCAAACCAAAACCACGGGCAACGCCGTAATGGTCTTGGCATTGTCGAATTCGTCAAAATTCGAATTGCGAAGAAATCCAATCGGCGTGACGTCACGATCTCTTGCGAAAATATAAATATTTAATTGAAAAATTATGAATTAAAAGACAATCAAGGTCGCTTTTTTTAGTGTAAAATTTCCGCAGATTTTATATCCTTTGAAATTTTCAATCCATCTTTAACGATTTCGATTTTACAAAAAAAGAACTAAACAATACCAGTCAAAATGTTCGTTGTGGAATCGTTTGAGCTGTGAAATCAGGTAACACAAAGGTTTGTTGATAAAATCAATATTTTTTTAATATTTTAAAATAAAGCTACATCATGTAACAAAAGTTTATAACGAAGACCTCCAAAAAAAATTGAGAAGTATAAATAATAAATAAACTTTGTTTAAAGGTCACTGATTCATTTGTGTATTTCATGGAAACTAAATGTAAATATATTTTTCATCAATTTAAAATCCTTTTCTTTCAAATATGTCAATTGTTCATTTATTTAAAGTTTTTAACAGTACATATAGTGGCATTTTTATTGGCTTGTCTTCGTTGGTATTGTATCGTATTAAGATGGGGCTTTTCTGTATTTTTTAGTCATAATTTAGTTTTTAAATTTTTTTTTTGTGCGTTCTTTGCTTCTCTATACTTACTTTAAACAGTATGGAAAAAACTTAAAAGAAGCTGAGATAAAAATTTTTGAAATTATTTTCTCTTGACTGTCCTATTTTTCAAGGAATTGACCCGATGTAATCTATGTAACTTAAGTGCTTCTGTTAGAGTATGGAATATTTATTTATCTGAGTCATTAAAAAATATCAATGATCTTCCTGCATATGTATTTTTAAACGCTTGTCCAAAAGCCATGAAATTTATTCACAGTGAAAACGTATTTGAAAAACAAAATTTGTTTCAAAATCTAATAATTATTACTTACAAGTTTTAAAATCATAACACACATTTTCAAAATTAACAAAGTGATCTAAAATCATTAATATCACATTGAATTTTCAACTATGAAATAATGGTTAAAAGTACGCAAAATCATACAGTGAAAATACTTTATGCGAAATTATCTGTTTGAACTCCGTATTTTTTACAAAATAAGCACGCACTCCGTATTTATTACAAAATAAGCACGAACTCCGTAATTTTTACAAAATAAACACTTTTCGTTTATTGTGTGCTTATTTGGTTCTAAAAGGTGAAAGCCCGATAATGTTTACATTACGCAGGCGAAGGTATCGCCAAGATTGTTTACGTGGCATGGTGATATGAAGCCAAATCTGGTTTAAGGGTGGGCTAAAAACGCAAAGTTAATAGTACTACAGCTTTTTCAGAAGCGGCTCAATCCCATGATAGTACTTTACGCAAGTCCAACTTGATTGGCTAGTTTCACGGGCTTGGCTTCACTTGGATATCTCTCCAATCTGATTGTTGCAGTAACCATTTGATTTTGAATATGCGCGTTGTTTCGTAGAAATACAATACATACACTAGCGCCTCAGCGTACAGCGTAAGCGTCCGACAAGTTGACTCTGATTTGCTCCTCATATATATGTTGTTAATAGTATTTCTTGCCAACTTATATTAAGGGTACTTATACTTTAAAGAGCCTCTTTTCGTGAAGCAACGGTGGCCTAATGGCTAAAGTCACACACCTTCAGATTAGCGTCGGCAGCGGAGGATGACTACCCCAGTTCGAGCCCAGCTGGCGGAAATGTTTTTAGATCCTCCAAATTATTAAAAAAAAAAATTCCAATTTAATTCCTTTTGAGTCTAAATTACTTTTCCTAATTTTTGATACCCTTTTCATATTTTTCCAAGCTTCCGTTGATTTTACATAAATAATCTAAGAACCACTCCTGAACTCACTACCAGCAGATATTTTTCCGCCCTCTGCCGTCCCCTTTGCTTTAGGATGATGGTGTCGTATCCACCGCTGGCTTAGGACCATTCTGTTGTAACAAAAAGCATACATAAAACACTAACTTATATAATAAAAGGATACAATTTTCGGCTCCCACCTCTATCCACCCATAGCCATGGATCTGAAAAGAAAAGAAGAAAGCAGAAAGGAAGAGATAAATCGCCAACAACTATAAACCTTGATGACATACGTATCTAGGTCATGTGATCCGATTTAGCCAATCAAGTTGGACTTGCGTAAAGTACTATCATGGGATTGAGGCGCCTGTGCTTTTTCGACCTCATGAATGGCGATGCGCTCTCTATTCTTATCTCTCCTCTATGGGTTGGCCATGAGTCGGGGAGGTCTTCTCGTCTCCCATTGGTTAAAGTTCTCGTCCTGGCGGGCTTTCCAAAAGAAACCTTGAATATCCTGGGGCCGCCAAGACGACTGTTCCGGAAATCCTCCCGACCCCCCCTTGGAAGAGTCAGCAGAGATTAAAGAGCCTCGGTTCACATTCACCTTTTCAGAACGGTCACAGCACTATGGCCTCTGGATTCCCTGACGCCTCCATCGTCTGGGAGAAAGAGTGTAAGACGCTTTGTCACAAGCGTCCTGTCCAACAGCATTGACTCGGCGGCTGTTTTGATGATCATTTGAACACACTTTCGCTCTGCAGTCAACTTATACTACTTATACACTCTCGAACCCAAAGTAGAGGATAAATCACGTGACTTTTTTTAACCAATGAGATGAGGTTGGCTCGATGGATCAAGCTGTCCTGAACGTCTTTTCTCTAGATCGAAAGTTTCCTGGTTCGAATCCGGGTTAGTGCATGGAGATCTGTAAGTGTATGGTGTAAAGACGCTGGTGCACCTTAAATATGTCGTGGTCGAAAGTCCTCACGTGGGTTGATGTGGAAGTTTGAAGAGTGGTGTGCCAATTCAGGTGTTGCCTCGTCATCTGACCATATTTCAAAATTTCATGGAATTGTCCTCTGATCTTTCCCTTGGAATTAATCCTGACCGTCATCAATAGCCCGTTCCATTGCTCTGGTAGGACGTTGATTAAAATTACCTTACCAAAGAAAAGAAACAATATTTTTCTATAAAATCCACTTCATCAAAGTTTGGGTTTCTCGAATGGCAATACACTCGTTGACAGATGTGTCTTGTCTTCATTCATTCACGGGTATCGAAAAACCGCTTTTCATATCAAAACATATAATTTTGGAATCCTATGCTTAATATCTCCAAACTGGAGCATGACTGATGTGGAAAGGAGTAAGTTCCTCACTGATATTCCATTCGCCCACTTGTGTTTATCGAATTTTCTGATTTTTAATCGATTACAAAATCGTCGTTTAAGGGTGAATGATCCTTTCGCATCACATAATGCACATTCGAAAAATATTTGCTTGTTGTGTTTTGTTTTCGTATCGTTGTTTTTACAAATACTTCTTAGAATATTTAAACATCAAAAGATAGTTTCTGCTTTTGATAAGATTACAACATATGTTATTCAAGGCAGTGTTAATTTCTTGATTATAGGTTGATGCCCTTTGTACAGGTAAAAAAGATAATAGCAATCGTTGCGAAAGATGGCGTGTGTACCAACTTTTTTGTGAGAAATCGATGACAGATAGCTGTGGATTTTCCAGCTAAAATTGACTTTTAAATGTTTCAAAGCAGTATGTACTTCGAATATTTCGATTATTTATGTTCAGGACGTGTTTGGCAAGTTGCTAAGATCTTGGAAAAATGATTCAATTTTTGTCATTAAAGTTTTTTTCTTTTGTTACAGTGGCTAATAATTTACCTTACAATGAATGATTTATTTTCTGCCTTGTTGAAAATTTTTATTTGTTACTCGAATGTTTTAGTAATTTTTTTAGAAGTATTGAGAAATGTAATGTTTACTAAGATTTAAGCATGATGTGACAAAAGATTAATTCCTTTAAACTAAACTTGAGGTAAAAAAAAATCTAAAAATATTTATTTTTGCAGTGGCTGACTTTTCGGATGATGATTCTTCTGAATTTTTCCCTGGTATGTGAAAAAATACAGCATGATTTTTTTTTACAAAAGTGTAATAATTTAATTTTGTAGATAACATCTTTTATTTTGGTGTATTTTTTAAGCTAAGTTGCAATTTTCTTATTCAAGTTACGAAAACTAAAAATTGTTGTTAAAATGAGTACCAACATTCCTTTGTGAACATACTTCTTCTGACTGTCCACTTTTTTCTGAACAAAAATTTTTTTTTTCAGATTTTTCTTTTTAAAGAGAAATTTTTTAATGACTCAAAATTCTGCATTTGCCACCATGTTGGGGATAACTATGAATCAAATGGTGTTGCATACCTTCCATCTTTCCCCAGAAACACTTTCATTTTTGTCCTTCCAAACAAAAAGTAGGATATTCAGATTTTCTTCAGGGTGAAAATTGTAAGTGACATAATTTGAAAGTTATGGCAACCATGAAAGAAAAACATAATCATTAGTTGTTAGATTATCTTAAAGCTCTATGGCACTAATATTTGAAAAAAAAAAAAAAAAAAAAACCTTTAACTAATGAGTCACAAAAATACCCAATAAAAAATTTAACTGCCTATTTTTGCTCATATTTGATGCCCTATTGTGTAAAATATTGTCTAATCTGATTCATTTATTTCAAAATGCTGCCTAGTATATAAGAGAAATATAAAGCCTGATTACATTTCTGTTTAAAATTGCCTTCGTAAAGCCTAATTTGGCCCAATTGCTTTTATATAGCTTTTGCAATAGCGTCGATTGTTGGAAAAAAAATTACTTGATTGGTTCTTGATAAATACTTATGTGCTTCGTTTCTCATGATTTATCTGAAACTTTTATATTTTTCAGTAGGTTCAATATGTTTAAGTGCATAATCCTTACTTAAAAATTTTAATATTGAAAGAGAATGTTTTCTCACTGTACATATTTTAAAACAAGTACGTATTGAAAATTTGTGTGTGTATAATAGGAACGTCCAGCTTGCAATTTTGAATTACAGTAGAACTCCAATATTATCCGAATCAATTGGGACCAGACCCCATTTGAATAGTCAAAAATTCGGATAGTTGGATTTTTTCCGAAAAAAGGTCTAATATGTATTTTAATTAAATACTGTATGTATGTATGTTGAAAATGGGAGAGAAAAAAGCTATTTTTAAAGAAAAAGAGCTTTTAATTAATTAAATGTAACAGCCACACTTTTGCATGTTAAGCGTACTTACAAGTGCTATACATTAGTATAGTATGTACATACCGTACTGTAAATGAAAGTCATTGCTTGCTGAACATCTCGGTTAAAGTAAGCTGTTTGACTGTCTACATCCGTTTTCGGGCAGCCAAGTCACACATCCGCTTGACAGTGACAGTGAGAAGTTGCATGTAGTCACACTAGGGCTGACGCTCCATCCACTTCAACGCAGTTTTAAGGTCGGCAAATGCTTCACTAGCAGATGGTACAGTGTCTGCTTCAACTTCGACACTAAGGTCATCTTCTTCCTCGACGCTTTCTTCTCTCACACTTTCAATAAGTTCATCCTCATTTAGAATTTGAAACCCAGAAACATTTTTTTGCGAATCGCAGTACGTTTCCGTCTTAATTTTTTTTCAGAAATTGTGAAAGCGATTCGGATAGTTGG